>JAWQEG010000015.1:5202500-6402500 GCA_033782935.1 Petrolisthes cinctipes
TATCTCGTACTATCCCATGTCTTCTATACACATGACCTAACCACTTCCAACGTGATATCCTAACATATTCATCAACTGGCTGCACCCCTGTTATTTCTCTAATTCTGCTATTCGATATCCTATCCCACCACTTAATTCCTAATATTCTTCTAAGTACCTCATTTTCAAACACCAAGAATTTACGGTCCATATTCGCTGTACTGTACCATGATTCGTGACCGTAGGTTAGTATACTCCTAACCATTACTTTATAAATTTTGATTTTTGAATGCACAGAAAACTTTTTATTCTTCCAAACAGTTTTAAGCATTCCCATTGCCTGATTTGCCTTTCTTAACCTTTCTTCGTATTCTAAGGTCAAAGAACCATCCTTCGTTAAAAAGGTACCTAAATATTTAAACGTTTCAACCTGCTTTACCACCACACCTCCAACCATACAGTCCTGTGCATTTTCCATGTTCATATTAATAATTTCAGTTTTTCCAC
Organism: Petrolisthes cinctipes; assembly: GCA_033782935.1. NCBI lineage: Eukaryota > Metazoa > Arthropoda > Malacostraca > Decapoda > Porcellanidae > Petrolisthes > Petrolisthes cinctipes. The sequence continues at coordinate 5,202,987 of JAWQEG010000015.1, forward strand.
AATTAATAACCAAACCCACCCTTAAGCCCTCTCTCACTAAACAATCCAACACCCTCTGCATCTCCTCCGGCCCATCACACATCAAAACTATATAATTTGCATAATCCAGGTCCAAGAGCTTCCCATTCTCTCCCCAGAGTATACCTACACCAGTTTCTATACCAACCCTTTTCATTACGTAATCTATAACCAATACGAACAACAAAGGCGACAAGATGCCACCCTGAATCACACCTGACTTGACTTCAAACGGATCACTCATACAACCATCAATCATCACTTTACAAAATGTGCCATCATGCATGTTCGTAACGACCTTCACAAACACCTCCGGTATTCCATAAAGCCTCATAATCTTCCCCATAGTCCCTCTCGAAACACTATCAAATGCTTTTTCGAAGTCAACAAAGCAAAAGCTCAACGGAACTCTCATTTCATTTACTTGTTGCATTAAATGCCTAATAATAAAAATTTGATCATTACAACCACGTCCCTTTCTAAAACCGGCCTGCTCGTTCCTAAGTATATCATCAACCACTGGCTCCAGCCTATTTAACAACACTCTACTAAACACTTTCAAAGCTATCGGTGACAAAGTGATTCCCCTCCAATTACCACATTCACTCAGGTCTCCTTCCTTATTATTATTATTATTATTATTATCTTGAGCCTGAATTTAGAATATAAACGAGTAGAGAACGCTTTTCAGCATGTATTTCACTTGGAATTTGTAAATTGTTGTAGCACCGAGAGAGAGAGAGAGAGAGAGAGAGAGAGAGAGAGAGAGAGAGAGAGAGAGAGAGAGAGCCCCAAATGAGGACTTTTCGGGTGTTTTTGTGGTGAATATGCAAGACGTTATGAGTCGCTAGAGGTGGTGGGAGGGAAGTGGTCGATCCGAAAGAGTGAGGGACTGTGATATGTAATGGCCCCGGTTCGATTCTCATTCTCTATTTTTTTAATATTCTAGCACTGAGTAAAGTATGTACAGATCGCTTCTGTGACGGACCTCCAAATATCGAATTATCGGGTGTTTTGAGCCTCAATTTGGTATATATATATATATATATATATGTATATATATATATATATATATATATATATATATATATATTTTTTTTTTTTTTTTTTTTTTAAATACCGAGGCCCCAAAATATCGAATTATTCGCGTCTGTTCATCGCCTACATTTGTGACGATAATAATAATAATTGTGTCGGTGGCCTAGTGGTTGGAGTGAGGTGATTATGAATTGGAAGGAACCACCACTGGTTCGACTCTGGTCGTGTATTTTGAAAATATTCTCTCTCTCTCTCTCTCTCTCTCTCTCTCTCTCTCTCTCTCTTTCTGTGTGTGTGAGTTTGTGTGTTTCAGATAGATAGATAGATTGATTGTATTAATTGATTAATTGCCTGATCGAATATTAATATTATTATTAATATATATATTTTTTTAAATTATTATTATTATTATTATTTGAGAGTGTATGCATGTATGTATGTATGTTCTGAGGCACACACATACAGAGAGAGAGAGAGAGAGAGAGAGAGAGAGAGAGAGAGAGAGAGACAGAGAGAGACAGAGAGAGAGATTCTGTTGTTAATAAACTGTTTGAATTTAAATATGATTTTAAGACAGAGAGAGAGAGAGAGGACTCTCTCTCTCTCTCTCTCTCTCTCTCTCTGATGAATAGATAGAGAGATAGATAGATAGTGTTATATATATATATATATATATATATATATATATATATATATATATATATATATATATATATATATATATATATATATATATATATATATATATATATATATATATATATATATATATATATAACACTATCTAACACTATATTGTATATATATATATTATTAGCTTCATTATCATCATCATTATCATCATCATTATCATCATTTTCCTCCTCATCATCATTATCATCATTATCATCATCATTATCATTATCATCATTAATACCATTATCATCATTATCATTATCATAATCATCATTATCATCATCATTATCATCATTATTATCATTATCATCATCATTATCATCATCATCATCATCATTATCATTTTCATCATTATCATCATTTTTCTCATCATTATCATTATCATCATCATCATTATCGTCATCTTAATCATCATCATCATTATTATCATCATCAATATTATCATCATTATTATTATCATCATCATTATAATAATAATTATTATTATTATTATTTGAGTGTATGTATGTATGTATGCACGTATGTTCTGACATACATACATACACACACAGAGAGAGAGAGAGAGATTCTGTCGCTAATAAACTGTTTGAATTTAAATATGAGAGAGAGAGAGAGAGTCAGCCCTTCCCTACTATTTATTTACGGATAACTATATTATTTTTCCATATTTGTTTTTGTATAATAGAAAACGTGTATTTATATTGTATAACTAAACTATTTTATTATTATTATTATTATTATTAATATTATTTCTCACTCTCACTTATATACTCTCACACACACTCTCTCTCTCTCTCTCTCTCTCTCTCTCTCTCTCTCTCTCTCTCTCTCTCTCACATATTATTACTGTTATTATTATTATTACTATTATTATTATTATTATTATTATTGTTATTATTATTATTATTATTAACATTATATACAGATCCAAAAATATTGAATTATCAGGTGTTTTGAGCCTGAATATGTGATATAAACGGGTACACAAGATGCATGCACATATCGATTTTGGGCACCTAAAATATGGAGTTTCTGCATGTATTGGGCCTGTATGTTAAAAATATTCTAACACTGAGTAGGCATGTACAGATCGCTCCTTAAACCCAAAAATATCGAATTTTCGGGTGTTTTGATCTCGAATTTGAGATATAAACGGGTACAGAAGATGCATGCACATATCGACTTTGTGCACCAAAAATATCGATTTTTAGCATATTTTTGCCCTATATTCTGATAATATTCTAGTAATGAGTAGGCATGTACAGATCGCTTCAGGGACCCAAAAATATCGAGTTTTAGTGTGTTTTGAGATTGAATTTGAGATATAAACGGGTACTGAAGATGCATGCACATATCGACATTGGGCACCTAAAAATAGATTTTTAGCATGCTTTGGGTCTGTATTTTGAAAATATTCTGTCACTGAGTAGACATGTACACATCGCTTCTGGGACCCAAAAATATAGAATTTTCGGGAGTTTTGAGCCTCAATTTAGGATATAAACGGGTACAGAATATGCATGCATATATCGACTTTGGACACCTAAAATATCGATTTTTAGCATGTTTTGGGCCTATATTTTGAAAACATTCAAGCACTGAGTAGGCATGTACAGATCGATTCTGGGACCCCAAAATATCGAATTTTCGGGTGTTTTGAGCCTGAATTTGAGATATAAACAGGTACTGAAGATGTATGCATAGATCGACTTTTTGCACCTACAATATCGATTTTCAGCATGTTTTGGGCCTGTATCTTGAAAACATTCAAGCACTCAGTAGGCACGTACAGATCGCTCCTTGAACCCAAAAATATCGAATTTTCGTGTGTTTTGATCTCGAATTTGAGATATAAACGGATACAGAAGATGCATGCACATATCGACTTTGGGCACCAAAAATATCGATTTTTAGCATGTTTTTGCCCTATATTTTGAGAAGATTCTAGTACTAAGTAGGCATGTAAAGATCGCTTCTGTGACCAAAAAATATCGAATTTTCGGGTGTTTTGAGCCTGAATTTGATATATAAACGGGTAGCCTACAGATGATGCATGCACATATCGACATTAGGCACCTAAAATATCGATTTTTAGCATGTTTTGGGCCTGTATTTTGAAAATATTCTGTCACTGAGTTGACATGTACATATCGCTTCTGGGACCCAAAAATATCGAATTTTCGGTTGATTTAAGCCTGAATTTGAGATATAAACGGGTACAGAAGATGCATGCACATATCGATTTAGGGCACATAAAATATCGATTTTCAACTTGATTTGTGACTGTATATTGAAATTATTCTAACACTGAGTAGGCATGTACAGATCGCTCCTTGAACCCAAGTATATCGAATTTTCGTGTGTTTTGATCTCGAATTTGAGATATAAACGGGTAGAGAAGATGCATGCACATATCGACTTTGGGCACCAAAAATATCGATTTTTAGCATGTTTTGGGCCTATATTTTGAAAATACTTAAGCACTGAGTAAGCATGTACAGATCGCTTCTGGGTCCCAAAAATATGGAATTTTTCGGGTGTTTTCAGCCTGAATTTAGGATGTAAACGGGAACAGAATATGCATACACATATTGACTTTGGGCAACTAAAATATCAATTTTCAGCATGTTTTGGGCCTGTATTTTGTAAAATATTCTAACACTGAGTAGGCATGTACAGATCGATTCTGTGACCCAAGAATATCGAATTTTCGGGTGTTTTGAGCCTGAATTTGAGATATAAACGGGTACAGAAGATGCATGCACATATCGATTTAGGGCACATAAAATATCGATTTTCAACTTGTTTTGGGCCTGTAATTTGAAAATATTCTAACACTGAGTAGGCATGTACAGATCGCTCCTTGAACCCAAAAATAACGAATTTTTGTGTGTTTTGATCTCGAATTTGAGATATAAACGGGTAAAGAAGATGCATGCACATATCGACTTTGGGCACCAAAAATATCGATTTTTAGCATGTTTTTGCCCTATATTTTGAGAATATTCTAGTACTAAGTAGGCATGTACTGATCGCTTCTGGGACCAAAAAATATCGAATTTTCGGGTGTTTTGAGCCTGAAATTGATATATAAACGGGTAGCCTACTAATAATGCATGCACATATCTACATTAGGCACCTAATATATCGATTTTTAGCATGTTTTGGGCCTGTATTTTAAAAAATATTCTGTCACTGAGTAGACATGTACAGATCGCTTCTGGGACCCAAAAATATCGAGTTTTCGGGTGTTTTGAGCCTGAATTTGAGATATAAACGGGTACAGAAGATGCATGCACATATCGTCTTTGGGCACCAAAAATATCGATTTTTAGAATGTTTTGGGCCTATATTTTGAAAATATTTAAGCACTGACTAGGCATGTACAGATCGCTCCTTGAACCCAAATATATCGAATTTTCGTGTGTTTTGATCTCGAATTTGAGATATAAACGGGTACAGAAGATGCATGCACATATCGACTTTGGGCACCAAAAATATCGATTTTTAGCAGGTTTTTGCCCTATATTTTGATAATATTCTAGTACTAAGTAGGCATGTACAGATCGCTTCTGGGACCCCAAAATATCGAATTTTCGGGTGTTTTGAGCATGAATTTGAGATATATACGGGTACAGAAGATGCTTGCACATATCGATTTAGGGCACCTAAAATATCGATTTTCAACTTGTTTTGTGCTTGTATTTGAAAATATTCTAACACTGAGTAGGCATGTACAGATCGCTCCTTGAATCCAAAAAAATCGAATATTCGTTTGTTTTAATTACGAATTTGAGATATAAACGGGTACAGAAGATGCATGAATATATCGACTTTGGACACCTAAAATATTGATTTTTAGCATGTTTTGGGCCTATATTTTGAAAACATTCAAGCACTGACTAGGCATGTACAGATCGCTTCTGGGACCAAAAAATATCGAATTTTCGGGTGTTTTGAGCCTGAATTTGAGATATAAAAGGGTACTGAAGATGCATGCACAGATCGCTTCTGGGACGCAAAAATATCAAATTTTCGGTTGTTTTGAGCCTGAATTTGAGATATAAACGGGTACAGAAGATGCATGCACATATTGATTTAGGGCACATAAAATATCGATTTTCAACTTGTTTCGTGCCTGTATTTTGAAAATATTCTAACACTGAGTAGGCATGTACAGATCGCTCCTTGAATCCAAAAAAATCGAATATTCGTTTGTTTTAATCACGAATTTGAGATATATACGGGTACAGAAGATGCATGAATATATCGACTTTGGACACCTAAAATATTGATTTTTAGCATGTTTTAGGCCTATATTTTAAAAACATTCAAGCACTGACTAGGCATGTACAGATCGCTTCTGGGACCAAAAAATATCGAATTTTCGGGTGTTTTGAGCATGAATTTGAGATATAAAAGGGTACTGAAGATGCATGCACAGATCGCTTCTGGGACGCAAAAATATCAAATTTTCGGTTGTTTTGAGCCTGAATTTGAGATATAAACGGGTATAGAAGATGCATGCATATATTGATTTAGGGCACATAAAATATCGATTTTCAACTTGTTTTGTGCCTGTATTTTGATAATATTCTAGTACTAAATAGGCATGTACAGATCGCTTCTGGGACCCAAAAATATTGCATTTTCGAGTGTTTTGAGCCTAAATTTGAGATATAAACGGGTACTGATGATGCATGCACAAATCGACATTAGGCACCTAAAATATCGATTTTTAGCATGTTTTGGGCCTGTATTTTGAAAATATTCTGTCACTGAGTAGACTTGTACAGATCGCTTCCTGGTCCCAAAAATATCGAATTTTCGGGTGTTTTGAGACTGAATTTGAGATATAAACGGGTACAGAAGATGCATGCACATATCGTCCTTGGGTAACAAAAATATCGATTTTTAGCATGTTTTGGGCGTATATTTTGATAATATTCTAGCACGGAGTAGGCATGTACAGATCGCTTCTGGGACCCAAAAATATCGAATTTTCGGGTGTTTTGAGCCTGAATTTGAGATATAAACGAGTACTGAAGATGCATTCACATATCGACATTGGGCACCAAAAATATAGATTTTTAGCATTTTTTGGGCCTATATTTTGAAAATATTTAAGCACTGAGTAGGCATGTACAGATCGCTTCTGGGACCCAAAAATATGGAATTTTCGGGTGTTTTTAGCCTGCATCTGGGATATAAACGGGTACAGAATATGCATACACATATTGACTTTGGGCAACTAAAATATCAATTTTAGCATGTTTTGGGCCTATATTTTGAAAACATTCAAACACTGAGTAGGCATGTACAGATCGCTTCTGGGACCCAAAAATATCGATTTTTGGGTGTTTTGAGCCTGAATTTGAAATATAAACAAGTACTGAAGATGCATTCACATATCGACATTGGGCACCTAAAATATCTATTTTCAACTCTTTTTGTGCTTGTATTTTGAAAATATTCAAACACTGAGTAGGCATGTACAGATCGTTTCTGGGACCCAAAAATATCGAATATTTGGGTGTTCTGAGCCTGAATTTGAGATATAAACAAGTACTGAAGATGCATTCACATATCGACATTGGGCACCAAAAATATTGATTTTTAGCATGTTTTGGGCCTATGTTTTGAAAATATTTAAGCACTGAGTAGGCATGTACAGATCGCTTCTGGGACCCAAAAATATAGAATTTTCGGGTGTTTTGAGCATGAATTTGGTATATAAACGTGTACAGAATACGCATACACATATTGACTTTGGGCAACTAAAATATCGATTTTCAGCATGTTTTGGGCCTGTATCTTAAAAATATTCTAACACTGAGTAAGCATGTACAGATCGCTTCTGGGAACCAAAAATATCGAATTTTCGGGTGTTTTAAGCCTGAATTTAAGATAAAAACGGGTACAGAAGATGCATGTACATATCGACTTTGGACACATAAAATATCGATTATTAGCATGTTTTGAGCCTATATTTTGAAAACATTCTAGCACTGAGTAGGTATGTACAGTCGGCCACAGTTCTGGCTGTTACAGTCAGCACTACAAACTCCAGTTGTCTGAAGTTTGTATCCTTGACTTTTCGAATCATGGGCTCGAAGAGTCTCAGGGGTGAAGAAGTGAGACGGTACAGAGGGCGGAAGAGAGAGGGAGGGAAGGGGGAGGGATAGGGGGTACAGACGAGAGAGAAGGACGGGGGAGGAGAAAGGGGGACAGAAACGGGTGTGTTTTTCAGTTTGAAAATGATAAAATTTCTCATGATAGGATTACTCAGAGTTGCCACTTATTTCAATACCATACTGTGTGAATCGTGCTACTTAAATAAATATCGATCACAATAGTTATAATTATACACTGGAGTGTTAAAGTAAGCATCATACTGCCTTTCATGGCGTTCTTGGTCACAGCAATTGTTGTTACGGTTTGTTATTGCGTATAAAAACAAGCAGTTATTAGCCTGTTGCCTAGAGATAAACCTCCTCGAGCTACGATCAAATTTTGTTCATACGAAAGTTGAAAATAATTTGTTTATAACTATTAGGGGTGTAATACTACTAGTATTAACAGTACTCGATTTATTAACATTATAGTATAGGTTAAATAACTCTGGCTAAGATTTATACTGTATATTGCCAGACCCATGCTGCCATACAAGGAATGACAAACACTAGGCTATACCAATGCACTTATAATTTCCATAGTTGATACTAAAGATTTTTATTTTTTATTACGGCGAATTAGGTAAAGCAGACATTATAGTAACGTTATTACACTGGCCAGGTAGTAATAAACTTATACAATCATTGGTCAGAGAAAAAGAGCAGAATCAGTGTTACCGAAAATTGTGGGTTTACTCTCTTTCTCTCTGTCTGTCTGTCTGTCTCGTGACGATGTTATGAAAGCTTTGTTGAATAAATTACTTCACAGAAACATTTCTTTGTTTATCACTAGTATAGTTACTGGAAACCCCCGCAAGAAGGTATGACTTACAATTTTTTTTTCTTTTTTTTTCGTAGGCAATACTTGAGGGAATTTGGCCACCCTTTGAACCTGAGCCGCTTCCTTTTAAATCTTCACCTGTCTCTCTTTTCCTTCATGCTGGCTGTCCCACCTCAGTTAACATAAGGCACTGTGAAAAAATATCTGCTATCCAAATGTCATGTGATATCTCCGTATCACTGATAACGATAATTGCATTTTATAACTCTTTTACATCCGACGTGGCTATATGGTTTTAATTATCTTTCTCGAAGTAATATAAAAATAAAATTTATCTTTTGAATATTAAGCAATATCTTACATTGGTTGGCTTATGCTATTTTACCCTCCACTCATTCTGTCCCCCTTCCCCCTCTCTCTCCTTCAGCCCACCCTCTCCTCCACCCGGCTCTCTCTCTCTCTCTCTCTCTCTCTCTCTCTCTCTCTCTCATTTCTGTCCCCTTTTCTCCTCCCCCGTCCTTCTCTCTCGTCTGTACCCCCTCTCCCTCCCTCTCTCTTCCGCCTCCTGCACCGTCTCACTTCTTCACCCCTGAGACTCTTCGAGCCCATGATTCGAAAAATCATCGATACAAACGTCAGACAACTGGAGTTTGTAGTGCTGACTGTAACAGCCAGAACTGTGGCCGACTGTACAGATCGCTTCTGGGACACAAAAATATCGATTTTTTGTTTGTTTTTTTAGCCTGAATTTGGGATATAAACGGGTACAGAAGATGCATGCACATATTGACTTTGGGCACCCAAAATATCGATTTTTTGCATGTGTAACATATACATGTATTTGTTATAATTATTAGATGCTGTATATTTAGTTTTGTTAAGATATGATTCGATGAATACATGAATCCATGTTCATGAATCTAATTTTCTGTGTTGTGAAAACTGTATGAAACTGTTTTCCTCAGTTCGAGACTTTTGGGGATGATTCATAACATATAATCCGAGGTGATGGAGGAGGAGAGAGTGAGTGTGGAAAGCAGTTCTGTTCTGGATCTCGCCCAGTCAAATACCGGTGGTGGTACAAGTCACTTCAAGTTCTTTCATTTATACCTTATTCTTGATTGTCATAGCTCTCAGTTAACGAGATCTTTTCTACATATCCTCTTGACTTATCCAAGAAACCTTATACCGGTACTCGACTGGGTGACTGACTATTGGTGATAACCCATACTATTCTCGTGCCTCATTTCTTCACCTTGGGAGAACGAAGTGTCTGCAACCCTACAGCTAAGTGTCATTTTGAGAGTCTTTACAGGTGCTTCATTGACTTTATTCTCCCTAACATCCAACTTAGGTTATTCTTTTTGCTACTTGTTATAGTTACCAAACTGGTCACACTGACATACGTTTCCCGCTGAAGTCATATTGACTTTGGAATTTGTTTATGTATCTAAAGATTGATTTGGCACCCTAATAGTAACTTCTAAAATTTTAAACTTTAACCATAATATCCTTAGTGGCTAAGACAGTCTTAAGTGCCAAACCAAGGTTTGATAAGTAACAATTTTTTTTTTAAATATTAATTTTTTTTAAGTATTATTTTTTTTAAATAACAATTTTTTTAAGTATTATTTTTTTTAAATATAATTTGTTTAAGTATTAAATTTTTTTTTAAGTATTATTTTTTTAAGTATATATATTTGTTTTTGTATTACTTTTTTTAAGTATTAATTTTATTTATGTATTAATTTTTGTTAAGTATTATTTTTATTTTAGTATTTTTTTTAAGTATCAATTTTTTTAAGTACTATTTTTTGTAAGTATTATTTTTTTTTTCATTTTCTTTTTGTAAGTATTAATTTTTTTTAAGTATTAATTTTTTAATAAGTATTAATTTTTTTTAAGTATTATTTATTTAAGTAATATTATTTTTTTATTTATTAATTTTTTTTAGTATTAATTTTTTTTAAGTATTATTATTTTTTTTTTTTGTAAGTATTAAAAAAAAAATTGCCTCTTACATGGCAACACTGATTTCACGACACTGTCAATAATAACGTCAAAATCCATGATGGCCGCCAGTTTGTTTACATTGAGATGATGAATGTAAAAGTAATAATAATAACAATAATAATAACAATAGGAGTATTATAAAAAAAATGAAATATATTTGAATAAATACCAATGAATATTTAGAATCCAATAACTAGATAAATAAATAAATAGATAATAATAATAATAATGATAATAATAATAGTTAACACTCATAATCCCTTTTATTTACACCAGCATTGCTAATTTCTTCAGTGTTGTCATTTCCAAGGTAATTACCCCAGATTACCATAGTTTGGTGCCATTTAAGGTAAAGTTTGGCCCATTACCGTTTTGTAGCAGTGTTGCCACATCCGACTAGGTCCCAGTATTCTGCCCCAGTCATTTCCTGTACTTTACCACGGTTATTTCCTGGTAGTTTGACCAGGTTAGATTCCGGTAGTTTGCCCAGATTAGGTCCCTGTGGTCTGATTGCGTCTAGGTTAGGTTAGGTTAGGCTAGGCTAATTTCAAAATGCCCCATTTGAATATGCCCTATCTTGGAAATGTCATAGAAGAAAATAGTCTTAGAATTGTCTAAATAAGTGGGTAATTAAAGTAGAAAAAACGTACATGATAACGGCAGTTGTTTCAATATTTACCGTATTTTGCCACGGTCCTTACCACGTTTAGTTCCCGGTAGTTTGCCCAGGTTAGGTCCCGGTAGTTTACTGCAGTTTAGGTTAGGAGGGGAGACCACACTCTGACATGATAATTTTGGCCTAAATTTTGCATTTATCAATTCCATGCTAAATATGTTCTTTGAGGTCCTACGCATCATGTAGTAGCAACCAAACTTGCTTATCAGCCTTCAAACCCCTCCAACCCCCCCCCCCCAAACTACCCCCAAACACACGAAATTCCATTTTTGTTTCCTATGTTATATATGGTCATTGAATTAGTAATTTGATTAGTATTATTATGTCCCCCATCCCCATAAACCCCACCCCATAACCCCCTACCCCATAAACCCCACCTAATAACCCCCACCCCACAACCCCATAAACCCCACCCCATAACCCCCACCCCACAATCCCCACCCCACAACCCCCACCCCATAACCCCCAACCCCATAAACCTACCCCACAACCCCCAACCCCATAACCCCCACCCCACAACCCCTACCCCACAACCCCCACTCCACAACCCCCACCCCACAACCACCATCCCATAACCCCCACCCCATAACCCCCAACTCCATAAACCCCACCCCACAACCCCCAACCCCATAACCCCCACCCAACAACCCCGAACCCCATAACCCCCACCCCACAACCCCCTCCCCACAACCACCATCCCATAACCCCCACCCCACAACCCCCACCCCACAACCCCCACCCCATAATCCCCACCCCATAACCCCCACCCCATGAACCCCACCCCACAACCCCCAACCCCTTAACCCCCACCCCACAACCCCCAACCTCATAACCCCCATCCCACAACCCCCACCCCACAACCCCCACCCCACAACCCCCACCCAACAACCCCCATCCCATAAACTCCACCCCATAACCCCCACCCCATAATCCCCACCTCATAACCCCCACCCCATAACCCCCACCTCATAACCCCTAACTCATAACCCCCAACCCCATAACCCCCACCCCATAACCCCCAACCCATAACCCCCAACCCCATAAACCCCACCCCATAACCCTCAACCCATGATCCCCACCCCATAAACCCCACCCCATAACCCCCACCCCATAATCCCCACCTCATAACCCCCACCTCATAACCCCTAACTCATAACCCCCAACCCCATAACCCCCACCCCATAACTCCCAACCCATAACCCCAATCACATAACCCCCACCCCATAACTCTCTCCCCTTAACTCCCAATCCCCAACCCCATAACCTCCAACCTTGTTCACTACCCATATCGCGACCCTTCTTCACACGGTCAACCACGGCTGATAAGGAGGCCTACCCCTGGCCAGGCTGCATTCAAATTACACGTAGATGTCTTCAATACACACTCTATTCATTTTCTGAACAGTCGTAGACTATATAACAAACCCATATACAAATACACATACATGTGTGTGTGTTTTTTTTTTTTATGTAGAATACTCTATATGAAACTCACTGTGAATGAAAAAAGGAAAAAAACAGAAATGTAAAATGAAATTAGCCTTTACCCTCAAGTTGTCTCAAAGGATTCAGAACGCGACCATAAACAGCGCATCCTACCACTACCACTTTCCTTCACTTTTACTCCAGACTCTGTCGAGTATTATTGTACGAGCTCAAATCAAGCAAGCAAGCAATCTTTTTCTCAAGATGGGACCCAAGTCAAAGCTTAGAAGAAAGATGGCTGATATAGCGAGGAAGAAGAAGGAGAAGGCCCTGGCTGCTATTGCAGAAAAAGCAGGGGAGCAACCACAACCCCAGCAACAACCAGGACCATCAGGGGAGCAACCACAACCCCAGCCACAACCAGGACCATCGGGGGAGCAACCACAACCCCAGCCACAACCAGGACCATCGGGGGAGCAACCACAACCACAAGAGGAGGGGACAACCCAAGTGTCACCAGCCGCTGTGAAGAGACGGCTGCGAGAAAGTATCGCTGTTCCTCTTGACAGAGTGAAAGACGAATATGTCATGATTTCGAAGAGAAAATTGTTCCAAAATTTCAAAAAAAAATGTGAAAAGTGTAGAAATATTGCATTGGGTATCCCCAGTGTAGGAAGGCGACTTGGTGCAGCGAACAAAAATCGTGTGCGAGTGTAGTGTGTGTGGCGAGACGTCTGTTGCCTGGACCTCCTTCAGGTACGAACCACAGGGCAAGTATGATGTGAATATGAAGTTCGTAGAATTTGGCCTAGAAAACAATGGCTATAAAACACTTGAGGACATGGAAAAAGTGTTCGAGATGAAAATAATGTCAAGTACCAGGTTCTTTTACATTGCCCGAGAAATTGAGGCAAAAGGAATCCAAGATGGTGAAGTGAGTTTGAGACGAGCACGGGAACTCGTCCATGAATATCTTGAAAATGAACAACCAGGTTCTCCTGAAGTGAAGAATATAACAGTGACATGTGATGGTTCCTGGTCAAAGAGAGGGTTTGTGGCAAAGTTTTGTGTGGTACCAGTCATACACTTTGACACAGGACTTGTTGTGGACTATGAAGTATTGAGTAAATACTGCAGAATATGTGAGAAAAATAAAAAAACAGAAGGTGACTGGTATGCTGCACATCAGCCACAGTGCGTAAAAAAACTTTTATGGAAGTTCTCCTGCAATGGAGACAGAGGGTTGGATGAAACTGTGGAAAAGGTCAGTGGAAAAATGTAACTTTCGATATACCACTGTAAATTCAGATGGTGACTCGAAGACCTACTCATCTGTAGTGAAAGAAAAAGTGTATGGAGATGTGGAAATTCGCAAAGACGAATGCATCAATCAAGTTGCAAAGAGAGTTGGGAAGGCATTGAGAGACTATGTACAAGAAAAGAGTAGGAAAGGAGAAGGTGTTGGAGGGAGGAGAAGAGGATCCCTGACCCAGGTTACTTTAGGGAAAATCCAGGATTTTTACAGGTATGCCATAATTCGTAACCTGGATGATGTGGAGAAGATGAAAAAGGCAATTTTTGCAATAATTGAACACTGTTGTAGCACCAATGACGATCCTTGCCACGAGCTGTGCCCAGAAGGAGTTGATTCCTGGTGCTTCTTCAACAAAGCTCGAGCTGAAGGAAAGCCTACTGGAAGCCATGACCAGCATATTCACCACCCAATACGCCAAGATCTCAAGGGTGACCTGTACGACATAATGAGAAAGTACAGCACAGATGAACTCTTGTCAAGGTGCACTGGACGAACACAGAATGCCAATGAATGCCTGAATTCAGTCATATGGAGCAAGTGCTCTAAAACTGTGTTTTATCAAAAGGAGAGGGTGCATTACCTGATTGCTAAGGCCATAACTGAGTTCAACTTTGGATTTGCGCATTCTGGAGGCCTTGTGTCTTCTGGAAAAATAAGGAAAAAAATTGGAACAGGGCAGGACGTGAAAAAACACAAATTGTTTGAAAGCCGCCAAGAAAAGAAGGAAGAAAGAAGATCAAAGAAACGAAAGGCAATGGAAGAAGAAACGAAGAAAGTCACCAAAGAAGGCACCACATATGAAGCAGGAGCCTTCTAAGCAAGGACGTGAGTAAAAGGGTAGAAGTAGCTGAGGAGGAAAGGGAAGAGCCAATCCCTGGTAAAAATAAACCCCTTTTCGTTGAGTCAGCTACTTCCATAATCCCCCAGGGGTGAGACAAGTTACACTTGTCGGTAAAGGCTAATTATATAGGTAAATAAACATATAAATAATGAATAAGTGAATGATCATACAAATAATTGCAGTGTATGCACACACACACACACACAAAAATTAAATAAGACCTCCCATACCCATCTCAAATCTCATTCTCCCTTCTCAGTCCATCATATGAACTGTTTATTATTCATAATGCATCATAATATTTTGCTATATAGCATAATATATCATAATATATCGTTATATGTATCATACTGTGCTGGTATATGTCAGTGATGAACGAGGAATTAAGATTCTCGTAGTTATATATGCAAAAATAATAGTTTACCATACATCAGACACATTCTCTATACTTGAGATATGATAGAGTACGGAAAGGAAACGGGGGATACTATTTTAGACTGCCCAACTTTCCTATATCATAAATTCGCAGTTTTCTCAAGACCCACTTTTTCAGGTGCAATTGATAACAGCTCGAACAGTGTTTATGTCATGTTCATGAAGCTTTTCACAAGTGATATACGTATATATGAGCATATTTTGTTGTTTCCATTTCCTTGATAAATGATTACCCTATTTTTGAGGATTTTTTTCATCTCAGGAATTTTATCTCCCTTTTCAAGCGATTTCAATTTCCCATTTCTAGCAGTGATATGGGGTTCTTGGCTCATGACAGTGTTGCTGTATCTAGGGAGAGTGTTCACATAAAGTATGAGGAAGTTCTGAAAAAAAAAAAAAAAAAAAAAAATCCCTCAGTTGGTGAAAAAAATTGGGAAAAATAATATTTGTTGTACGATTTCAATGAAAATTGGTTATTATACGTAAAAACACACGAGGAATACGATGGTAATGAGCTTTTGCCTCTACAGTAAAAAGGAGCTGAGTTAGATAGTCAGATTGTGGTTTCCCCTAATTATGTCATGTAAGGTCATACTAATTTCAAAATTTGAATATGACCTAACTTGGAAATGGGGCATTTCCGAATAAAAGTGTTTTAGAATGTTATGAATTTGTGAATAAAGAAGATAAAAATATTGTAATAGAAAATGGCAATAGAATAGATAATTACCGGTTGTTTTTATTACTCATATTTCATAATGGTTTCCCTTGTCTATACAATTTTTTTTTTGTAATTAAAAAATTGGGTAAATTTTCTGAGCTACACGTGTGAAATTTTCAGACAAAATATTGCTTTTCCAAGATTTTTTCAAGTGATTAGTTCAATTTTTACATCCATTTATTGTGCAAATGTCCTGTTTTTAGACATACATACCTAACCTAACCTAATCTAATCCAACCTAACCCACCCCAACCAAACCCAACCCGACCCAACCCAACCCAACCCGACCCAACCTAATCTAACCTAATCTGGACCATTGCAGACTAGCGGGACCTAACCATAGCAGACTACCAAGACCTAACCTGAACAGCCTATACGGAGTTTCACAAGGTAAGACCTACGGTATATCAAACTTAGGGAAGTTTGACATTAACAACTTATATCACGTTCATACAATATTCAGTTTAAAGCAGAAATATTTATACAATATTCAATTTAATTTAAAGCAGAAATATTCATGCATTATTCAATTTAGTTTAAAGCAGAAATATTCATACACTATTCAATTTAATAAAGGCAGAAATATTGATACAATATCTGGAATAGTTTGGAGGAATCATTGCTCTAAATTTATCACCCAAAACAATGTGCTATATGCCACCTTAAGGAAATCAACCTTTTGTGGTCAATTTGGAGTCAATGTAGTCCTCCAAACTCTCATTATTCAGTAATGTTTTCAGTAATTTTTCATTAAGTTTTCCTGTCTTCTTGTGTTGTTTCAGATTCCCCATCCGGATAATCTTTGGGCATATAATTAATACACCCATATTTATCATTAAAACACACCTGTACTCTTCTGATTAGACCAGCTCCCTCAGTGTCTATTTCTTCATTTTCATGGGAACAGTCTACTTTTCTTTTGATTGAATTACTATTAGGCCCTCTATTTATATTATCAAACCTTGCCATTAACTGTTTAAATAAAGAGTCAAAACCTGTTCCAACAAGTGTTCCATCAATTTCATCTAAAAACGATGCTGGATAAGTTTTAACAATTCTCTCAGCAATTACTGCCAGTGATTTCTTCCCTGGTCTTTCTGAGATTTTTTATATATCATCCACCAACACTCTCACTATCTCTCTTCTAGCAGAAGGCTTCGGTCTCTGTCCTTTTTCTAAGGAAACGAGCAAATTTGTCTTTGAAAATCTTTTCCAGGGTATTGTATAATCTTGAGCCCAATGTGATTGGTTGTAGCTTGGCACTGATTTCTCCGTCATCTAGAGCTGAAACAGTTGGCTGAATTGAGTGTGTATCTTCCTGTGATGAGTGTGTATCTTGCTGTGATGAGTGTGTATCTTCCTGTGATGATTGTATATCTTCCTGTGATGATTGTATATCTTCCTGTGATGAGTGTATATCTTCCTTTGATGAGTGTGTATCTTCCTGTGATGAGTGTGTATCTTGCTGTGATGAGTGTGCATCTTCCTGTGATGAGTGTGTATCTTGCTGTGGTGAGTGTGTATCTTCCTGTGATAATTCCTGTGATGAGTGTGTATCTTCCTGTGATGAGTGTGTATCTTCCTGTGATGAGTGTGTATCTTCCTGTGATGAGTGTGTATCTTCCTGTGATGAGTGTGTATCTTCCTGTGATGAGTGTGTATCTTCCTGTGATGAGTGTGATAATTCATGTGATGAGTGTGATAGTTCCTGTGATGAGTGTGATAATTCCTGTGATGCCGGTGCCACTGAAATATTAAGAAAACCTATAAAAAATGTTGGTGTTGATTATGCATAGTACTTAAGCCCATATGCAATAACATGCCCATCCACAACACTGTACATAATTCACACAGTGCTTCCTTCCTTCACTTCTCCCTTCCTGCATTCCATTTTTGTATGAGTTAATTTATAAGAAACATAATTGAGAAGAAAATGAGACAACATTTCATCAAAAAGATGATGTATAAGTATTTTGTGGGTACATGGGAACAATAAGTTACATAACAAGCAACAGTGATACTCTGTTTTAATTGGACCTGCAGTTAAATGACAACCCACATCAAGTGTCTGAATATACAGTACTGTACCGGTACTGTAAAAAAAAAAAAAAATTGGCCAAGTTTGCTAGGACACAACTCATAAGCTAATATAGAATATTACCTGAGTCTTAAATGCAGGCAAGAACTGTACAGTAAGGTAAACTAATCTTAAAAAAATATGGCATGCATTATACTGTACCTTGTTTCCATTTATCAATAAGTTTACGTGCTTGAATCTCTTTCTACATGGGTGTAAGATGGGATGCTTTCACATAGTGAATATCATTAACAGTTTCTACACCAATGCTGATAAGGTGTTCACACACTTCCTCCAGTAACTGTGGAGGAAGGGTTGGAAGAATATTTTTTCAATGGTCTCCTTGATTTCCTCCATCTCCAGTCTCTGATCCCCCCCAACGGGAACCGCCTTGACATGGTAGAGGGGCTTGTGTGTCTCTGAGACCTGGCGAGCTAGACTAGAGGGGGCTCCGGCCCCTGCTCTGCCCCGATTTCGGGGAGAGAGGGCTTCCCATGCTAGTAAGGTCACCAGTGAGAGACCAGACTAAATGGTTCCCATGCATTAGGCTGCCAGTACGGGCCAACAGCGCTGCCCTCCATAGGGACTGCCCTCTAGGGGCCATCCTATGTTGGATGGTTGGGTGTCTGGGCCGGGAGATGTTGGGGAAGCGGGTCTCAGCACCATCGTGGGCATTCTTTCGAGCCATTGGGGCTGCTTTTTAAAACGAGTGGCCCAGTGGTGGAAGAGGTACCCCGCCCACGGCGACCAGCGCTCGGTCCCCTCATCTGCCTGGTAGGTAGTAGCTCTTGGCTCCTGGGGCCAAAAACATCAAATCAATGATATATGGATAAAGAAAAGCCCCAATCTCTTCCTCGAGCGGTGGTCGACCAGGCCCCCGAGACGTCACTCTCTGGTCGTGGTAATATGCAGAAAGCTGCAAATAAGACTAGACCTAGCAGGTTGTGTGTTGTGTCGAAGAACCTGTTAGCGATTTGGACACGTTAATGTTAACGAATGTACTTGCATCCTTTTCCTATGGCGCTATCCACTCCATTTTTAAGTGTTTTGGAGTAGTTCTTCGAATCCGAATCACATATGACAGTGATTGTAGGTCTAATCGGTGCTATATTACTTTCAATACAAATGCTGCTGCCAAAGCAGCATTTGAGGCAAAAGATTCTCTGACGGTGGGGGATACTCATTGTAAAGTTCAGATGATGCGGTCCACCAATGTAGTTGACAGTGACAATGACTACTGCCCTAATATATTTGATGACTCTGTAGAGCATGTCCCAAAGGAATGTCGGGTTCCTACACCCTTTTGGTTTGTGGCTTACTACAGGGAGGGACGTGGTAACCTTATCCATGCTTCCCGGTATCTGGAGAAAGAAATTGGATTATTACCAATGGGCCACATAAAGAAATATGGTACGGGCATTTTAATCAGAGCCAAAGATCTTACACAGGCCATGATGCTCCTCAATCTCCCCTGTCCTTCTGATAGCATGTTTGAATCTATTAAACCACATCGAACATTTAATTATAGCAAGGGGCGTATATATAATGAGGACCTGTATGAATTCTCTGAAGAGAACATTCTCGCTATGTGCCCAGACAGTGTCCAACGAGTAACGAAGATGAAAGGCAGTAAAAATATGATCATCCTCACTTTCTATGGCTCGCATATCCCAGATCGCATTAACATTAACCCCACCTCATTTGAGGAAGCCTTTTGTTGAGCGTCCCCTACAGTGTTTCTGTTGTTATGAGTTTGGTCATGGGAGGAGGAACTGCAACAACCGTTCCCGGTGTGGTAATTGTTCTACTTTTGACTCGCATCTTACTTCTGAGTGTCGGTCAGAGAGTTACTGCTTTTAATGCAGAGATGCTCACCCCTTGCGTTCTCGCCAATGTAAGATGTACCTCCTTGAGCAGGATATCCTCCACTTGGCTAATATTCAATTCATTAGCATAGGTAGTGCCAGACGGCAACTCAACTTCAGGCGACAGAAGGATGGTGGTGTGAAGACATACGCCTCCTCCCTTCGCCCTAAATTGGTTGCAGCACCCTCTCAACCCTCTCAAGAGGCAGCTGCTTTCTGCTTTTTGCTCGAGTGAGAATGTTTCTAAGGTTACTCTACATAATAGTTTCTCTGTCTTGGAAACTTTATCAGACACTCATTCTGTTGAACCTTCAACTGATGACAATTCTCAGACTTTAGCTAAAGGTGTCCATGTGGTAGAGGTTCACGCTGCCACACGCTCTCCAAAAAGGAAACTTAAGTCACCTAAACTGCCACAGAGATGCCTTCGTGGTTCCTCTGAGGCACTTGACTCTATAGATATTCCACCTTGTAAGGCAACCATCTCTGTGAACTCATCCATAGTTTCCTCTCAATTTCACCAGAAACGTTTTCGTGGCTCTGATGAATCTCTTGATTCAACAGAAGTTCCTCCTCGCAAGCTTCCTTCGGGATCATCAGAGGGGCGTGAAGTTAATGTGGATGCCACGGATGTTGTTACTTCAAAAGATTCAGTTTCTCTTCCGCTTGAGCAGCGGAGTGATTCTACCACCTGTATTATGGATGTTGATGTATCTGCCTGTGTCAGTGATACCACTGCTGTACAGGACAAAACCAATGTAATTGTTTCAAAGAATATACCAGCTCATATACCTTCATCTTCTAACATATCAGATGCTTCAGGGACTCGTCTACGGGTCCCAATTACTGCCCCACATACTACTCCTCGGGTTCGCTCTTCTTCTAGAGGCCTAGGATTAGACAAATCTTATTGTTTGAGTAAACCCTCAGGTCGAGGTGGTAGTGGGAAGTACCTCCGTGAGGCTTCCCAAAAATCAGTACTAAAGTAACACCGTTTAAGGTCCTTTAGTGGAATTGTGTCCTTCTGTGGGGTGACAGTTCGGTCAACCCCAGGGGTGTTTTATTGGCTTCTTTTATAGAGGATGAGGGATTAGGGGTTTTAAATACGGGAGATGTGACACATTTTAATAGCACTACTGGGACTTTTACCGCCATTGACATTTCCCTCTGCTCACCCAGTGCTCTGTTGGATTTTACTTGGAGAGTGTTGCCTGATTTATATGGCAGTGACCACTTCTCTATACTTTTAGAAGGTAACTGGTACGAACCACAGTCTCGTCTTCCTAGGTGGAAATTAGAGAAGGCTGACTGGCAGTTTTTTTAGAGAGCTAACTTCTTCGGTCTCTTCTGTAGCCGATTTTGGTAGCTCTGACGAGGCTGTAACATATTTCACTGATATGCTCCACTCTGCTGCTCTCAACTCTATCACTAGAACTTCTGGTTACTTTCCCAAACGTCCTGTCCCTTGGTGGTCATCAGTCTGCACCAACGCTGTGCGGGAGAAGCGCGCTGCTTTCTCTCGCCTTCGTCGCAATCGTGGGGACCCAACTCTTTAAAAGGCTTCCGACGGGCAAGGGCTCGGGCTAGACGAGTTTTAAAAGAGGCACGACGTGCATCTTGGAAGGCCTATGTGTCTTCAATTAATACTAAAACTCCACTCACCCAAGTGTTCAGGAGAGTCCGTATGATGGCGAGGAAGTTTTCTCCTAGTTCTCCACCTGTACTTAAGGTCAATGGAATTAAGATCATGGATGGTTTGACAGTGGCCAATACCATGGCGGAGGCTTTTGCAAAAGCCTCCAGCCGTGACTCTCGACCTCTGGCTGTCAGGCATTAGTTAAGAGCCAAGGAGCGTACTGTCCTGGATTTCTCAGGGAACGAGAATGAAAGTTATAACCATATATTCACCCTGAAAGACCTGCATTTTGCTCTCTCTCTCTGCGGCGACACTTCTCCTGGGCCAGACAACATCCCACATGCAATGTTACGACACTTGGGTGAGGAGGCGATCTCACTTCTTTTAGCTTTATATAACAGAATCTGGCTGGAGGGTGTCTTCCCTTCTGGGTGCAGGGTTGCTACCATCCTTCCTTTCCTCAAGCTGGGCAAGGACTCTGGTGTGGCCCTCAGTTATCGACCAATTGCCTTGACCTCCTGTCTCTGTAAATTATTTGGAAAGATGGTGAATGTCAGACTGGTATACTTCTTAGAACGGGGTGATTTTCTGTCTCCGTCCCAGTCTGGCTTTCGTAAACACCGTTCCACTACAGATGCTCTGGTCAGGTTGGAAGCTGCTGCATGCGAGGCCTTTGCACGACATCAACACCTTGTCTGTGTATTCTTTGATTTAGAGAAAGCCTATGACACTACATGGCAATATGGCATCCTGCAGCAGCTCCATTTATATGGCCTGCGGGGTCGCATTTCTTAAGGAGTTTCTCAGTGGTCGCAGTTTTTTCTGTGAGGGTTGGTACCACCCACTCAGCATCTGTTGCACAGGAGGAGGGCATCCCCCAGGAAAGCGTCCTCAGTGTCACATTGTTTGCAGTAGCAATTATTGCCATTGCCTCATCCCTTCCAGACGGTATAGCTAACTTGATGTACGTTGGCGACCTAGCAGTCTGGTTTGCTGCTTCCCGTATGTCAGTGGCAGAGCGGCGCATGCAGCTTGCCCTTGACAGGGTGTCACGTTGGACTGGTTCACATGGGTTTCGATTTTCTCCTTCCAAGACAGTTGCTATGCACTTCTGCGGCATCCGAGGCATCAACCCCGATCCGGACTTATTCATGTATGGTCATCGGATACGCTGTGTCGAGGAGACTCGCTTTTTGGGTCTCCTTTTTGACAAGGTTTTGACTTGGGTGCCACACTTACGTACACTTAAGGTCTCTTGCCTCAAGGCTCTTAACCTGTTGAGGGCCCTGGGCCATACATCCTGGGAGGCTGATCGGGCCACCCTCCTCCGCCTATACCATGTTCTTATTAGGTCAAAACACGACTATGGGTGTGAGGTGTACTCTTCTGCCACCGATGCCCGTCTCAGAGTTTTAGACCCTGTTCATCATGCTGGAGTACGTCTGGCGACCGGAGCCTTTAGGTCGTCCCCAATCCCCAGTCTCCTGGTGGATGCTAATGAGCCACCTCATGATCTCCGTCGCCAGTCCTTGATGGTTCGTTGTTGGCATCGATTACATCGACTTTCTGACTCCCTTCCCTGCTTGGCAGTGTCATCTGATATCATGTCTCAGTACTACCTTTTACATTCTCGTACACCATGGCCCTTTGGCTTCCAGGTCAGGAAGGCTATGGAGGAGATGGGCATTGATGACTTACAGATTTGTCCTGTGAGGGTCCCCAGGGTGGCTCCATGGCTTTTTCCAGAAGTTTTTCCCTACACCTGCTTTACAGACAAGAAGGAATCTCTTTCTCCTCCAGTGGCTCGTTCCCTCTTTTTAGAACATGCCTTCACTCACAGGGAGTCCCTCCCTGTGTACACTGATGGGTCAAAGTCTGATGCTGGAGTTGGCTTTGGAGTTGTCTTTCCTGACTTTTGCCGTGGCGGCAGGCTCCCTTCTGTCATGTCAATTTTTACTGCTGAGCTCTCGGCCATTTTATATGCCCTCCAAGTAAATTTTACTCTCCCTCAGCCTCCGTTTACTATTTTTAGCGATTCCTGTAGTGCCTGGCAGGCCTTGTGTAATTTTAACTCTTCCCATCCTCTGGTGTTGGCCATTCTTGAGTGGCTTGTCATCCTGGGTCGTCGTGGCCGCAAAATCACTTGTTGTTGGGTCCCGGCCCATGTGGGTGTTGATGGGAATGAGCGGGCTGACGCCCTGGCTAAGGCTGCGGTCTCCAATTCCCGGCCTCCTGCCAGGCATCATCCTGTTCCTGCAGTGGACCTTCGACCCTACATGGATGCTACTGTTTGTTCCTGCTGGCAGGACAGATGGGATGCCGTCGGGGCTAACAAGCTCCGCGACATCCGCCAGCACCTTGGTTTGTGGAGCTACAGTGGCCTGTCCCGCTGGTGGGAGACGGCTCTTGTCCGTCTGCACATTGGCCACACATTATTGACTCATTGCTTTTTAATGGAGAGGGCTCACCCTCCCTACTGTGATGATTGTCTGGTCCCTTTGACAGTGCAGCATCTTATTGTTGAGTGTCCCAGCCTTGGTGACCTTCGTCGAAGGCACCTCTCTGAGTACCAGGAGGGTGACGGTTCTTACAGTCTCTCTCAGGTCCTCGGGGAGGAGGCTTGTGGTGTGGGAGAGAACACCCTCTCGTATGTGGAGGAGGCTGGCCTTCTCCACAAATTGTGAATTTTATTGTATTTATGGCTATTAATTTTTAGGTAGTTAAAGTTCAATGTTTCTTTCGTTAATATTTCAATTCTTTTATATATCTAACTTAAGTAGGTTATTTCATTAATATATGATTTTTTGGAAGATGTGGGTTTTATTCATGCTGCTTCTCCCTTTCGAGGTAGTGAAAATTATTTAATCTTTTTACATATTTTATTAATGATGTAGATGACCATTTTATGTTGGGCAGTATATGACCATTGCTGTTGCGCCGCCAGATGCCTAATAGCATCAATAAATAAATCAATCAATCCAGTCTCTGATAATTAGAAAATAATTAGAAAATGAAACCGCTACTGCTAGATTAAACCCATAATGATCCAAACCAAGGAAGTAAGTTAACATAACTGCACATAGGCCTACCATATCTCATTAGAACAGTTTAACTTAGCTAGCTGAGCTCAGGGAAGCCGAACCCCAGTTTACAGAAGTCATTTAACCATTTTCATTTTACTTATGATTTTTGTGTAAAAAATTCAATGTAGAACACAATTAAAGGTAGAGAAGTGGAGTTACTTTAGTATGCTGTACATTACTCATATAAGCAGTTTTCATAATTACAGTGCATATGGTACAGTACTGTACTTTACCTGTCATGTAAATCACTGTCTCTCTACTACTTGTACTACAAGTATCACTATCACTGTCATCAGCTTCATAACCATCATGGTCCTTAGCTACAACCAATTCCAGTTCAGAATGTTTTAATCTTTTGTATGGAACTTTAACAATTAGCTTCCATTTCAGTTCAACCTTTTGTCATTTTCTTGAAATCATGCCCCAGGGAAAGGAGATGAATATAATGTACTGTAGTACTGGTATATAGTACTGTACAGGAAATCTAATGTTCTACATGAATATAGAATTATAATCTTTAAATTACCTTTTCAATTTTCTTGGAAGTCTTATGCAGATATATTGTGTTTGAGTGGGATCAACAATTATTTTCCTCTTTTGTAGTCAATCAGTGGGTAATAATCTAGGAGTTTAGAAAATTCTGTACATTTAAAGGAAGAGCATGGGAAGGTGTTCAATACTGTAGATAATTGCAACTCCTTGGAAATTTGTTCTGTGAATTTTTTTTACTAAAAATTATGCTTTTGTACAGGAGTTCAATATTATGAACTGAATCTCACCTAACATTAGACCCTGTTCA
This sequence comes from Petrolisthes cinctipes, assembly GCA_033782935.1. Lineage (NCBI taxonomy): Eukaryota > Metazoa > Arthropoda > Malacostraca > Decapoda > Porcellanidae > Petrolisthes > Petrolisthes cinctipes. Next base: position 5,228,558 of record JAWQEG010000015.1, read on the forward strand.
CATTTACTTAACACCACATAGTGTCCCTTCTTGTATGGAGTCCCCATTATTGTCACTTCCAAGCTAACGTCTGCACCTTCAGTAATCTGACACATCATTAAGGCTTTTTTAATATCTGAACTTTATGTATCTGAGATTAACAAAATGTTTTTTACAACCTCTATATCAGTGGGAAAATATGAACTGGCCTGTTTGTATGCTTGTAATAACTGATGTTTTTCACTCATGGTCTGACACACATTCTTGAAGGAATGGGCACTTTTAATGCATCCTTTGAAGTAGCAGTGCTTGCTTTCAAAGCGTAATGTCCACAAACGAATTAATGGGCCAAACAGCAAAATTAGGTTTGGGTAATGTTTTAGAAAATGATGCTTTGGCCTCAGTTTGTCATTTGAAAAATTCTTTGTCTGTCTTCTAAATATTCATTAATAAGTATTGCTAGATATGCAAGGTCAGAGTCGTCAAACTTTGGGGCACAGATAATTTCAGTAATGTTACGTAATAACAGGAACAACTGCCAAACAGGATCATTAACATCAACTATTTTGCCATATAATATAACAGGCAACAGCCTGATTAAACACCAGTTTTGTGTAGCCTGACCACATAATTTAGTACCTGAAGTATTTACTTGACATGGCATTGAGGCAGCATCTGTACCACGATAAAGAAACATAATTATACACTGATTAAGTTCTGCATAAGTTAGCCATCTCTTTTCATTTACTAAATTCTTCAATATCAGAGCAACATTATAATCACCAACACCCTAAAAAATGTCATGACCCAGGCATGGTGGAAAACCTGCTTTGCAGACATGATAATATTTCAGTGCATTGAATGGATAATTAAATTTAATACCTATGACATTATTTAAAATTTTGACAGTGTTCTCATTTTAAAGTTGTTGTATTGCTAATGTATAGTCTTCCACTGTTCTCATTACACCAACATGCACAGGGTCAGTAGGAAATTCTTTTAGGGTTATGTTACAATATCTACAAAAATTTTCTGTAAAAGCACCAATGCCATGAAACCCCAAGTTATCCCAAGTAATGCAATATAGTGTCCCCTTCAAATTATCATTATTAATTTGAATGCCGTTGTTCTCAAGTTCCTTCAAGTCTTCAATTAATTTTGAAAATATTTTACTAAAACCAAAATGTTTAGATGGACTTATTTGCACCACCCCATTAATGACTGTTGATAATTACAGTCCAAGCACTGTAATGACACCCACACACCCACCACCTCATGAATGACTGTTGATATTTACAGTCCAAGCACTGTAATGACACCCTCACACCCATAAACCCATGAATGACTATTGATATTTACAGCCCAATCACTGTAATGAAACCCACACACCCACCACCCTATGAATGACTGTTGATATTTACAGTCCAAGAACTGTAATGACACCCACACACCCACCACCCCATGAATGACTGTTGATATTTACAGTAAAAGCACTGTAATGACGCCCCACACTAACCACCTCATGAATGATGGATGATATTTACAGTCCAAGCACTGGAATGACATCCACACACCCACCACCCCATGAATGACTGTTGATATTTACAGTCGAAGCACTGTAATAACACCCACACACCCACCACCTCATGAATTACTGTTGATATTTACGGTCCAACCTCTGTAATGACACCCACACAACCCATGAATGACTGTTGATAGTTACAGTCCAAGCACTGTAATGCCACCCACCACCCTATGAATGACTGTTTATATTTACAGTCCAAGCACTAATGACCCACACAAACCCACCACCCAATGAATGACATAATTTTTACAGTCCGAGCACTGTAATGACACCCACACACCCACCACCCCATGAATGACTGTTGATATTTACAGTCCAAGCACTATAATGACACCCACACACCCACCAACCCATGAATGACTGTTGATATTTACAGTCCAAGCACTGTAATATCACCCTCACACCCACCACCCCATGAATGACTGTTGATATTTACAGTCCAAGCACTGTAATGACACCCTCACACCCACTACCCCATGAATTATGGTTGATATTTATAGTCCAAGCACTGTAATGACACCCACACACCCACCACCCCATGAATGACTGTTGATATTTACAGTCCAAGCACTCTAATGACACTTACCACACTATGAATGACTGTTGATATTTACAATCAAAATACTGTAATGACACCCACACACCCACCATTCCATGAATGAATGTTGATATTTACAGTCCAAGCACTGTAATGACACCCACACACACACCACCCCATGAATGATTGTTAATATTTACAGTCCAAGCTCTGTAATGACACTCACACACACACCACCAAATGGATGACTGTTAATATTTACAGTCCAAGTACTGTAATGACAGCTACACACCCACCACCCTATGAATGACTGTTGATATTTACAGACTAAGCACTGGTATGACACCCACACACCCACCACCCCATGAATGACTGTAGATATTTATAGTCTAAGCACTTTAATGACACCCCCACACCCACTACCCCATGAATTATGGTTGATATTTACAGTCCAAGAACTGTAATGACACCCACAAACCCACCACCCCATGAATGACGGTTGATATTTACAGTCCAAGCACTCTAATGACACCCACCACCCTATGAATGACTGTTGATATTTACAATCAAAATACTGTAATGACACCCACACACCCACCATCCCATGAATGAATGTTGATATTTACAGTCCAAGCACTGTAATGACACCCACACACACACCACCCCATAAATGACTGTTGATATTTACAGTCCAAGCTCTGTAATGACACTCACACACACACCACCCCATAAATGACTGTTGAAATTTACAGTCCAAGCACTCTAATAACACATACCACCCTATGAATGACTGTTGATATTTATAGTCTAAGCACTGTAATGACACCCACACACCCACAACCCCATGAATGACTGTTGATATTTATAGTCCAAGCACTGTAATGACACCCACACACCAACCACCCCATGAATGACTGTTGATATTTATAGTCCAAGCACAGTAATGACACCAACACACTCACCACCCCATAAATGACTGTTGATATTTACAGTCCAAGCACTGTCATGACACCCACACACCCACCACCCCATGAATGACTGTTGATATTTACAGTCCAAGCACTCTAATGACACCCTCACAACTTATGAATGACTGTTGATATTTCAAGTTCAAGCACTCTAATGACACCCACCACCCTATTGATGACTGTTGATATTTACAATCCAACCATTGTAATGACACCCACACACCCACCACCCCATGAATGACTGTTAATATTTACAGTCCAAGCACTGTAATGTCACCCTCACACCCACCACCCCATGAATGACTGTTGATATTTACAGTCAAAGCACTGTAATGACATCCACCACCCTATGAATGACTGTTGATATTTACAATCAAAATACTGTAATGACACCCACACACCCACCATCCCATGAATGAATGTTGATATTTTCAGTCCAAGCACTGTAATGACACCAACACACACACCACCCCATAAATGACTGTTGATATTTACAGTCCAAACTCTTTAATAACACTCACACACACACCACCCCATGAATGACTGTTGATATTTACAGTCCAAGCACTCTAATGACACCCACCACCCTATGAATGACTGTTGATATTTATAGTCTAAGCACAGTAATGACACCCACACACCCACCACCCCATGAATGACTGTTGATATTTAAAGTCAAAGCACTGTAATGACACCCACACACCCACCACCCCATGAATGACTGTTGATATTTATAGTCCAAGCACTGTAATGACACCAACACACTCACCACCCCATAAATGACTGTTGATATTTACAGTCCAAGCACTGTCATGACACCCACACACCCACCACCCCATGAATTACTGTTGATATTTACAGTCCAAGCACTCTAATGACACCCTCACAACCCATGAATGACTGTTGATATTTCCAGTTCAAGCACTCTAATGACACCCACCACCCTATTGATGACTGTTGATATTTACAATCCAACCATTGTAATGACACCCACACACCCACCACCCCATGAATGACTGTTGATATTTACAGTCAAAGCACTGTAATGACATCCAAACACCCACCATCCCCATGAATGACTGTTAATATTTACAGTCCAAGCACTGTAATGTCACACACACATCCACCACCTAATGAATGATGGTTGATATTTACAGTCCAAGAACTGTAATGACACCCCACACCCACCACCCCATGAATTATGGTTGATATTTACAGTCCAAGCACTGTAATGACACCAACACACCCACCACTCCATGAATGACTGTTACTATTTACAGTCTAAGCACTCTAATGACACCCACCACCTTATAAATGACTGTTGATATTTACAATCAAAACACTGTAATGACACCCACACACCCATCACCCCATGAATGACTGTCAATATTTTACAGTCCAAGCACTGTAATGACACCCACATACATACCACACCATGATTGACTGTTGATATTTACAGTCCAAGCACTATAATGACAGCCACACACCCACTATCCCATAAATGACTGTTGATACTTACAGTCCAAGCACTGTAATGACACCTACACACACACAACCCCATGAATGACTGTTGATATTTACAGTCCAAGCTCTGTAATGACACTCACACACCCACCACCCTATAAATGACTGTTGATTTTTTCAGTCCAAGAACTGTAATGACACCTACACACCCACCACCCCATAAATGAATGTCAATATTTACAGTCTGAGCACGGTAATGACACCCACAAACCCACCACCCCATGAATGACTGTCGATATTTACAGTCAAAGCACTGTAATGACAGCCACACACCCCCCACCCTATGAATGACTGTTGATATTTACAGTCCAAGCACTGTAATGACACTAATACACCCACCACTCCATGAATGACTGTTAATATTTACAGTCCAAGCACTTTAATGATACCCACCACCTTATAAATGACTGTTGATATTTACAAGCAAAACACTGTAATGACACCCACACACCCACCACCCCATGAATTACTGTCGATATTTACAGTCAAAGCACTGTAATGACACCCCTACACCCACTACCTCATAAATTATGGTTGTTATTTACAGTCCAAGCACTGTAATGACACCCACACACCCACCACCCCATGAATGACTGTTGATATTTACAGTCCAAGCACTCTAATGACACTCATACAGCCACCACCCCACGAATTACTTGATATTTACAGTCTAAGCACTGTAATGACACCCACACACCCACCATCCTATGAATGAATGTTGATATTTACAGTCCAAGCACTGTAATGACACCCACACACACACCACCCCATAAATGACTGTTGATATTTACAGTCCAAGTTCTGTAATGACACTCACACACACATTAACCCATGAATGACTGTTGATATTTACAGTCCAAGCACTGTAATGACACCCACCACCCTATGAATGACTGTTGATATTTATAGTCTAAGCACTGTAATGACACCCACACACCCACCACCCCATGTATGACTGTTGATATTTATAGTCCAAGCACTGTAATGACACCCACACACCAACCACCCCATAAATGACTGTTAATATTTATAGTCCAAGCACAGTAATGACACCAACACACTCACCACCCCATAAATGACTGTTGATATTTACAGTCCAAGCACTGTCATGACACCCACACAACCCATGAATGACTTTTGATATTTCAAGTTCAAGCACTCTAATGACACCCACCACCCTATTGATGACTGTTGATATTTACAATCCAACCATTGTAATGACACCCACACACCCACCATCCCCATTAATGACTGTTAATATTTACAGTCCAAGCACTGTAATGTCACACACACATCCACCACCCAATGAATGATGGTTGATATTTACAGTCCAAGAACTGTAATGACACCCCACACCCACCACCCCATGAATTATGGTTGATATTTACAGTCCAACCACTGTCATGACACCCACACACCCACCACCCCATGAATGACTGTTGATACTTACAGTCCAAGCACTGTAATTACACCTACACACACAACCCCATGAATTACTGTTGATATTTACAGTCCAAGCTCTGTAATGACACTCACACACCCACCACCCTATAAATGACTGTTGATTTTTTCAGTCCAAGAACTGTAATGACACCTACACACCCACCACCCCATAAATAAATGTCAATATTTACAGTCTGAGCACTGTAATGACACCCACAAACCCACCACCCCATGAATGACTGTCGATATTTACAGTCTAAGCACTGTAATGACACTAATACACCCAACACTCCATGAATGACTGTTAATATTTACAGTCCAAGCACTTTAATGACATCCACCACCTTATAAATGACTGTTGATATTTACAATCAAAACACTGTAATGACACCCACACACCCACCACCCCATGAATGACTGTCGATATTTACAGTCAAAGCACTGTAATGACACCCCCACACCCACTACATCATTAATTATGGTTGTTATTTACAGTCCAAGCACTGTAATGACACCCACACACCCACCACCCCATGAATGACTGTTGATATTTACAGTCAAAGCACTGTAATGACATCCAAACACCCACCATCCCCATGAATGACTGTTAATATTTACAGTCCAAGCACTGTAATGTCACACACACATTCACCACCTAATGAATGATGGTTGATATTTACAGTCCAAGAACTGTAATGACACCCCACACCCACCACCCCATGAATTATGGTTGATATTTACAGTCCAAGCACTGTAATGACACCAACACACCCACCACTCCATGAATGACTGTTACTATTTACAGTCTAAGCACTCTAATGACACCCACCACCTTATAAATGACTGTTGATATTTACAATCAAAACACTGTAATGACACCCACACACCCATCACCCCATGAATGACTGTCAATATTTTACAGTCCAAGCACTGTAATGACACCCACGTACATACCACACCATGATTGACTGTTGATATTTACAGTCCAAGCACTATAATGACAGCCACACACCCACTATCCCATAAATGACTGTTGATACTTACAGTCCAAGCACTGTAATGACACCTACACACACACAACCCCATGAATGACTGTTGATATTTACAGTCCAAGCTCTGTAATGACACTCACACACCCACCACCCTATAAATGACTGTTGATTTTTTCAGTCCAAGAACTGTAATGACACCTACACACCCACCACCCCATAAATGAATGTCAATATTTACAGTCTGAGCACGGTAATGACACCCACAAACCCACCACCCCATGAATGACTGTCGATATTTACAGTCAAAGCACTGTAATGACAGCCACACACCCCCCACCCTATAAATGACTGTTGATATTTACAGTCCAAGCACTGTAATGACACTAATACACCCACCACTCCATGAATGACTGTTAATATTTACAGTCCAAGCACTTTAATGATACCCACCACCTTATAAATGACTGTTGATATTTACAAGCAAAACACTGTAATGACACCCACACACCCACCACCCCATGAATTACTGTCGATATTTACAGTCAAAGCACTGTAATGACACCCCTACACCCACTACCTCATAAATTATGGTTGTTATTTACAGTCCAAGCACTGTAATGACACCCACACACCCACCACCCCATGAATGACTGTTGATATTTACAGTCCAAGCACTCTAATGACACTCATACAGCCACCACCCCACGAATTACTTGATATTTACAGTCTAAGCACTGTAATGACACCCACACACCCACCATCCTATGAATGAATGTTAATATTTACAGTCCAAGCACTGTAATGACACCCACACACACACCACCCCATAAATGACTGTTGATATTTACAGTCCAAGTTCTGTAATGACACTCACACACACACCACCCCATGAATGACTGTTGATATTTACAGTCAAAGCACTCTAATGACATCCAAACACCCACCATCCCCATGAATGACTGTTAATATTTACAGTCCAAGCACTGTAATGTCACACACACATTCACCACCTAATGAATGATGGTTGATATTTACAGTCCAAGAACTGTAATAACACCCCACACCCACCACCTTATAAATGACTGTTGATATTTACAATCAAAACACTGTAATGACACCCACACACCCATCACCCCATGAATGACTGTCGATATTTTACAGTCTAAGCACTGTAATGACACCCACATACATACCACCCCATGATTGACTGTTGATATTTACAGTCCAAGCACTATAATGACAGCCACACACCCACTATCCCATAAATGACTGTTGATACTTACAGTCCAAGCACTGTAATTACACCTACACACACAACCCCATAAATTACTGTTGATATTTACAGTCCAAGCTCTGTAATGACACTCACACACCCACCACCCTATAAATGACTGTTGATTTTTTCAGTCCAAGAACTGTAATGACACATACACACCCACCACCCCATAAATAAATGTCAATATTTACAGTCTGAGCACTGTAATGACACCCACAAACCCACCACCCCATAAATGACTGTCGATATTTACAGTCAAAGCACTGTAATGACAGCCACACACCCCCCACACTATGAATGACTGTTGATATTTACAGTCTAAGCACTGTAATGACACTAATACACCCAACACTCCATGAATGACTGTTAATATTTACAGTCCAAGCACTTTAATGACATCCACCACCTTATAAATGACTGTTGATATTTACAATCAAAACACTGTAATGACACCCACACACCCACCACCCCATGAATGACTGTCGATATTTACAGTCAAAGCACTGTAATGACACCCCCACACCCACTACCTCATAAATTATGGTTGTAATTTACAGTCCAAACACTGTAATGACACCCACACACCCACCACCCCATGAATGACTGTTGATATTTACAGTCCAAGCACTCTAATGACACTCACACAGCTACCACCCCACGAATTACTTGATATTTACAGTCTAAGCACTGTAATGACACCCACACACCCACCATCCCATGAATGAATGTTGATATTTACAGTCGAAGAACTGTAATGACACCCACACACACACCACCCCATAAATGACTGTTGATATTTACAGTCCAAGCTCTGTAATGACACTCACACACACACCACCCCATGAATGACTGTTGATATTTACAGTCCAAGCACTCTAATGACACCCACCACCCTATGAATGACTGTTGATATTTATAGTCTAAGCACTGTAATGACACCCACACACCCACCACCCCATGAATGACCGTTGATATTTATAGTCCAAGCACTGTAATGACACCCACACACCCACCACCCCATGAATGACTGTTGATATTTATAGTCCAAGCACTGTAATGACACCAACACACTCACCACCCCATAAATGACTGTTAATATTTACAGTCCAAGCTCTGTCATGACACCCACACACCCACCACCCCATGAATGACTGTTGATATTTACAGTCCAAGCACTCTAATGACACCCTCACAACCCATGAATGACTGTTGATATTTCCAGTTCAAGCACTCTAATGACACCCACCACCCTATTGATGACTGTTGATATTTACAATCCAACCATTGTAATGACACCCACACACCCACCACCCCATGAATGACTGTTAATATTTACAGTCCAAGCACTGTAATGTCACCTTCACACCTACCACTCCATGATTGACTGTTGATATTTACAGTGAAAGCACTGTAATGACATCCAAACACCCACCATCCCCATGAATGACTGTTAATATTTACAGTCCAAGCACTGTAATGTCACACACACATCCACCACCCAATGAATGATGGTTGATATTTACAGTCCAAGAACTGTAATGACACCCCACACCCACCACCCCATGCATTATGGTTGATATTTACAGTCCAAGCACTGTAATGACATCAACACACCCACCACTCCATAAATGACTGTTACTATTTACAGTCTAAGCACTCTAATGACACCCACCACCATATAAATGACTGTTGATATTTACAATCAAAACACTGTAATGACACCCACACACCCATCACCCCATGAATGACTGTCGATATTTTACCGTCCAAGCACTGTAATGACACCCACATACATACCACCCCATGATTGACAGTTGATATTTACAGTCCTAGCAATATAATGACAGCCACACACCAACTATCCCATAAATGACTGTTGATACTTACAGTCCAATCACTGTAATGACAACTACACACACACAACTCCATTAATGACTGTTGATATTTACAGTCCAAGCTCTGTAATGACACTCTCACACCCACCACCCTATAAATGACTGTTGATTTTTTCAGTCCAAGAACTGTAATGACACCCACACACCCACCACCCCATAAATAAATGTCAATAATTACAGTCTGAGCACTGTAATGACACCCACAAACCCACCACCCCATGAATGACTGTCGATATTTACAGTCAAAGCACTGTAATGACAGCCACACACCCCCCACCCTATGAATGACTGTTGATATTTACAGTCCAAGCACTGTAATGACACTAATACACCCAACACTCCATGAATGACTGTTAATATTTACAGTCCAAGCACTTTAATGACATCCACCACCTTATAAATGACTGTCGATATTTACAATCAAAACACTGTAATGACACCCACACACCCACCACCCCATGAATGACTGTCGATATTTACTGTCAAAGCACTGTAATGACACCCCCACACTCACTACCTCATAAATTATGGTTGTTATTTACAGTCCAAGCACTGTAATGACACCCACACACCCACCACCCCATGAATGACTGTTGAGATTTACAGTCCAAGCACTCTAATGACACTCACACAGCCACCACCCCACGAATTACTTGATATTTACAGTCTAAGCACTGTAATGACACCCACATACATACCACCCCATAAATGACTGTTGATACTTACAGTCCAATCACTGTAATGACACCCACACACCCACCACCCCATGAATGACTGTTGATATTTACAGTCCAAGCACTCTAATGACACCCTCACAACCCATGAATGACTGTTGATATTTCCAGTTCAAGCACTCTAATGACACCCACCACCCTATTGATGACTGTTGATATTTACAATCAAAACACTGTAATGACACCCACACACCCACCACCCCATGAATGACTGTCGATATTTACAGTCAAAGCACTGTAATGACACCCCCACACCCACTACCTCATAAATTATGGTTGTAATTTACAGTCCAAGCACTGTAATGACACCCACACACCCACCACCCCATGAATGACTGTTGATATTTACAGTCCAAGCACTCTAATGACACTCACACAGCTACCACCCCACGAATTACTTGATATTTACAGTCTAAGCACTGTAATGACACCCACACACCCACCATCCCATGAATGAATGTTGATATTTACAGTCGAAGAACTGTAATGACACCCACACACACACCACCCCATAAATGACTGTTGATATTTACAGTCCAAGCTCTGTAATGACACTCACACACACACCACCCCATGAATGACTGTTGATATTTACAGTCCAAGCACTCTAATGACACCCACCACCCTATGAATGACTGTTGATATTTATAGTCTAAGCACTGTAATGACACCCACACACCCACCACCCCATGAATGACCGTTGATATTTATAGTCCAAGCACTGTAATGACACCCACACACCCAACACCCCATGAATGACTGTTGATATTTATAGTCCAAGCACTGTAATGACACCAACACACTCACCACCCCATAAATGACTGTTAATATTTACAGTCCAAGCTCTGTCATGACACCCACACACCCACCACCCCATGAATGACTGTTGATATTTACAGTCCAAGCACTCTAATGACACCCTCACAACCCATGAATGACTGTTGATATTTCCAGTTCAAGCACTCTAATGACACCCACCACCCTATTGATGACTGTTGATATTTACAATCCAACCATTGTAATGACACCCACACACCCACCACCCCATGAATGACTGTTAATATTTACAGTCCAAGCACTGTAATGTCACCTTCACACCTACCACTCTATGATTGACTGTTGATATTTACAGTGAAAGCACTGTAATGACATCCAAACACCCACCATCCCCATGAATGACTGTTAATATTTACAGTCCAAGCACTGTAATGTCACACACACATCCACCACCCAATGAATGATGGTTGATATTTACAGTCCAAGAACTGTAATGACACCCCACACCCACCACCCCATGCATTATGGTTGATATTTACAGTCCAAGCACTGTAATGACATCAACACACCCACCACTCCATAAATGACTGTTACTATTTACAGTCTAAGCACTCTAATGACACCCACCACCATATAAATGACTGTTGATATTTACAATCAAAACACTGTAATGACACCCACACACCCATCACCCCATGAATGACTGTCGATATTTTACCGTCCAAGCACTGTAATGACACCCACATACATACCACCCCATGATTGACAGTTGATATTTACAGTCCTAGCAATATAATGACAGCCACACACCAACTATCCCATAAATGACTGTTGATACTTACAGTCCAATCACTGTAATGACAACTACACACACACAACTCCATTAATGACTGTTGATATTTACAGTCCAAGCTCTGTAATGACACTCTCACACCCACCACCCTATAAATGACTGTTGATTTTTTCAGTCCAAGAACTGTAATGACACCCACACACCCACCACCCCATAAATAAATGTCAATAATTACAGTCTGAGCACTGTAATGACACCCACAAACCCACCACCCGATGAATGACTGTCGATATTTACAGTCAAAGCACTGTAATGACAGACACACACCCCCCACCCTATGAATGACTGTTGATATTTACAGTCCAAGCACTGTAATGACACTAATACACCCAACACTCCATGAATGACTGTTAATATTTACAGTCCAAGCACTTTAATGACATCCACCACCTTATAAATGACTGTCGATATTTACAATCAAAACACTATAATGACACCCACACACCCACCACCCCATGAATGACTGTCGATATTTACTGTCAAAGCACTGTAATGACACCCCCACACTCACTACCTCATAAATTATGGTTGTTATTTACAGTCCAAGCACTGTAATGACACCCACACACCCACCACCCCATGAATGACTGTTGAGATTTACAGTCCAAGCACTCTAATGACACTCACACAGCCACCACTCCACGAATTACTTGATATTTACAGTCTAAGCACTGTAATGACACCCACATACATACCACCCCATAAATGACTGTTGATACTTACAGTCCAATCACTGTAATGACACCCACACACCCACCACCCCATGAATGACTGTTGATATTTACAGTCCAAGCACTCTAATGACACCCTCACAACCCATGAATGACTGTTGATATTTCCAGTTCAAGCACTCTAATGACACCCACCACCCTATTGATGACTGTTGATATTTACAATCAAAACACTGTAATGACACCCACACACCCACCACCCCATGAATGACTGTCGATATTTACAGTCAAAGCACTGTAATGACACCCCCACACCCACTACCTCATAAATTATGGTTGTTATTTACAGTCCAAGCACTGTAATGACACCCACACACCCACCACCCCATGAATGACTGTTGATATTTACAGTCCAAGCACTCAAATGACACTCACACAGCCACCACCCCACGAATTACTTGATATTTACAGTCTAAGCACTGTAATGACACCCACACACCCACCATCCCATGAATGAATGTTGATATTTACAGTCCAAGAACTGTAATGACACCCACACACACACCATCCCATAAATGACTGTTGATATTTACAGTCCAAGCTCTGTAATGACACTTACACACACACCACCCCATGAATGACTGTTGATATTTACAGTCCAAGCACTCTAATGACACCCACCACCCTATGAATTACTGTTGATATTTATAGTCTAAGCACTGTAATGACACCAACACACCCACCTCCCCATGAATGACTGTTGATATTTATAGTCCAAGCACTGTAATGACACCCACATACCCACCACCCCATGAATGACTGTTGATATTTATAGTCCAAGCACTGTAATCACACCAACACACTCACCACCCCATAAATGACTGTTGATATTTACAGTCCAAGCACTGTCATGACACCTACAAACCCACCACCCCATGAATGACTGTTGATATTTACAGTCCAAGCACTCTAATGACACCCTCACAACCCATGAATGACTGTTGATATTTCCAGTTCAAGCACTCTAATGACACCCACCACCCTATTGATGACTGTTGATATTTACAATCCAACCATTGTAATGACACCCACACACCCACCACCCCATGAATGACTGTTAATATTTACAGTCCAAGCACTGTAATGTCACCCTCACACCTACCACCCCATGAATGACTGTTGATATTTACAGTCAAAGCACTGTATTGACATCCAAACACCCACCATCCCCATAAATGACTGTTAATATTTACAGTCCAAGCACTGTAATGTCACACACACATCCACCACCTAATGAATGATGGTTGATATTTACAGTCCAAGAACTGTAATGACACCCCACACCCACCACCCCATGAATTATGGTTGATATTTACAGTCCAAGCACTGTAATGACATCAACACACCCACCACTCCATAAATGACTGTTACTATTTACAGTCTAAGCACTCTAATGACACCCACCACCATATAAATGACTGTTGATATTTACAATCAAAACACTGTAATGACACCCACACACCCATCACCCCATGAATGACTGTCGATATTTTACCGTCCAAGCACTGTAATGACACCCACATACATACCACCCCATGATTGACAGTTGATATTTACAGTCCAAGCACTATAATGACAGCCACACACCAACTATCCCATAAATGACTGTTGATACTTACAGTCCAATCACTGTAATGACACCTACACACACACAACTCCATTAATGACTGTTGATATTTACAGTCCAAGCTCTGTAATGACACTCTCACACCCACCACCCTATAAATGACTGTTGATTTTTTCAGTCCAAGAACTGTAATGACACCCACACACCCACCACCCCATAAATGAATGTCAATAATTACAGTCTGAGCACTGTAATGACACCCACAAACCCACCACCCCATGAATGACTGTTGATATTTACAGTCAAAGCACTGTAATGACAGCCACACACCCCCCACCCTATGAATGACTGTTGATATTTACAGTCCAAGCACTGTAATGACACTAATACACCCAACACTCCATGAATGACTGTTAATATTTACAGTCAAAGAACTTTAATGACATCCACCACCTTATAAATGACTGTCGATATTTACAATCAAAACACTGTAATGACACCCACACACCCACCACCCCATGAATGACTGTCGATATTTACTGTCAAAGCACTGTAATGACACCCCCACACTCACTACCTCATAAATTATGGTTGTTATTTACAGTCCAAGCACTGTAATGACACCCACACACCCACCACCCCATGAATGACTGTTGATATTTACAGTCCAAGCACTCTAATGACACTCACACAGCCACCACCCCACGAATTACTTGATATTTACAGTCTAAGCACTGTAATGACACCCACATACATACCTCCCCATGATTGACTGTTGATATTTACAGTCCAAGCACTATAATGACAGCCACACACCAACTATCCCATAAATGACTGTTGATACTTACAGTCCAATCACTGTAATGACACCCACACACCCACCACCCCATGAATGACTGTTGATATTTACAGTCCAAGCACTCTAATGACACCCTCACAACCCATAAATGACTGTTGATATTTCCAGTTCAAGCACTCTGACACCCACCACCCTATTGATGACTGTTGATATTTACAATCCAACCATTGTAATGACACCCACACACCCACCACCACATGAATGACTGTTAATATTTACAGTCCAAGCACTGTAATGTCGCCCTCACACCCACCACCCCATGAATGACTGTTGATATTTACAGTCAAAGCACTGTAATGACATCCAAACACCCACCATCTCCATGAATGACTGTTAATATTTACAGTCCAAGCACTGTAATGTCACACACACATCCACCACCCAATGAATGATGGTTGATATTTACAGTCCAAGAACTGTAATGACACCCCACACCCACCACCCCATGAATTATGGTTGATATTTACAGTCCAAGCACTGTAATGACATCAACACACCCACCACTCCATAAATGACTGTTACTATTTACAGTCTAAGCACTCTAATGACACCCACCACCATATAAATGACTGTTGATATTTACAATCAAAACACTGTAATGACACCCACACACCCATCACCCCATGAATGACTGTCGATATTTTACCGTCCAAGCACTGTAATGACACCCACATACATACCACCCCATGATTGACAGTTGATATTTACAGTCCAAGCACTATAATGACAGCCACACACCAACTATCCCATAAATGACTGTTGATACTGACAGTCCAATCACTGTAATGACACCTACACACACACAACTCCATGAATGACTGTTGATATTTACAGTCCAAGCTCTGTAATGACACTCTCACACCCACCACCCTATAAATGACTGTTGATTTTTTCAGTCCAAGAACTGTAATGACACCCACACACCCACCACCCCATAAATGAATGTCAATAATTACAGTCTGAGCACTGTAATGACACCCACAAACCCACCACCCCATGAATGACTGTCGATATTTACAGTCAAAGCACTGTAATGACAGCCACACACCCCCCACCCTATGAATGACTGTTGATATTTACAGTCCAAGCACTGTAATGACACTAATACACCCAACACTCCATGAATGACTGTTAATATTTACAGTCCAAGCACTTTAATGACATCCACCACCTTATAAATGACTGTCAATATTTACAATCAAAACACTGTAATGACATCCAAACACCCACCATCCCCATGAATGACTGTTAATATTTACAGTCCAAGCACTGTAATGTCACACACACATCCACCACCCAATGAATGATGGTTGATATTTACAGTCCAAGAACTGTAATGACACCCCACACCCACCACCCCATGAATTATGGTTGATATTTACAGTCCAAGCACTCTAATGACATCAACACACCCACCACTCCATGAATGACTGTTGATATTTACAGTCAAAGCACTGTAATAACACCCCCACACCCACCACCCAATGAATTATGGTTGATATTTACAGTCCAAGAACTGTAATGACAACCACACACCTATCACCCCATGAATGACTGTTGATATTTACAGTCCAAGCACTATAATGAGACTCACACACTCACCACCCCATGAATGACTATTAATGTTTACAGTCCAAGCACTGTAATGACACCCTCACACCCACCATCCCATGAATGACTGTTGATATTTACAGTCAAAGCACTGTAATAACACCCCCACACCCACCACCCAATGAATTATGGTTGATATTTACAGTCCAAGAACTGTAATGACACCCACACACCAACCACACAATCGATGACTGTTGATATTTACAGTCCAAGCATACTAATGATACCCACCACCCTATGAATGACTGTTGATATTTACAATCAAAACATTGTAATGACATCCACACACCAACCACCCCATGAATGACTGTTAATATTTACAGTCCAAGTACTGTAATGACACTCACACAGCCACCACACCATGAATTACTGTTGATATTTACAGTCCAAGCACTGTAATAACAGCCAAACACGCACCACCCAATAAATGACTGTTGATATTTACAGTCTAAGCACTGTAATGACACCCACACACCCACAACCCCAAGAATGACTGTCGATATTTACAGTCAAAGCACTGTAATGACACCCTCACACCCACTACCTCATAAATTATGGTTGTTATTTACAGTCCAACCACTGTAATGACACCCACACCCCCACCACCCCATGAATGACTGTTGATATTTACAGTACAAGCACTCTAATGACACCCACCACCCTATGAATGGCTGTTGATATTTATAGTTCAAGCACTGTAATGACACCCACACACTCTCCACCCCATGAATGACTGCTGATATTTACAATCCAAGCACTGTCATGACCCTCAAACAGCCACCACCCCACGAATTACTTGATATTTACAGTCTAAGCACTGTAATGACAGCCCCACACCCACCACCCTATGAATGACTGTTGATATTTACAGTCTAAGCACTGTAATGACACCCACACACCCACCACCCTAAGAATGACTGTTGATATTTACAGTCCAAG
This sequence comes from Petrolisthes cinctipes, assembly GCA_033782935.1. NCBI lineage: Eukaryota > Metazoa > Arthropoda > Malacostraca > Decapoda > Porcellanidae > Petrolisthes > Petrolisthes cinctipes. Next base: position 5,246,829 of record JAWQEG010000015.1, read on the forward strand.
CAGTCTAATGACACCCTCACAACCCATGAATGACTGTTGATATTTACAATCAAAACACTGTAATGACACCCACACACCCACCACCCCATAAATGACTGTTGATATTTACAGTCCAAGTACTGTAATGACACTTACACAGCCACCACCCCATGAATGACTTGATATTTTCAGTCTAAGCACTGTAATGACACCCACAAACCTACCACCCCATGAATGACTGTTGATATTTATAGTCCAAGCACTGTAATGACACCCACACACCCACCAACCCATGAATGACTGTTGATATTTTTAGACCAAGCACTGTAATGACATCCACACACCCATCACCCAATAAATGACTGTTGATATTTACAGTCCAAGCACTGTAATGCCACCCACCACCCCATAAATGACTGTTGATATTTACAGTCCATGCACTAATGACACACACACACCTACCATCCCATGAATGACTTGATATTTACAGTCCAAGCACTGTAATGACACCCACACACCCATCACCCCATGAATGACTGTTGATATTTTACAGTCCAAGCACTATAATGAGACTTACACACTCACCACCCCATGAATGACTATTAATGTTTACAGTCCAAGCACTGTAATGTCACCCTCACTCCCACCACCCCATGAATGACTGTTGATATTTACAGTCAAAGCACTGTAATGACACCCCCACACCCACCACCCAATGAATTATGGTTGATATTTACAGTCCAATAACTGTAATGACACCCACACACCAACCACCCCTTAAATGACTGTTGATATTTACAGTCCAAGTATTGTAATGACACTCACACAGCCACCACACCATGAATTACTATTGATATTTACAGTCCAAGCACTGTAATAACATCCAAACACCCACCACCTCATGAATGACTGTTGGTATTTACAGTCTAAGCACTATAATGACACCCACACACCCACCTACCCAAGAATGACTGTTGATATTTACAGTCCAATCACTGTAATGACACCCACACACCCACCACCCCATGAATGACTGTTGATATTTATAGTCCAAGCTCTGTAATGACACCCATACACACACCACCCCATGATTGATTGTTGATATTTACAGTCCAAGCACTGTAATGACAGCCAAACACCCACCACCCAATAAATGACTGTTGATATTTACAGTCTAAGCACTGTAATGACACCCACACACCCACCACCACAAGAATGACTTTTGAAATTTACAGTCCAAGCACAGTAATGATAACAACACACCCACCACCCCATAAATGACTGTTGATATTTACATTCCAAGCTCTGTAATGACACTCACACACCCACCAACCTATGAATGACTGTTGATATTTACAGTCCAAGCTCTGTAATGAATTCCACACAAAACACTACCGCATAATTGATGGTTGATATTTATAGTCCAAGCACTATAATAACACCCTCACACCCACCACCCCAAGAATGACTTTTGAAATTTACAATCCAAGCACTGTAATGATAATAACACACCCACCACCCCATAAATGACTGTTGATATTTACAGTCCAAGCACTAATGACACACACACACCCACCACCCCTTAAATGACTTGATAATTACAGTCCAAGCACTGTAATAACATCCACACACACACCACCCCATGAATGACTGTTGATATTTGCAGTCCAAGCACTGTAATAACACCCTCACCTCCACCACCCCATGAATGACTGTTGGTATTTACAGTCAAAGCACTGTAATGACACCCCCACACCCACTACCCCATGAATTATGGTTGATATTTACAGTCCAAGAACGGTAATGACACCCACAAACCCACCACCCCATGAATGACTGTTGATATTTACAGTCCAAGCACTCTAATGACACCCACACACCCACTACCCCATGAATGACTGTTGATATTTATAGTCCAAGCACTGTAATGACACCCACACACACACCACCATATAAATGACTGTTGATATTTACAGTCCAAGCACTGTAATGACACCCACACACCCACCACCCAATGAATGACTGTTGATATTTACAGTCCAAGCACTCTAATGACACCCTCACAACCCATGAATGACTGTTGATATTTCAAGTTCAAGCACTCTAATGACACCCACCACCCTATTGATGACTGTTGATATTTACAATCCAACCATTGTAATGACACCCACACACCCACCACCCCATGAATGACTGTTAATATTTACAGTCCAAGCACTGTAATGTCACCCTCACATCCACCACCCCATGAATGACTGTTAATATTTACAGTCATAGCACTGTAATGACATCCAAACACCCACCATCCCCATGAATGACTGTTAATATTTACAGTCCAAGCACTGTAATGTCACACACACATCCACCACCCAATGAATGATGGTTGATATTTAAAGTCCAAGAACTGTAATGACACCCCACACCCCCCACCCTATGAATGACTATTGATATTTACAGTCCAAGCACTGTAATGACACTAATACACCCACCACTCCATGAATGACTGTTAATATTTACAGTCCAAGCACTTTAATGACACCCACCACCTTATAAATTACTGTTGATATTTACAATCAAAACACTGTAATGACACCCACACACCCACCACCCCATGAATGACTGTCGATATTTACAGTCAAAGCACATTAATGACACCCCCACACCCACTACCTCATAAATTATGGTTGTTATTTACAGTCCAAGCACTGTAATGACACCCACACACCCACCACCCCATGAATGACTGTTGATATTTACAGTCCAAGCACTCTAATGACACCCACCACCCTATGAATGGCTGTTGATATTTATAGTTCAAGCACTGTAATGACACCCACACACTCTCGACCCCATGAATGACTGCTGATATTTACAATCCAAGAACTGTCATGACACTCACACAGCCACCACCCCACGAATTACTTGATATTTACAGTCTAAGCACTGTAATGACACCCACACACCCACCACCCTATGAATGACTGTTGATATTTACAGTCCAAGCACTCTAATGAAACCCTCACAACCCATGAATGACTGTTGATATTTGCAATGAAAACACTGTAATGACACCCACACACCCACCACCCCATGAATGACTGTTGATATTAACACTCCAAGTACGGTAATGACACTTACACAGCCACCACCCCATGAATGATTTGATATTTTCAGTCTAAGCACTGTAATGACACCCACAAACCTACCACCCCATGAATGACTGTTGATATTTATAGTCCAAGCACTGTAATGACGCCCACACACCCACCAACCCATGAATGACTGTTGATATTTACAGTCCAAGCACTGTAATGACATCCACACACCCATCACCCCATGAACGACTGTTGATATTTACAGTCCAAGCACTGAAATGCCACCCACCACTCCATGAATGACTGTTGATATTTACAGTCCATGCACTAATGACACACACACACCTACCATCCCATGAATGACTTAATATTTACAGTCCAAGCACTGTAATGACACCCACACACCCATCACCCCATGAATGACTGTTGATATTTACAGTCCAAGCACTATAATGAGACTCACACACTCACCAACCCATGAATGACTATTAATGTTTACAGTCCAAGCACTGTAATGACACCCTCACACCCACCACCCCATGAATGACTGTTGATATTTACAGTCAAAGCACTGTAATGACACCCCCATACCCACCACCCAATGAATTATGGTTGATATTTACAGGCCAAGAACTGTAATGACACTCACAAAGCCACCACACCATGAATTACAGTTGATATTTACAGTCCAAGCACTGTAATAACAGCCAAACACCCACCACCTCATGAATGACTGTTGGTATTTACAGTCTAAGCACTATAATGACACCCACACACCCACTTACCCAAGAATTACTGTTGATATTTACAGTCCAATCACTGTAATAACACCCACACACACACCACTCCATGAATGACTGTTGATATTTACAGTCCAAGCTCTGTAATGACACCCATACACCCACCACCCCATGATTGATTGTTGATATTTACAGTCCAAGCAATGTAATGACTGCCAAACACCCACCACCCAATAAATGACTGTTGATATTTTCAGTCTAAGCACTGTAATGACACCCACACACCCACCACCCCAAGAATGACTTTTGAAATTTACAGTCCAAGCACAGTAATGATAACAACACACCCACCACCCCATAAACGACTGTTGATATTTACATTCCAAGCTCTGTAATGTCACTCACACACCCACCAACCTATGAATGACTCTTTATATTTACAGTCCAAGATCTGTAATGAAATCCACACACAACACCACTGCATAATTGATGGTTGATATTTTTTAGTCCAAGCACTGTAATAACACCCTCCCACCCACCACCCCAGGAATGACTTTTGAAATTTACAGTTCAACCACTGTAATGATAACAACACACCCACCACCCCATAAATGACTGTTGATATTTACAGTCCAAGCACTAATGACACACACACTCCCACCACCCCATAAATGACTTGATATTTACAGTCCAAGCACTGTAATAACATCCACACACCCACCACCCCATAAATGACTGTTGATATTTACAGTTCAAGCACTGTAATAACACCCTCACCTCCACCACCCCATGAATGACTGTTGATATTTACAGTCAAAGCACAGTAATGACGCCCCACACCCACCACCCCATGCATTATGGTTGATATTTACAGTCCAAGCCCTGTAATGACACCTACACACACACAACCCCACGAATGACTGTTGATATTTACAGTCCAACCACTATAATGACAGCCACACACCCACCACCACAAGAATGACTTATGATATTTACAGTCCAAGAACTGTAATGACACCCACACACCCACAACCCCAAAAATGACCGTTGATATTTATAGTCCAAGCACTGTAATGACACAAACACACCTACCACCCCATAAATGACTGTTGATATTTCCAGTCTAAGCACTGCAATGATATCCACACACCCACCACCCCATGAATGACTGTTAATTTTTACAGTCTGAGCACTGTAATGACACCCACACACTCACCACCCCATGAATGACTGTTGATATTTACAGTCCAAGCACTGTCATGACAACAACACACGCACCACCCCATGAATGACTGTTGATATTTACAGTCCAAGTAGTGTAATGACACCCACACACCGACCACCCCATGATTGACTATTGATATTTACAGTCCAAGCACTGTAATGACACCCACACACCCACCACTCCATGAATGACTGTTGATATTTACAGTCCAAGCACTGTAATGACATCCAAACTCACACTACCCCATGAATGACTGTTAATATTTACAGTCCAAGCACTGTAATGTCACACACACATCCACCACCCAATGAATGATGGTTGATATTTACAGTTTAAGAACTGTAATGACACCCCACACCCACCACCCCATGAATTATGGTTGATATTTACAGTCCAAGCACTGTAATGACACCAATACACCCACCACTCCATGAATGACTGTTAATATTTACAGTCCAAGCACTCTAATGACACCCACCACCTTATAAATGACTGTTGATATTTACAATCAAAACACTGTAATGACACTCACACACCCACCATCCCATGAATGACTGTTGATATTTACAGTCCAAGCACTGTAATGACACCCACATACCCAATAACACCATGATAGACTGTTGATATTTACAGTCCAAACACTATAATGACACCTACACACCAACAACCCAATGAATGACTGTTGATATTTATAGTCCAAGCTCTGTAATGACATTCATTCACCCACCAGCCTATGTATTACTGTTGATATTTACAGTCCAAGAACTGTAATGACACCCACACACCCTTAACCCCAAAAATGACGGTTGATATTTATAGTACAAGCACTGTAATGACACCCACACACCCACCACCCCAGGAATGACTGTTGATATTTACAGTCCAAGCAGTGTAATGACACCCACACACCCACCACCCAATTAATGACTGTTGATATTTACAGTCTAAGCAATGTAATGACACCCACACACCTACCACCCCAGGAATGATTGTTGATATTTACTGTCGAAGCATTGTAATGACACCCACACACCCACCACTTTATGAATAACTGTTGATATTTACAGTCCAAGCTCTGTAATGACACTCACACACACAGCACTCTATGAATGAATGTTGATATTTACAGTCCAACCACTGTAATAATACCCACAAATCCACCACCCTATAAATTATGGTTGATATTTTCAGTCCGAGCACTGTAATGACATCCACAAACCCACCACCCCATTAATGACTGTTAATATTTACAGTCCAAGCACTGTAATGTCACACACACATCCACCACCCAATGAATGATGGTTGATATTTACAGTCCAAGAACTGTAATTAAACCCACACACCCACCACCCCATGAATGACAGTTGATATTTTTAGTCCAAGCACTGTAATGACATCCACACAACCACAACCCCATGAATGACTGATAATATTTACAGACTGAGCACTGTAATGACACCCACACACCCACCACCCAATGAATGATGGTTGATATTTACAGTCCAAGAACTGTAATAACACCCACACACTCACCACCTAATGAATGACTGTTGATATTTACAGTCCAAGTACTGTCATGACACCAACACACCTACCTCCCCATAAATAACTGTTGATATTAACAGTCCAAGCACTCTAATGACACCCACCACCCTATGAATGACTGTTAATATTTTCAGTCAAAACACTTTAATGACACCCACACACCCACCACCCCATGAATGACTGTTGATATTTACAGTCCAAGCACTATAATGACACCCACACACCCACCACCCCATGAATGATTGTTGATATTTACAGTCTAAGCACTAATATGAAACCCTCACTCCCACCACCCCATGAATGACTGTTGATATTTACAGTCAAAGCACTGTAATGATGCACCATACCCACAACCCCATGATTATGGTTGATATTTACATTCCAAGCACTGTAATGACACCAATACACCCACCACTCCATGAATGACTGTTAATATTTACAGTCCAAGCATTCTAATGACACCCACCACCTTATTAATGACTGTTGATACTTACAATCAAAACACTGTAATGACACCCACACACCCACCACCCCATGATTGACTGTTGATATTTACAGTCCAAGCACTATAATGACACCCACACACCCACCACGCCATTAATGACTGTTGATACCTACAGTCTAAGCACTGTAATGACACCCACACACCCACCACCCCAAGAATGACTTTTGATATTTACAGTCCAAGAACGGTAATGACACCTACACACATACAACCCCATAAATGACTGTTGATATTTACAGTCCAAGCTTTGTAATGACACTCAAACACCCACCACCCTATAAAAGACAGTGGATATTTACAGTCAAAGAACTGTAATGACACCCACACACCCACAACCCCATAAATGACAGTTGATGTTTATAATCCAAGCACTGTAATGACAATCACACAGCCACCACCCCATGAATGACTGTTGATATTTACAGTCCAAGCACAATAATGACAGCCACACACTTACCACCCCATAAATGACTGTTGATACTTACAGTCTAAGCACTGTAATGACACCCACACACCCACCACCAAAGAATGACTTTTGATATTTTCAGTCCAAGCACTGTAATGACACCTACACACATACAACCTCATGAATGACTGTTGATATTTACAGTCCAAGCTTTGTAATGACACTCACACACCCACCACCCTATGAATGACAGTTAATATTTACAGTCAAAGAACTGTAATGACACCCACACACCCACAACCCCATGAATGACTGTTAATATTTTCAGTCTGAGCACTGTAATGACACCCATAAACCCACCAAATGAATGATGGTTTGTATTTACAGTCCAAGAACTGTAATGACACCCCACACACACCACCCCATAAATTATGGTTGATATTTACAGTCCAAGCACTGTAATGAAACCAACACACCCACCACTCCATGAATGACTGTTGATATTTACAGTCCAAGCACTCTAATGACACCCACCACCTTATAAATGACTGTTGATATTTACAATCAAAACACTGTAATGACAACCACACAACTATCACTCCATGATTGACTGTTGATATTTACAGTCCAAGCACTATAATGACAGCCACACACCCACCACAACATAAATGACTGTTGATTTTTACAGTCTAAGAACTGTAATGACACCCACACACCCACCACCCCATAAATGACTTTTGATATTTACAGTCCAAGCACTGTAATGACACCTACACACATTCAACCCCATAAATGACGGTTAATATTTACAGTCCAAGCTTTGTAATGACAGTCACACACCCACCACCCTATGAATGACAGTTGATATTTACAGTCAAAGAAATGTAATGACACCCACACACCCACAACCCCATAAATGACGGTTGATATTTACAGTCCAAGCACTGTAATGACACCTACTCACCCACAACCCCATGAATTACTGATGATATTTACAGTCCAAGCTCTGTAATGACACTCACACATCCACCACCCTATGTATGACTGTTGATATTTACAGTCCAAGAACTGTAATGACACCCACACACCCACAGCCCCATAAATGACAGTTGATATTTATAGTCCAAGCACTGTAATGACACCCACACACCCACCACCCCATAAATGGCTGTTAATATTTACAGTCTGAGCACTGTAATGACACCCACAAACCCACCACCTAATGAATGATGGTTGATATTTATAGTCCAAGAACTGTAATGACACCCACACACTCACCACCCCATGAATGACTGTTGATATTTACAGTCTAAGCACTGTCATGACACCAACACATGCAAAACCCTATAAATGACTGTTGACATTTACAGTCCAAGCACTGTAATGACACCCACACTCCGACCACCCCATGATTGACTGTTGATATTTACTTTCCAAGCACTCTAATGACACTTACACCTCCACCACCCAATTTGATGACTGTTGATATTTACAGTCCAAGCACTGTATTGACACCCACACACCCACCACCCCATAAATGACTGTTGATACTTACAGTCTAAGCACTGTAATGAGACCCACACACCCACCACCCCAAGAATGACTTTTGATATTTACAGTCCAAGTACTGTAATGACACCTACACACATACAACCCCATGAATGACTGTTGATATTTACAGTCCAAGCTTTGTAATGACACTCACACACCCACCACCCTATAAATGACAGTTGATATTTACAGTCAAAGAACTGTAATGACACCCACACACCCACAACCCCATAAATGACGGTTGATATTTATAGTTCAAGCACTGTAATGACAATCACACACCCACCACCCCATAAATGACTGTTGATATTTTCAGTCTAAACACTGTAATGACATCCACACACCCACCACACCATGAATGACTGTTAATATTTACAGTCCAAGCAGTCTAATGACACCCACACACCCACCACCCCATTAATGACTGTTGATATTTACTGTCGAAGCACTATAATGACACCCACACACCCACCACCATATAAATGACTGTTGATATTTACAGTCTAAGCAATGTAATGACACCCACACACCCATTACCCCAAAAATGACTTTTGATATTTACAGTCCAAGCACTGTAATGACACCTACACACCCACAACCCCATGAATTACTGATGATATTTTAAGTCCAAGCTCTGTAATGTCACTCACACACCCACCACCCTATGTATGACTGTTGATATTTACAGTCCAAGAACTGTAATGACACCCACACACCCACAACCCCATAAATGACAGTTGATATTTATAGTACAAGCACTGTAATGACACCCACACACGCACCACCCCATAAATGACTGTTAATATTTACCGTCTAAGCACTGTAATGACACCCACAAACCCACCACCTAATGAATGATGGTTGATATTTTTAGTCCAAGAACTGTACTGACACCCACACACTAACCACCCCATGAATGACTGTTGATATTTACAGTCTAAGCACTGTCATGACACCAACACATGCACCACCCCATGAATGACTTTTGACATTTACAGTCCAAGCACTGTAATGACACCCATACACCGACCACCCCATAATTGACTGTTGATATTTTCAGTCCAAGCACTGTAATGACACTTACACCTCCACCACCCAATTAATGACTGTTGATATTTACAGTCTGAGCACTGTAATGACACCCACAAACCCACCACCTAATGAATGATGGTTGATATTTATAGTCCAAGAACTGTAATGACACCCACACACTCACCACCCCATGAATGACTGTTGATATTTACAGTCTAAGCACTGTCATGACACCAACACATGCACCACCCCATGAATGACTGTTGAAATTTACAGTCCAAGCACTGTAATGACACCCACACACCGACCACCCCATGATTGACTGTTAATATTTTCAGTCCAAGCAGTGTAATGACACTTACACCTCCACCACCCAATTAATAACTGTTGATATTTACAGTCCAAGCACTGTAATTACATCCACACACCCACCACACCATGAATGACTGTTAATATTTACAGTCCAAGCAGTCTAATGACACCCACACACCCACCACCCCATGATTAACTGTTGATATTTACAGTCCAAGCACTATAATGACAGCCACACACCCACCACTCCATAAATGACTGTTGATACTTACAGTCTAAGAACTGTAATGACACCCACACACCCACCACCAAAGAATGACTTTTGATATTTACAGTCTAAGCACTGTAATGACACCTACACACATACAACCTCATAAATGACTGTTGATATTTACAGTCCAAGCTTTGTAATGACACTCACACACCCACCACCTTATAAATGACAGATGATATTTACAGTCAAAGAACTGTAATGACACCCACACACCCACAACCCCATTAATGACTGTTAATATTTACAGTCTGAGCACTGTAATGACAACCACAAACCCACCACCTAATGAATGATGGTTTATATTTACAGTCCAAGAACTGTAATGACACCCCACACCCACCACCCCATGAATTATGGTTGATATTTACAGTCCACGCACTGTAATGACACCAACACACCCACCACTCCATGAATGACTATTGATATTTACAGTCCAAGCACTATAATGACACCCACCACCTTATAAATGACTGTTGATATTTACAATCAAAACACTGTAATGACAACCACACAGCCACCACCCCATGAATGACAGTTGATATTTACAGTCCAAGAACTGTAATGACACCCACATACGTACCACTCCATGATTGACTGTTGATATTTACAGTCCAAGCACTATAATGACAGCCACACACCCACCACCCCATAAATGACTGTTGATATTTACAGTCTAAGCACTCTAATGACACCCACACACCCACCACCCCAAGAATGACTTTTGATATTTACAGTCCAAGCACTGTAATGACACCTACACACCCACAACCCCATGAATTACTGATGATTTTTACAGTCCAAGCTCTGTAATGACACTCACACACCCACCACCCTATGTATGACTGTTGATATTTACAGTCCAAGAACTGTAATGACACCCACACACCCACAACCCCATAAATCACAGTTGATATTTATATTGCAAGCAGTGTAATGACACCCACACATCCACCACCCCATAAATGACTGTTGATATTTTGAGTCTAAGCCCTGTAATGACATCCACACACCCACCACCCCATAAATGAATGTTAATATATACAGTCTGAGCACTGTAATGACGCCCACAAAACCACCACCTAATGAATGATGGTTGATATTTATAGTCCAAGAACTGTAATGACACCCACACACTCACCACCCCATGAATGACTGTTGATATTTACAGTCTAAGCACTGTCATGACACCAACACATGCACCACCCCATGAATGACTTTTGACATTTACAGTCCAAGCACTGTAATGACATTCACACACCGACCACCCCATAATTGACTGTTGATATTTACAGTCAAAGCACTGTAATGACACTTACACCTCCACCACCCAATTAATGACTGTTGATATTTACAGTCCAAGCACTGTAATGACACCCACACACCCACCACCCCATAAATGACTGTTGATACTTACAGTGTAAGCACTGTAATGACACCCACACGCCCGCCACCCCAAGAATGACGGTTGATATTTATAGTCCAAGCACTGTAATGACAATCACACACCCCATGAATGACTGTTGATAATTACAATACAATCACTATAATAACACCCACACACCCCATGATTGACGGTTGATATTTACTATCCACGCACTGTACTGACACACACACACACACACACCACGCCTTGAATGACTCTTGATATTTACAGTCCAGGCAATGTAATGGAACCCACACACACACCACCCCATGAATGACAGTTTATACTTACAGTCTAAGCACTGTAATGACACCCACACACTCACCATACCATGAATGACTGTTGATATTTACATTCCAAGCACTGTAATAACACCCACACACCAACCACCCAATTAATGACTATTGATATTTACAGTTCAAGCACTGTAATGACACCCTCACACCCACAACCCCATGAATGACAGTTTATACTTACAGTCCAAGCTCTGTAATGATACCCACACACCCACCACCCTATGAATAACTGTTGATATTTACAGTCCAAGCACTGTAATGACACCCACACACCCAACACCCCATAACTGACTTGATTTTTACAGTCCAAGTATTGTAATGACACCCACCACCCCATTAATGACTATTAATATTTACAGTCCAAGCACTGTAATGACACTCACACACAAACCACCCCATGAATGATTGTTGATATTTACAGTCCAAGCACTGTTATGACACCCACACACCCACCACCTCATGAATGACTGTTGATATTTACAGTCCAAGCACTGTAATGACACTAACCATCCCATGAATGACTGTAGATATTTACAGTCCAAGCACTGTAATCACAACCACCAACCCATTAATGACTGTTGATATTTGCAGTACAATCACTATAATGACACCCACACACCCCATGATTGACTGTTGATATTAACTATCCACACACTGTACTGACACCCACACACCCACCATCCCATGAATAACTGTTGACATTTACAGTCCAGGCAATGTAATGGAACCAACACACCCACCACCCAATGAATGACAGTTGATACTTACAGTCCAAGCACTGTAATGACACCCACACACCTACCACCCAATGAATAACTGTTGATATTTACAGTCCAAACACTGAAATGACACCCACACACCCACCACCCCATGAATGAGTGTTGATATTTACAGACCAAGCACTGTAATGATACCTACAAACCCACCACCAAATGAATGACTGTTGATATTTAAAGTCCATGTGCTGTAATGACACCCACATATACACCACCTCATAAATGGCAATTGACATTTATAGTCAAAGCTCTGTAATGACAACCACACACCCACCACACATAAAAGACTGTTGATATTTACAGTTCAAGCATTGTATTGACACACACACACCCACCACCCAGTGATTGACTGGGTGTACTGGAACTCACACACACACCACCCCATGAATGACAGTTTATACTTACAGTCTAAGCACTGTAATGACACCCACACACTCACCATGCCATGAATGACTGTTGATATTTACATTCCAAGCACTGTAATGACACCCACACACCAACCACCCCATGAATGACTGTTGATATTTACACACCAAGCACTGTAATGACCATCACACTCCTATCACCCCATGAATGACTGTTGATATTTACAGTCCGAGAACTGTAATGACACCCACACACATACCACCCCATTAATGACTGTTGATATTTACAGTCCGAGCACTGTAATTAAACCAACTAACCCATGTATGACTGTTGATATTTACAGTCCAAGCACTGTAATGACACCCACCGCCCCATTAATGACTGTTGATATTTACTGTCCAAGCTCTGTAATGACACCGACACACCCACCATCCCTTGAATAACTGTTGATATCTACAGTCCAAGCACTGTAATGAAACCCACACAACCACCACCGTATAATGACTGTTGATATTTACAGTACAAGCACTGTAATGACACCCACCACCCCATTAATGATGGTTGATATTTATTTTCCAAGCATGGTAATGACACCCACACACCCACAACCCCAAGAATGACTGTTGATATTTTCAGTCTAATCATTGTAATAACTCCCACAGACTAACCACCCCATGAATGACTGTTGATATTTACAGTCCGAGCACTGTAATGACACCCACACACCCACCACCCCATGAATGACTGTTGATATATACAGTCCAAACACATTAATGACACCCACACACACACCACCTCTTGAATAACTGTTTATATTTACAGTCCAAGCACTGTAATGACACTAACAATCCCATGAATGACTGTTGATATTTAATGTACAATCACTATAATGACACCCACACACCCTATGATTGACTGTTGATATTTATTATCCAAGCACTGTACAGACACCCACACACCCACCACCCCATGAATGACTGTTGATATTTACAGTCCAGGCAATGTAATAGAACCCACAAACACACCGCCCCATGAATGACAGTTGATACTTATAGTCCTAGCACTGTAATGACACCAACACACTCACCATGCCATGAATGACTGTTGATATTTACATTCCAAACACTGTAATGACACCCACACACCAACCACCCCATGAATGACTGTTGATATTTACAGTCCAGGCAATGTAATGGAACCCACATACCCACCACCCAATGAATGACAGTTGATACTTACAGTCCAAGCACTGTAATGACACCCACACACATGCCACCCAATGAATGACTGTTGATATTTACAGTCCAGGCAATGTAATGGAACCCACATGCCCACCACCCAATAAATGACAGTTGATACTTACAGTCCAAGCACTGTAGTGACACCCACACACCTGCCACCCAATGAATGACTGTTGATATTTACAGTCCAAACACTGTAATGACACCCATACAACCACCACCCCATGAATGACTCTTGATATTTACAGACCAAGCACTGTAATGATACCCACAAACCCACCACCACGTGAATGACTTTTGATATTTACAGTACATGCGCTGTAATGACACCCACATATACACCAACTTATGAATGGCTGTTGATATTTACAGTCTAAGCTCTGTAATAACAACCACACACCAACCACCCCATGAAAGACTGTTGATATTTACAGTCCAAGCACTGTTTTGAAACACACACACCCACCACCCCGTGATTGACTGTTGATATTTACAGTCCAAGCACTGTAATGACACCCAAACACCCAGCACCCCATGAATAACTGTTAATATTTACAGTCCAAGCACTCTAATGACACCCACACACCCAACACCCCATAAATGACTATTGATATTTACAGTCAAAGCACTGTAATGACACCCACACACCCACCACCCTATGAATGAATGTTGATATTTACAGTACAAGCACTGTAATGACACCCACCACCCCATGAATGACGGTTGATATTTATAGTCCAAGCACTGTAATGACACCCACACACTTACCACCCCATGAATGACAGTTGATATTTACAGTCCAAGTGCTCTAATGACAATAACCACCCGATGAATGACTGTTCATATTTACCGTCCAAGCACAGTAATGACACCCACACTACCACAATCCCATGAATGACTGTTGATATTTACAGTCCAAGCACTGTATTTACACCAATACACCTACCACCCCATGAATGACTGTTAATATTTACAGTCCAAGCACTGTAATGACACCCACAGACCAACCACCCTATGAATGATTGTTAATATTTACAGTCCAAGCACTGTAATGACACCCAAACTCCCACCACAGCATTGTTACAACCAGGACGTTTAAAACTCTTAAACATTTAAAAGTTATTATTTAATTCCAGGCTCTAGTCCTACGGCTATAACAATAAGTTGAATTAATAAAGAACTCGAAACATTTAGATAATATGATGTAAATAAAGAGAATAAATGACAAACAACTAAACACCTTATAACTATAAACTAACCTATACATATACAAGAATAACTGGTGAGACATAAGAGAAAAGAACAGAATATATAATAAACGATACGTATGTGAATGTAGACAGATTTCTGGCAGACACTCGTTATGGTGGTGGTATCGAGTGTGTAGGCTGAGAGGAGGTGGATGGAGGAGGAGACCCTTACAGGGTGAGTGGGGCCTTGATACTGACTGTGTGTCTTGACGACGACTGGAAGTCACCTCATCTGAGGCCTCATGAACCCCCGAACCCAACTCCATAGTGAGTTCGGATGTTTTAGGCCAATATTGGTAGTGGTACTTGAAGGTAGTTAGGAAGTAGAGTGGTGTAGAGGAGAGGATCATAACAGACCCCCCTGCCGAAGACCTCCGCAGGACTTGTCCGTAGGAGGTTATAGAGGGTTACGGGAAAGAGTGTCCGCGATGAGGTTGTCAACTCCCCTGATATGTCGAACTTCTAGGTGATAAGGTTGTAGTGCCAACGCCCATCTTAGGATTCTTTGATTGGAAGTTTTCATTTTCTGGATGAAGGCCAGGGGGTTATGGTCCATGTACACCTGAACCTTGTCAAGAGCCGTCCGTACATAACATTCAAATTTCTTGACCGCTAGTATGAGTGCCAGGGCCTCCTTCTCGATGGTTGAATACTTGGCCTGATGTGGTTTCAGTTTGGCCGTAAAGAAGGCGACAGGATGTAGTACAGATGATGTGGTTGCTGGCTGCAGGAGTACCGCTCCAACTCCAACTCCACTGGCATCCACTTGGAGATTAAATGGCTGGTCGAAGTCTGGAGTTTTTAGTACTGGCTTGGACGTGAGGAAAGTTTTGAGCTTGTTGAAGGATTCTTCACAGGCAACTGTCCAATTGAAAGGTGCCTTAGGACTGGTGAGCTGGGTTAGGGGAGCTGCGATGGTTGCAAAGTTGACACAGAATCTTCGGTAATAACCCACCATTCCAAGAAATCTCATCACTTCCTTCCTGGTTCTGGGAATGGGAAAGGCCAGAATTGCTCTGATTTTGGCTTCTTTTGGTCGTAAGCTTCCCACAACGTGGCCTAAATAGATAACTGTGCCTCTTCCAAACACAGACTTCCTCAGATGGATGGTCAAGCCCGCCTCTCGTAATCGTTGAAAGAGGTCGTTCAGGCGGGAGAGATGTTCTTCCCAACTGTCGGCCACCACCACCACGTCATCCAGGTATGCAGCAGTCCCTCGCAGGTCCCTCACGACAGAGTTTATCATCCTTTGGAAGGTAGAAGGGGCGTTTGTTAACCCGAAAGGCATTACTTTATATTGGTAGAGCCCAAATGGTGTGATAAAGGCTGAAAAGGTTCGGGCCCTCTTTGTGAGCGGGACCTGGTAATAACCTTTCTGAAGGTCTATTGTACTTATATACTTTGATGAACCCACTTGATCTAATAATTGTTCAATTAGAGGTAATGGAAAAGCATCCCTGACAGTGACTTCGTTAAGTTTCCTGTAATCAGTGCACATTCGATAAGAGTGGTCTGGTTTAGGAACTAATAAACATGGAGCTGCCCAAGGAGAGATGCTAGGTTCAGCTAAATGATAGTCTAAGAGATACTGAACTTCCTGTTTTAGAATGGCAGTTTTAGCAGGATTTAGTTTATATGGTACAAGCCTAATGGGAGCTTTGCACTTTTCTGTAAGGGAGATGTCATGAGAAATGATAGTACACAAACCCGGACGATCAGCTGTGATTTCAGGATACTTTGACAACAGGGACTTAATATCCTTACAGAAGGAGTTTTCTAGTTCTGAACAATAGTATTGAAAATTTGATAAAAAAGGTGACTGTTTGGGAAAAATCCATTGGATGTTGGGTCTCCTGGCTCGTCACCTGATGTTCTGGAGAGATGATCGTGAATGAGATTAATATGAACCCATTGAGACTTTTTCCGCCTATCTGGCGTTTCTATTACATAGTTGAGAGGACTGAGCTTTTCTTTTATAACATAAGGTCCACTATAACGCTTCTGTAGGGGATTACCATGGCTGGGCAGAAAAGCTAGAACCTTTTGTCCTACTTTAAATGTTCTAAGGACTGCCTTAGTTCCCCACAACTGGGTTGTCCTGTCCTGCAACTGAGACAAATGGGACTTCGCAAAAGTGCGGACCGTTTGCAACTTCTTGCCTAATTCAGATAGATATTGATTGACTGTTAAAGGATTGGGTTGAGAGTCGAACCATTTATCCTTAAAGATCTTCAAGGGACCTCGGATAGGTCGTCCAAATAAAAGTTCAAATGGGGAGACCCCCAAGGCATCATGGTTCGCCTCTCTTATGGCAAACAAGAGCCAATCCAAATGAGTGTCCCAGCTTGTTCCAGCCTCATGACAGTATTTTCTCAACATAGTTTTAATGGCTTGGTGATATCTCTCCAGACACCCCTGAGATTGAGGGTGGTAAGCAGAGGAAGTGACATGTTTTATCCCCAACTCTGCCAGGACCTGTTGGAACATATTATTGGTGAAATTAGTCCCTTGGTCAGACTGAATTATTTTTGGCACTCCCATTGATGTGAAAAGATGTAGCAATGGTTTTACAATGGATTTAGTTGTTATGGATTTAAGAGGAAAGGCTGCAGGATAGCGAGTAGCCGGATCAACAACCGTTAGGATGTATTGATTTCTCTGTTTACTTACAGGCAGGGGTCCTACACGATCTATAATTATCTTTTCAAATGGCTCATTAATGATAGGGATGGTTTTGAGAGGAGCAATAGGAATTGGTCTATTTGGCTTTCCCACAATCTGGCAAATATGACAGGTCATCACAAAGTCAGAGATATTCTTTCTCATTCCCGGCCAGTAGAAATGAGCTAACACCTTAAGATAAGTCTTCCTCATACCAAGATGTCCTGCATATCCATCATGGGCTAATTTCATTATGCTATTGCGGACAGAATGGGGGACAACAACTTGGTGTGTTTCTGACCAGGCATCTTTGTCTGAGTGGTGTGGGGGTCTGTAGGCTCTCATTAGAATACCATCCTGATGATAATAATTAGGTAATGTGTTCTCTTCGGCTTTGTCATTCGCAATGTGAATCAACTTAGCTAGTGAGGGATCACGTTGTTGTGCGGTGATCAGTTCCTTTTTAGATAAGGTGGTGTTAATTAAATCCTCTGGGACAAATGAAGGAGGGTTTAAGGAAGGGAGGAAGGAGGGTGACTGAGTGAGTTTGGTTTGGGATCGAGTGACAGCACAAGCTGGAAATAAAGAGGGAGTGGTTTCATCCACACTGGAGGTTGGGCTTTTCTCTAAGGGAGATTTTACAGTGTTTATTGGAGGAAGTACCGAGGATCCTGCCAGGTCGTTTCCCAATAGAAAATGCACTCCTTGCACAGGTAATGTCTCACTGACTGCAACACGAACAAGGCCAGTGATGAGGGGACATTGTAAGTAAATCTCAGCTAATGGGTAAGAATAACTACTGGTCAGGTCAGAAACTACCACTTTCTCTCCTGTATACGTCTCCACTATATTCGAGAAGACACTTGACAAGATGATACTCTGTGCACAAGCTGTATCTCTAAGGATATTAATTGGAACCTTTGAATCATCAACAATCGAAGCAACTCCTGTGAAAGTGAATGGTTCAAACAAGGCTTGTATCAGGGCTGGGATATTAGTGGCAGCAACGGGTCTTGGATGGTTGATGGTTTGTCGATTGGGATAAGAAGGTTGGTTTGAGTCATGACATCCTGGATGAAGACATTTTCTAATAGTATGGCCCATCTTTTTACAATACCTGCATTGTACTCCTGACCGGGAATAAGATCCATGCCCCCCAGACTCACCAACCGGTCTCGAGAAGTAACCATCAGGGGACGGCCTTACAGATTTTCCTCCTCCACGTCTCCACCCATCCACCATTAGTGCATGGGCATCTGCCAGCTCCGCCGCACGACATAACTCTGTCTCACCTCTCTCCTCTATATGTCTCACCAGGAAAAAGGGCAATTTGTTTTTCCACTCTTCCAGAACAATAAGGTTGACAAGCTCTGAAAAAGTTGTAACATTTAGAGAATTTAGCCATTTTTTACGAAACCTAAGTTTCTCGGTGGCGAATTCCACATATGTTTGATGAAAAGCTTTTGTTAGGGATCTGAAACGTTGGCGATAACCATCCGGTGTAATCGCATAAGCATATCGAATTTGCTGTTTGACATAATTGTAATCATCAGGTTGGTCTAAGCTGTTGTACACTCGTTGAGCCTTTCCTATGAATTTAGGAGCGAGCAGAGACATCTGTTTTTCTTTCAGCCACCCGTGTTTCTCAGCTATTCTCTCAAAAGAATTGAAGAAACCATCCTCATCATCTTCATTAAAATTAGGAACAAGACTAGAAAGATTCCCAAAATTTAATTCAAGCTGTTTTTCTTGTATTTCCAGTTCCCTAACCTTAAACTGTGTGTTATTGTTTATTTCCTTATCTAATTTAAGTTTTTCTACTTGAAGCTTCTCTCTTTCAAACTCCAACTCCATTTGCCTCGTTTTGAATTGGTACTCTAGCTTCATTTTTTCTAGTTCCAACTGGTTTACAGCACCAGGACTCTCATGTTCGATTAAGTTTACTGAACCCTGAGTCTCACGAGACTGGTCATGGGGATCAACTAGCTGTTCCACTGTTGATGAACGGGGACGAAAACCAGCTGGTGTCATTTCCTCAGGGGCAGAAGCCTCTACAACTCCTGATTCAACTAATGCCTCAACCACTACATTCTTAATTACTTCTTTCGTCATAGTATAATGAATGGACACTTGGTAGTGCTGTGCTAACCTCTTCCAATCCTCTTTCTTCAGCCATCCTTGTAATTTCTCTTTAGAAGGATTAAGAATGAAATCTTTTATATCAAATATCTGTGACATAATGAGAATATAATAACACGATAGTATGGTTCAAGTGATACAACCAGTTACAAACCAACTGAGTAGGGGATTTCTCTTATTTTAGAGGATGCCTCCTACTGATCAAGACAACGGGACAACGCACGTCTTGATGAAAATAAACAAAACAAAAAGATGCTAATAAGCGACACAGGACTACTATCTCAGTGTGACACAGGATTATTATTACCTATCATCTCTGTGTGAGAAAGAGATAAACGCGATAGTATGGTGATAATGATACAACTAGTCGAGGACAACCGGAATAGACCTCAGAATCTACCCTTGTTGTAACCACACCTAACCATTTATGAGTACCGACAATGTCTAGGAGAAGGGAGGAGAATATCCTCGAGAGAGTGTACGTTGATACTGACTGTGTGTCTTGACGACGACTGGAAGTCACCTCTTCTGAGGCCTCATGAACCCCCGAACCCAACTGCATAGTGAGTTCGGATGTTTTAGGCCAATATTGGTAGTGGTACTTGAAGGTAGTTAGGAAGTAGAGTGGTGTACAGGAGAGGATCGTAACAGCATGAATTACTGTTGATATTTACAGTCCAAGCACTGTGATAACACTCACACACCCACCACAATTGAATGACTGTTAATATTTACAGTCCAAGCACTGTAATGACACCCACACACCCACCACCCAATAAATAACTGTTGATATTTACAGTCTAAGTACTGTAATGACACCCAAACACAAACCACCCCATGAATGACTGTTGATATTTACAGTACAAGCTCTGTAATGACATACACACACCCACAACACAATGAATGACTGTTGATATTTACAATCCAATCACTGTCATGACGACCACACTCCCACCACTCCACAATAACTGTTGATATTTACAGTCCAATCACTGTAATGACACCCACACACTTACCATCCCATGAATCACTGCTTACATTTACAGTCCAAGAACTGTAATGACACCCACACACCCACCACCCCATGAATGACGGTAGATATTTACAGTCCAAGCACTGTAAAGACACCCACACATCTACCACCCCATGAATAACTGTTGATTTTTTACTGTCGAAGCTCTGTAATGACACCCACATACCCACCACCCCATGAATGACTGTTGATATTTACAGTCCAAGCAGTGTAATGACACCCACACACCTACTATCCCATGAATGACTGTTGATATTTACAGTCCAAGCACTGTAGTGACACCAACACACCCAGCACCCTATGACTAACTGTTGATATTTACATTCCAAGCACTGTAATGACACCCACACACCCACCACCCAATGAGTGACTGTTGATATTTACAGTCCAAGCACTGTAATTACACTCAACACCATGAATTACTTTTGATATTTACAGTCCAAACACTGTAATGACATGCACACACACACCACCCGATGAATGACTGTTGATATTTACAGTCTATGCACTGTGTGACGAGAAGCACGAGTGGCCTGAACCAGCCTTAACTACCTGTTGGGGGAATACATTAACTACCATCATCTGGCCAGGGAACGAGCGAGGAAAGGCAACCAATGGCAGAGTGTGTGTGCATGAGTTTATCTG
Source organism: Petrolisthes cinctipes (assembly GCA_033782935.1). NCBI lineage: Eukaryota > Metazoa > Arthropoda > Malacostraca > Decapoda > Porcellanidae > Petrolisthes > Petrolisthes cinctipes. Next base: position 5,269,323 of record JAWQEG010000015.1, read on the forward strand.
TGGGATTGGTCAAGAAGTTTTCCCGCGTTGAGGGAGTTGGTTCATTGGCTCAGGCATCTAAGATGCACATACGTCATGCCTTCAACAGGGTATATAAGGGCAGGAAGTCGGCGTTTCAGAGATTCCCTCTGCTTCTTGTGCTCCGGGTGGATTGGTGGTGCATTGTGGTGGTGATGGGGTTGGTGAAGTATTTGTAAGTAGCATTAAGGTTTAATATTTAAGGTCTAGAATTAAGGTGATTATTTTTGTATTGCATAAGTTGGGAGAACAGAAAATTGTTAATGTATTGTGTCAAGTTAATATTGTCAATGTATTCCAGGTACTTAAGTGAGATGCATATTGTTTGTGAATTAAATTAATGTTATTTTTCTCAGTGTTTCAAGTATACTCCTATAGTGTTAAACTAAAGTATTTGGGAGAGAAACAATGCATTTTTTCTCTTGGGTGCATCGGGTCTTATAAGTAAAGACCGTGACAACTGCAATGACACCTACCACCCCATAAATGATTGTTGATATTTACAATCAAAGCACTGTAATAACACCCACCCACCCACCACCCCATAAATGATGGTTGATATTTACAGTCCAAGAACTGTAATGACACCCACAAACCCACCACCCCATGAATGACTATTGATATTTACAGTCTAAGCACTGTAATGACACTCACACACCCAGCACCCCATGAATAACTGTTGATATTTACATTACAAGCACTGTAATGACACCCACACACCCACCACCCAATGAGTGACTGTTGATATTTACAGTCCAAGAATTGTAATGACACCCAACACTCCATGAAAGACTGTTGAAATTTACAGTCCAAGCACTGTGATGAAACCTAAACACACACCACCCAATGAATGACTTTTAATATTTACAGTCCTAACGCTGTAATGACACCCACACAACCACCACCCCATGAATGACTGTTGATATTTACAGTACAAGCACTGTAATGACACCCACACACCGACAACCCTATGAATGACTGTTGATATTTACAGTCCAAGCGCAATAATGAAACCAACACACACACCACCCAATGAATGACTGTTGATATTTACAGTCCAAGCACTGTAAGGATACCCACACATCCTCCACCACATGAATGACTATTGATATTTACAGTCCATGCACTATAATGACACCCACACATACACCACCCCATTAATGACTGTTGATATTTATAGACCAAGAACTGTAATGACATACACACACCCACCACCCCATGAAAGACTGATGATATTTACAGTCCAAGTACTGTATTGACACCCACACACCCACCACCCCATGACTGACTGTTGATATTTACAGTCCAAGCACAGTAATGACACTCACACACCCAGCACCCCATGAATAACTGTTGATATTTACATTACAAGCACTGTAATGATACCCACACACCCAACACCCAATGAGTGACTGTTAATATTTAAAGTCCAAGCACTGTAATGACACCCAAACACCCACCTTTTAATGAATGACTGTTGATATTTACAGTCCAAGCACTGTAATGACACCCAAACACCCACCTTTTAATGAATGACTGTTGATATTTACAGTCCAAGCACTGTAATGACACCCAACACCATTAACGATTGCTGATATTTACAGTCCAAGCACTGTAATGACATGCTCACACACACCACCCGATGAATGACTGTTGATGTTTACAGTCCATGTACTGCAATGACACCCACCAAACCATGAATGACTGTTGATATTTACAATCAAAGCACTGTAATGACACCCACGCACCCACCTCCTCATGAATGACTGTTGATATTTACAGTCCAAGCAATGTAATGACATCCACACACCCTCGACCACATGAATGACTATTGATATATACAGTCCAAGCACTCGAGTTGTAAATACCAACAGTCATTCATTGGCTGGTGGGTGTGTGGATGTCATTACAGTGCTTGGACTGTAAATATCAACAGTCATTCACAGGGTGGTGGGTGTGTGGGTGCCATTACAATGCTTGGACTGTAAATATTAACAGAGCTTGTTGATATTTATAGTCCAAGCACTGTAATGACCCCCACACACCCGCAACTCCATGAATGACAATTGATATCTACAGTCCAAGAACTGTAAAGACACCCACACACCCACCACCCCATGAATAACTGTTGATATATACAGTCCAAGCACTGTATTGACACTCACCACCCCATGAATGACTGTTGATATTTTCAGTCCAAGCACTGTAATGACACCTACACACTAACCACCCCATGAATGACTGTTGATATTTACGGTCCGAGCACTGTTATGACACCCACACACCTAACAGCCCATAAATGACTGTTGATATTTACCGTCCAAGTACTCTAATAACAATAACCACCCGATGAATGACTGTTAATATTTACCGTCCAAGCACTGTAATGATACCCACACTACCACAACCCCATGAATGAATGTTGATATTTACAGTCCTAGCATTGTAATGATACCCACAGACCCACAATCCAATGAATGACTGTTGATAACTACAGTTTAAAAACTGTAATGACACCCACACACCCACCACCCTCATGAATGACTGTTGATATTTACAGTCCAAGCACTGTATTTACACCAACACACCTACCACCCCATGAATGACTGTTAATATTTACAGTCCAAGCACTGTAATGACACCCACATACCAACCACCCTATGAATGATTGTTAATATTTACAGTCCAAGCACTGTAATGACACCCAAACTCCCACCACAGCATGAATTACTGTTGATATTTACAGTCCAAGCACTGTGATGACACTCACACACCCACAACAATTGAATGACTGTTATTATTTACAGTCCAATCACTGTAATGACACCCACACACCCACCACCCAATAAATGACTGTTGATATTTACAGTCTAAGTACTGTAATGACACCCAAACACAAACCACCCCATGAATGACTATTGATATTTACAGTACAAGCTCTGTAATGACATACACACACCCACAATACAATGAATGACTGTTGATATTTACAATCCAATCACTGTCATGACGACCACACTCCCACCACTCAACAATAACTGTTGATATTTACAGTCCAATCACTGTAATGACACCCACACACTTACCATCCCATGAATCACTGCTGAAATTTACAGTCCAAGAACTGTAATGACACCCACACACCCACCACCCCATGAATGACGGTTGATATTTACACTCCAAGCACTGTAAAGACACCCACACATCTACCACCCCATGAATAACTGTTGATTTTTTACTGTCGAAGCTCTGTAATGACACCCACATACCCACCACCCCATTAATGACTGTCGATATTTACAGTCCAAGCAGTGTAATGACACCCACACACCTACTATCCCATGAATGACTGTTAATATTTACAGTCTAAGCACTGTAATGACACTCACACACCCAGCACCCCATGAATAACTGTTGATATTTACATTACAAGCACTGTAATGACACCCACACACCCACCACCCAATGAGTGACTGTTGATATTTAAAGTCCAACACTGTAATGACACCCAAACACCCACTTCTTAATGAATGACTGTTGATATTTACAGTCCAAGCACTGTAATGACACCCAACACCATGAATGATTGCTGATATTTACAGTCCAAGCACTGTAATGACACCCACACACCCACGACCCTATGAATGACTGTTGATAAATACAGTCCAAGCACTGTAATGACACCCACCACCCCATAAATGACTGTTGATATTTTCAGTCAAAGCATTGTAATAACACCCACAGACTAACCACCCCATGAATGACTGTTGATATTTACAGTCTGAGCACTGTAATGACACCCACACACCCACCACCCATGAATGACTGTTGATATTTACAGTCCAAGTACTGTAATTACACCCAAACAACCACCACCCCATGAATGACTGTTGATATATACAGTCAAAGCACTTTAATGACACCCACACACCCACCACCTCATGAATGACTGTTTATATTTACAGTCCAAGCACTGTAATGACACTCACCATTTCATAATGACTGTTGATATTTACAGTACAAATCAATATAATGACACCCACACACCCCATGATTGACTGTTGATATTTACTATCCACGCACTGTACTGACACCCACACCCACCACCCGATAAATGTCTTTTTGAACAACAAATATCGATTTTTAGCATGTTTTCGGCTTATATTTTGAAAATATTCTAGCACTGAGTAGGTATGTACAGATCGCTTCTGGAACCCAAAAATATCGAATTTTCGGGTGTTTTGAGCCTGAATTTTGGATTTAAACGGGTACAGAAGATGCATGCACATATCGTATTTTTGCACCTAATAGGTCGAATTTCAGCTTGTTTTAGGCCTATATTTTGAAAATATTCTAGCACTGAGTAGGCATTTACAGATCGCTTCTGGGAACCAAAAATATCGAATTTTCGGGTATTTTGAGCCTGATTTTGGAATACAAACGGGTACAGAAGTTGCATGAACATACTGACTTTGGACACATAAAATATAGATTTTTAGCATGTTTTGAGCCTATATTTTGAAAACATTCAAGCATTGAGTAGGCATTTACAGATCGCTTCTGGGCCCCCCAAAAATCTAATTTTCGGGTGAATTGAGCCTGAATTTGGGATATAAACCGGTACAGAAGATGTATGCACATATTGACTTTGGGCATCTAAAATATCGATTTTCAGCAAGTTTTGGGCCTGTATTTTGAAAATATTCTAGCACTGAGTAGGCATGTACAGATCGCTTCAGGGACCCAATAATATCGAATTTTCGGGTGTTTTGAGCCTGAATTTGGAATATAAATGAGTACAAAATATCCATGCACATATCGACTTTTTGCAACTAAAATATCGAATTTCAGCATGTTTTGGGCCTATATTTTGAAAGTATTCTAGCACTGAGTATGCATGTACAGATCGCTTCTGGTATCCAAAAATATCGAATTTTCGAGTGTTTTCAGCCTGACTTTCTGATATAAACGAGTACAGAAGATGCATGCACATATCGACTTTTTGAACAACAAATATCGAATTTCAGCATGTTTTGGTCCTATATTTTGAAAGTATTCTAGCACTGAGTATGCATGTACAGATCGCTTCTGGGACCCAAAGATATCGAATTTTCGGGTGTTTTGAGCCTAAATATAAGATATAAACGGGTACAGAAGATGCATGTACATTATTGACTTTTTGCACCTAATAGGTCGAATTTCGGCATGTTTTAAGCCTGCATTTTAAAAGTATTCCGTCACTGAGTAGGCATGTACAGATTGCTTCTGGGACCCCAAAATATCGAATTTTCGGATGTTTTGAGCCTGAATTTGGGATATAAACGTGTAAAGAAGACGCATGCACATAATGACTTTGGGTACCTAAAATATCGATTTTCAGCAGGTTTTGGGCCTGTATTTTGAAAATATTCTGTCATTGAATAGGCATGTACAGATCGCTTCTCGGCCCCCCAAAAATCGATTATTCGGGTGTTTTAAGCTTGAATTTTGGATATAAACGGGTACAGAAGATGGATGCACATGTTGACTTTGGGTACCCAAAATATAGATTTTTATCATGTTTTGAGCCAATATTTTTAAAATATTCTAGCACTGCGTATTCATGTACAGATCGCTTCTCGGAACCAAAAATATCGAATTTTTGGGTGTTTTAGCCTGAATTTGAGATATAAACGGGTACAGAAGATGCATACACATATCGACTTTGGGCACCTAAAATATCGATTTTCAGCATGTTTTGGGCCTGTATTTTGAAAATATTATATTACTGAATAGCTATGTACAGATCGCTTCTAAGACCCAAAAATATCGAATTTTCGGGTATTTTGAGCCTGAATTTGAGATGTAAACGGGTACTGAAGATGCATGCACATATCGACTTTGGGCACCTAAAATATCGATTTTAAATTTGTTTTTTTGCCTGTATTTTGAAAATATTCTAACAATGAGTAGGCATGTACAGATCGCTTCTGAGACCCAAAAATATCGAATTTTCAGGTGTTTTGAGCCTGAATTTGAGATATAAACGGGTACAGAAGATGCATGCACTTATCGACTTTGGGCACCTAAAATATCGATTTTCAGCATGTTTTGGTCCTTTTTTTTGAAATTACTATAACACGGAGTAGGCATGTACACATCGCTTCTGGGACCCAAATATATCGAATTTTCGGGTTTTTTGAGCCTCTATTTGAGATATAAACGGGTACAGAAGATGCATACACATATCGACTTTGGGCACCCAAAATATCGATTTTTAAGCATGTTTTGGGTCTGTATCTTGAAAACATTCTAGCAAGGAGTAGGCATGTACAGATCGCTTCTGGGACCCAAAAAATATCGAATTTTCGTGTGTTTTGAGCCTGTATTTGGGATATAAACGGGTACAGAGGTGGCATGCACATATTGATTTTGGACACCTAAAATATCGATTTTCAGCAAGTTTTGGGCCTGTATTTTGAAAATATTCTAGCACTGAGTAGGCATGTACAGATCGCTTCAGGAACCCAATAATATCGAATTTTCGGGTGTTTTGAGCCTGAATTTGGAATATAAATGAGTACAAAATATCCATGCACATATCGACTTTTTGCAACTAAAATATCGAATTTCAGCATGTTTTGGGCCTATATTTTGAAAGTATTCTAGCACTGAGTATGCATGTACAGATCGCTTCTGGTATCCAAAAATATCGAATTTTCGAGTGTTTTCAGCCTGACTTTCTGATATAAACGAGTACAGAAGATGCATGCACATATCGACTTTTTGAACAACAAATATTGAATTTCAGCATGTTTTGGTCCTATATTTTGAAAGTATTCTAGCACTGAGTATGCATGTACAGATCGCTTCTGGGACCCAAAGATATCGAATTTTCGGGTGTTTTGAGCCTAAATATAAGATATAAACGGGTACAGAAGATGCATGTACATATTGACTTTTTGCACCTAATAGGTCGAATTTCGGCATGTTTTAAGCCTGCATTTTAAAAGTATTCCATCACTGAGTAGGCATGTACAGATTGCTTCTGGGACCCCAAAATATCGAATTTTCGGGTGTTTTGAGCCTGAATTTGGGATATAAACGGGTTAAGAAGACGCATGCACATAATGACTTTGGGTACCTAAAATATCGATTTTCAGCAGGTTTTGGGCCTGTATTTTGAAAATATTCTGTCATTGAATAGGCATGTACAGATCGCTTCTCGGCCCCCCAAAAATCGATTATTCGGGTGTTTTAAGCTTGAATTTTGGATATAAACGGGTACAGAAGATGGATGCACATGTTGACTTTGGGTACCCAAAATATCGATTTTTATCATGTTTTGAGCCAATATTTTTAAAATATTCTAGCACTGCGTATTCATGTACAGATCGCTTCTCGGAACCAAAAATATCGAATTTTTGGGTGTTTTAGCCTGAATTTGAGATATAAACGGGTACAGAAGATGCATACACATATCGACTTTGGGCACCTAAAAAATCGATTTTCAGCATGTTTTGGGCCTGCATTTTGAAAATATTATATTACTGAATAGCTATGTACAGATCGCTTCTAAGACCCAAAAATATCGAATTTTCGGGTATTTTGAGCCTGAATTTGAGATGTAAACGGGTACTGAAGATGCATGCACATATCGACTTTGGGCACCTAAAATATCGATTTTAAATTTGTTTTTTTGCCTGTATTTTGAAAATATTCTAACAATGAGTAGGCATGTACAGATCGCTTCTGAGACCCAAAAATATCGAATTTTCAGGTGTTTTGAGTCTGAATTTGAGATATAAACGGGTACAGAAGATGCATGCACTTATCGACTTTGGGCACCTAAAATATCGATTTTCAGCATGTTTTGGTCCTTTTTTTTGAAATTACTATAACACGGAGTAGGCATGTACACATCGCTTCTGGGACCCAAATATATCGAATTTTCGGGTTTTTTGAGCCTCTATTTGAGATATAAACGGGTACAGAAGATGCATAATCACATATCGACTTTGGGCACCCAAAATATCGATTTTTAAGCATGTTTTGGGTCTGTATCTTGAAAACATTCTAGCAAGGAGTAGGCATGTACAGATCGCTTCTGGGACCCAAAAAATATCGAATTTTCGTGTGTTTTGAGCCTGTATTTGGGATATAAACGGGTACAGAGGTGGCATGCACATATTGATTTTGGACACCTAAAATATCGATTTTCAGCATGTTTTGGGATTGTATTTTGAAAATATTCTAACACTGAGTAGGCATATACAGATCGCTTCTGGGACCCAAAAATATCGAATTTTCGGGTGTTTTGAGCCATAATTTGGGATATAATCAAGAATAGAAGATGCATGCACATATTGACTTTGGGCATCTAAAATATCGATTTTCAGCATGTTTTGGGATTGTATTTTGAAAATATTCTAACACTGAGTAGGCATATACAGATCGCTTCTTGGACCCAAAAATATCGAATTTTCGGGTGTTTTGAGCCTGAATTTAGTATGTAAACGGGAACAGAAGATGCATGCACATACTGACTTGGGCTCCTAAAATGTCGATTTTCAGCTTGTTCTGGGCCCGTATTTTGAAAATATTCTAGCACTGACTATGCATGTACAGATCGCATCTGGGACCCAAAAATATCGAATTTTCGTGTGTTTAGAGCCTAAATTTGAGATATAAACGGGTACAGAAGATGCATGAACATATCGATTTTGGGCACTTAAAATAGCGATTTTTAACTTGTTTTTGTGCATGTAATTTGAAAATTTTCTAACATTGAGTAGGCATGTGCAGATCGCTTCTGGGACCAAAAAATATCGAATTTTCAGGTGTTTTGAGCCTGAATTTGGGATATAAATGGGTACAGAAGATGCATGCACATATCGATTTTGGGCACCTAAAATATCGATTTTCAGCATGTTTTGGGCTTGTATTTTGAAAATACTCTAACACGAAATAGGCATGTACAGATCGCTACTGGGACCCAAAAATATCGAATTTTCGGGTGTTTTGAGCCTGATTTTGGAATATAAACGGGTACAGAAGATGCATACACATATCGACTTTGGGCACCCAAAATATCGATTTTTAGCATGTTTTGGGCCTGTATTTTGAAAATATTCTATTACTGAATAGTAATGTACAGATCGCCTCTAAGACCCAAAAATATCAAATTTTCGGGTAATTTGAGCCTGAATTTGAGATATAAACGGATACTGAAGATGCATGCAAATATCGACTTTGGGCACCTAAAATATCGATTTTCAACTTGTTTTTGTGCCTGTATTTTGAAAATATTCTAACATTGAGTAGGCATGTACAGATCGCTTCTGGGACCCAAAAATATCGAATTATCGGGTGTTTTGAGCCTGAATTTGAGATATAAACTGGAACAGAAGATGCATGCACCTATCAACTTTGGGCAACTAAAATATCGATTTTCAGCATGTTTTGGTCTTGTATTTTGAAATGACTAAAACACGGAGTAGGCGTGTACAGATCGCTTCTGGGACCCAAATATATCGAAGTTTCGGGTGTTTTGAGCCTGAATTTGAGATATAAACGGGTACAGAAGATGCATGCACATATCGACTTTGGGCACCCAAAATATCGATTTTGAGCATGTTTTGGGTCTGTATCTTGAAAACGTTCTAGCAAGGTGTAGGCATGTACAGATCGCTTCTGGAACCCAATAATATCGAATTTTCGGGTGTTTTGAGCCTGAATTTGGGATATAAACGGATACAGAAGATGCATGCACATATTGACTTTGGGCACCCAGAATATCGATTTTTGGCATGTTTTGGGCCTGTATTCTTAAAATATTTTAACAATGAGTAGGCATCTATATATCGTTTCTGGGACCCAATAATATCGAGTTTTCGGGTGTTTTAAGCCTAAATTTGGGATATAAACGGCTACAGAAGATGCATGCACATAATGACTTTTTGTACCTAAAATATCGATTTTGTGCATGTTTTGGGTCTGTATCTTAAAAACATTCTAGCAATGAGTAGGGATGTACAGATCGCTTCTGGGACCCAAAAATATCGAATTTTCGGGTGTTTTGAGCCTGAATTTGGGATATAAACGGGTACAGAAGATGCATGCACATATTGACTTTTGACACCGAAAAATATCGATTTTTATCATGTTTTGAGCCTATATTATGAAAAAATTTTAGCGCTGAGTAGGCATGTCAGATCGCTACTGGGACCCAAAAATATCGAATTTTTGGGTTTTTTGAGCCTGAATTAGGGATATAAACGGGTACTGAAGATGCATGCATATACCGACTTTTTGCACCTTATATATCGATTTTACGCATGTTTTGGGTCTGTATCTTTAAAACATTCTAGCAAGGAGTAGGCATGTAGAGATCGCTTCTGGGACCAAAAAATATTGAATTTTCTGGTGTTTTGAGCCTGAATTTGAGATATAAACGGGTACAGAAGATGCATGCTCATGTTGACCTCGGGCACCTAAAATATCGATTTTCAGCATGTTTTGGGTTAGTATTTTGAAAATATTCTAACACTGAGTAGGCATATACAGATCGCTTCTTGAACCCAAAAATATGGAATTTTCACGTGTTTTGAGCCTGAATTTGGGATGTAAACTGGTACAGAAGATGCAGGCATATATCGATTTTGGGCACCTAAAATATCGATTTTTAGCATATTTTGGGCCTGTATTTTGAAAATACTCTAACACGGAGTAGGCATGTACAGATCGCTTCTGGGACCCAAAAATATCGAATTTTCGGGTGTTTTGTGCCTGAATTTGGAATATAAACGGGTACAGAAGATGCATACACATATCGACTTTGGGCACCCAAAATATCGATTTTCAGCATGTTTTGGGTCTATATTTTGAAAATATTCCAGCACTGAGTAGGTATGTTCAGATCGTTTCTGGGAACCAAAAATAGCGAATTTACGGGTGTTTTGAGCTTGAATTTGTGATATAAACGGGTACTGAAGATGCATGCACATATCGACTTTTTGCACCTTAAATATCGATTTTTAGCATGTTTTGGCCCATATTTTTAAAATATTCTAGCACTGCGTAGGCATGTAAAGATCGCTTCTGGGAACCAAAAATATCGAATGTTCGGGTGTTTTATCCTGAATTTGAGATATAAACGGGTACAGAGGATGCATGCTCATATTGACTTTGGGCACCTAAAATATCGATTTTCAGCATGTTTTGGAGTAGTATTTTAAAAATATTCTAACACTGAGTAGGCATATACAGATCGCTTCTTGAACCCAAAAATATCGAATTTTCACGTGTTTTGAGCCTGAATTTGGGATGTAAACGGGTACAGAAGATGCAGGCACATATCGATTTTGGGCACCTAAAATATCGATTTTTAGCATGTTTTGGGCCTGTATTTTGAAAATACTCTAACACGGAGTAGGCATGTACAGATCGCTTCTTGGACCCAAAAATATCGAAATTTCGGGTGTTTTGTGCTTGAATTTGGAATATGAACGGGTACAGAAGATGCATACACATATCGACTTTGGGCACCCAAAATATCGATTTTCAGCATGTTTTGGGCCTATATTTTGAAAATATTCCAGCCCTGAGTAGGTATGTTCAGATCGCTTCTGGGACCCAACAATAGCGAATTTTCGGGTGTTTTGAGCTTGAATTTGTGATATAAACGGGTACTGAAGATGCATGCACATATCGACTTTTTGTACATAAAATTTCGATTTTGTGCATGTTTTGGGTCTGTATCTTAAAAACATTCTAGCAATGAGCAGGGATGTACAGATCGCTTCTGGGACCCAAAAATATCGAATTTTCGGGTGTTTTGAGCCTGAATTTAGATATAAACGGGTACAGAAGATGCATGCATATATTGACTTTGGACACCGAAAAATATCGATTTTGAGCATGTTTTGGGCCCATATTTTTAAAATATTCTAGCACTGCGTAGGCATGTAAAGATCGCTTCTGGGAACCAAAAATATCGAATATTCGGGTGTTTTAGCCTGAATTTAGGATATAAACGGGTACAGAAGATGCATACACATATCGACTTTAGGCACCTAAAATATCGATTTTCAGCATGTTTTGGGCGTGTATTTTGAAAATATTCTATTACTATATAGCCATGTACAGATCCCTTCTAAAACCCAAAAATATCGAATTTTATGGTGTTTTGAGCCTGAATTTGGGATATAAACGGGTACAGAAGATGCATGCACATATTATATTGACTTTGGGCACCTAAAATATCGATTTTCAGCATGTTTTGGGCGTGTATTTTGAAAATATTCTATTACTGAGTAGGCATGTGCAGATCGCTTCTGAGCCCCAATAAAATCAAATATTCGGGTGTTTTGAGCCTGAATTTGGGATATAAACCGATACAGAAGATGCATACACATATTGACTTGGGCACCTAAAATATCGATTTTCAGCTTGTTCTGGGCCTGTATTTTGAAAATATTCTAGCACTGACTATGCATGTACAGATCGCTTCTGGGACCCAAAAATATCGAATTTTCGGGTGTTTTGAGCCCTAATTTAGGATATAAACAGGAACAGAAGATGCATGCACATATTGACTTTGGGCATCTAAAATATCGATTTTCAGCATGTTTTGGGATTGAATTTTTAAAATATTCTAACACTGAGTAGGCATATACAGATTATTACTGGGACCCAAAAATATCGAATTTTCGGGTGTTTTGAGCCTGAATTTGGGATGTAAACGGGTACAGAAGATACATGCACATATTGATTTTGGGCACCTAAAATATCGATTTTCAGCATGTTTTGGGCCTGTATTTTGAAAATATTCCAGCACTGAGTAGGCATGTACAGATCGCTTCTGGGACCCAATAATATCGAATTTTCGGGTGTTTTGAGCCTGAATTTGGTATGTAAACGGGTACAGAAGATGCATGCACATATTGACTTGGGCACCTAAAATATCGATTTTCAGCTTGTTCTGGGCCTGTATTTTGAAAATATTTTAGCACTGACTATGCATGTACAGATCGCATCTGGGACCCAAAAATATAAAATTTTCGAGTGTTTTGAGCCTAAATTTGAGATATAAACGGGTACAGAAGATGCATGAACATAATGATTTTGGGCACTTAAAATATCGATTTTCAACTTGTTTTTGTGCATGTAATTTGAAAATTTTCTAACATTGAGTAGACATGTACAGATCGCTTCTGGGACCCAAAAATATCGAATTTTCGGGTGTTTTGAGCCTGATTTTGGAATATTAACGGGTACAGAAGATGCATACACATATCGACTTTGGGCAACCAAAATATCGATTTTCAGCATGTTTTGGGCCTATATTTTGAAAATATTCCAGCACTGAGTAGGCATGTTCAGATCGTTTCTGGAACCCCAAAATAGCGAATTTTCGGGTGTTTTGAGCTTGAATTTGTGATATAAACGGGTACTGAAGATGCTTGCACATATCGACTTTTTGTACCTAAAATATCGATTTTGTGCATGTTTTGGGCCTATATTTTTAAAATATTCTAGCACTGCGTAGGCATGTACAGATCGCTTCTGGGACCCAAAAATATCCAATTATCGGGTGTTTTGAGCCTGAATTTGAGATATAGACGGGAACAGAACATGCATGCACATATCGACTTTGGACACCTAAAATATCGATTTTCAGCATGTTTTGGTCCTGTATTTTGAAATGACTAAAACATGGAGTAGTCGTGTACAGATCGCTTCTGGGACCCAAATATATCGAAGCTTCGGGTGTTTTGAGCATGAATTTGAGATATAAACGGGTATAGAAGATGCATGCACATATCGACTTTGGGCACCTAAAATATCGATTTTGAGCATGTTTTGGGTCTGTATCTTGAAAACATTCTAGCAAGGTGTAAGCATGTACAGATCGCTTCTGTGACCCAAAAATATCGAATTTTCGGGTGTTTTTGGCCTGAATTTGGGATATAAACGGGTACAGAAGATGTATGCACATATTGACTTTGGACACCTAAAATATCGATTTTTGGCATGTTTTCAGCCCATATTTTGAAAACATTCTAGCACTGAGTAGGCATGTACATATCGTTTCTGGGACCCGAAAATAACGAATTTTTTGGTGTTTTGAGCCTGAATTTGAGATATAAACGGGTTCTGAAAATGCATGCACATATTGACTTGGGCACCTAAAATATCGATTTTCAGCTTGTTCTTTGCCTGTATTTTGAAAATATTCTAGCACTGACTATGCATGTACAGATCGCATCTGGGACCCAAAAATATCGAATTTTCGAGTGTTTTGAGCCTAAATTTGAGATATAAACGTGTACAGAAGATACATGAACATATCGATTTTGGGCACCTAAAATATCGATTTTCAACTTGTTTTTGTGCATGTAATTTAAAAAAATTCTAACATTGAGTAGGCATGTGCAGATCGCTTCTGGCACCAAAAAATATCGAATTTTTAGGTGTTTTGAGTCTGAATTTGGGATATAAATGGGTACAGAAGATGCATGCACATATTGACTTTGGACACCGAAAAATATCGATTTTTATCATGTTTTGAGCCTATATTTTGAACAAATTCTTGCACTGAGTAGGCATGTACAGATCGCTTCTGGGACCCAAAAATATCGAATATTTGGGTGTTTTGAGCCTGAATTTAGGATTTAAACGGGTACTGAAGATGCATGCACATATCGACTTTTTGCACCTTAAATATCGATTTTTAGCATGTTTTGGGCCCATATTTTTAAAATATTCTAACACTGAGTAGGCATATACAGATTGCTTCTTAGACCCAAAAATATCGAATTTTCGGGTGTTTTGAGCCTGAATTTGGGATGTAAACGGGTACAGAAGATACATGCACATATTGATTTTGGGCACCTAAAATATCGATTTTCAGCATGTTTTGGGCCTGTATTTTGAAAATATTCTATTTCTGATTAGGCATGTACAGATCGCTTCTGAGCCCCAATAAAATCAAATATTCGGGTGTTTTGAGCCTGAATTTGGGATATAAACCGATACAGAATATGCATACACATATTGACTTGGGCACCTAAAATATCGATTTTCAGCTTGTTCTGGGCCTGTATTTTGAAAATATTCTAGCACTGACTATGCATGTACAGATCGCTTCTGGGACCCAAAAATATCGAATTTTCGGGTGTTTTGAGCCCTAATTTAGGATATAAACAGGAATAGAAGATGCATGCACATATTGACTTTGGGCATCTAAAATATCGATTTTCAGCATGTTTTGGGATTGTATTTTTAAAATATTCTAACACTGAGTAGGCATATACAGATTGCTTCTTAGACCCAAAAATATCGAATTTTCGGGTGTTTTGAGCCTGAATTTGGGATGTAAACGGGTACAGAAGATACATGCACATATTGATTTTGGGCACCTAAAATATCGATTTTCAGCATGTTTTGGGCCTGTATTTTGAAAATATTCCAGCACTGCGTAGGCATGTACAGATCGCTTCTGGGACCCAATAATATCGAATTTTCGGGTGTTTTGAGCCTGAATTTGGTATGTAAACGGGTACAGAAGATGCATGCACATATTGACTTGGGCACCTAAAATATCGATTTTCAGCTTGTTCTGGGCCTGTATTTTGAAAATATTTTAGCACTGACTATGCATGTACAGATCGCATCTGGGACCCAAAAATATAAAATTTTCGAGTGTTTTGAGCCTAAATTTGAGATATAAACGGGTACAGAAGATGCATGAACATAATGATTTTGGGCACTTAAAATATCGATTTTCAACTTGTTTTTGTGCATGTAATTTGAAAATTTTCTAACATTGAGTAGACATGTACAGATCGCTTCTGGGACCCAAAAATATCGAATTTTCGGGTGTTTTGAGCCTGATTTTGGAATATTAACGGGTACAGAAGATGCATACACATATCGACTTTGGGCAACCAAAATATCGATTTTCAGCATGTTTTGGGCCTATATTTTGAAAATATTCCAGCACTGAGTAGGCATGTTCAGATCGTTTCTTGGACCCCAAAATAGCGAATTTTCGGGTGTTTTGAGCTTGAATTTGTGATATAAACGGGTACTGAAGATGCTTGCACATATCGACTTTTTGTACCTAAAATATCGATTTTGTGCATGTTTTGGGCCTATATTTTTAAAATATTCTAGCACTGCGTAGGCATGTACAGATCGCTTCTGGGACCCAAAAATATCCAATTATCGGGTGTTTTGAGCCTGAATTTGAGATATAGACGGGAACAGAACATGCATGCACATATCGACTTTGGACACCTAAAATATCGATTTTCAGCATGTTTTGGTCCTGTATTTTGAAATGACTAAAACATGGAGTAGTCGTGTACAGATCGCTTCTGGGACCCAAATATATCGAAGCTTCGGGTGTTTTGAGCATGAATTTGAGATATAAACGGGTATAGAAGATTCATGCACATATCGACTTTGGGCACCTAAAATATCGATTTTGAGCATGTTTTGGGTCTGTATCTTGAAAACATTCTAGCAAGGTGTAAGCATGTACAGATCGCTTCTGTGACCCAAAAATATCGAATTTTCGGGTGTTTTTGGCCTGAATTTGGGATATAAACGGGTACAGAAGATGTATGCACATATTGACTTTGGACACCTAAAATATCGATTTTTGGCATGTTTTCAGCCCATATTTTGAAAACATTCTAGCACTGAGTAGGCATGTACATATCGTTTCTGGGACCCGAAAATAACGAATTTTTTGGTGTTTTGAGCCTGAATTTGAGATATAAACGGGTTCTGAAAATGCATGCACATATTGACTTGGGCACCTAAAATATCGATTTTCAGCTTGTTCTTTGCCTGTATTTTGAAAATATTCTAGCACTGACTATGCATGTACAGATCGCATCTGGGACCCAAAAATATCGAATTTTCGAGTGTTTTGAGCCTAAATTTGAGATATAAACGTGTACAGAAGATACATGAACATATCGATTTTGGGCACCTAAAATATCGATTTTCAACTTGTTTTTGTGCATGTAAATTAAAAAAATTCTAACATTGAGTAGGCATGTGCAGATCGCTTCTGGCACCAAAAAATATCGAATTTTTAGGTGTTTTGAGTCTGAATTTGGGATATAAATGGGTACAGAAGATGCATGCACATATTGACTTTGGACACCGAAAAATATCGATTTTTATCATGTTTTGAGCCTATATTTTGAACAAATTCTTGCACTGAGTAGGCATGTACAGATCGCTTCTGGGACCCAAAAATATCGAATATTTGGGTGTTTTGAGCCTGAATTTAGGATTTAAACGGGTACTGAAGATGCATGCACATATCGACTTTTTGCACCTTAAATATCGATTTTTAGCATATTTTGGGCCCATATTTTTAAAATATTCTAGCACTGCGTAGGCATGTACAGATCGCTTCTGGGAACCAAAAATATCGAATATTCGGGTGTTTTAGCCTGAATTTAGGATATAAACGGGTACAGAAGATGCATGCACATATTGACTTTGGGCACCTAAAATATCGATTTTCAGCATGTTTTGGGCGTGTATTTTGAAAATATTCTATTTCTGAGTAGGCATGTACAGATCGCTTCTGAGCCCCAATAAAATCAAATATTCGGGTGTTTTAAGCCTGAATTTGGGATATAAACCGATACAGAAGATGCATACACATATTGACTTGGGCACCTAAAATATCGATTTTCAGCTTGTTCTGGGCCTGTATTTTGAAAATATTCTAGCACTGACTATGCATGTACAGATCGCTTCTGGGACCCAAAAATATCGAATTTTCGGGTGTTTTGAGCCCTAATTTAGGATATAAACAGGAATAGAAGATGCATGCACATATTGACTTTGGGCATCTAAAATATCGATTTTCAGCATGTTTTGGGATTGTATTTTTAAAATATTCTAACACTGAGTAGGCATATACAGATTGCTTCTTAGACCCAAAAATATCGAATTTTCGGGTGTTTTGAGCCTGAATTTGGGATGTAAACGGGTACAGAAGATACATGCACATATTGATTTTGGGCACCTAAAATATCGATTTTCAGCATGTTTTGGGCCTGTATTTTGAAATGACTAAAACATGGAGTAGGCGTGTACAAATCGCTTTTGGGACCCAAATATATCGAAGTTTCGGGTGTTTTGAGCCTGAATTTGAGATATAAACGGGTACAGAAGATGCATGCACATATCGACTTTGGGCACCCAAAATATCGATTTTCTTCATGTTTTGGGCCTGTATTTTGAAAATATTCTAACATTGAGTAGGCATGTACAGATCGCTTATGGGACCCAAAAATATCGAATTTTCGGGAGTTTTGAGCCAGAATTTGGGATGTAAACGGGTACAGAAGATGCATGCACATATTGACTTTGGACACGTAAAATATCGATTTTTAGCATGTTTTGAGCTCATATTTTGAAAACATTCTAACACTGAGTAGGCATGTACAGATCGCTTCTGGGGCCCAAAAATATCGAATTTTCTGGTGTTTTGAGCCTGAATTTGAGATATAAACGGGTACTGAAGATGCATGCACATATAGACTTTTAGCACCTAAAATATCGATTTTGAGCATGTTTTGGTTCTGTATCTTGAAAACGTTTTAACAAGGAGTAGGCTTGTACAGATCGCTTCTGGCACCCAAAAATATAGAATTTTCGGGTGCATTGAGCCTGAATTTGGGATATAAACGGGAACAGAAGATGCATGCACATGTTGACACTGGGCACCTAAAATATCGATTTTTTTTAGCATGTTTTGGGATTGTATTTTGAAAATATTCTAACACCGAGTAGGCATGTACAGATCGCTTCTGGGACCCAAAAATATTGAATTTTCGGATGTTTTGAGCCTGAATTTGAGATATACACGGGTACAGAAGTTGCATGCACATATTGACTTTGGGCACCTAAAATATCAATTTTTAGCATGTTTTAGGCCTGTATTTTTAAAATACTCTAACATGGAGTAGGTATGTACAGATCGCTTCTGGAACCTCAAAATATCGAATTTTCGGGTGTTTTGAGCCTGAATTTGAGATATAAACGGGTACTGAATATGCATGCACATATCGACTTTTGGGAACCAAAAATATCGATTTTGAGCATGTTTTGGGTTTGTATATAGAAAACATTCTAACTAGGAGTAGGCATGTACAGATCGCATCTAGGACTCTAAAATAGCGAATTTTCGGGTGTTTAACGCCTGAATTTGAGATATAAACGGGTACAGAAGATGCATGCACATATCGACTTTGGACAGTTAAAATATCGATTTTTAGCTTGTTTTGAGCCTATATCTTGAAAACATTCTAGCACTGAGTAGGCATGTACAGATCGCTTCTGGGACCCAAAAATATGGAATTTACGTGTGTTTTGAGGTTGAATTTTGGATTTAAACGGGTGCAGAAGATGCATACACATATTGACTTTGGGCACCTATAATATAAATTTTCAGCATGTTTTGAGACTGTATCTGAGTATGCATGTACAGATCGCTTCTGGGACCCCAAAATATTGAATTTTCGGGTGTTTTGAGCCTGAATTTGAGATATAAACGGGTACAGAAGATGCATGCACATATCGACTTTTCGGCACCTAAAATATCGATTTTGAGCATGTTTTGGGTCTGTATATTGAAAACATTCTAACTAGGAGTAGGCATGTACAGATCGCTTCTAGGACCCAAAAATACCGAATTTTCGAGTGTTTTGAGCCTGAATTTGAGATATAAACGGGTACAGAAGATGCATGCACATATCGACCTTGGACACTTAAAATATCGATTTTTAGCATGTTTTGGCCCTATATTTTGAAAACATTCTAGCACTGAGTAGGCATGTACAGATCGCTTCTGGGACCCAAAAATATCGAATTTCCGGGGGTTTTGAGGTTGAATTTGGGATATAAACGGGTGCAGAACAGGCATACACATATTGACTTTAGGCACCTAAAATATCGATTTTCAGCATGTTTTGGGCCTGTATCTGAGTAGGCATGTACATATCGCTTCTGGGACCCCAAAATATCGAATTTTCGGGTGTTTGGAGCCTGAATTTGAGATATAAACGGGTGCAGAAGATGCATGCACATATCGACTTTTGGGCACCTAAAAGATCGATTTTCAGTATGTTTTGGGCCTGTATTTTGAAAATTCTCTAACACGAAGTAGGCATGTACAAATCGCTTCTGGGACCCAAAAATATAGAATTTTCGGGTGTTTTGAGCCTGAATTTGAGATATACACGGGTACAGAAGTTGCATGCACATATTGACTTTGGGCACCTAAAATATCAATTTTTAGCATGTTTTAGGCCTGTATTTTTAAAATACTCTAACATGGAGTAGGTATGTACAGATCGCTTCTGGAACCTCAAAATATCGAATTTTCGGGTGTTTTGAGCCTGAATTTGAGATATAAACGGGTACTGAATATGCATGCACATATCGACTTTTGGGAACCAAAAATATCGATTTTGAGCATGTTTTGGGTTTGTATCTTGAGAACATTCTAACTAGGAGTAGGCATGTACAGATCGCATCTAGGACTCTAAAATAGCGAATTTTCGGGTGTTTAACGCCTGAATTTGAGATATAAACGGGTACAGAAGATGCATGCACATATCGACTTTGGACAGTTAAAATATCGATTTTAGCTTGTTTTGAGCCTATATCTTGAAAACATTCTAGCACTGAGTAGGCATGTACAGATCGCTTCTGGGACCCAAAAATATGGAATTTACGTGTGTTTTGAGGTTGAATTTTGGATTTAAACGGGTGCAGAAGATGCATACACATATTGACTTTAGGCACCAATAATATAAATTTTCAGCATGTTTTGAGACTGTATCTGAGTATGCATGTACAGATCGCTTCTGGGACCCTAAAATATTGAATTTTCGAGTGTTTTGAGCCTGAATTTGAGATATGAACGGGTACAGAAGATGCATGCACATATCGACATTTCGCACCTAAAAGATCGATTTTCAGTATGTTTTGGGCCTGTATTTTGAAAATACTCTAACACGGATTAGGCATGTACAGATCGCTTCTGGGACCCCAAAATATCGAATTTTCGGGTGTTTTGGGCCTGAATTTGAGATATCGACTTTGGGCACCTAAAATATCGATTTTGAGCATGTTTTGGGCTTGTATTTTGAAAATACTCTAACACGGAGTAGGCATGTACAGATCTATTCTGGGACCCCAAAATATCGAATTTTCGGGTGTTTTGAGCCTGAATTTGAGATATAAACTGGTACTGAAGATGCATGCACATATCGACTTTTGGGCACCTAAAATATCGATTTTGAGCATGTTTTGGGTCTGTATATTGAAAACATTCTAACTAGGAGTAGGCATGTACAGATCGCTTCTAGGACCCACAAAAACCGAATTTTCGAGTGTTTTGAGCCTGAATTTGAGATATAAACGGGTACAGAAGATGCATGCACATATCGACTTTGGACACTTAAAATATCGATTTTTAGCATGTCTTTGCCCTATATTTTGAAAACATTCTAGCAATGAGTAGGCATGTACAGATCGCTTCTGGGACCCAAAAATATCGAATTTTCGGGTGTTTTGAGGTTGAATTTGGGATATAAACGGGTGCAGAAGATGCATACACATATTGATTTTTGGCACCTAAAATATCGATTTTTAGCATGTTTTGGGCCTGTATCTGAGTAGGCATGTACATATCGCTTCTGGGACCCCAAAATATCGAATTTTCGGGTGTTTGGAGCCTGAATTTGAGATATAAACGGGTGCAGAAGATGCATGCACATATCGACTTTTAGGCACCTAAAAGATCGATTTTCAGTATGTTTTGGACCTGTATATTGAAAATACTCTAACACGAAGTAGGCATGTACAGATCGCTTCTCGGACCTAAAAATATAGAATTTTCGGGTGTTTTGAGCCTGAATTTGAGATATACACGGGTACAGAATTTGCATGCACATATTGACTTTGGGCACCTAAAATATCAATTTTTAGCATGTTTTAGGCCTGTATTTTTAAAATACTCTAACATGGAGTAGGCATGTACAGATCGCTTATGGGACCCCAAAATATCGAATTTTCGGGTGTTTTGGGCCTGAATTTGAGATATCGACTTTGGGCACCTAAAATATCGATTTTGAGCATGTTTTGGGCCTATATTTTGAAAATATTCTAACACGGATCATGCATGTACAGATCGCTTCTGGGACCCCAAAATATCGAATTTACGAGTGTTTTGGGCCTGAATTTGAGATATTGACTTTGGGCACATAAAATATCGATTTTCAGCATGCTTTGGGCCTGTATTTTGAAAATACTCTAACACGGAGTAGGCATGTACAGATCTATTCTGGGACCCCCAAACATCGAATTTTCGGGTGTTTTGGGCCTGAATTTGAGATATAAACTGGTATTGAAGATGCATGCACATATCGACTTTTGGGCACCTAAAATATCGATTTTGAGCATGTTTTGGGTCTGTATATTGAAAACATTCTAACTAGGAGTAGGCATGTACAGATCGTTTCTAGGACCCAAAAATACCGAATTTTCGAGTGTTTTGAGCCTGAATTTGAGATATAAACGGGTACAGAAGATGCATGCACATATCGACTTTGGACACTTAAAATATCGATTTTTAGCATGTTTTGGCCCTATATTTTGAAAACATTCTAGCACTGAGTAGGCATGTACAGATCGCTTCTGGGAACCAAAAATATCGAATTTCCGGGTGTTTTGATGTTGAATTTGGGATATAAACGGGTGCAGACGATGCATACACATATTGACTTTAGGCACCTAAAATATCGATTTTCAGCATGTTTTGCGCCTGTATCTGAGTAGGCATGTACATATCGCTTCTGGGACCCCAAAATATCGAATTTTCGGGTGTTTGGAGCCTGAATTTGAGATATAAACGGGTGCAGAAGATGCATGCACATATCGACTTTTGGGCACCTAAAAGATCGATTTTCAGTATGTTTTGGGGCTGTATTTTGAAAACATTCTAGCACTGAGTAGGCATGTACAGATCGCTTCTGGGACCCAAAAATATCGAATTTCCGGGTGTTTTGAGGTTGAATTTGGGATATAAACGGGTGCAGAAGATGTATACACATATTGATTTTAGGCACCTAAAATATCGATTTTCAGCATGTTTTGGGCCTGTATCTGAGTAGGCATGTACATATCGCTTCTGGGACCCCAAAATATCGAATTTTCGGGTGTTTGGAGCCTGAATTTGAGATATAAACGGGTACAGAAGATGCATGCATATATCGACATTTCGCACATAAAATATCGATTTTCAGTATATTTTGGGCCTGTATTTTGAAAATACTCTAACACGGAGTAGGCATGTACAGGTCGCTTCTGGGACCCAAAAATATCGAATTTTCGGGTGTTTTGAGCCTGAATTTGAGATATCTACTTTTGGCACCTAAAATATCGATTTGCAGCATATTTTGGGCCTGTATTTTGATAACACTCTAAGACGAAGTAGGCATGTACAGATCGCTTCTTGGACCCCAAAATATCGAATTTTCGGGTGTTTGGAGCCTGAATTTGAGATATAAACGGGTACAGAAGATGCATTCACTTATCGACTTTTAGGCACCTAAAAGATCGATTTTCAGTATGTTATGGGCCTGTATTTTGAAAATAATCTAACATGGAGTAGGCATGTACAGATCGCTTCTAGGACCCCAAAATATCGAATTTTCGGGTGTTTTGAGCCTGAATTTGAGATATAATGGGTACATAAGATGCATGCACATATTGACTTTGGGCAACTAAAATATCGATTTTGAGCATGTTATGGGCCTGTATTTTGAAAATACTCTAACACGGAGTAGGCATGTACAGATCGCTTCTGGGACCCCAAAATATCGAATTTTCGGTTGTTTTAAGCCTGAATTTGAGATATAAACGGGTACTGAATATGCATGCACATATCGACTTTTGGAAACGTAAAATATCGATTTTGAGCATGTTTTTGGTTTGTATCTTGAAAACATTCTAACTAGGAGTAGGCAAGTACAGATCGCTTCTAGGACTCTAAAATAGCGAATTTTCGGGTGTTTAACGCCTGAATTTGAGATATAAACGGGTACAGAAGATGCATGCACATATCGACTTTGGACAGTTAAAATATCGATTTTTAGCATGTTTTGAGCCTATATTTTGAAAACATTCTAGCACTGAGTAGGCATGTACAGATCGCTTCTGGGACCCAAAAATATCGAATTTACGTGTGTTTTGAGGTTGAATTTTGGATTTAAACGAGTGCAGAAGATGCATGCACATATTGACTTTGGGCACCTAAAATATAAATTTTCAGCATGTTTTGGGACTGTATCTGAGTATGCATGTACAGATCGATTCTGGGACCCCAAAATATTGAATTTTCGGGTGTTTTGAGCCTGAATTTGAGATATAAACGGGTACAGAAGATGCATGCACATATCTACATTTCGTAAATAAAAGATCGATTTTCAGTATGTTTTGGGCCTGTATTTTGAAAATACTCTAACACGGAGTAGGCATGTACAGATCGCTTCTGGGACCCAAAAATATCGAATTTTCGGGTGTTTTGAGCCTGAATTTGATATATAAACAGGTACAGAAGATGCATGCACATATCGACTTTTGGGCACCTAAAAGATCGATTTTCAGTATGTTTTAGGCCTGTATTTTAAAAATACTGTAACATGGAGTAGGCATGTACAGATCGCTTCTGGGACACCAAAATATCGAATTTTCGGGTGTTTTGGGCCTGAATTTGAGATATCGACTTTGGGCACCTAAAATATCGATTTTGAGCATGTTTTGGGCCTATATTTTGAAAATATTCTAACACGGAGTAGGCATGTACAGATCGCTTCTGGGACCCCAAAATATCGAATTTACGAGTGTTTTGGGCCTTAATTTGAGATATTGACTTTGGGCACCTAAAATATCGATTTTGAGCATGATTTGGGCCTATATTTTGAAAATATTCTAACAAGGAGTAGGCATGTACAGATCGCTTCTGGGACCCCAAAATATCGAATTTACGAGTGTCTTGGGCCTGATTTGAGATATAAACTGGTACTGAAGATGCATGCACATATCAACTTTTGTGAACCTAAAATATCGATTTTGAGCATGTTTTGGTTCTGTATATTGAAAACATTCTAACTAGGAGTAGGCATGTACAGATCGCTTCTAGGACCCAAAAATACCGAATTTTCGGGTGTTTTGAGCCTGAATTTGAGATATAAACGGGTACAGAAGATGCATGCACATATCGACTTTGGACACTTAAAATATCGATTTTTAGCATGTTTTGGCCTTATATTTTGAAAACATTCTAGCACTGAGTAGGCATGTACAGATAGCTTCTGAGACCCAAAAATATCGAATTTCCGGGTGCTTTGAGGTTGAATTTGGGATATAAACGGGTGCAGAAGATGCATACACATATTGAGTTTAGGCACCTAAAATATCGATTTTCAGCATGTTTTGGGCCTGTCTGAGTAGGCATGTACATATCGCTTCTGGGACCCCAAAATATCGAATTTTCGGGTGTTTGGAGCCTGAATTTGAGATATAAACGGGTGCAGAAGATGCATGCACATATTGACTTTTGGGCACCTAAAAGATCGATTTTCAGTATGTTTTGCGCGTGTATTTTGAAAATACTCTTACACGGAGTAGGCATGTACAGATCGCTTTTGTGACCCCAAAATATCGAATTTTCGGGTCTTTTGGGCCTGAATTTGAGATATCGACTTTAGGCACCTAAATTATCGATTTTTAGCATGTTTTGGGCCTATATTTTTAAAATATTCTGGCACTGAGTAGGCATGTACATATCGCGTCTGGGACCCCAAAATATAGAATTTTCGTGTGTTTTGAGCCTGAATTTGAGATATAAACGGGTACAGAAGATGCATGCACATATTGACTTTTAGTACCAAAAATATCGATTTTGAGCATGTTTTGGGTCCGTATATTCAAAACATTCTAACTAGAAGTAGGCATGTACAGATAGCTTCTAGGACCCAAAAAATCCGAATTTTCGGGTGTCTTGAGATTGAATTTGAGATATAAACGGGTGCAGAAGATGCATACACAAATTGACTTTGTGCACCTAAAATATCGATTTTCAGCTTGTTTTGGGCCTGTATCCGAGTAGGCATGTACAGATCGCTTCTGGGACCCCAAAATATTGAATTTTCGGGTGTTTTGAGCCTGAATTTGAGATATAAACGGGTACAGAAGATGCATGCACATATCGACTTTTGGGCAAGTAAAATATCGATTTTCAGTATGTTTTGGGCCTGTATTTTGAAAATACTCTAACACGGAGTAGGCATGTACATATCGCTTCTGGGACCCCAGAATATCGAGTTTTTCGGATGTTTTGGGCCTGAATTTGAGATATCGACTTTAGGCACCTAAAATATCGATTTTGAGCATGTTTTGGGTCTGTATCTTGAAAACAATATAACTATTAGTAGGCATGTACAGATCGCTTCTTGGACCCAAAAATATCGAATTTTCGGGTGTTTTGAAGTTTTATTTGGGATATAAACGGGTGCAGAAGATGCATACACATATTGACTTTGGGCACCTAAATTATCGATTTTCAGCATGTTTTGGGCCTGTATCTGAGTAGGCATGTACAGATCACTTCTGGGACCCCAAAATATCGAATTTTCGGGTGTTTGGAGCCTGAATTTGAGATATAAACGAGTACAGAAGATGCATGCACATATCGACTTTTGGGTACCTAAAGGATCGATTTTCAGTATGTTTTGGGCCTTTATTTTGAAAATACTCTAACACGGATTTTGCATGTACAGATCGCTTCTTGGACCCCAAAATATCGGATTTTCGGGTGTTTTGGGCCTGAATTTGAGATATTGACTTTGGGCACCTAAAATATCGATTTTTAGCATGTTTTGGGCCTATTAGACATGAACAGATCGCTTCTATGAACCAAAAATACAAAATTTTCAGGTGTTTTGAGCCTGAAATTGAGATATAAACGGGTACAGAAGATGCATCCACAAATCGACTTTGGACACTTAAAATATTGATTTTTAGCATGTTTTGAGCCTATATTTTGAAAACATTCTAGCACTGAGTAGGCATATACAGATCGGTTCTGGGACCCAAAAATATCGAATTTTCGGGTGTTTTGAGGTTGAATTTGGGATATAAACGGATGCAGAAGATGTATACACATATTGACTTAGGGCACCTAAAATATCGATTTTCAGCATGTTTTGGGCCTGTATCTGAGTAGGCATGTACAGATCGCTTCTGGGACCCCAAAATATCGAATTTTCGGGTGTTTGGAGCCTGAATTAGAGATATAAACGGGTACAGAAGATGCATGCACATGTCGACTTTTGGGCACCTAAAAGATCGATTTTCAGTATGTTTTGGGCCTGTATATTGAAAATACTCTAACACGCAGTAAGCATGTACAGATCGCTTCTTGGACGCCAAAATATCGAATTTTCGGGTGTTTTGGGCCTGAATTTGAGATATCGACTTTGGACACCTAAAATATCGATTTTTAGCATGTTTTGGGCCTATATTTTGAAAATACTCTACCACTGAGTAGGCATGTACAGATCGCTTATGGGACCCCAAAATATCGAATTTTCGGTGGTTTTGAGCCTGAATTTGAGATTTAAACGGGTACAGAATATGCATGCACATATTGACTTTGGGCACCTAAAATATCGAATTTTCGGGTGTGTTGAGCCTGAATTTGAGATATAAACAGGTACTGCAGATGCATGCCATTATCGACTTTTGGGCACCTAAAATATCGATTTTAAGCATGTTTTGGGTCTGTATCTTAAAAACATTCTAATTAGGAGTAGGCATGTACAGATCGCTTCTAGGACCCAAAAATACCGAATTTTCGGGTGTTTTAAGCCTGAATTTGAGAAATAAACGGGTACAGAAAATGCATGCACATATCGACTTAGGACACTTAAAATATCGATTTTTAGCATGCTTTAAGCCTATATTTTGAAATCATTCTAGCACTGAGTAGGCATGTACAGATATCTTCTGGGACCCCAAAATATCGAATTTTCGGGTGTTTGGAGCCTGAATTTGAGATATAAACGGGTACAGAAGATGCATGCACATGTCTACTTTTGGGCACCTAAAAGAAAGATTTTCAGTATGTTTTGGGCCTGTATTTTGAAAATACTCTAAAACGGAGTAGGCATGTACAGATATCTTCTGGGACCCCAAAATATCGAATTTTCGGGTGTTTGGAGCCTGAATTTGAGATATAAACGGGTACAGAAGATGCATGCACATGTCGACTTTTGGGCACCTAAAAGAAAGATTTTCAGTATGTTTTGGGCCTGTATTTTGAAAATACTCTAACACGGAGTAGGCATGTACAGATCGCTTTTTGGACCCCGAAATATCGAAATTTCGGGTGTTTTGGGCCTGAATTTGAGATATAGACTTTGGGCTCCTAAAATATCGATTTTTAGCATGTTTTGGGCGTATATTTTGAAAATATTCTAGCACTGAATAGGCATGTACAGATCGCTTCTGGGACCCCAAAATATCGAATTTTCGGGTGGTTGGAGCCTGAATTTCAGATATAAACGAGTACTGATGATGCATCCACAAATCGACTTTGGACACTTAAAATATCGATTTTTAGCATGTTTTGAGCCTATATTTTGAAAACATTTTAGAACTGAGTAGGCATGTTTAGAACGGTTATTGGACCCAAGAATATCGAATTTTCGGGTGTTTTGAGGTTGAATTTGGGATATAAACGGATGCAGAAGATACATACACATATTGACTTTGGGCACCTAAAATATCGATTTTCAGCATGTTTTGGGCCTGTATCTGAGTAGGCATGTACAGATCGCTTCTGGGATCCCAAAATATCGAATTTTCGGGTGTTTGGAGCTTGAAATTGAGCTATAAACGGGTACATAAGATGCATGCACATATTGACTTTGGGCACCTAAAATATCGATTTTCATCGTGTTTTAGGCCTGTATTTTGAAAATACTCTACAACGCAGTAGGCATGTACAGATTGCTTCTGGGACCCCAAAATATCGAATTTTTGGGTGTTTTGGTCCTGAATTTGAGATATAAACGGGTAATGAAGATGCATGCACAAATCGACTTTTAGGCACCTAAAATATCGATTTTGAGCATTTTTTGGGTCTGTATCTTGAAAACATTCTAACTAGGAGTAGGCATGTACAGATTGCTTCTAGGACCCAAAAATACCGATTTTACGGGTGTCTTGAGGTTGAATTTGGGATATAAACGTGTGCAAAAGATGCATACACATATTGATTTTGGGCACCTAAAATATCGATTTTCAGCATGTTTTGGGCCTGTATGTGAGTAGGCATGTACCGATCGCTTTTGGGACCCCAAAATATCGAATTTTCGGGTGTTTTGAGCCTGAATTTGAGATATAAACGGGTACAAAAGATGCATGCACATATTGACTTTGGGAACCTAAAATATCGATTTTGAGCATGTTTTGGGTCTGTATGTTGAAAACATTCTAACTAGGAGTAGGCATGTACAGATCGCCTTCTAGGACCCAAAAATACCGTATTTTCGGGTGTTTTGAGCCTGAATTTGAAATATAAACGGGTACAGAAGATGCATACACATATTGGCTTTGGGCACCTAAAAGATCGATTTTCAGTATGTTTTGGGCCTGTATTTTGAAAATACTCTAACACAGAGTACGCATGTACAGATATCTTCTGGGACCCCAAAATATCGAATTTTCGGGTGTTTGGAGCCTGAATTTGAGATATAAACGGGTACAGAAGATGCATGCACATATCGAATTTTGGGCACCTTAAAGATCGATTTTCAGTATGTTTTGGGCCTTTTTTTTTATAAACTCTAACACAGAGTAGGCATCTACAGATCGCTTCTGGGACCCCAAAATGTCGAATTTTCGTGTGTTTTGGGCATAAATTTGAGATATCGACTTTGGGCACCTTAAATATCGATTTTTAGCTTATTTTGGGCCTATATTTTGAAAATACTCTTACACGGAGTAGGCATGTACAGATCGCTTCTGGGACCCCAAAATATGGAAATTTCGGGTGTTTTAGGCCTGAATTTGAGATATCGACTTTGGGCACCTAAAATATCGATTTTTAGCATGTTTTGGGCCTATATTTTGAAAATATTCTAGCACTGAGAAAGCATGTGCAGATCGCTTCTGGGACCCCAAAATATCGAATTTTCGGGTGTTTTGAGCCTGAATTTGAGATATAAACGGGTACAAACGATGTATGCATATATTGACTTTGGGAACCTAAAATATCGATTTTTAACATGTTTTGGGTCTGTATCTTGAAAACATTCTAACTAGGAGTAGGCATGTACAGATTGCCTTCTAGGACCCAAAAATACCGTATTTTCGGGTGTTTTGAGCCTGAATTTGAGATATAAACGGGTACAGAAGATGCATGCACATATCGACTTTGGACACTTAAAATATCGATTTTTAGCATGTTTTGAGCCTATATTTTGTAAACATTCTAGCACTAACTAGGCATGTACAGATCGCTTCTGGGACCCAAAAATATCGAATTTTCGGGTGTTTTGAGGTTGAATTTGGGATATAAACGGGTGCAGAAGATGCATACACATATTGGCTTTTGGCACCTAAAATATCGATTTTTAGTATGTTTTGGGCCTGTATTTTGAAAATACTCTAACACGGAGTAGGCATGTAGAGATATCTTCTGGGACCCCAAAATATCGAATTTTCGCGTGTTTGGAGCCTGAATTTGAGATATAAACGGGTACAGAAGATGCATGCACATATCGACTTCTGGGCACCTAAAAGATCGATTTTCTGTATGTGTTGGGCCTATTTTTCTTAAATACTCTAACACAGAGTAGGCATGTACAGATCGCTTCTTGGACCCCAAATTATCAAATTTTCGGGTGTTTTGGGCCTGAATTTGAGATATCGACTTTGGACACC
The DNA here is from genome assembly GCA_033782935.1 of Petrolisthes cinctipes. Taxonomy (NCBI): domain Eukaryota; kingdom Metazoa; phylum Arthropoda; class Malacostraca; order Decapoda; family Porcellanidae; genus Petrolisthes; species Petrolisthes cinctipes. The sequence goes on from JAWQEG010000015.1 coordinate 5,300,379, forward strand.
TAAAATATCGATTTTTAGCGTGTTTTGGGCCTATATTTTGAAAATATTCTATCACTGAGAAAGCATGTGCAGATCGTTTCTGAGACAAAAAACTATCGAATTTTCGGGTGTTTTGAGCCTGAATTTGAGATATAAACGGGTACGGAAGATGCATGCACATATCGACTTTTGGGCACCTAAAATATCGATTTTGAGCATGTTTTGGGTCTGTATCTTGAAAACATTCTAACTAGGAGTAGGCATTTACAGATCGCTTCTAGGACCCAAAAATACCAAATTTTCGGGTGTTTTGAGCCTGAATTTGAGATATAAACAGGTACAGAAGATGCATGCACATATCGACTTTGGACACTTAAAATATCGATTTTTAGCATGTTTTGAGCCTATATTTTGTAAACATTCTAGCACTAAGTAGGCATGTACAGATCGCTTCTGGGACCCAAAAATATCGAATTTTCGGGTATTTTGAGGTTGAATTTGGGATATAAACGGGTGCAGAAGATGCATACACATATTGGCTTTGGGCACCTAAAATATCGATTTTCAGTATGTTTTGGGCCTGTATTTTGAAAATACTCTAACACGGAGTAGGCATGTACAGATATCTTCTGGGACCCAAAAATATCGAATTTTCGGGTGTTTGGAGCCTGAATTTGAGATGTAAACGGGTACAGAAGATGCATGCCCATATCGACTTTTGGGGACCTAAAAGATCGATTTTCAGTATGTTTTGGGCCTTTTTTTCTTAAATACTCTAACACAGAGTAGGCATGTACAGATCGCTTCTGGGACCCAAAAATGTACGCATTTTCGGATGTTTTGGGCATGAATTTGAGATATAAACGGGTACAGAAGATGCATGCACATGTCGACTTTTGGGCACCTAAAAGAAAGATTTTCAGTATGTTTTGGGCGTGTATTTTGAAAATACTCTAACACGGAGTAGGCATCTACAGATCGCTTCTAGGACCCTAAAATATCGAATTTTTGGGTGTTTTTGGCCTGAATTTGAGATATCGAATTTGGGCGCCTAAAATATCGGTTTTTAGCATGTTTTGGGCCTATATTTTGAAAATACTCTAGCACTGAGTAGGCATGTACAAATCGCTTCTGGGACCCTAAAATATCGAATTTTCGGTTGTTTTGAGCCTGAATTTGAGATATAAACGGGTGCAGAAGATGCATACACATATTGACTTTGTGCACCTATAATATCGATTTTCAGCATGTTTTGGGCTTGTAATTTGAAAATACTCTAACACGGAGTAGGCATGTACAGATCACTTCTGGGACCCCAAAACATCGAATTTTCGAGTGTTTGGAGCCTGAATTTTAGATATAAACTGGTACAGAAGATGCATGCAGATATCGACTTTTGGGCACCTAAAACATCGATTTTCAGTATGTTTTTCAGTCTGTATTTTAAAAATACTCTAACACGGAGTAGGCATGTACAGATCGCTTCTAGGGCCCCAAAATATTAAATTTTCGGGTGTTTGGAGCGTGAATATGAGATATAAACGGGTACAGAAGATGTATGCACATTTTGACTTTCGGCAACTAAAATATCGATTTTAAGCATATTTTGGGCCTGTACTTTGAAAATACTCTAACACGGAGTAGGCAAGCACAGATCGCTTCTAGGACCCCCAAATCTCGAATTTTCTCGTGTTTTGAGCCTGAATTTGAGATATAAGCGGGTACTGAAGATGCATGCACATATCGACTTTTGGGCACCCAAAAGATCAATTATCAGTATGTTACGGGCTTGTATTTTGAAAATACTCTAACACGGAGTAGGCATCTACAGATCGCTTCTAGGACCCCAAAATATCGAATTTTTGGGTGTTTTGGGCCTGGATTTGAGATATAAACGGGTTCAGAAGATGCATATACATATTGACTTTCTGCACCTATAATATCGATTTTCAGCATGTTTTGGGCCTTTAATTTGAAAATACTCTAACACGGAGTAGGCATGTACAGATCGCTTCTGGGACCCCAAAACATCGAATTTTCGAGTGTTTGGAGCCTGAATTTTAGATATAAACTGGTACAGAAGATACATGCACATATGGACTTTTGGGCACCTAAAAGATCGATTTTCAGTATGTTTTTCGGTCTGTATTTTAAAAATACTCTAACACGGAGTAGGCATGTACAGATCGCTTCAGGGGCCCCAAAATATTGAATTTTCGGGTGTTTGGAGCGTGAATATGAGATATAAACGGGTACAGAAGATGTATGCACATTTTGACTTTCGCCAACTAAAATATCGATTTTAAGCATATTTTGGGCCTGCATTTAAAAAATACTCTAATACGGAGTAGGCATGTACAGATTGCTTCTTGGACCCCAAAATATCGAATTTTCGGGTGTTTTGAGCCTGAATTTGAGATATAAACGGGTACTGAAGATGCATGCACATATCGACTTTTGAGCACATAAAATATCGATTTTGAGCATGTTTTGGGTCTGTATCTTGAAAACATTCAAACTAGGAGTAAGCATGTACAGATCGTTTCTAGGACCCCAAAATACCGAATTTTCGGGTGTTTTGAGGTTGAATTTGAGATATAAACGGGTACAGAAGATGCATGCACATATCGACTTTTGTGCACCTAAAAGATCGATTTTCATTATGTTTTGGGCCTGTATTTTGAAAATACTCTAACACGGAGTAGGCATGTACAGATGGCTTCTGGGACCCAAAAATATCGAATTTTCGGGTGTTTTGTGGTTGAATTTGGAATATAAACGGGTGCAGAAGATGCAAGCACATATCGACTTTGGACAGTTAAAATATCGATTTTTAGCATGTTTTGAGCCTATATTTTGAAAACATTCTAGCACTGAGTAGGCATGTACAGATCGCTTCTGGGACCCAAAAATATCGAATTTACGTGTGTTTTGAGGTTGAATTTTGGATTTAAACGGGTGCAGAAGATGCATACACATATTGACTTTGGGCACCTAAAATATAAATTTTCAGCATGTTTTGAGACTGTATCTGAGTATGCATGTACAGATCGCTTGTGGGACCCCAAAATATTGAATTTTCGGCTGTTTTGAGCCTGAATTTGAGATATAAACGGGTACAGAAGATGCATGCACATATCGACATTTCGCACATAATAGATCGATTTTCAGTATGTTTTGGCCCTGAATTTTGAAAATACTCTAACACGGAGTACGCATGTACAGATCGCTTCTGGGACCCAAAAATATCGAATTTTCTGGTGTTTTGAGCCTGAATTTGATATATAAACAGGTACTGAAGATGCATGCACATATCGACTTTTGGGCACCTAAAAGATCGATTTTCAGAATGTTTTAGGCCTGTATTTTGAAAATACTCTAAATCGGAGAAGGCATGTACAGATCGCTTCTGGGACCCCAAAATATCGAATTTTCGGGTGTTTTGGGCCTGAATTTGAGATATCGACTTTGGGCACCTAAAATATCGATTTTGAGCATGTTTTGGGCCTATATTTTGAAAATATTCTAACACGGAGTAGGCATGTACAGATCGCTTCTGGGACCCCAAAATATCGAATTTATGAGAGTTTTGGGCCTGAATTTTAGATATATTGACTTTGGGCACCTAAAATATCGATTTTCAGCATGCTTTGGGCCTGTATTTTGAAAATACTCTAACACGGAGTAGGCATGTACAGATCTATTCTGGGACCCCAAAATATCGAATTTTCGGGTGTTTTGAGCCTGAATTTGAGATATAATCTGGTACAGAAGATGCATGCACATATCGACTTTTGGGCACCTAAAATATCGATTTTGAGCATGTTTTGGGTCTGTATATTGAAAACATTCTAACTAGGAGTAGGCATGAACAGATCGCTTCTAGGACCCAAAAATACCGAATTTTCGAGTGTTTTGAGCCTGAATTTGAGATATAAATGGGTGCAGAAGATGCATACACATATTGACTTTGGGCACTTAAAATATCGATTTTCAGCATGTTTTGGGCTTGTATCTGAGTAGGCATGTACAGATCGCTTCTGGGACCCCAAAATAATGAATTTTCGGGTGTTTTGTGCCTGAATTTGAGATATCGACTTTGGGCACCTAAAATATCGATTATTAGCATGTTTTGGGCCGATATTTTGAAAATATTCTAGCACTGAGTAGGCATGTACAGATCGCTTCAGGGACCCCAAAATATCGAATTTTCAGGTGTTTTGAGTCTGAATTTGAGATATAAACGGGTACATAAGATGTATGCACATTTTGAAATTGGGCACGTAAAATATCGATTTTAAGCATATTTTGGGCCTGTATTTTGAAAATACTCTAATACGAAGTAGGCATGTACAGATCGCTTCTTGGACACCAAAATATCGAATTTTAGGGTGTTTTGAGCCTGAATTTGAGATATAAACGGGTACTGAAGATACATGGACATATCGACTTTTGGGCACCTAAAATATCGATTTTGAGCATGTTTTGGGTCTGTATCTTGAAAACATTCTAACTAGGAGTAGGCATGTACAGATCGTTTCTAGGACCCAAAAATACCGAATTTTCGGGTATTTTGACCCTGAATTTGAGATATAAACGGGTACAGAAGATGCATACACATATTGACTTTGGGCACCTATAATATCGATTTTCAGTATGTTTTGGGCCTGTATTTTGAAAATACTCTAACACGGAGTAGGCATGTACAGATCGCTTCTGGGACCCCTAAATATCGAATTTTCGGGTGTTTTGGGCCTGAATTTGAGATATCGACTTTGAGCACCTAAAATTTCGATTTTTAGCATGTTTTGGGCCTATATTTTTAAAATATTCTAGCACTGAGTAGGTATGTACATATCGCTTCTGGGACCCCAAAATATTGAATTTTCGGGTGTTTTGAGCCTGAATTTGAGATATAAACGGGTACAAAAGATGCATGCACATTTTGACTTTGGGCACCTATAATATCGATTTTCAGTATGTTTTAGGCCTGTATTTTTAAAATACTCTAACACGGAGTAGGCATGTACAGATCGCTTTTGGGACCCCAAAATATTGAATTTTCGGGTGTTTTGGGCCTGAATTTGAGATATCTACTTTTGGCACCTAAAATATCGATTTTCAGCATGTTTTGGGCCTGTATTTTGATAATACTCTAACACGAAGTAGGCATGTACAGATCGCTTCTTGGACCCCAAAATATCGAATTTTCGGGTTTTTGGAGCCTGAATTTGAGATATAAACGGGTACAGAAGATGCATGCACTTATCGAGTTTTAGGCACCTAAAAGATCGGTTTTCAGGATGTTATGGGCCTGTATTTTGAAAATAATTTGAGATATCGACTTTGGGCACCTAAAATATCGATTTTGAGCATGTTTTGTGCCTATATTTTGAAAATATTCTAACACGGAGTAGGCATGTACAGATCGCTTCTAGGACCCCAAAATATCGATTTTTCGGGTGTTTTGAGCCTGAACTTGAGATATAATGGGTACAGAAGATGCATGCACATATTGACTTTGGGCACCTAAAATATCGATTTTGAGCATGTTATGGGCCTGTAATTTGAAAATACTCTAACACGGAGTAGGCATGTACAGATCGCTTCTGTGTCCCCAAAATATCAAATTTGCGGATGTTTTGAGCCTGAATTTAAGATACAAACGGGTACATAAGATGCATGCACATATCGACTTTTGGGTACCTAAAAGATCGATTTTCAGTATGTTTTGGGCCTGTATTTTGAAAATACTCTAACACGGAGTAGGCATGTACAGATCGCTTCTGGGACCCAAAAATATCGAATTTTCGAGTGTTTTGGACCTGAATTTGAGATATCGACTTTGGGCACCTAAAATATCGATTTCTAGCATGTGTTGGGCCTATATTTTGAAAATATTCTAGCACTGAGTAAGCATGTACAGATCGCTTCTGGGACCCCAAAATAACGAATTTTCGGGTGTTTTGAGCCTGAATTTGAGATATACACGGGTACAGAAGTTGCATGCACTTATTGACTTTGGGCACCTAAAATATCAATTTTCAGCGTGTTTTAGGCCTGTATTTTTAAAATACTCTAACATGGAGTAGGCATGTACAGATCGCTTCTGGGACCCCAAAATATCGAATTTTCGGGTGTTTTGAGCCTGAATTTGAGATATAAACGGGTACTGAATATGCATGCACATATCGACTTTTGGGAACCAAAAATATCGATTTTGAGCATGTTTTGGGTTTGTATCTTGAAAACATTCTAACTAGGAGTAGGCATGTACAGATCGCTTCAAGGACTCTAAAATAGCGAATTTTCGGGTGTTTAACGCCTGAATTTGAGATATAAACGGGTACAGAAGATGCAAGCACATATCGACTTTGGACAGTTAAAATATCGATTTTTAGCATGTTTTGAGCCTATATTTTGAAAACATTCTAGCACTGAGTAGGCATGTACAGATCGCTTCTGGGACCCAAAAATATCGAATTTACGTGTGTTTTGAGGTTGAATTTTGGATTTAAACGGGTGCAGAAGATGCATACACATATTGACTTTGGGCACCTAAAATATAAATTTTCAGCATGTTTTGAGACTGTATCTGAGTATGCATGTACAGATCGCTTCTGGGACCCAAAAATATTGAATTTTCGGGTGTTTTGAGCCTGAATTTGAGATATAAACGGGTACAGAAGATGCATGCACATATCGACATTTCGCACATAACAGATCGATTTTCAGTATGTTTTGGCCCTGAATTTTGAAAATACTCTAACACGGAGTACGCATGTACAGATCGCTTCTGGGACCCAAAAATATCGAATTTTCTGGTGTTTTGAGCCTGAATTTGATATATAAACAGGTACTGAAGATGCATGCACATATCGACTTTTGGGCACCTAAAAGATCGATTTTCAGAATGTTTTAGGCCTGTATTTTGAAAATACTCTAAATCGGAGAAGGCATGTACAGATAGCTTCTGGGACCCCAAAATATCGAATTTTCGGGTGTTTTGGGCCTGAATTTGAGATATCGACTTTGGGCACCTAAAATATCGATTTTGTGCATGTTTTGGGCCTATATTTTGAAAATATTCTAACACGGAGTAGGCATGTACAGATCGCTTCTGGGACCCCAAAATATCGAATTTATGAGTGTTTTGGGCCTGAATTTTAGATATATTGACTTTGGGCACCTAAAATATCGATTTTCAGCATGCTTTGGGCCTGTATTTTGAAAATACTCTAACACGGAGTAGGCATGTACAGATCTATTCTGGGACCCCAAAATATCGAATTTTCGGGGGTTTTGAGCCTGAATTTGAGATATAATCTGGTACAGAAGATGCATGCACATATCGACTTTTGGGCACCTAAAATATCGATTTTGAGCATGTTTTGGGTCTGTATATTGAAAACATTCTAACTAGGAGTAGGCATGAACAGATCGCTTCTAGGACCCAAAAATACCGAATTTTCGAGTGTTTTGAGCCTGAATTTGAGATATAAACGGGTACAGAAGATGCATGCACATATCGACTTTGGACACTTAAAATATCGATTTTTAGCATGTTTTGGCCCTATATTTTGAAAACATTCTAGCACTGAGTAGGCATGTACAGATCGCTTCTGGGACCCAAAAATATCGAATTTCCGGGTGTTTTGAGGTTGAATTTGGGATATAAACGGGTGCAGAAGATGCATACACATATTGACTTTAGGCACCTAAAATATCGATTTTCAGCATGTTTTGGGCCTGTATCTGAGTAGGCATGTACATATCGCTTCTGGGACCCCAAAATATCGAATTTTCGGGTGTTTGGAGCCTGAATTTGAGATATAAACGGGTGCAGAAGATGCATGCACATATCGACTTTTGGGCACCTAATAGATCGATTTTCAGTATGTTTTGGGCCTGTATTTTGAAAATACTCTAACACGAAGTAGGCATGTACAGATCGCTTCTGGGACCCAAAAATATCGAATTTTCGGGTGTTTTGAGCCTGAATTTGAGATATCGACTTTAGACACCTAAAATATCGATTTTTAGCATGTTTTGGGCCTATATTTTCAAAATATTCTAGCACTGAGTATGCATGTACAGATCGCTTCTGGGACCCCAAAAAAACGAATTTTCGGGTGTTTTGAGCCTGAATTTGAGATATACACGGGTACAGAAGTTGCATGCACATATTGACTTTGGGTACCTAAAATATCAATTTTCAGCATGTTTTAGGCCTGTATTTTTAAAATACTCTAACATGGAGTAGGCATGTACAGATCGCTTCTGGGACCCCAAAATATCGAATTTTCAGATGTTTTGAGCCTGAATTTGTGATATAAACGGGTACTGAATATGCATGCACATATCGACTTTTGATAACCAAAAATATCGATTTTGAGCATGTTTTGGGTTTGTATCTTGAAAACATTCTAACTAGGAGTAGGTATGTACAGATCGCTTCTAGGACTCTAAAATAGCGAATTTTCGGGTGTTTAACGCCTCAATTTGAGATATAAACGGGTACTGAAGATGCATGCACATATCGACTTTGGACAGTTAAAATATCGATTTTTAGCATGTTTTGAGCCTATATTTTGAAAACATTCTAGCACTGAGTAGGCATGTATAGATCGCTTCTGGGACCCAAAAATATCGAATTTACGTGTGTTTTGAGGTTGAATTTTGGATTTAAACGGGTGCAGAAGATGCAAACACATATTGACTTTGGGCACCTAAAATATAAATTTTCAGCATGTTTTGAGACTGTATCTGAGTATGCATGTACAGATCGCTTCTGGGACCCCAAAATATTGAATTTTGGGGTGTTTTGAGCCTGAATTTGAGATATAAACGGGTACAGAAGATGCATGCACATATCGACATTTCGCACATAAAAGATCGATTTTCAGTATGTTTTGGGCCTGTATTTTGAAAATACTCGAACACGGAATAGGCATGTACAGATCGCTTCTGGGACACAAAAATATCGAATTTTCTGGTGTTTTGAGCCTGAATTTGATATATAAACAGGTACTGAAGATGCATGCACATATCGACTTTTGGGCACCTAAAAGATCGATTTTCAGTATGTTTTAGGCCTGTATTTTGAAAATACTCTAACTCGGAGTAGGCATGTACAGATCGCATCTGGGACCCCAAAATATCGAATTTTCGGGTGTTTTGGTCCTGAATTTGAGATATCGACTTTGGGCACCTAAAATATCGATTTTGAGTGTGTTTTGGGCCTATATTTTAAAAATATTCTAACACGGAGTAGGCATGTACAGATCGCTTCTAGGACCCCAAAATATCGAATTTACGAGTGTTTTGGGCCTGAATTTGAGATATTGACTTTGGGCACCTAAAATATCGATTTTCAGCATGCTTTGGGCCTGTATTTTGAAAATACTCTAACACGGAGTAGGCATGTACAGATCGCTTCTGGGGCTCCAAAATATCGAATTTTCAGGTGTTTTGAGCATGAATTTGAGATATAAACGGGTACTGAATATGCATGCACTTATCGACTTTTGGGCACCTAAAATATCGATTTTTAACATGTTTTGGGTTTTTATCTTGAAAACATTCTAACTATGAGTAGGCATGTACAGATCGCTTCTAGGACTCTAAAATAGCGAATTTTCGGGTGTTTAACGCCTGAAATTGAGATATAAACGGGTACAGAAGATGCCTGCACATATCGACTTTGGACAGTTAAAATATCGATTTTTAGCATGTTTTGAGCCTATATTTTGAAAACATTCTAGCACTGAGTAGGCATGTACAGATCGCTTCTGGGACCCAAAAATATCGAATTTACTGTTGTTTTGAGGTAGAATTTTGGATTTAAACGGGTGCAGAAGATGCATACACATATTGACTTTGGGCACCTAAAATATCAATTTTCAGCATGTTTTGGGACTGTATCTGAGTATGCATGTACAAATCGCTTCTGGGACCCAAAAATATCGAATTTTCGGGGGTTTTGAGCCTGAATTTGAGATATAATCTGGTACAGAAGATGCATGCACATATCGACTTTTGGGCACCTAAAATATCGATTTTGAGCATGTTTTGGGTCTGTATATTGAAAACATTCTAACTAGGAGTAGGCATGAACAGATCGCTTCTAGGACCCAAAAATACCGAATTTTCGAGTGTTTTGAGCCTGAATTTGAGATATAAACGGGTACAGAAGATGCATGCACATATCGACTTTGGACACTTAAAATATCGATTTTTAGCATGTTTTGGCCCTATATTTTGAAAACATTCTAGCACTGAGTAGGCATGTACAGATCGCTTCTGGGACCCAAAAATATCGAATTTCCGGGTGTTTTGAGGTTGAATTTGGGATATAAACGGGTGCAGAAGATGCATACACATATTGACTTTAGGCACCTAAAATATCGATTTTCAGCATGTTTTGGGCCTGTATCTGAGTAGGCATGTACATATCGCTTCTGGGACCCCAAAATATCGAATTTTCGGGTGTTTGGAGCCTGAATTTGAGATATAAACGGGTGCAGAAGATGCATGCACATATCGACTTTTGGGCACCTAATAGATCGATTTTCAGTATGTTTTGGGCCTGTATTTTGAAAATACTCTAACACGAAGTAGGCATGTACAGATCGCTTCTGGGACCCAAAAATATCGAATTTTCGGGTGTTTTGAGCCTGAATTTGAGATATCGACTTTAGACACCTAAAATATCGATTTTTAGCATGTTTTGGGCCTATATTTTCAAAATATTCTAGCACTGAGTATGCATGTACAGATCGCTTCTGGGACCCCAAAAAAACGAATTTTCGGGTGTTTTGAGCCTGAATTTGAGATATACACGGGTACAGAAGTTGCATGCACATATTGACTTTGGGTACCTAAAATATCAATTTTCAGCATGTTTTAGGCCTGTATTTTTAAAATACTCTAACATGGAGTAGGCATGTACAGATCGCTTCTGGGACCCCAAAATATCGAATTTTCAGATGTTTTGAGCCTGAATTTGTGATATAAACGGGTACTGAATATGCATGCACATATCGACTTTTGATAACCAAAAATATCGATTTTGAGCATGTTTTGGGTTTGTATCTTGAAAACATTCTAACTAGGAGTAGGTATGTACAGATCGCTTCTAGGACTCTAAAATAGCGAATTTTCGGGTGTTTAACGCCTCAATTTGAGATATAAACGGGTACTGAAGATGCATGCACATATCGACTTTGGACAGTTAAAATATCGATTTTTAGCATGTTTTGAGCCTATATTTTGAAAACATTCTAGCACTGAGTAGGCATGTACAGATCGCTTCTGGGACCCAAAAATATCGAATTTACGTGTGTTTTGAGGTTGAATTTTGGATTTAAACGGGTGCAGAAGATGCAAACACATATTGACTTTGGGCACCTAAAATATAAATTTTCAGCATGTTTTGAGACTGTATCTGAGTATGCATGTACAGATCGCTTCTGGGACCCCAAAATATTGAATTTTGGGGTGTTTTGAGCCTGAATTTGAGATATAAACGGGTACAGAAGATGCATGCACATATCGACATTTCGCACATAAAAGATCGATTTTCAGTATGTTTTGGGCCTGTATTTTGAAAATACTCGAACACGGAATAGGCATGTACAGATCGCTTCTGGGACCCAAAAATATCGAATTTTCTGGTGTTTTGAGCCTGAATTTGATATATCGACTTTGGGCACCTAAAATATCGATTTTGAGTGTGTTTTGGGCCTATATTTTAAAAATATTCTAACACGGAGTAGGCATGTACAGATCGCTTCTAGGACCCCAAAATATCGAATTTACGAGTGTTTTGGGCCTGAATTTGAGATATTGACTTTGGGCACCTAAAATATCGATTTTCAGCATGCTTTGGGCCTGTATTTTGAAAATACTCTAACACGGAGTAGGCATGTACAGATCGCTTCTGGGGCTCCAAAATATCGAATTTTCAGGTGTTTTGAGCATGAATTTGAGATATAAACGGGTACTGAATATGCATGCACTTATCGACTTTTGGGCACCTAAAATATCGATTTTTAACATGTTTTGGGTTTTTATCTTGAAAACATTCTAACTATGAGTAGGCATGTACAGATCGCTTCTAGGACTCTAAAATAGCGAATTTTCGGGTGTTTAACGCCTGAAATTGAGATATAAACGGGTACAGAAGATGCCTGCACATATCGACTTTGGACAGTTAAAATATCGATTTTTAGCATGTTTTGAGCCTATATTTTGAAAACATTCTAGCACTGAGTAGGCATGTACAGATCGCTTCTGGGACCCAAAAATATCGAATTTACTGTTGTTTTGAGGTAGAATTTTGGATTTAAACGGGTGCAGAAGATGCATACACATATTGACTTTGGGCACCTAAAATATCAATTTTCAGCATGTTTTGGGACTGTATCTGAGTATGCATGTACAAATCGCTTCTGGGACCCAAAAATATCGAATTTTCGGGTGTTTTGAGCCTGAATTTGAGATATAAACGGGTACAAAAGATGCATGCACATATCGACATTTCGCACATAAAAGATCGATTTTCAGTATGTTTTGGGCCTGTATTTTGAAAATACTCTAACACGGAATAGGCATGTACAGATCGCTTCTGGGACCCAAAAATATCGAATTTTCGGGTGTTTTGAGCCTGAATTTGAGATATCTACTTTTGGCACCTAAAATATCGATTTTCAGCATGTTTTGGGCCTGTATTTTGATAATACTCTAACACGAAGTAGGCATGTACAGATCGCTTCTTGGACCCCAAAATATCGAATTTTCGGGTGTTTGGAGCCTGAATTTGAGATATAAACGGGTACAGAAGATGCATGCACTTATCAACTTTTAGGCACCTAAAAGATCGATTTTCAGTATGTTATGGGCCTGTATTTTGAAAATAATCTAACACGGAGTAGGCATGTACAGATCGCTTCTAGGACCCCAAAATATCGAATTTTCGGGTGTTTTGAGCCTGAATTTGAGATATAATGGGTACAGAAGATGAATGCACATATTGACTTTGGGCACCTAAAATATCGATTTTGAGCATGTTATGGGCCTGTATTTTGAAAATACTCTAACACGGAGTAGGCATGTACAGATCGCTTCTGGGACCCCAAAATATCAAATTTTCGGGTGTTTTGAGCATGAATTTGAGATATAAACGGGTACTGAATATGCATGCACATATCGACTTTTGGGCACCTAAAATATCGATTTTGAGCATGTTTTGGGTTTTTATCTTGAAAACATTCTAACTAGGAGTAGGCATGTACAGATCGCTTCTAGGACTCTAAAATAGCGAATTTTCGGGTGTTTAACGCCTGAATTTGAGATATAAACGGGTACAGAAGATACATGGACATATCGACTTTTGGGCACCTAAAATATCGATTTTGAGCATGTTTTGGGTCTGTATCTTGAAAACATTCTAACTAGGAGTAGGCATGTACAGATCGTTTCTAGGACCCAAAAATACCGAATTTTCGGGTATTTTGAACCTGAATTTGAGATATAAACGGGTACAGAAGATGCATACACATATTGACTTTGGGCACCTATAATATCGATTTTCAGTATGTTTTGGGCCTGTATTTTGAAAATACTCTAACACGGAGTAGGCATGTACAGATCGCTTCTGGGACCCCAAAATAACGAATTTTCGGGTGTTTTGAGCCTGAATTTGAGATATAAACGGGTACTGAATATGCAAGCACATATCGACTTTTGGGAACCAAAAATATCGATTTTGAGCATGTTTTGGGTTTGTATCTTGAAAACATTCTAACTAGGAGTAGGCATGTACAGATCGCTTCAAGGACTCTAAAATAGCGAATTTTCGGGTGTTTAACGCCTGAATTTGAGATATAAACGGGTACAGAAGATGCAAGCACATATCGACTTTGGACAGTTAAAATATCGATTTTTAGCATGTTTTGAGCCTATATTTTGAAAACATTCTAGCACTGAGTAGGCATGTACAGATCGCTTCTGGGACCCAAAAATATCGAATTTACGTGTGTTTTGAAGTTGAATTTTGGATTTAAACTGGTGCAGAAGATGCATACACATATTGACTTTGGGCACCTAAAATATAAATTTTCAGCATGTTTTGAGACTGTATCTGAGTATGCATGTACAGATCGCTTCTGGGACCCCAAAATATTGAATTTTCGGGTGTTTTGAGCCTGAATTTGAGATATAAACGGGTACAGAAGATGCATGCACATATCGACATTTCGCACATAACAGATCGATTTTCAGTATGTTTTGGCCCTGAATTTTGAAAATACTCTAACACGGAGTACGCATGTACAGATCGCTTCTGGGACCCAAAAATATCGAATTTTCTGGTGTTTTGAGCCTGAATTTGATATATAAACAGGTACTGAAGATGCATGCACATATCGACTTTTGGGCACCTAAAAGATCGATTTTCAGAATGTTTTAGGCCTGTATTTTGAAAATACTCTAAATCGGAGAAGGCATGTACAGATCGCTTATGGGACCCCAAAATATCGAATTTTCGGGTGTTTTGGGCCTGAATTTGAGATATCGACTTTGGGCACCTAAAATATCGATTTTGAGCATGTTTTGGGCCTATATTTTGAAAATATTCTAACACGGAGTAGGCATGTACAGATCGCTTCTGGGACCCCAAAATATCGAATTTATGAGTGTTTTGGGCCTGAATTTTAGATATATTGACTTTGGGCACCTAAAATATCGATTTTCAGCATGCTTTGGGCCTGTATTTTGAAAATACTCTAACACGGAGTAGGCATGTACAGATCTATTCTGGGACCCCAAAATATCGAATTTTCGGGTGTTTTGAGCCTGAATTTGAGATATAAACGGGTACAGAAGATGCATGCACATATCGACTTTGGACACTTAAAATATCGATTTTTAGCATGTTTTGGCCCTATATATTGAAAACATTCTAGCACTGAGTAGGCATGTACAGATCGCTTCTGGGACCCAAAAATATCGAATTTCCGGGTGTTTTGAGGTTGAATTTGGGATATAAACGGGTGCAGAAGATGCATACACATATTGACTTTAGGCACCTAAAATATCGATTTTCAGCATGTTTTGGGCCTGTATCTGAGTAGGCATGTACATATCGCTTCTGGGACCCCAAAATATCGAATTTTCGGGTGTTTGGAGCCTGAATTTGAGATATAAACGGGTGCAGAAGATGCATGCACATATCGACTTTTGGGCACCTAATAGATCGATTTTCAGTATGTTTTGGGCCTGTATTTTGAAAATACTCTAACACGAAGTAGGCATGTACAGATCGCTTCTGGGACCCAAAAATATCGAATTTTCGGGTGTTTTGAGCCTGAATTTGAGATATCTACTTTTGGCACCTAAAATATCGATTTTCAGCATGTTTTGGGCCTGTATTTTGATAATACTCTAACACGAAGTAGGCATGTACAGATCGCTTCTTGGACCCCAAAATATCGAATTTTCGGGTGTTTGGAGCCTGAATTTGAGATATAAACGGGTACAGAAGATGCATGCACTTATCAACTTTTAGGCACCTAAAAGATCGATTTTCAGTATGTTATGGGCCTGTATTTTGAAAATAATCTAACACGGAGTAGGCATGTACAGATCGCTTCTAGGACCCCAAAATATCGAATTTTCGGGTGTTTTGAGCCTGAATTTGAGATATAATGGGTACAGAAGATGAATGCACATATTGACTTTGGGCACCTAAAATATCGATTTTGAGCATGTTATGGGCCTGTATTTTGAAAATACTCTAACACGGAGTAGGCATGTACAGATCGCTTCTGGGACCCCAAAATATCAAATTTGCGGATGTTTTGAGCCTGAATTTAAGATACAAACGGGTACAGATGATGCATGCACATATCGTCTTTTGGGTATCTAAAAGATCGATATTCAGTATGTTTTGGGCCTGTATTTTGAAAATACTCTAACACGGAGTAGGCATGTTCAGATCGCTTCTGGGACCCAAAAATATCGAATTTTCGGGTGTTTTGGACCTGAATTTGAGATATCGACTTTGGGCACCTAAAATGTCAATTTTTAGCATGTTTTGGGCCTATATTTTGAAAATATTCTAGCACTGAGTAGGCATGTACAGATCGCTTCTGGGACCCCAAAATAACGAATTTTCGGGTGTTTTGAGCCTGAATTTGAGATATACACGGGTACAGAAGTTGCATGCACTTATTGACTTTGGGCACCTAAAATATCAATTTTCAGCATGTTTTAGGTCTGTATTTTTAAAATACTCTAACATGGAGTAGGCATGTACAGATCGCTTCTGGGACCCCAAAATATCAAATTTTCGGGTGTTTTGAGCATGAATTTGAGATATAAACGGGTACTGAATATGCATGCACATATCGACTTTTGGGCACCTAAAATATCGATTTTGAGCATGTTTTGGGTTTTTATCTTGAAAACATTCTAACTAGGAGTAGGCATGTACAGATCGCTTCTAGGACTCTAAAATAGCGAATTTTCGGGTGTTTAACGCCTGAATTTGAGATATAAACGGGTACAGAAGATACATGGACATATCGACTTTTGGGCACCTAAAATATCGATTTTGAGCATGTTTTGGGTCTGTATCTTGAAAACATTCTAACTAGGAGTAGGCATGAACAGATCGTTTCTAGGACCCAAAAATACCGAATTTTCGGGTATTTTGAACCTGAATTTGAGATATAAACGGGTACAGAAGATGCATACACATATTGACTTTGGGCACCTTTAATATCGATTTTCAGTATGTTTTGGGCCTGTATTTTGAAAATACTCTAACACGGAGTAGGCATGTACAGATCGCTTCTGGGACCCCTAAATATCGAATTTTCGGGTGTTTTGGGCCTGAATTTGAGATATCGACTTTGAGCACCTAAAATTTCGATTTTTAGCATGTTTTGGGCCTATATTTTTAAAATATTATAGCACTGAGTAGGTATGTACATATCGCTTCTGGGACCCCAAAATATTGAATTTTCGGGTGTTTTGAGCCTGAATTTGAGATATAAACGGGTACAAAAGATGCATGCACATTTTGACTTTGGGCACCTATAATATCGATTTTCAGTATGTTTTAGGCCTGTATTTTTAAAATACTCTAACACGGAGTAGGCATGTACAGATCGCTTCTGGGACCCCAAAATAACGAATTTTCGGGTGTTTTGAGCCTGAATTTGAGATATACACGGGTACAGAAGTTGCATGCACTTATTGACTTTGGACACCTAAAATATCAATTTTCAGCATGTTTTAGGCCTGTATTTTTAAAATACTCTAACATGGAGTAGGCATGTACAGATCGCTTCTGGGACCCCAAAATATCAAATTTTCGGGTGTTTTGAGCATGAATTTGAGATATAAACGGGTACTGAATATGCATGCACATATCGACTTTTGGGCACCTAAAATATCGATTTTGAGCATGTTTTGGGTTTTTATCTTGAAAACATTCTAACTAGGAGTAGGCATGTACAGATCGCTTCTAGGACTCTAAAATAGCGAATTTTCGGGTGTTTAACGCCTGAATTTGAGATATAAACGGGTACAGAAGATACATGGACATATCGACTTTTGGGCACCTAAAATATCGATTTTGAGCATGTTTTGGGTCTGTATCTTGAAAACATTCTAACTAGGAGTAGGCATGTACAGATCGTTTCTAGGACCCAAAAATACCGAATTTTCGGGTATTTTGAAACTGAATTTGAGATATAAACGGGTACAGAAGATGCATACACATATTGACCTTGGGCACCTATAATATCGATTTTCAGTATGTTTTGGGCCTGTATTTTGAAAATACTCTAACACGGAGTAGGCATGTACAGATCGCTTCTGGGACCCCTAAATATCGAATTTTCGGGTGTTTTGGGCCTGAATTTGAGATATCGACTTTGAGCACCTAAAATTTCGATTTTTAGCATGTTTTGGGCCTATATTTTTAAAATATTCTAGCACTGAGTAGGTATGTACATATCGCTTCTGGGACCCCAAAATATTGAATTTTCGGGTGTTTTGAGCCTGAATTTGAGATATAAACGGGTACAAAAGATGCATGCACATTTTGACTTTGGGCACCTATAATATCGATTTTCAGTATGTTTTAGGCCTGTATTTTTAAAATACTCTAACACGGAGTAGGCATGTACAGATCGCTTTTGGGACCCCAAAATATTGAATTTTCTGATGTTTTGGGCCTGAATTTGAGATATCTACTTTTGGCACCTAAAATATCGATTTTCAGCATGTTTTGGGCCTGTATTTTGATAATACTCTAACACGAAGTAGGCATGTACAGATCGCTACTTGGACCCCAAAATATCGAATTTTCGGGTTTTTGGAGCCAGAATTTGAGATATAAACGGGTACAGAAGATGCATGCACTTATCGTGTTTTAGGCACCTAAAAGATCGGTTTTCAGTATGTTATGGGCCTGTATTTTGAAAATAATTTGAGATATCGACTTTGGGCACCTAAAATATCGATTTTGAGCATGTTTTGGGCCTATATTTTGAAAATATTCTAACACGGAGTAGGCATGTACAGATCGCTTCTAGGACCCCAAAATATCGAATTTTCGGGTGTTTTGAGCCTGAATTTGAGATATAATGGGTACAGAAGATGCATGCACATATTGACTTTGGGCACCTAAAATATCGATTTTGAGCATGTTATGGGCCTGTATTTTGAAAATACTCTAACACGGAGTAGGCATGTACAGATCGCTTCTGTGTCCCCAAAATATCAAATTTGCGGATGTTTTGAGCCTGAATTTAAGATACAAACGGGTACATAAGATGCATGCACATATCGACTTTTGGGTACCTAAAAGATCGATTTTCAGTATGTTTTGGGCCTGTATTTTGAAAATACTCTAACACGGAGTAGGCATGTACAGATCGCTTCTGGGACCCAAAAATATCGAATTTTCGAGTGTTTTGGACCTGAATTTGAGATATCGACTTTGGGCACCTAAAATATCGATTTCTAGCATGTGTTGGGCCTATATTTTGAAAATATTCTAGCACTGAGTAAGCATGTACAGATCGCTTCTGGGACCCCAAAATAACGAATTTTCGGGTGTTTTGAGCCTGAATTTGAGATATACACGGGTACAGAAGTTGCATGCACTTATTGACTTTGGGCACCTAAAATATCAATTTTCAGCGTGTTTTGAGCCTATATTTTGAAAACATTCTAGCACTGAGTAGGCATGTACAGATCGCTTCTGGGACCCAAAAATATCGAATTTACGTGTGTTTTGAGGTTGAATTTTGGATTTAAACGGGTGCAGAAGATGCATACACATATTGACTTTGGGCACCTAAAATATAAATTTTCAGCATGTTTTGAGACTGTATCTGAGTATGCATGTACAGATCGCTTCTGGGACCCCAAAATATTGAATTTTCGGGTGTTTTGAGCCTGAATTTGAGATATAAACGGGTACAGAAGATGCATGCACATATCGACATTTCGCACATAACAGATCGATTTTCAGTATGTTTTGGCCCTGAATTTTGAAAATACTCTAACACGGAGTACGCATGTACAGATCGCTTCTGGGACCCAAAAATATCGAATTTTCTGGTGTTTTGAGCCTGAATTTGATATATAAACAGGTACTGAAGATGCATGCACATATCGACTTTTGGGCACCTAAAAGATCGATTTTCAGAATGTTTTAGGCCTGTATTTTGAAAATACTCTAAATCGGAGAAGGCATGTACAGATAGCTTCTGGGACCCCAAAATATCGAATTTTCGGGTGTTTTGGGCCTGAATTTGAGATATCGACTTTGGGCACCTAAAATATCGATTTTGTGCATGTTTTGGGCCTATATTTTGAAAATATTCTAACACGGAGTAGGCATGTACAGATCGCTTCTGGGACCCCAAAATATCGAATTTATGAGTGTTTTGGGCCTGAATTTTAGATATATTGACTTTGGGCACCTAAAATATCGATTTTCAGCATGCTTTGGGCCTGTATTTTGAAAATACTCTAACACGGAGTAGGCATGTACAGATCTATTCTGGGACCCCAAAATATCGAATTTTCGGGGGTTTTGAGCCTGAATTTGAGATATAATCTGGTACAGAAGATGCATGCACATATCGACTTTTGGGCACCTAAAATATCGATTTTGAGCATGTTTTGGGTCTGTATATTGAAAACATTCTAACTAGGAGTAGGCATGAACAGATCGCTTCTAGGACCCAAAAATACCGAATTTTCGAGTGTTTTGAGCCTGAATTTGAGATATAAACGGGTACAGAAGATGCATGCACATATCGACTTTGGACACTTAAAATATCGATTTTTAGCATGTTTTGGCCCTATATTTTGAAAACATTCTAGCACTGAGTAGGCATGTACAGATCGCTTCTGGGACCCAAAAATATCGAATTTCCGGGTGTTTTGAGGTTGAATTTGGGATATAAACGGGTGCAGAAGATGCATACACATATTGACTTTAGGCACCTAAAATATCGATTTTCAGCATGTTTTGGGCCTGTATCTGAGTAGGCATGTACATATCGCTTCTGGGACCCCAAAATATCGAATTTTCGGGTGTTTGGAGCCTGAATTTGAGATATAAACGGGTGCAGAAGATGCATGCACATATCGACTTTTGGGCACCTAATAGATCGATTTTCAGTATGTTTTGGGCCTGTATTTTGAAAATACTCTAACACGAAGTAGGCATGTACAGATCGCTTCTGGGACCCAAAAATATCGAATTTTCGGGTGTTTTGAGCCTGAATTTGAGATATCGACTTTAGACACCTAAAATATCGATTTTTAGCATGTTTTGGGCCTATATTTTCAAAATATTCTAGCACTGAGTATGCATGTACAGATCGCTTCTGGGACCCCAAAAAAACGAATTTTCGGGTGTTTTGAGCCTGAATTTGAGATATACACGGGTACAGAAGTTGCATGCACATATTGACTTTGGGTACCTAAAATATCAATTTTCAGCATGTTTTAGGCCTGTATTTTTAAAATACTCTAACATGGAGTAGGCATGTACAGATCGCTTCTGGGACCCCAAAATATCGAATTTTCAGATGTTTTGAGCCTGAATTTGTGATATAAACGGGTACTGAATATGCATGCACATATCGACTTTTGATAACCAAAAATATCGATTTTGAGCATGTTTTGGGTTTGTATCTTGAAAACATTCTAACTAGGAGTAGGTATGTACAGATCGCTTCTAGGACTCTAAAATAGCGAATTTTCGGGTGTTTAACGCCTCAATTTGAGATATAAACGGGTACTGAAGATGCATGCACATATCGACTTTGGACAGTTAAAATATCGATTTTTAGCATGTTTTGAGCCTATATTTTGAAAACATTCTAGCACTGAGTAGGCATGTATAGATCGCTTCTGGGACCCAAAAATATCGAATTTACGTGTGTTTTGAGGTTGAATTTTGGATTTAAACGGGTGCAGAAGATGCAAACACATATTGACTTTGGGCACCTAAAATATAAATTTTCAGCATGTTTTGAGACTGTATCTGAGTATGCATGTACAGATCGCTTCTGGGACCCCAAAATATTGAATTTTGGGGTGTTTTGAGCCTGAATTTGAGATATAAACGGGTACAGAAGATGCATGCACATATCGACATTTCGCACATAAAAGATCGATTTTCAGTATGTTTTGGGCCTGTATTTTGAAAATACTCGAACACGGAATAGGCATGTACAGATCGCTTCTGGGACCCAAAAATATCGAATTTTCTGGTGTTTTGAGCCTGAATTTGATATATAAACAGGTACTGAAGATGCATGCACATATCGACTTTTGGGCACCTAAAAGATCGATTTTCAGTATGTTTTAGGCCTGTATTTTGAAAATACTCTAACTCGGAGTAGGCATGTACAGATCGCATCTGGGACCCCAAAATATCGAATTTTCGGGTGTTTTGGTCCTGAATTTGAGATATCGACTTTGGGCACCTAAAATATCGATTTTGAGTGTGTTTTGGGCCTATATTTTAAAAATATTCTAACACGGAGTAGGCATGTACAGATCGCTTCTAGGACCCCAAAATATCGAATTTACGAGTGTTTTGGGCCTGAATTTGAGATATTGACTTTGGGCACCTAAAATATCGATTTTCAGCATGCTTTGGGCCTGTATTTTGAAAATACTCTAACACGGAGTAGGCATGTACAGATCGCTTCTGGGGCTCCAAAATATCGAATTTTCAGGTGTTTTGAGCATGAATTTGAGATATAAACGGGTACTGAATATGCATGCACTTATCGACTTTTGGGCACCTAAAATATCGATTTTTAACATGTTTTGGGTTTTTATCTTGAAAACATTCTAACTATGAGTAGGCATGTACAGATCGCTTCTAGGACTCTAAAATAGCGAATTTTCGGGTGTTTAACGCCTGAAATTGAGATATAAACGGGTACAGAAGATGCCTGCACATATCGACTTTGGACAGTTAAAATATCGATTTTTAGCATGTTTTGAGCCTATATTTTGAAAACATTCTAGCACTGAGTAGGCATGTACAGATCGCTTCTGGGACCCAAAAATATCGAATTTACTGTTGTTTTGAGGTAGAATTTTGGATTTAAACGGGTGCAGAAGATGCATACACATATTGACTTTGGGCACCTAAAATATCAATTTTCAGCATGTTTTGGGACTGTATCTGAGTATGCATGTACAAATCGCTTCTGGGACCCAAAAATATCGAATTTTCGGGGGTTTTGAGCCTGAATTTGAGATATAATCTGGTACAGAAGATGCATGCACATATCGACTTTTGGGCACCTAAAATATCGATTTTGAGCATGTTTTGGGTCTGTATATTGAAAACATTCTAACTAGGAGTAGGCATGAACAGATCGCTTCTAGGACCCAAAAATACCGAATTTTCGAGTGTTTTGAGCCTGAATTTGAGATATAAACGGGTACAGAAGATGCATGCACATATCGACTTTGGACACTTAAAATATCGATTTTTAGCATGTTTTGGCCCTATATTTTGAAAACATTCTAGCACTGAGTAGGCATGTACAGATCGCTTCTGGGACCCAAAAATATCGAATTTCCGGGTGTTTTGAGGTTGAATTTGGGATATAAACGGGTGCAGAAGATGCATACACATATTGACTTTAGGCACCTAAAATATCGATTTTCAGCATGTTTTGGGCCTGTATCTGAGTAGGCATGTACATATCGCTTCTGGGACCCCAAAATATCGAATTTTCGGGTGTTTGGAGCCTGAATTTGAGATATAAACGGGTGCAGAAGATGCATGCACATATCGACTTTTGGGCACCTAATAGATCGATTTTCAGTATGTTTTGGGCCTGTATTTTGAAAATACTCTAACACGAAGTAGGCATGTACAGATCGCTTCTGGGACCCAAAAATATCGAATTTTCGGGTGTTTTGAGCCTGAATTTGAGATATCGACTTTAGACACCTAAAATATCGATTTTTAGCATGTTTTGGGCCTATATTTTCAAAATATTCTAGCACTGAGTATGCATGTACAGATCGCTTCTGGGACCCCAAAAAAACGAATTTTCGGGTGTTTTGAGCCTGAATTTGAGATATACACGGGTACAGAAGTTGCATGCACATATTGACTTTGGGTACCTAAAATATCAATTTTCAGCATGTTTTAGGCCTGTATTTTTAAAATACTCTAACATGGAGTAGGCATGTACAGATCGCTTCTGGGACCCCAAAATATCGAATTTTCAGATGTTTTGAGCCTGAATTTGTGATATAAACGGGTACTGAATATGCATGCACATATCGACTTTTGATAACCAAAAATATCGATTTTGAGCATGTTTTGGGTTTGTATCTTGAAAACATTCTAACTAGGAGTAGGTATGTACAGATCGCTTCTAGGACTCTAAAATAGCGAATTTTCGGGTGTTTAACGCCTCAATTTGAGATATAAACGGGTACTGAAGATGCATGCACATATCGACTTTGGACAGTTAAAATATCGATTTTTAGCATGTTTTGAGCCTATATTTTGAAAACATTCTAGCACTGAGTAGGCATGTACAGATCGCTTCTGGGACCCAAAAATATCGAATTTACGTGTGTTTTGAGGTTGAATTTTGGATTTAAACGGGTGCAGAAGATGCAAACACATATTGACTTTGGGCACCTAAAATATAAATTTTCAGCATGTTTTGAGACTGTATCTGAGTATGCATGTACAGATCGCTTCTGGGACCCCAAAATATTGAATTTTGGGGTGTTTTGAGCCTGAATTTGAGATATAAACGGGTACAGAAGATGCATGCACATATCGACATTTCGCACATAAAAGATCGATTTTCAGTATGTTTTGGGCCTGTATTTTGAAAATACTCGAACACGGAATAGGCATGTACAGATCGCTTCTGGGACCCAAAAATATCGAATTTTCTGGTGTTTTGAGCCTGAATTTGATATATAAACAGGTACTGAAGATGCATGCACATATCGACTTTGGGCACCTAAAAGATCGATTTTCAGTATGTTTTAGGCCTGTATTTTGAAAATACTCTAACTCGGAGTAGGCATGTACAGATCGCATCTGGGACCCCAAAATATCGAATTTTCGGGTGTTTTGGTCCTGAATTTGAGATATCGACTTTGGGCACCTAAAATATCGATTTTGAGTGTGTTTTGGGCCTATATTTTAAAAATATTCTAACACGGAGTAGGCATGTACAGATCGCTTCTAGGACCCCAAAATATCGAATTTACGAGTGTTTTGGGCCTGAATTTGAGATATTGACTTTGGGCACCTAAAATATCGATTTTCAGCATGCTTTGGGCCTGTATTTTGAAAATACTCTAACACGGAGTAGGCATGTACAGATCGCTTCTGGGGCTCCAAAATATCGAATTTTCAGGTGTTTTGAGCATGAATTTGAGATATAAACGGGTACTGAATATGCATGCACTTATCGACTTTTGGGCACCTAAAATATCGATTTTTAACATGTTTTGGGTTTTTATCTTGAAAACATTCTAACTATGAGTAGGCATGTACAGATCGCTTCTAGGACTCTAAAATAGCGAATTTTCGGGTGTTTAACGCCTGAAATTGAGATATAAACGGGTACAGAAGATGCCTGCACATATCGACTTTGGACAGTTAAAATATCGATTTTTAGCATGTTTTGAGCCTATATTTTGAAAACATTCTAGCACTGAGTAGGCATGTACAGATCGCTTCTGGGACCCAAAAATATCGAATTTACTGTTGTTTTGAGGTAGAATTTTGGATTTAAACGGGTGCAGAAGATGCATACACATATTGACTTTGGGCACCTAAAATATCAATTTTCAGCATGTTTTGGGACTGTATCTGAGTATGCATGTACAAATCGCTTCTGGGACCCAAAAATATCGAATTTTCGGGTGTTTTGAGCCTGAATTTGAGATATAAACGGGTACAAAAGATGCATGCACATATCGACATTTCGCACATAAAAGATCGATTTTCAGTATGTTTTGGGCCTGTATTTTGAAAATACTCTAACACGGAATAGGCATGTACAGATCGCTTCTGGGACCCAAAAATATCGAATTTTCGGGTGTTTTGAGCCTGAATTTGAGATATCTACTTTTGGCACCTAAAATATCGATTTTCAGCATGTTTTGGGCCTGTATTTTGATAATACTCTAACACGAAGTAGGCATGTACAGATCGCTTCTTGGACCCCAAAATATCGAATTTTCGGGTGTTTGGAGCCTGAATTTGAGATATAAACGGGTACAGAAGATGCATGCACTTATCAACTTTTAGGCACCTAAAAGATCGATTTTCAGTATGTTATGGGCCTGTATTTTGAAAATAATCTAACACGGAGTAGGCATGTACAGATCGCTTCTAGGACCCCAAAATATCGAATTTTCGGGTGTTTTGAGCCTGAATTTGAGATATAATGGGTACAGAAGATGAATGCACATATTGACTTTGGGCACCTAAAATATCGATTTTGAGCATGTTATGGGCCTGTATTTTGAAAATACTCTAACACGGAGTAGGCATGTACAGATCGCTTCTGGGACCCCAAAATATCAAATTTTCGGGTGTTTTGAGCATGAATTTGAGATATAAACGGGTACTGAATATGCATGCACATATCGACTTTTGGGCACCTAAAATATCGATTTTGAGCATGTTTTGGGTTTTTATCTTGAAAACATTCTAACTAGGAGTAGGCATGTACAGATCGCTTCTAGGACTCTAAAATAGCGAATTTTCGGGTGTTTAACGCCTGAATTTGAGATATAAACGGGTACAGAAGATACATGGACATATCGACTTTTGGGCACCTAAAATATCGATTTTGAGCATGTTTTGGGTCTGTATCTTGAAAACATTCTAACTAGGAGTAGGCATGTACAGATCGTTTCTAGGACCCAAAAATACCGAATTTTCGGGTATTTTGAACCTGAATTTGAGATATAAACGGGTACAGAAGATGCATACACATATTGACTTTGGGCACCTATAATATCGATTTTCAGTATGTTTTGGGCCTGTATTTTGAAAATACTCTAACACGGAGTAGGCATGTACAGATCGCTTCTGGGACCCCAAAATAACGAATTTTCGGGTGTTTTGAGCCTGAATTTGAGATATAAACGGGTACTGAATATGCAAGCACATATCGACTTTTGGGAACCAAAAATATCGATTTTGAGCATGTTTTGGGTTTGTATCTTGAAAACATTCTAACTAGGAGTAGGCATGTACAGATCGCTTCAAGGACTCTAAAATAGCGAATTTTCGGGTGTTTAACGCCTGAATTTGAGATATAAACGGGTACAGAAGATGCAAGCACATATCGACTTTGGACAGTTAAAATATCGATTTTTAGCATGTTTTGAGCCTATATTTTGAAAACATTCTAGCACTGAGTAGGCATGTACAGATCGCTTCTGGGACCCAAAAATATCGAATTTACGTGTGTTTTGAAGTTGAATTTTGGATTTAAACTGGTGCAGAAGATGCATACACATATTGACTTTGGGCACCTAAAATATAAATTTTCAGCATGTTTTGAGACTGTATCTGAGTATGCATGTACAGATCGCTTCTGGGACCCCAAAATATTGAATTTTCGGGTGTTTTGAGCCTGAATTTGAGATATAAACGGGTACAGAAGATGCATGCACATATCGACATTTCGCACATAACAGATCGATTTTCAGTATGTTTTGGCCCTGAATTTTGAAAATACTCTAACACGGAGTACGCATGTACAGATCGCTTCTGGGACCCAAAAATATCGAATTTTCTGGTGTTTTGAGCCTGAATTTGATATATAAACAGGTACTGAAGATGCATGCACATATCGACTTTTGGGCACCTAAAAGATCGATTTTCAGAATGTTTTAGGCCTGTATTTTGAAAATACTCTAAATCGGAGAAGGCATGTACAGATCGCTTATGGGACCCCAAAATATCGAATTTTCGGGTGTTTTGGGCCTGAATTTGAGATATCGACTTTGGGCACCTAAAATATCGATTTTGAGCATGTTTTGGGCCTATATTTTGAAAATATTCTAACACGGAGTAGGCATGTACAGATCGCTTCTGGGACCCCAAAATATCGAATTTATGAGTGTTTTGGGCCTGAATTTTAGATATATTGACTTTGGGCACCTAAAATATCGATTTTCAGCATGCTTTGGGCCTGTATTTTGAAAATACTCTAACACGGAGTAGGCATGTACAGATCTATTCTGGGACCCCAAAATATCGAATTTTCGGGTGTTTTGAGCCTGAATTTGAGATATAAACGGGTACAGAAGATGCATGCACATATCGACTTTGGACACTTAAAATATCGATTTTTAGCATGTTTTGGCCCTATATATTGAAAACATTCTAGCACTGAGTAGGCATGTACAGATCGCTTCTGGGACCCAAAAATATCGAATTTCCGGGTGTTTTGAGGTTGAATTTGGGATATAAACGGGTGCAGAAGATGCATACACATATTGACTTTAGGCACCTAAAATATCGATTTTCAGCATGTTTTGGGCCTGTATCTGAGTAGGCATGTACATATCGCTTCTGGGACCCCAAAATATCGAATTTTCGGGTGTTTGGAGCCTGAATTTGAGATATAAACGGGTGCAGAAGATGCATGCACATATCGACTTTTGGGCACCTAATAGATCGATTTTCAGTATGTTTTGGGCCTGTATTTTGAAAATACTCTAACACGAAGTAGGCATGTACAGATCGCTTCTGGGACCCAAAAATATCGAATTTTCGGGTGTTTTGAGCCTGAATTTGAGATATCTACTTTTGGCACCTAAAATATCGATTTTCAGCATGTTTTGGGCCTGTATTTTGATAATACTCTAACACGAAGTAGGCATGTACAGATCGCTTCTTGGACCCCAAAATATCGAATTTTCGGGTGTTTGGAGCCTGAATTTGAGATATAAACGGGTACAGAAGATGCATGCACTTATCAACTTTTAGGCACCTAAAAGATCGATTTTCAGTATGTTATGGGCCTGTATTTTGAAAATAATCTAACACGGAGTAGGCATGTACAGATCGCTTCTAGGACCCCAAAATATCGAATTTTCGGGTGTTTTGAGCCTGAATTTGAGATATAATGGGTACAGAAGATGAATGCACATATTGACTTTGGGCACCTAAAATATCGATTTTGAGCATGTTATGGGCCTGTATTTTGAAAATACTCTAACACGGAGTAGGCATGTACAGATCGCTTCTGGGACCCCAAAATATCAAATTTGCGGATGTTTTGAGCCTGAATTTAAGATACAAACGGGTACAGATGATGCATGCACATATCGTCTTTTGGGTATCTAAAAGATCGATATTCAGTATGTTTTGGGCCTGTATTTTGAAAATACTCTAACACGGAGTAGGCATGTTCAGATCGCTTCTGGGACCCAAAAATATCGAATTTTCGGGTGTTTTGGACCTGAATTTGAGATATCGACTTTGGGCACCTAAAATGTCAATTTTTAGCATGTTTTGGGCCTATATTTTGAAAATATTCTAGCACTGAGTAGGCATGTACAGATCGCTTCTGGGACCCCAAAATAACGAATTTTCGGGTGTTTTGAGCCTGAATTTGAGATATACACGGGTACAGAAGTTGCATGCACTTATTGACTTTGGGCACCTAAAATATCAATTTTCAGCATGTTTTAGGTCTGTATTTTTAAAATACTCTAACATGGAGTAGGCATGTACAGATCGCTTCTGGGACCCCAAAATATCAAATTTTCGGGTGTTTTGAGCATGAATTTGAGATATAAACGGGTACTGAATATGCATGCACATATCGACTTTTGGGCACCTAAAATATCGATTTTGAGCATGTTTTGGGTTTTTATCTTGAAAACATTCTAACTAGGAGTAGGCATGTACAGATCGCTTCTAGGACTCTAAAATAGCGAATTTTCGGGTGTTTAACGCCTGAATTTGAGATATAAACGGGTACAGAAGATACATGGACATATCGACTTTTGGGCACCTAAAATATCGATTTTGAGCATGTTTTGGGTCTGTATCTTGAAAACATTCTAACTAGGAGTAGGCATGAACAGATCGTTTCTAGGACCCAAAAATACCGAATTTTCGGGTATTTTGAACCTGAATTTGAGATATAAACGGGTACAGAAGATGCATACACATATTGACTTTGGGCACCTTTAATATCGATTTTCAGTATGTTTTGGGCCTGTATTTTGAAAATACTCTAACACGGAGTAGGCATGTACAGATCGCTTCTGGGACCCCTAAATATCGAATTTTCGGGTGTTTTGGGCCTGAATTTGAGATATCGACTTTGAGCACCTAAAATTTCGATTTTTAGCATGTTTTGGGCCTATATTTTTAAAATATTATAGCACTGAGTAGGTATGTACATATCGCTTCTGGGACCCCAAAATATTGAATTTTCGGGTGTTTTGAGCCTGAATTTGAGATATAAACGGGTACAAAAGATGCATGCACATTTTGACTTTGGGCACCTATAATATCGATTTTCAGTATGTTTTAGGCCTGTATTTTTAAAATACTCTAACACGGAGTAGGCATGTACAGATCGCTTCTGGGACCCCAAAATAACGAATTTTCGGGTGTTTTGAGCCTGAATTTGAGATATACACGGGTACAGAAGTTGCATGCACTTATTGACTTTGGACACCTAAAATATCAATTTTCAGCATGTTTTAGGCCTGTATTTTTAAAATACTCTAACATGGAGTAGGCATGTACAGATCGCTTCTGGGACCCCAAAATATCAAATTTTCGGGTGTTTTGAGCATGAATTTGAGATATAAACGGGTACTGAATATGCATGCACATATCGACTTTTGGGCACCTAAAATATCGATTTTGAGCATGTTTTGGGTTTTTATCTTGAAAACATTCTAACTAGGAGTAGGCATGTACAGATCGCTTCTAGGACTCTAAAATAGCGAATTTTCGGGTGTTTAACGCCTGAATTTGAGATATAAACGGGTACAGAAGATACATGGACATATCGACTTTTGGGCACCTAAAATATCGATTTTGAGCATGTTTTGGGTCTGTATCTTGAAAACATTCTAACTAGGAGTAGGCATGTACAGATCGTTTCTAGGACCCAAAAATACCGAATTTTCGGGTATTTTGAAACTGAATTTGAGATATAAACGGGTACAGAAGATGCATACACATATTGACCTTGGGCACCTATAATATCGATTTTCAGTATGTTTTGGGCCTGTATTTTGAAAATACTCTAACACGGAGTAGGCATGTACAGATCGCTTCTGGGACCCCTAAATATCGAATTTTCGGGTGTTTTGGGCCTGAATTTGAGATATCGACTTTGAGCACCTAAAATTTCGATTTTTAGCATGTTTTGGGCCTATATTTTTAAAATATTCTAGCACTGAGTAGGTATGTACATATCGCTTCTGGGACCCCAAAATATTGAATTTTCGGGTGTTTTGAGCCTGAATTTGAGATATAAACGGGTACAAAAGATGCATGCACATTTTGACTTTGGGCACCTATAATATCGATTTTCAGTATGTTTTAGGCCTGTATTTTTAAAATACTCTAACACGGAGTAGGCATGTACAGATCGCTTTTGGGACCCCAAAATATTGAATTTTCTGATGTTTTGGGCCTGAATTTGAGATATCTACTTTTGGCACCTAAAATATCGATTTTCAGCATGTTTTGGGCCTGTATTTTGATAATACTCTAACACGAAGTAGGCATGTACAGATCGCTACTTGGACCCCAAAATATCGAATTTTCGGGTTTTTGGAGCCAGAATTTGAGATATAAACGGGTACAGAAGATGCATGCACTTATCGAGTTTTAGGCACCTAAAAGATCGGTTTTCAGTATGTTATGGGCCTGTATTTTGAAAATAATTTGAGATATCGACTTTGGGCACCTAAAATATCGATTTTGAGCATGTTTTGGGCCTATATTTTGAAAATATTCTAACACGGAGTAGGCATGTACAGATCGCTTCTAGGACCCCAAAATATCGAATTTTCGGGTGTTTTGAGCCTGAATTTGAGATATAATGGGTACAGAAGATGCATGCACATATTGACTTTGGGCACCTAAAATATCGATTTTGAGCATGTTATGGGCCTGTATTTTGAAAATACTCTAACACGGAGTAGGCATGTACAGATCGCTTCTGTGTCCCCAAAATATCAAATTTGCGGATGTTTTGAGCCTGAATTTAAGATACAAACGGGTACATAAGATGCATGCACATATCGACTTTTGGGTACCTAAAAGATCGATTTTCAGTATGTTTTGGGCCTGTATTTTGAAAATACTCTAACACGGAGTAGGCATGTACAGATCGCTTCTGGGACCCAAAAATATCGAATTTTCGGGTGTTTTGAGCCTGAATTTGATATATAAACAGGTACTGAAGATGCATGCACTTATCGACTTTTGGGCACCTAAAAGATCGATTTTCAGTATGTTTTAGGCCTGTATTTTGAAAATACTCTAACTCGGAGTAGGCATGTACAGATCGCATCTGGGATCCCAAAATATCGAATTTTCGGGTGTTTTGGTCCTGAATTTGAGATATCGACTTTGGGCACCTAAAATATCGATTTTGAGTATGTTTTGGGCCTATATTTTGAAAATATTCTAACACGGAGTAGGCATGTACAGATCGCTTCTAGGACCCCAAAATATCGAATTTACGAGTGTTTTGGGCCTGAATTTGAGATATTGACTTTGGGCACCTAAAATATCGATTTTCAGCATGCTTTGGGCCTGTATTTTTAAAATACTCTAACACGGAGTAGGCATGTACAGATCGCTTCTGGGACTCCAAAATATCGAATTTTCGGGTGTTTTGAGCATGAATTTGAGATATAAACCGGTACTGAATATGCATGCACTTATCGACTTATGGGCACCTAAAATATCGATTTTGAACATGTTTTGGGTTTGTATCTTGAAAACATTCTAACTAGGAGTAGGCATGTACAGATCGCTTCTAGGACTCAAAAATAGCGAATTTTCGGGTGTTTAACGCCTGAAATTGAGATATAAACGGGTACAGAAGATGCCTGCACATATCGACTTTGGACAGTTAAAATATCGATTTTTAGCATGTTTTGAGCCTATATTTTGAAAACATTCTAGCACTGAGTAGGCATGTACAAATCGCTTCTGGGACCCAAAAATATCGAATTTACTGGTGTTTTGAGGTAGAATTTTGGATTTAAACGGGTGCAGAAGATGCATACACATATTGACTTTGGGCACCTAAAATATCAATTTTCAGCATGTTTTGGGACTGTATCTGAGTATACATGTACAGATCGCTTCTGGGACCCAAAAATATCGAATTTTCGGGTGTTTTGAGCATGAATTTGAGATATAAACGGGTACAAAAGATGCATGCACATATCGACATTTCGCACATAAAAGATCGATTTTCAGTATGTTTTGGGCCTGTATTTTGAAAATACTCTAACACGGAATAGGCATGTACAGATCGCTTCTGGGACCCAAAAATATCGAATTTTCGGGTGTTTTGAGCCTGAATTTGAGATATCTAATTTTGGCACCTAAAATATCGATTTTCAGCATGTTTTGGGCCTGTATTTTGATAATACTCTAACACGAAGTAGGCATGTACAGATCGCTTCTTGGACCCCAAAATATCGAATTTTCGGGTGTTTGGAGCCTGAATTTGAGATATAAACGGGTACAGAAGATGCATGCACTTATCGACTTTAAGGCACCTAAAAGATCGATTTTCAGTATGTTATGAGCCTGTATTTTGAAAATACTCTAACACGGAGTAGGCATGTTCAGATCGCTTCTGGGACCCAAAAATATCGAATTTTCGGGTGTTTTGGACCTGAATTTGAGATATCGACTTTGGGCACCTAAAATGTCAATTTTTAGCATGTTTTGGGCCTATATTTTGAAAATATTCTAGCACTGAGTAGGCATGTACAGATCGCTTCTGGGACCCCAAAATAACGAATTTTCGGGTGTTTTGAGCCTGAATTTGAGATATACACGGGTACAGAAGTTGCATGCACTTATTGACTTTGGGCACCTAAAATATCAATTTTCAGCATGTTTTAGGCCTGTATTTTTAAAATACTCTAACATGGAGTAGGCATGTACAGATCGCTTCTGGGACCCCAAAATATCAAATTTTCGGGTGTTTTGAGCATGAATTTGAGATATAAACGGGTACTGAATATGCATGCACATATCGACTTTTGGACACCTAAAATATCGATTTTGAGCATGTTTTGGGTTTTTATCTTGAAAACATTCTAACTAGGAGTAGGCATGTACAGATCGCTTCTAGGACTCTAAAATAGCGAATTTTCGGGTGTTTAACGCCTGAATTTGAGATATAAACGGGTACAGAAGATGCATGCACATATCGACTATGGACAGTTAAAATATCGATTTTTAGCATGTTTTGAGCCTATATTTTGAAAACATTCTAGCACTGAGTAGGCATGTACAGATCGCTTCTGGGACCCAAAAATATCGAATTTACGTGTGTTTTGAGGTTGAATTTTGGATTTAAACGAGTGCAGAAGATGCATGCACATATTGACTTTGGGCACCTAAAATATAAATTTTCAGCATGTTTTGGAACTGTATCTGAGTATGCATGTACAGATCGCTTCTGGGACCAAAAAATATCGAATTTTCGGGTGTTTTGAGCCTGAATTTGATATATAAACATATACTGAAGATGCATGCACATATCGACTTTTGGGTATCTAAAAGATCGATATTCAGTATGTTTTGGGCCTGTATTTTGAAAATACTCTAACACGGAGTAGGCATGTTCAGATCGCTTCTGGGACCCAAAAATATCGAATTTTCGGGTGTTTTGGACCTGAATTTGAGATATCGACTTTGGGCACCTAAAATGTCAATTTTTAGCATGTTTTGGGCCTATATTTTGAAAATATTCTAGCACTGAGTAGGCATGTACAGATCGCTTCTGGGACCCCAAAATAACGAATTTTCGGGTGTTTTGAGCCTGAATTTGAGATATACACGGGTACAGAAGTTGCATGCACTTATTGACTTTGGGCACCTAAAATATCGATTTTCTGTATGTTTTGGGCCTGTATTTTGAAAATACTTTAACACGGAGTAGGCATGTACAGATATCTTCTGGGACCCCAAAATATCGAATTTTCGGGTGTTTGGAGCCTGAATTTGAGATATAAACGGGTACTGAATATGCATGCACATATCGACTTTTGGACACCTAAAATATCGATTTTGAGCATGTTTTGGGTTTTTATCTTGAAAACATTCTAACTAGGAGTAGGCATGTACAGATCGCTTCTAGGACTCTAAAATAGCGAATTTTCGGGTGTTTAACGCCTGAATTTGAGATATAAACGGGTACAGAAGATGCATGCACATATCGACTATGGACAGTTAAAATATCGATTTTTAGCATTTTTTGAGCCTATATTTTGAAAACATTCTAGCACTGAGTAGGCATGTACAGATCGCTTCTGGGACCCAAAAATATCGAATTTACGTGTGTTTTGAGGTTGAATTTTGGATTTAAACGAGTGCAGAAGATGCATGCACATATTGACTTTGGGCACCTAAAATATAAATTTTCAGCATGTTTTGGAACTGTATCTGAGTATGCATGTACAGATCGCTTCTGGGACCAAAAAATATCGAATTTTCGGGTGTTTTGAGCCTGAATTTGATATATAAACATATACTGAAGATGCATGCACATATCGACTTTTGGGTATCTAAAAGATCGATATTCAGTATGTTTTGGGCCTGTATTTTGAAAATACTCTAACACGGAGTAGGCATGTTCAGATCGCTTCTGGGACCCAAAAATATCGAATTTTCGGGTGTTTTGGACCTGAATTTGAGATATCGACTTTGGGCACCTAAAATGTCAATTTTTAGCATGTTTTGGGCCTATATTTTGAAATTATTCTAGCACTGAGTAGGCATGTACAGATCGCTTCTGGGACCCCAAAATAACGAATTTTCGGGTGTTTTGAGCCTGAATTTGAGATATACACGGGTACAGAAGTTGCATGCACTTATTGACTTTGGGCACCTAAAATATCGATTTTCTGTATGTTTTGGGCCTGTATTTTGAAAATACTTTAACACGGAGTAGGCATGTACAGATATCTTCTGGGACCCCAAAATATCGAATTTTCGGGTGTTTGGAGCCTGAATTTGAGATCTAAACTGGTACAGAAGATGGATGCACATGTCTACTTTTGGGCACCTCAAAGAAAGATTTTCAGTATGTTTTGGGCCTGTATTTTGAAAATACTCTAAAACGGAGTAGGCATGTAGAGATATCTTCTGGGACCCCAAAATATCGAATTTTCGGGTGTTTGGAGCCTGAATTTGAGATATAAACGGGTACAGAAGATACATGCACATGTCGACTTTTAGGCACCTAAATGAAAGATTTTCAGTACGTTTTGGGCCTGTATTTTGAAAATTCTCTAACACGGAGTAGGTATGTACAGATCGCTTTTTGGGCCCCAAAATATCGAATTTTCGGGTGTTTTGGGCCTGAATTTGAGATATCGACTTTGGGCACCTAAAATATCGATTTTTAGTTGTTTTGGGCCTATATTTTGAAAATATTCTTGCACTGAATAGGCATGTACAGATCGCTTCAGGAACCCCAAAATATCGAATTTTCGGGTGTTTGGAGCCTGAATTTCAGATATAAACGAGTACTGAAGATGCATGCACATATCAAATTTTTTCACCTAAAATATCGATTTTGAGTATCTTTTGGGTCTGTATCTTGAAAACATTCTAATTAGGAGTAGGCATGTACAGATATCTTCTAGGACCCCAAAATATCGAATTTTCGGGTGTTTTGAGGTTGAATTTGGGATATAAACGGATGCAGAAGATACATACACATATTGACTTTGGGCACCTAAAATATCGATTTTCAGCATGTTTTGGGCTTGTATCTGAGTAGGCATGTACAGATCGCTTCTGGGACCATAAAATATCGAATTTTCGGATATTTGGAGTTTGAATTTGAGCTATAAACGGGTACATAAAAAGCATGCACATATTGATTTTGGCAACTAAAATATCGATTTTCATCGTGTTTTAGGCCTGTATTTTGAAAATACTCTAACACGCAGTAGGCATGTACAGATTACTTCTGGGACCCCAAAATATCGAATTTTTGGGTGTTTTGGGCCTGAATTTAAGATATAAACGGGTTATGAAGATGCATGCACATATCGACTTTTGGGCACCTAAAATATCGATTTTGAGCATGTTTTGGGCCTGTATTTTGAAAATACTTTAACTCGGAATAGGCATGTACAGATATCTTCTGGGACCGCAAAATATCGAATTTTCGGGTGTTTGGAGCCTGAATTTGAGATATAAACGGGTACAGAAGATGCATGCACATGTCTACTTTTGGGCACCTAAAAGAAAGATTTTCAGTATGTTTTGGGCCTGTATTTTGAAAATACTCTAAAACGGAGTAGGCATGTACAGATATCTTCTGGGACCCCAAAATATCGAAAATTTGGGTGTTTTGGGCCTGAATTTGAGATATAAACGGGTAATGAAGATGCAAGCACATATCGACTTTTGGGCACCTAAAATATCGTTTTTGAGAATTTTTTGGGTCTGTATCTTGAAAACATTCTAACTAGGAGTAGGCATGCACAAATCGCTTCTAGGAACCAAAAATACCGATTTTTCGGGTGTCTTGAGGTTGAATTTGGGATATAAACGGGTGCAGAAGATGCATACACATATTGATTTTGGGCACCTAAAATAACGATTTTCAGCATGTTTTGGGCCTGTATCTGAGTAGGCATGTACAGATCGCTTCTGGGACCCCAAAATATCGAATTTTCGGGTGTTTGGAGCCTGAATTTGAGATATAAACGGGTACATAAGATGCATGCACATGTCGACTTTTGGGCACCTAACAGATCGATTTTCAGTATGTTTTGGGCCTGTATTTTGAAAATACTCTAACACGGAGTAAGCATGTACAGATCGCTTCTTGGACCCCAAAATATCGAATTTTCGGGTGTTTTGGGCATGAATTTAAGATATCGACTTTGGACACCTAAAATATCGATTTTTAGCATGTTTTGAGCCTATATTTTGAAAATATTCTAGCACTGAATAGGCATGTACAGATCGCTTCTGGGACCCCAAAATATAGAATTTTCGGGTGTGTTGAGCCTGAATTTGAGATATAAACAGGTACTGCAGATGCATGCCATTATCGACTTTTGGGCACCTAAAATATCGATTTTAAACATGTTTTGGGTCTGTATCTTGAAAACATTCTAATTAGGAGTAGGCATGTACAGATCGCTTCTAGGACCCAAAAATACCGAATTTTCGGGTGTTTTGAGCCTGAATTTGAGATATAAACGGGTACAGAAAATGCAAGCACAAGACTTATGAAACTTAAAATATCGATTTTTAGCATGCTTTAAGCCTATATTTTGAAATCATTCTAGCACTGAGTAGGCATGTATAGACCGCTTCTGGGACCCAAAAATATCGAATTTTCGGGTGTTTTGAGGTTGAATTTGGGATATAAACGGGTGCAGAAGATGCATACACATATTAGCTTTGGGCCCTTAAAATATCGATTTTCAGTATGTTTTGGGCCTGTATTTTGAAAATACTCTAAAACGGAGTAGGCATGTACAGATATCTTCTGGGAGCCCAAAATATCGAATTTTCGGGTGTTTGGAGCATGAATTTGAGATCTAAACGGGTACAGAAGATGCATGCACATGTCTACTTTTGGGCACTTAAAAGAAAGATTTTTAGTATGTTTTAGGTCTGCATTTTGAAAATACTATAACACAGAGTAGGCATGTACAGATCGCTTTTTGGACCCCAAAATATCGAATTTTCGGGTGTTTAGGGTCTGAATTTGAGATATCGACTTTGGGCACCTAAAATATCGATTTTTAGCATGTTTTGGGCCTATATTTTGAAAATATTCTAGCACTGAATAGGCATGTACAGATCGCTACTGGGACCCCAAAATATCGAATTTTCGGGTGTGTTGAGCCTGAATTTGAGATATAAACAGGTACTGCAGATGCATGCTATTATCGACTTTTGGGCACCTAAAATATCGATTTTAAACATGTTTTGGGTCTGTATCTTGAAAACATTCTAATTAGGAGTAGGCATGTACAGATCGCTTCTAGGACCCAAAAATACCGAATTTTCGGGTGTTTTGAGCCTGAATTTGAGATATAAACGGGTACAGAAAATGCAAGCACATATCGACTTATGAAACTTAAAATATCGATTTTTAGCATGCTTTAAGCCTATATTTTGAAATCATTCTAGCACTGAGTAGGCATGTATAGACCGCTTCTGGGACCCAAAAATATCGAATTTTCGGGTGTTTTGAGGTTGAATTTGGGATATAAACGGGTGCAGAAGATGCATACACATATTGGCTTTGGGCACCTAAAATATCGATTTTCAGTATGTTTTGGGCCTTTTTTTCTTAAATACTCTAACACAGAGTAGGCATGTACAGATCGCTTCTGGGACCCCAAAATGTACGCATTTTCGGATGTTTTGGGCATGAATTTGAGATATCTACTTTGGGCACCTTAAATATCGATTTTTAGCTTATCTTGGGCCTATATTTTAAAAATATTCTAGCACTGAGTAGGCATGTAGAGATCGCTTCAGAGACCCCAAAATATCGAATTTTCGGGTGTTTTTAGCCTGAATTTGAGATATAAACGGGTACTGAAGATCCATGCACATATCGACTTTTTGGGACCTAAAAGATCGATTTTCAGTATGTTTTGGGCCTTTTTTTCTTAAATACTCTAACACAGAGTAGGCATGTAAAGATCGCTTCTGGGACCCAAAAATGTACGCATTTTCGGATGTTTTGGGCATGAATTTGAGATATCGACTTTGGGCACCTTAAATATCGATTTTTAGCATATTTTGGGCATATATTTTAAAAATATTCTAGCACTGAGTTGGCATGTAGAGATCGCTTCTGGGACCCCAAAATATCGAATTTTCAGGTGTTTTTGGCTGAATTTGAGATATAAACGGGTACAGAAGATGCATGCACATATTGACTTTGGGCACCTAAAATATCGATTTTCAGCATGTTTTGGGCCTATATTTTGAAAATACTCTAACACGGAGTAGGCATGTACAGATCGCTTCTGGAACCCCAAAATATCGAATTTTCGGGTGTTTTAGGCCTGAATTTGAGATATCGACTTTGGGAACCTAAAATATCGATTTTTAGCATGTTTTGGGACTATATTTTGAAAATATTCTAGCTCTGAGAAAGCATGTGCAGATCGCTTCTGAGACCAAAAAATATCGAATTTTCGGGTGTTTTGAGCCTGAATTTGAGATATAAACGTGTACTGAAGATGCATGCACATATCGACTTTTGGGCACCTAAAATATCGATTTTGAGCATGTTTTGGGTTTGTATCTTGAAAACATTCTAACTAGGAGTAGGCATGTACAGATCGCTTCTAGGATCCAAAAATACCAAATTGTCAGGTGTTTTGAGCCAGAATTTGAGATATAAACGGGTACAGAAGATACATGCACATATCGACTTTTGGGGATCTAAAAGATCGATTTTCAGTATGTTTTGGGCCTCTTTTATGAAAATACTCTTAACACAGAGTAGGCATCTACAGATCGCTTCTGGGACCCCAAAATATCGAATTTTCGAGTGTTTTGGGCCTGAATTTGAGATATCAACTTTATGCGCCA
This sequence comes from Petrolisthes cinctipes, assembly GCA_033782935.1. NCBI lineage: Eukaryota > Metazoa > Arthropoda > Malacostraca > Decapoda > Porcellanidae > Petrolisthes > Petrolisthes cinctipes. Next base: position 5,340,754 of record JAWQEG010000015.1, read on the forward strand.
AAAATATCGATTTTTAGCATGTTTTGGGCCTATATTTAAAAAATATTCTAGCACTGAGTAGGCATGTAGAGATCGCTTCTGGGATCCCAAAATATCAAAGTTTCTGGGGTTTTTGCCTGAATTTGAGATATAAACGGGTACAGAAGATGCATGCACATATTGACTTTGGGCACATAAAATATCGATTTTCAGAATGTTTTGAGCCTATATTTTGAAAATACTCTAACACGGAGTAGGCATGTACAGGTCGCTTCTGGGACCCAAAAATATCGAATTTTCGGGTGTTTTGAGCCTGAATTTGAGATATAAACGGGTACAAAAGATGCATGCACATATTGACTTTGGGAACCTAAAATATCGATTTTGAGCATGTTTTGGGTCTGTATATTGAAAAAATTCTAGCTAGGAGTAGGCATGTACAGATCGCCTTCTAGGACCCAAAAATACCGTATGTTCGGGTGTTTTGAGCCTGAATTTGAGATATCGACTTTGGGCACCTAAAATATCGATTTTTAGCATGTTTTGGGCGTATATTTTGAAAATATTCTAGCACTGAGAAAGCATGTGCAGATCGCTTCTGGGACCCCAAAATATCGAATTTTCGGGTGTTTTGAGCCTGAATTTGAGATATAGACGGGTACAGACGATGCATGCACATATCGACTTTGGACACTTAAAATATCGATTTTTAGCATGTTTTGAGCCTATATTTTGTAAACATTCTAGCACTAAGTAGACATGTACAGATCGCTTCTGGGACCCAAAAATATCGAATTTTTGGGTGTTTTGAGGTTGAATTTGGTATATAAACGGGTGCAGAAGATGCATACACATATTGGCTTTGGGCACCTAAAATATCGATTTTCAGTATGTTTTGGGCCTTTTTTTCTTAAATACTCTAACACAGAGTAGGCATGTACAGATCGCTTCTGGGACCCCAAAATGTACGCATTTTCGGATGTTTTGGGAATGAATTTGAGATATCGACTTCGGGCACCTTAAATATCGATTTTTAGCTTATTTTGTGCCTATATTTTAAAAATATTCTAGCACTGAGTAGGCATGTAGAGATCGCTTCTGAGACCCCAAAATATCGAATTTTCGGGTGTTTTGAGCCTGAATTTGAGATATAAACGGGTACTGAAGATGCATGCACATATCGACGTTTGGGCACCTAAAATATCGATTTTGAGCATGTTTTGGGTCTGTATCTTGAAAACATTCTAACTAGGAGTAGGCATGTACAGATCGCTTCTAGGACCCAAAAATACCAAATTTTCGGGTGTTTTGAGCCTGAATTTGAGTTATAAACAGGTACAGAAGATGCATGCACATTTCGACTTTGGACACTTAAAATATCGATTTTTAGCATGTTTTGAGCCTATATTTTGTAAACATTCTAGCACTAAGTAGGCATGTAAAGATCGCTTCTGGGACCCAAAAATATCGAATTTTCGGGTATTTTGAGGTTGAATTTGGGATATAAACTGGTGCAGATGATGCATACACATATTGGCTTTGGGCACCTAAAATATCGATTTTCAGTATGTTTTGGGCCTGTATTTTGAAAATACTCTAAAACGGAGTAGGCATGTACAGATATCTTTTGGGACTTCAAAATATCGAATTTTCGGGTGTTTGGAGCCTGAATTTGAGATATAAACAGGTACAGAAGATGCATGCACATATCGACTTTTGGGGACCTAAAAGATCGATTTTCAGTATGTTTTGGGCCTTTTTTTCTTAAATACTCTAACACAGAGTAGGCATGTACAGATCGCTTCTGGGACCCCAAAATGTACGCATTTTCGGATGTTTTGGGCATGAATTTGAGATATCGACTTTGGGCACCTTAAATATCGTTTTTAGCATATTTTGGGCCTATATTTTAAAAATATTCTAACACTGAGTTGGCATGTAGAGATCGCTTCTGGAACCCCAAAATATCGAATTTTCGGGTGTTTTAGGCCTGAATTTGAGATATCGACTTTGGGCACCTAAAATATCGATTTTTAGCATGTTTTGGGACTATATTTTGAAAATATTCTAGCACTGAGAAAGCATGTGCAGATCGCTTCTGAGACCAAAAAATATCGAATTTTCGGGTGTTTTGAGCCTGAATTTGAGATATAAACGGGTACTGAAGATGCATGCACATATCGACTTTTGGGCACCTAAAATATCGCTTTTGAGCATGTTTTGGGTCTGTATCTCGAAAAAATTCTAACTAGGAGTAGGCATGTACAGATCGCCTTCTAGGACCCAAAAATACCGTATTTTCGGGTGTTTTGAGCCTGAATTTGAGATATCGACTTTGGGCAACTAAAATATCGATTTTTAGCATGTTTTGGGACTATATTTTGAAAATATTCTAGCACTGAGAAAGCATGTGCAGATCGCTTTTGGGACCCCAAAATATCGAATTTTCGGGTGTTTTGAGCCTGAATTTGAGATATAAACGGCTACAAAAGATGTATGCATATATTGACTTTGGGAACCTAATATATCGATTTTGAGCATGTTTTGGGTCTGCATCTTGAAAAAATTCTAACTAGGAGTAGGCATGTACAGATCGCCTTCTAGGACCCAAAAATACCGTATTTTCGGGTGTTTTGAGCCTGAATTTGAGATATAAACGTATACAGAAGATGCATGCACATATCGACTTTGGACACTTAAAATATCGATTTTTAGCATGTTTTGAGCCTATATCTTGTAAATATTCTAGCACTAAGTAGGCATGTACAGATCGCTTCTGGGACCCAAAAATATCGAATTTTTGGGTGTTTTGAGGTTGAATTTGAGATATAAACGGGTACAGAAGATACATGCACATATTGACTTTTAGGGATCTAAAAGATCGATTTTCAGTATGTTTTGGGCCTCTTTTTTGAAAATACTCTAACACAGAGTAGGCATGTACAGATCGCTTCTGGGACCCCAAAATATCGAATTTTCGAGTGTTTTGGGCCTGAATTTGAGATATCGACTTTATGCACCAAAAATATCGATTTTTAGCATGTTTTGGGCCTATATTTAAAAAATATTCTAGCACTGAGTAGGCATGTAGAGATCGCTTCTGGGATCCCAAAATATCAAAGTTTCGGGTGTTTTTGCCTGAATTTGAGATATAAACGGGTACAGAAGATGCATGCCCATATTGACTTTGGGCACATAAAATATCGATTTTCAGCATGTTTTAAGCCTTTTTTTTGAAAATACTCTAACACGGAGTAGGCATGTACAGGTCGCTTCTGGGACTCCAAAATATCGAATTTTCGGGTGTTTTAAGCCTGAATTTGAGATATAAACGGGAATTGATGATGCATGCACATATCGACTTTTGGGCACCTAAAATATCGATTTTGAGCATGTTTTGGGTCTGTATCTTGAAAACATTCTAACTAGGAGTAGGCATGTACAGATCGCTTCTAGGACCCAAAAATACCGAATTTTAAGGTGTTTTGAGCCTGAATTTGAGATATAAACGGGTACCTAAGATGCATGCACATGTCGACTTTTTGGCACCTAAAAGAAAGATTTTCAGTATGTTTTGAGCCTGTATTTTGAAAATACTCTAACACGGAGTAGGCATGTACAGATCGGTTCTGGGACCCCAAAATATCGAATTTTCGGGTGTTTTGGGCCTAAATTTGAGATATAAACGAGTACTGAAGATGCATGCACATATCGACTTTTTGCACCTAAAATATCGATTTTTAGCATCTTTTGGGTCTGTATCTTGAAAACATTCTAATTAGGAGTAGGCATGTACAGACCGCTTCTAGGACCCCAAAATATCGAATTTCGGGTGTTTTAGGCCTGAATTTAAAATATATACTTTGTGCACCTAAAATATCGATTTTTAGCTTATTTTGGGCCTATATTTTGAAAATATTCTAGCACTGAGAAAGCATGTGCAGATCGCTTCTGAGACCAAAAAATATCGAATTTTCGGGTGTTTTGAGCCTGAATTTGAGATATAAACGGGTACTTAAGATGCATGCACATATCGACTTTTGGGCACCTAAAATATCGATTTTGAGCATGTTTTGGGTCTGTATCTTGAAAACATTCTAACTAGGAGTAGGCATGTACAGATTGCCTTCTAGGACCCAAAAATACCGTATTTTCGGGTGTTTTGAGCCTGAATTTGAGATATAAACGGGTACAGAAGATGCATGCACATATCGACTTTGGACACTTAAAATATCGATTTTTAGCCTGTTTTGAGCCTATATTTTGTAAACATTCTAGCACTAAGTAGACATGTACAGATCGCTTCTGGGACCCAAACATATCGAATTTTTGGGTGTTTTGAGGTTGAATTTGGGATATAAACGGGTACAGAAGATGCATACACATATTGGCTTTGGGCACCTAAAATATCGATTTTCAGTATGTTTTGGGCCTTTTTTTCTTAAATACTCTAACACAGAGTAGGCATGTACAGATCGCTTCTGGGACCCCAAAATGTACGCATTTTCGGATGTTTTGGGCATGAATTTGAGATATCACCTTTGGGCACCTTAAATATCGATTTTTAGCTTATTTTGGGCCTATATTTTAAAAATATTGTACCACTGAGTAGGCATGTAGAGATCGCTTCTGAGACCCCAAAATATCGAATTTTCGGGTGTTTTGAGCCTGAATTTGAGATATAAACGGATACTGAAGATGAATGCACATATCGACGTTTGGGCACCTAAAATATCGATTTTGAGCATGTTTTGGGTCTGTATCTTGAAAACATTCTAACTAGGAGTAGGCATGTACAGATCGCTTCTAGGACCCAAAAATACCAAATTTTCGGGTGTTTTGAGCCTGAATTTGAGATATAAACAGGTACAGAAGATGCATGCACATTTCGACTTTGGACACTTAAAATATCGATTTTTAGCATGTTTTGAGCCTATATTTTGTAAACATTCTAGCACTAAGTAGGCATGTACAGATTGCTTCTGGGACCCAAAAATATCGAATTTTCGGGTATTTTGAGGTTAAATTTGGGATATAAACTGGTGCAGATGATGCATACACATATTGGCTTTGGGCACCTAAAATATCGATTTTCAGTATGTTTTGGGCCTGTATTTTGAAAATACTCTAACACGGAGTAGGCATGTACAGATATCTTCTGGGACTTCAAAATATCGAATTTTCGGGTGTTTGGAGCCTGAATTTGAGATATAAACAGGTACAGAAGATGCATGCACATATCGACTTTTGGGGACCTAAAAGATCGATTTTCAGTATGTTTTGGGCCTTTTTTTCTTAAATACTCTAACACAGAGTAGGCATGTACAGATCGCTTCTGGGACCCCAAAATGTACGCATTTTCGGATGTTTTGGGCATGAATTTGAGATATCGACTTTGGGCACCTTAAATATCGAGTTTAGCATATTTTGGGCCTATATTTTAAAAATATTCTAACACTGAGTTGGCATGTAGAGATCGCTTCTGGAACCCCAAAATATCGAATTTTCGGGTGTTTTAGGCCTGAATTTGAGATATCGACTTTGGGCACCTAAAATATCGATTTTTAGCATGTTTTGGGACTATATTTTGAAAATATTCTAGCACTGAGAAAGCATGTGCAGATCGCTTCTGAGACCAAAAAATATCGAATTTTCGGTTTTTTGAGCCTGAATTTGAGATATAAACGGGTACTGAAGATGCATGCACATATCGACTTTTGGGCACCTAAAATATCGATTTTGAGCATGTTTTGGGTCTGTATCTTGAAAAAATTCTAACTAGGAGTAGGCATGTACAGATCGCCTTCTAGGACCCAAAAATACCGTATTTTCGGGTGTTTTGAGCCTGAATTTGAGATATCGACTTTGGGCAACTAAAATATCGATTTTTAGCATGTTTTGGGCCTATATTTTGAAAATATTCTAGCACTGAGAAAGCATGTGCAGATCGCTTTTGGGACCCCAAAATATCGAATTTTCGAGTGTTTTGAGCCTGAATTTGAGATATAAACGTGTACAAAAGATGTATGCATATATTGACTTTGGGAACCTTAAATATCGATTTTGAGCATGTTTTGGGTCTGTATTTTGTAAACATTCTAGCACTAAGTAGGCATGTACAGATCGCTTCTGGGACCCAAAAATATCGAATTTTTGGGTGTTTTGAGGTTGAATTTGATATATAAACGGGTACAGAAGATACATGCACATATTGACTTTTAGGGATCTAAAAGATCGATTTTCAGTATGTTTTGGGCCTCTTTTTTGAAAATACTCTAACACAGAGTAGGCATGTACAGATCGCTTCTGGGACCCCAAAATATCGAATTTTCGAGTGTTTTGGGCCTGAATTTGAGATATCGACTTTATGCACCAAAAATATCGATTTTTAGCATGTTTTGGGCCTATATTTAAAAAATATTCTAGCACTGAGTAGGCATGTAGAGATCGCTTCTGGGATCCCAAAATATCAAAGTTTCGGGTGTTTTTGCATGAATTTGAGATATAAACGGGTACAGAAGATGCATGCACATATTGACTTTGGGCACATAAAATATCGATTTTCAGGATGTTTTAAGCCTATATTTTGAAAATACTCTAACACGGAGTAGGCATGTACAGGTCGCTTCTGGGACTCCAAAATATCGAATTTTCTGGTGTTTTGAGCCTGAATTTGAGATATAAACGGGTATTGATGATGCATGCACATATCGACTTTTGGGCACCTAAAATATCGATTTTGATCATGTTTTGGGTCTGTATCTTGAAAACATTCTAACTAGGAGTAGGCATGTACAGATCAGTTATGGGACCCCAAAATATCGAATTTTCGGGTGTTTTGGGCCTAAATTTGAGATATAAACGAGTACTGAAGATGCATGCACATATCGACTTTTTGCACCTAAAATATTGATTTTTAGCATCTTTTGGGTCTGTATCTTGAAAACATTCTAATTAGGAGTAGGCATGTACAGATCGCTTCTAGGACCGCAAAATATCGAATTTTCCGGTGTTTTAGGCCTGAATTTGAGATATCGACTTTGGGCACCTAAAATATCGATTTTTAGCATGTTTTGGGCCTATATTTAAAAAATATTCTAGCACTGAGAAAGCATGTGCAGATCGCTTCTGAGACCAAAAAATATCGAATTTTCGGGTGTTTTGAGCCTGAATTTGAGATATAAACGGGTACTTAAGATGCATGCACATATCGACTTTTGGGCACCTAAAATATCGATTTTGAGCATGTTTTGGGTCTGTATCTTGAAAACATTCTAACTAGGAGTAGGCATGTACAGATTGCCTTCTAGGACCCAAAAATACCGTATTTTCGGGTGTTTTGAGCCTGAATTTGAGATATAAACGGGTACAGAAGATGCATGCACATATCGACTTTGGACACTTAAAATATCGATTTTTAGCATGTTTTGAGCCTATATTCTGTAAACATTCTAGCACTAAGTAGGCATGTACAGATCGCTTCTGGGACCCAAAAATATCGAATTTTTGGGTGTTTTGAGGTTGAATTTGAGATATAAACGGGTACAGAAGATACATGCACATATTGACTTTTAGGGATCTAAAAGATCGATTTTCAGTATGTTTTGGGCCTCTTTTTTGAAAATACTCTAACACAGAGTAGGCATGTACAGATCGCTTCTGGGACCCCAAAATATCGAATTTTCAAATGTTTTGGGCCTGAATTTGAGATATCGACTTTATGCACCAAAAATATCGATTTTTAGCATGTATTGGGCCTATATTTAAAAAATATTCTAGCACTGAGTAGGCATGTAGAGATTGCTTCTGGGATCCCAAAACATCAAAGTTTCGGGTGTTTTTGCCTGAATTTGAGATATAAATGGGTACAGAAGATGCATGCACATATTGACTTTGGGCACATAAAATATCGATTTTCAGCATGTTTTAAGTCTATATTTTGAAAATACTCTAACACGGAGTAGGCATGTTCAGGTCGCTTCTAGGACTCCAAAATATCGAATTTTCGGGTGTTTTGAGCCTGAATTTGAGATATAAACGGGTATTGATGATGCATGGACATATCGACTTTTGGGCACCTAAAATATCGATTTTGAGCATGTTTTGGGTCTGTATCTTGAAAACATTCTAACTAGGAGTAGGCATGTACAGATCGCTTCTAGGACCCAAAAATACCAAATTTTCAGGTGTTTTGAGCCTGAATTTGAGATATAAACGGGTACAGAAGATGCGTCCACAAATCGACTTTGGACACTTAAAATATCGATTTTCAGTATGTTTTGGGCCTGTATTTTGAAAATACTCTAACACGGAGTAGGCATGTACAGATATCTTCTGGGACCCCAAAATATCGAATTTTCGGGTGTTTTGAGACTGAATTTGAGATATAAACGGGTACAGAAGATACATGCACATATCGACTTTTGGGGATCTAAAAGATCGATTTTCAGTATGTTTTGGGCCTACATTTTGAAAATACTCTAACACGGAGTAGGCATGTACAGATCGCTTCTGGGACCCCAAAATATCGAATTTTCGGGTGTTTTAGGCCTGAATTTGAGATATCGACTTTGGGCACCTAAAATATCGATTTTTAGCTTATTTTGGGCCTATATTTTGAAAATATTCTAGCACTGAGAAAGCATGTTCAGATCGCTTCTGAGACCAAAAAATATCGAATTTTCGGGTGTTTTGAGCCTGAATTTGAGATATAAACGAGTACTTAAGATGCATGCACATATCGACTTTTGGGCACCTAAAATATCGATTTTGAGCATGTTTTGGGTCTGTATCATGAAAACATTCTAACTAGGAGTAGGCATGTACAGATTGCTTCTAGGACCCAAAAATACCAAATTTTCGGGTGTTTTGAGCCTGAATTTGAGATATAAACAGGTACAGAAGATGCATGCACATTTCGACTTTGGACACTTAAAATATCGATTTTTAGCATGTTTTGAGCCTATATTTTGTAAACATTCTAGCACTAAGTAGGCATGTACAGATCGCTTCTGGGACCCAAAAATATCGAATTTTCGGGTATTTTGAGGTTGAATTTGGGATATAAACGGGTGCAGAAGATGCATACACATATTGGCTTTGGGCACCTAAAATATCGATTTTCAGTATGTTTTGGGCCTGTATTTTGAAAATACTCTAAAACGGAGTAGGCATGTACAGATATCTTCTGGGACCCCAAAATATCGAATTTTCGGGAGTTTGGAGCCTGAATTTAAGATATAAACGGGTACAGAAGATGCATGCACATATCGACTTTTGGGGACCTAAAAGATCGATTTTCAGTATGTTTTGGGCTTTCTTTTCTTAAATACTCTAACACAGAGTAGGCATGTACAGATCGCTTCTGGGAACCCAAAATGTACGCATTTTCGGATGTTTTGGGCATGAATATGAGATATCGACTTTGGGCACCTTAAATATCGATTTTTAGCATATTTTGGGCCTATATTTTAAAAATATTCTAGCACTGAGTTGGCATGTAGAGATCGCTTCTGGGATCCCAAAATATCAATGTTTCGGGTGTTTTTGCCTGAATTTGAGATATACACGGGTACAGAAAATGCATGCACATGTCTACTTTTGGGCACCTAAAAGAAAGATTTTCAGTATGTTTTGGGCCTGTATTTTGAAAATACTCTAAAACGGAGTAGGCATGTACAGATATTTTCTGGGACCCAAAAATTTAGAATTTTCGGGTGTTTGGAGCCTGAATTTGAGATATAAACGGGTACAGAAGATGCATTCACATGTCGACTTTTGGGCACCAAAGAGAAAGATTTTCAGTATGTTTTGGGCCTGTATTTTGAAAATGCTCTAAAGCGGAGTAGGCATGTACAGATCGCTTTTTGGACCCCAAAATATCGAATTTGCGGGGGTTTTGGGCCTGAATTTGAGATATCGACTTTGGGCACCTAAAATATCGATTTTTAGCATGTTTTGGGCCTATATTTTGAAAATATTCTAGCACTGAATAGGCATGTACAGATCGATTCTGGGACCCCAAAATATCGAATTTTCTGGTGTTTGGAGCCTGAATTTCAGATATAAACGAGTACTGAAGATGCATGCACATATCGACTTTTTGCACCTAAAATATCGATTTTGAGCATCTTTTGGGTCTGTATCTTGAAAACTATCTAACTAGGAGTAGGCATGTACAGATAGCTACTAGGACCCAAAAATACCGAATTTTCAGGTGTTTTGAGCCTGAATTTGAGATATAAACGGGTACAGAAGATGCATCCACAAATCGACTTTGGACACTTAAAATATCGATTTTTAGCATGTTTTGAGCCTATATTTTGAAAACATTCGAGAACTGAGTAGGCATGTACAAAACGGTTCTGGGACCCAAAAATATCGAATTTTCGGGTGTTTTGAGGTTGAATTTGGGATATAAACGGATGCAGAAGATACATACACATATTGACTTTGGGCACCTAAAATATTGACTGTCAGCATGTTTTGGGCCTGTATCTGAGTAGGCATGTACAGTTCGCTTCTGGGAACCCAAAATATCGAATTTTCGGGTGTTTGGAGCTTGAATTTGAACTATAAACTGGTACATAAGATGCATGCACATATTGACTTTGGGCACATAAAATATCGATTTTCATCGTGTTTTAGGCCTGTATTTTGAAAATACTCTAACACGCAGTAGGCATGTACAGATTGCTTCTGGGACCCCAAAATATCGAATTTTTGGGTGTTTTGGGCCTGAATTTGAGATATAAACGGGTAATGAAGATGCATGCCCATATCGACTTTGGACACTTAAAATATCGATTTTTAGCATGTTTTGAGCCTATATTTTGTAAACATTCTAGCACTAAGTAGGCATGTACAGATCGCTTCTGAGACCCAAAAATATCGAATTTTCGGGCGTTTTGAGGTTGAATTTGGGATATAAACGGGTGCAGAAGATGCATACACATATTGGCTTTGGGCACTTAAAACATCGATTTTCATTATGTTTTGGGCCTGTATTTTGAAAATACTCTAACATGGAGTAGGCATGCACAGATATCTTCTGGGACCCCAAAATATCGAATTTTCGGGTGTTTTAGGCCTGAATTTGAGATATCGACTATGGGCACCTAAAATATCGATTTATAGCATGTTTTGAGCCTATAATTTAAAAATATTCTAGCACTGATTAGGCATGTAGAGATCGCTTCTGGGACCCCAAAATATCAAATTTTCGCGTGTTTTTGCCTGAATTTGAGATATAAACGGGTACAGAAGATGCATGCACATATTGACTTTGGGCACCTAAAATATCGATTTTCAGCATGTTTTGGGCCTATATTTTGAAAATACTCTAACACGGAGTAGGTATGTACAGATCGCTTCTGGGACCCCAAAATATCGAATTTTCGGGTGTTTTAGGCCTGAATTTGAGATATCGACTTTGGGCACCTAAAATATCGATTTTTAGCATGTTTTGAGCCTATATTTTGTAAACATTCTAGCACTAAGTAGGCATGTACAGATCGCTTCTGGGACCCAAAAATATCGTATTTTTGGGTGTTTTGAGGTTGAATTTGGGATATAAACGGGTGCAGAAGATGCATACACATATTGGCTTTGGGCACCTAAAATATCGATTTTCAGTATGTTTTGGGCCTGTATTTTGAAAATACTCTAACACGGAGTAGGCATGTACAGATATCTTCTGGGACCCCAAAATATCGAATTTTCGGGTGTTTGGAGCCTGAATTTGAGATATAAACGGGTACAGAAGATGCAAGCACATATCGACTTTTGGGCACCTAAAAGATCGATTTTCAGTATGTTTTGGGCCTTTTTTCTTTATATACTCTAACACAGAGTAGGCATGTACAGATCGCTTCTGGGACCCCAAAATGTCGAATTTTCAGGTGTTTTGGGCATGAATTTGAGATATCAACTTTGGGCACCTTAAATATCGATTTTTAGCATATTTTGGGCCTATATTTTAAAAATATTCTAGCACTGAGTAGGCATGTAGAGATCGCTTCTGGGACCCCAAAATATAGAATTTTCGGGTGTTTTTGCCTGAATTTGAGATATCGACTTTGGGCACCTAAAATATCGATTTCTTGCATGTTTTGGACCTATATTTTGAAAATATTCTAGCACTGAGAAAGCATGTGCAGATCGCTTGTGGGACCCCAAAATATCGAATTTTCGTGTGTTTTGAGCCTGAATTTGAGATATAAACGGGTACAAAAGATGTATGCACATATTGACTTTGGGAACCTAATATATCGATTTTGAGCATGTTTTGGGTCTGTATCTTGAAAAAATTCTAACTAGGAGTAGGCATGTACAGATCGCCTTCTAGGACCTAAAAATACCGTATTTTCGGGTGTTTTGAGCCTGAATTTGAGATATAATCGGATACAGAAGATGCATGCACATATCGACTTTGGTCACCTAAAATATCGATTTTTAGCATGCTTTAAGCCTTTATTTTGAAATCATTCTAGCACTGAGTAGGCATGTCCAGACCGCTTCTGGGACCCAAAAATATCGAATTTTCGGGTGTTTTGAGGTTGAATTTGGGATATAAACGGGTGCAGAAGATGCATACACATATTGGCTTTGGGCATCTAAAATATCGATTTTCTGTATGTTTTGAGCCTGTATTTTGAAAATACTTTAACACGGAGTAGGCATGTACAGATATCTTCTGGGACCCCAAAATATCGAATTTTTGGGTGTTTGGAGCCTGAATTTGAGATATAAACGGGTACAGAAGATGCATGCACATGTCTACTTTTGGGCACCTAAAAGAAAGATTTTCAGTATGTTTTGGGCCTGTATTTTGAAAATACTCTAAAACGGAGTAGGCATGTACAGATATTTTCTGGAAACCCAAAATATAGAATTTTCGGGTGTTTTGAGCCTGAATTTGAGATATAAAAGGGTACAGAAGATGCATGCACATGTCGACTTTTGGGCACCAAAGAGAAAGATTTTCAGTATGTTTTGGGCCTGTATTTTGAAAATACTCTAAAGCGGAGTAGGCATGTACAGATCGCTTTTTGGACCCCAAAATATCGAATTTTCGGGTGTTTTCGGCCTGAATTTGAGATATCGACTTTGGGCACCTAAAATATCGATTTTTAGCATGTTTTTTGCCTATATTTTGAAAATATTCTAGCACTGAATAGGCATGTACAGATCGCTTCTGGGACCACAAAATATCGAATTTTCGGGTGTTTGGAGCCTGAATTTCAGATATAAACGAGTACTGAAGATGCATGCACATATCAACTTTTTGCACCTAAAATATCGATTTTGAGCATCTTTTGGGTCTGTATCTTGAAAACTATCTAACTAGGAGTAGGCATGTACAGATCGTTTCTAGGACCCAAAAATACCGAATTTTCAGGTGTTTTGGGCCTGAATTTGAGATATAAACGGGTACAGAAGATGCATCCACAAATCGACTTTGGACACTTAAAATATCGATTTTTAGCATGTTTTGAGCCTATATTTTGAAAACATTCGAGAACTGAGTAGGCATGTACAAAACGGTTCTGGGACCCAAAAATATCGAATTTTCGGGTGTTTTGAGGTTGAATTTGGGATATAAACGGATGCAGAAGATACATACACATATTGACTTTGGGCACCTAAAATATCGACTGTCAGCATGTTTTGGGCCTGTATCTGAGTAGACATGTACCGTTCGCTTCTGGGACACCAAAATATCGAATTTTCGGGTGTTTGGTAGCTTGAATTTGAGCTATAAACGGGTACATAAGATGCATGCACATATTGACTTTGGGCACATAAAATATCGATTTTTATCGTGTTTTAGGCCTGTATTTTGAAAATACTCTAACACGCAGTAGGCATGTACAGATTGCTTCTGGGACCCCAAAATATCGAATTTTTGGGTGTTTTGGGCCTGAATTTGAGATATAAACGGGTAATGAAGATGCATGCCCATATCGACTTTGGACACTTAAAATATCGATTTTTAGCATGTTTTGAGCCTATATTTTGTAAACATTCTAGCACTAAGTAGGCATGTACAGATCGCTTCTGAGACCCAAAAATATCGAATTTTCGGGCGTTTTGAGGTTGAATTTGGGATATAAACGGGTGCAGAAGATGCATACACATATTGGCTTTGGGCACTTAAAACATCGATTTTCAGTATGTTTTGGGCCTGTATTTTGAAAATACTCTAACATGGAGTAGGCATGCACAGATATCTTCTGGGACCCCAAAATATCGAATTTTCGGGTGTTTTAGGCCTGAATTTGAGATATCGACTATGGGCACCTAAAATATCGATCTATAGCATGTTTTGAGCCTATATTTTAAAAATATTCTAGCACTGAGTAGGCATGTAGAGATCGCTTCTGGGACCCCAAAATATCGAATTTTCGGGTGTTTTTGCCTGAATTTGAGATGTAAACGGATACAGAAGATGCATGCACATATTGACTTTGGGCACCTAAAATATCGATTTTCAGCATGTTTTGGGCCTATATTTTGAAAATACTCTAACACGGAGTAGGTATGTACAGATCGCTTCTGTGACCCCAAAATATCGAATTTTCGGGTGTTTTAGGCCTGAATTTGAGATATCTACTTTGGGCACCTAAAATATCGATTTTTAGCATGTTTTGAGCCTATATTTTTAAACATTCTTGCACTAAGTAGGCATGTACAGATCGCTTCTGGGACCCAAAAATATCGAATTTTCGGGTGTTTTGAGGTTGAATTTGGGATATAAACGGGTGCAGAAGATGCATACACATATTGGCTTTGGGCACCTAAAATATCGATTTTCAGTATGTTTTGGGCCTGTATTTTGAAAATACTCTAACACGGAGTAGGCATGTACAGATATCTTCTGGGACCCCAAAATATCGAATTTTCGGGTGTTTGGAGCCTGAATTTGAGATATAAACGGGTACAGAAGATGCATGCACATATCGACTTTTGGGCACCTAAAAGATCGATTTTCAGTATGTTTTGGGCCTTTTTTTTTTATATACTCTAACACAGAGTAGGCATGTACAGATAGCTTCTTGGACCCCAAAATTTCGAATTCTAGGGTGTTTTGGGCATGAATTTGAGATATCGACTTTGGGCACCTAAAATATCGATTTTTAGCATGTTTTGGGCCTATATTTTGAAAATATTCTAGCACTGTGAAAGCATGTGGAGATCGCTTCTGGTACCCCAAAATATCGAATTTTCGGGTGTTTTGAGCCTGAATTTGAGATATAAACGGGTACAAAAGATGTATGCACATAATGACTTTGGGAACCTAAAATATCGATTTTGAGCATGTTTTGGGTCTGTATCTTGAAAACATTCTAACTAGGAGTAGGCATGTACAGATCGCCTTCTAGGACCCAAAAATACCGTATTTTCGGGTGTTTTGAGCCTGAATTTGAGATATAAACGGGTACAGAAGATGCATGCACATATCGACTTTGGACACTTAAAATATCGATTTTTAGCATGTTTTGAGCCTATATTTTGTAAACATTCTAGCACTAAGTAGGCATGTACAGATCGCTTCTGGGACCCAAAAATATCGAATTTTCGGGTGTTTGAGGTTGAATTTGGGATATAAACGGGTGCAGAAGATGCATACACATATTGGCTTTGGGCACCTAAAATATCGATTTTCAGTATGTTTTGGGCCTGTATTTTGAAAATACTCTAACACGGAGTAGGCATGTACAGATATCTTCTGGGACCCCAAAATATCGAATTTTCGGGTGTTTGGATCCTGAATTTGAAATATAAACGGGTACAGAAGATGCATGCACATATCGACTTTTGGGCACCTAAAAGATCGATTTTCAGTATGTTTTGGGCCTTTTTTTTATATACTCTAACACAGAGTAGGCATGTACAGATCGCTTCTGGGACCCCAAAATGTCGAATTTTCGGGTGTTTTGGGCATGAATTTGAGATATCGTCCTTGGGCACCTTAAATATCGATTTTTAGCATATTTTGGGCCTATATTTTAAAAATATTCTAGCACTGAGTAGGCATGTAGAGATCGCTTCTGGGACCCCAAAATATCGAATTTTCGGGTGTTTTTGCCTGAATTTGAGATATAAACGGGTACAGAAGATGCATGCACATATTGACTTTGGGCACCTAAAATATCGATTTTCAGCATGTTTTGGGCCTGTATTTTGAAAATACTCTAACACGGAGTAGGCATGTACAGATCGCTTCTGGGACCCAAAAATATCGAATTTTCGGGTGTTTTAGGCCTGAATTTGAGATATCGACTTTGGGCACCTAAAATATCGATTTTTAGCATGTTTTGGGCCTATATTTTGAAAATATTCTAGCACTGTGAAAGCATGTGCAGATCGCTTCTGGGACCCTAGAATATCGAATTTTCGGGTGTTTTGAGAATGAATTTGAGATATAAACGGGTACAAAAGATGTATGTACATAATGACTTTGGGAACCTAAAATATCGATTTTGAGCATGTTTTGGGTCTGTATCTTGAAAACATTCTAACTAGGAGTAGGCATGTACAGATCGCCTTCTAGGACCCAAAAATACCGTATTTTAGGGTGTTTTGAGCCTGAATTTGAGATATAAACGGGTACAGAAGATGCATGCACATATCGACTTTGGACACTTAAAATATCGATTTTTAGCATGTTTTGAGCCTATATTTTGCAAACATTCTAGCATTAAGTAGGCATGTACAGATCGCTTCTGGGACCCAAAAATATCGAATTTTTCGGGTGTTTTGAGGTTGAATTTGGGATATAAACGGGTGCAGAAGATACATACACATATTAGCTTTGGGCACCTAAAATATCGATTTTTAGTATGTTTTAGGCCTGTATTTTGAAAATACTCTAACACAGAGTAGGCATGTACAGATATCTTCTGGGACCCTAAAATATCGAATTTTCGGGTGTTTTGAGCCTGAATTTGAGATATAAACGGGTACAAAAGATGTATGCACATAATGACTTTGGGAACCTAAAATATCGATTTTGAGCATGTTTTGGGTCTGTATCTTGAAAACATTCTAACTAGGAGTAGGCATGTACAGATCGCCTTCTAGGACCCAAAAATACCGTATTTTAGGGTGTTTTGAGCCTGAATTTGAGATATAAACGGGTACAGAAGATGCATGCACATATCGACTTTGGACACTTAAAATATCGATTTTTAGCATGTTTTGAGCCTATATTTTGTAAACATTTTAGCACTAAGTATGCATGTACAGATCGCTTCTGGGACCCCAAAATATCGAATTTTCGGGTGTTTTGAGGTTGAATTTGGGATATAAACGGGTGCTGAAGATGCATACACATATTGGCTTTGGGCACCTAAAATATCGATTTTCAGTATGTTTTGGGCTTGTATTTTGAAAATACTCTAACACGGAGTAGGCATGTACAGATATCTTCTGGGACCCCAAAATATCGAATTTTCGGGTGTTTGGATCCTGAATTTGAAATATAAACGGGTACAGAAAATGCATGCACATATCGACTTTTGGGCCCCTAAAAGATCAATTTTCAGTATGTTTTGGACCTTTTTTTTTATATACTTTAACACAGAGTAGGCATGTACAGATCGCTTCTGGGACACCATAATGTCGAATTTTCGGGTGTTTTGGGCATGAATTTGAGATATCGACTTTGGGCACCTTAAATATCGATTTTTAGCATATTTTGGGCCTATATTTTAAAAATATTCTAGCACTGAGTAGGCATGTAGAGATCGCTTCTGGGACCCCAAAATATAGAATTTTCGGGTGTTTTTGCCTGAATTTGAGATATAAACGGGTACAGAAGATGCATGCACATATCGACTTTTGGGCACCTAAAAGATCGATTTTCAGTATGTTTTGGGCCTTTTTTTTTTATATACTCTAACACAGAGTAGGCATGTACAGATCGCTTATTGGACCCCAAAATTTCAAAGTTTCGGGTGTTTTGGGCATGAATTTGAGATATCGACTTTGGGCACCTTAAATATCGATTTTTAGCATATTTTGGGCCTATATTTTAAAAATATTCTAGCACTGAGTAGGCATGTAGAGATCGCTTCTGGGACCCCAAAATATCGAATTTTCGGGTGTTTTTGCCGGAATTTGTGATATCGACTTTGGGCACCTAAAATATCGATTTCTAGCATGTTTTGGACCTATATTTTGAAAATATTCTAGCACTGAGAAAGCATGTGCAGATCGCTTCTGGGACCCCAAAATATCGAATTTTATGGTGTTTTGAGCCTGAATTTGAGATATAAACGGGTACAAAAGATGTATGCACATATTGACTTTGGGAACCTAAAATATCGATTTTGAGCATGTTTTGGGTCTGTATCTTGAAAACATTCTAACTAGGAGTTGGCATGTACAAATCGCCTTCTAGGACCCAAAAATACCGTATTTTCGGGTGTTTTGAGCCTGAATTTGAGATATAATCGGGTACAGAAGATGCATGCACATATCGACTTTGGACACTTAAAATATCGATTTTTAGCATGTTTTGAGCCTATATTTTGCAAACATTCTAGCATTAAGTAGGCATGTACAGATCGCTTCTGGGACCCAAAAATATCGAATTTTTCGGGTGTTTTGAGGTTGAATTTGGGATATAAACGGGTGCAGAAGATACATACACATATTAGCTTTGGGCACCTAAAATATCGATTTTTAGTATGTTTTAGGCCTGTATTTTGAAAATACTCTAACACAGAGTAGGCATGTACAGATATCTTCTGGGACCCAAAAATATCGAATTTTTCGGGTGTTTTGAGGTTGAATTTGGGATATAAACGGGTGCAGAAGATACATACACATATTAGCTTTGGGCACCTAAAATATCGATTTTTAGTATGTTTTAGGCCTGTATTTTGAAAATACTCTAACACAGAGTAGGCATGTACAGATATCTTCTGGGACCCTAAAATATCGAATTTTCGGGTGTTTTGAGAATGAATTTGAGATATAAACGGGTACAAAAGATGTATGCACATATTGACTTTGGGAACCTAAAATATCGATTTTGAGCATGTTTTGGGTCTGTATCTTGAAAACATTCTAACTAGGAGTTGGCATGTACAAATCGCCTTCTAGGACCCAAAAATACCGTATTTTCGGGTGTTTTGAGCCTGAATTTGAGATATAATCGGGTACAGAAGATGCATGCACATATCGACTTTGGACACTTAAAATATCGATTTTTAGCATGTTTTGAGCCTATATTTTGCAAACATTCTAGCATTAAGTAGGCATGTACAGATCGCTTCTGGGACCCAAAAATATCGAATTTTTCGGGTGTTTTGAGGTTGAATTTGGGATATAAACGGGTGCAGAAGATACATACACATATTAGCTTTGGGCACCTAAAATATCGATTTTTAGTATGTTTTAGGCCTGTATTTTGAAAATACTCTAACACAGAGTAGGCATGTACAGATATCTTCTGGGACCCAAAAATATCGAATTTTTCGGGTGTTTTGAGGTTGAATTTGGGATATAAACGGGTGCAGAAGATACATACACATATTAGCTTTGGGCACCTAAAATATCGATTTTTAGTATGTTTTAGGTCTGTATTTTGAAAATACTCTAACACAGAGTAGGCATGTACAGATATCTTTTGGGACCCTAAAATATCGAATTTTCGGGTGTTTTGAGAATGAATTTGAGATATAAACGGGTACAAAAGATGTATGCACATAATGACTTTGGGAACCTAAAATATCGATTTTGAGCATGTTTTGGGTCTGTATCTTGAAAACATTCTAACTAGGAGTAGGCATGTACAGATCGCCTTCTAGGACCCAAAAATACCGTATTTTCGGGTGTTTTGAGCCTGAATTTGAGATATAAACGGGTACAGAAGATGCATGCACATATCGACTTTGGGCACCTAAAATATCGATTTTTAGCATGTTTTGAGCCTATATTTTTAAACATTCTAGCACTAAGTAGGCATGTACAGATCGCTTCTGGGACCCAAAAATATCGAATTTTCGGGTGTTTTGAGGTTGAATTTGGGATATAAACGGGTGCAGAAGATGCATACACATATTGGCTTTGGGCACCTAAAATATCGATTTTCAGTATGTTTTGGGCCTGTATTTTGAAAATACTCTAACACGGAGTAGGCATGTACAGATATCTTCTGGGACCCCAAAATATCGAATTTTCGGGTGTTTGGATACTGAATTTGAAATATAAACGGGTACAGAAGATGCATGCACATATCGACTTTTGGGCACCTAAAATATCGATTTTCAGTATGTTTTGGGCCTTTTTTTTTTATATATACTCTAACACAGAGTAGGCATGTACAGATCGCTTCTTGGACCCCAAAATGTCGAATTTTCGGGTGTTTGGGCATGAATTTGAGATATTGACTTTGGGCACCTAAAATATCGATTTCCAGCATGTTTTGGGCCTATATTTTGAAAATACTCTAACACGGAGTAGGTATGTACAGATCGCTTCTGGGACCCCAAAATATCGAATTTTCGTGTGTTTTAGGCCTGAATTTGAGATATCGACTTTGGGCACCTAAAATATCGATTTTTAGCATGTTTTGAGCCTATATTTTGTAAATATTATAGCACTAAGTAGGCATGTACAGATCGCTTCTGGGACCCAAAAATATCGAATTTTCGGGTGTTTTGAGGTTGAATTTGGGATATAAACCGGTGCAGAAGATGCATACACATATTCGCTTTGGGCACCTAAAATATCGATTTTTAGTATGTTTTGGGCCTGTATTTTGAAAATACTCTAACACGGAGTAGGCATGTACAGATATCTTCAGGGACCCCAAAATATCGAATTTTCGGGTGTTTGGAGCCTGAATTTGAGATATAAACGGGTACAGAAGATGCAAGCACATATCGACTTTTGGGCACCTAAAAGATCGATTTTCAGTATGTTTTGGGCCTTTTTTCTTTATATACTCTAACACAGAGTAGGCATGTACAGATCGCTTCTGGGACCCCAAAATGTCGAATTTTCGGGTGTTTTGGGCATGAATTTGAGATATCAACTTTGGGCACCTTAAATATCGATTTTTAGCATATTTTGGGCCTATATTTTAAAAATTTTCTAGCACTGAGTAGGCATGTACAGATCGCTTCTGGGACCCCAAAATATCGAATTTTCGGGTGTTTTTGCCTGAATTTGAGATATCGAATTTGGGCACCTAAAATATCGATTTCTAGCATGTTTTGACCCTATATTTTGAAAATATTCTAGCACTGAGAAAGCATGTGCAGATCGCTTCTGGGACCCCAAAATATCGAATTTTCGGGTGTTTTGAGAATGAATTTGAGATATAAACGGGTACAGAAGATGCATGCACATATCGACTTTGGGCACCTAAAATATCGATTTTTAGCATGTTTTGAGCCTATATTTTTAAACATTCTAGCACTAAGTAGGCATGTACAGATCGCTTCTGGGACCCAAAAATATCGAATTTTCGTGTGTTTTGAGGTTGAATTTGGGATATAAACGGGTACAAAAGATGTATGCACATATTGACTTTGGGAACCTAAAATATCGATTTTGAGCGTGTTTTCGGTCTGTATCTTGAAAACATTCTAACTAGGAGTTGGCATGTACAGATCGCCTTCTAGGACCCAAAAATACCGTATTTTCGGGTGTTTTGAGCCTGAATTTGAGATATAATCGGGTACAGAAGATGCATGCACATATCGACTATGGACACTTAAAATATCGATTTTTAGCATGTTTTGAGCCTATATTTTGCAAACATTCTAGCATTAAGTAGGCATGTACAGATCGCTTCTGGGACCCAAAAATATCGAATTTTTCGGGTGTTTTGAGGTTGAATTTGGGATATAAACGGGTGCAGAAGATACATACACATATTAGCTTTGGGCACCTAAAATATCGATTTTTAGTATGTTTTAGGCCTGTATTTTGAAAATACTCTAACACAGAGTAGGCATGTACAGATATCTTCTGGGACCCTAAAATATCGAATTTTCGGGTGTTTTGAGAATGAATTTGAGATATAAACGGGTACAAAAGATGTATGCACATAATGACTTTGGAACCTAAAATATCGATTTTGAGCATGTTTTGGGTCTGTATCTTGAAAACATTCTAACTAGGAGTAGGCATGTACAGATCGCCTTCTAGGACCCAAAAATACCGTATTTTCGGGTGTTTTGAGCCTGAATTTGAGATATAAACGGGTACAGAAGATGCATGCACATATCGACTTTGGACACATACAATATCGATTTTTAGCATGTTTTGAGCCTATATTTTGTAAACATTCTAGCACTAAGTAGGCATGTACAGATATCTTCTGGGACCCCAAAATATCGAATTTTCGGGTGTTTGGATCCTGAATTTGAAATATAAACGGGTACAGAAGATGCATGCACATATCGACTTTTGGGCACCTAAAATATCGATTTTCAGTATGTTTTGGGCCTTTTTTTTTTTTATATACTCTAACACAGAGTAGGCATGTACAGATCGCTTCTTGGACCCCAAAATGTCGAAATTCGGGTGTTTTGGGCATGAATTTGAGATATTGACTTTGGGCACCTAAAATATCGATTTCCAGCATGTTTTGGGCCTATATTTTGAAAATACTCTAACACGGAGTAGGTATGTACAGATCGCTTCTGGGACCCCAAATTATCGAATTTTCGTGTGTTTTAGGCCTGAATTTGAGATATCGACTTTGGGCACCTAAAATATCGATTTTTAGCATGTTTTGAGCCTATATTTTATAAATATTATAGCACTAAGTAGGCATGTACAGATCGCTTCTGGGACCCAAAAATATCGAATTTTCGGGTGTTTTGAGGTTGAATTTGGGATATAAACGGGTGCAGAAGATGCATACACATATTCGCTTTGGGCACCTAAAATATCGATTTTCAGTATATTTTGGGCCTGTATTTTGAAAATACTCTAACACGGAGTAGGCATGTACAGATATCTTCTGGGACCCCAAAATATCGAATTTTCGGGTGTTTGGAGCCTGAATTTGAGATATAAACGGGTACAGAAGATGCAAGCACATATCGACTTTTGGGCACCTAAAAGATCGATTTTCAGTATGTTTTGGGCCTTTTTTCTTTATATACTCTAACACAGAGTAGGCATGTACAGATCGCTTCTGGGACCCCAAAATGTCGAATTTTCGGGTGTTTTGGGCATGAATTTGAGATATCAACTTTGGGCACCTTAAATATCGATTTTTAGCATATTTTGGGCCTATATTTTAAAAAATTTCTAGCACTGAGTAGGCATGTAGAGATCGCTTCTGGGACCCCAAAATATCGAATTTTCGTGTGTTTTAGGCCTGAATTTGAGATATCGACTTTGGGCACCTAAAATATCGATTTTTAGCATGTTTTGAGCCTATATTTTATAAATATTATAGCACTAAGTAGGCATGTACAGATCGCTTCTGGGACCCAAAAATATCGAATTTTCGGGTGTTTTGAGGTTGAATTTGGGATATAAACGGGTGCAGAAGATGCATACACATATTCGCTTTGGGCACCTAAAATATCGATTTTCAGTATATTTTGGGCCTGTATTTTGAAAATACTCTAACACGGAGTAGGCATGTACAGATATCTTCTGGGACCCCAAAATATCGAATTTTCGGGTGTTTGGAGCCTGAATTTGAGATATAAACGGGTACAGAAGATGCAAGCACATATCGACTTTTGGGCACCTAAAAGATCGATTTTCAGTATGTTTTAGGCCTTTTTTCTTTATATACTCTAACACAGAGTAGGCATGTACAGATCGCTTCTGGGACCCCAAAATGTCGAATTTTCGGGTGTTTTGGGCATGAATTTGAGATATCAACTTTGGGCACCTTAAATATCGATTTTTAGCATATTTTGGGCCTATATTTTAAAAAATTTCTAGCACTGAGTAGGCATGTAGAGATCGCTTCTGGGACCCCAAAATATCGAATTTTCGGGTGTTTTTGCCTGAATTTGAGATATCGAATTTGGGCACCTAAAATATCGATTTCTAGCATGTTTTGACCCTATATTTTGAAAATATTCTAGCACTGAGAAAGCATGTGCAGATCGCTTCTGGGACCCCAAAATATCGAATTTTCGGGTGTTTTGAGCCTGAATTTGAGATATAAACGGGTGCAGAAGATGCATACACATATTGGCTTTGGGCACCTAAAATATCGATTTTCAGTATGTTTTGGGCCTGTATTTTGAAAATACTCTAACACGGAGTAGGCATGTACAGATATCTTCTGGGACCCCAAAATATCGAATTTTCGGGTGTTTGGATCCTGAATTTGAAATATAAACGGGTACAGAAGATGCATGCACATATCGACTTTTGGGCACCTAAAATATCGATTTTCAGTATGTTTTGGGCCTTTTTTTTTTTTATATACTCTAACACAGAGTAGGCATGTACAGATCGCTTCTTGGACCCCAAAATGTCGAATTTTCGGGTGTTTGGGCATGAATTTGAGATATTGACTTTGGGCACCTAAAATATCGATTTCCAGCATGTTTTGGGCCTATATTTTGAAAATACTCTAACACGGAGTAGGTATGTACAGATCGCTTCTGGGACCCCAAAATATCGAATTTTCGTGTGTTTTAGGCCTGAATTTGAGATATCGACTTTGGGCACCTAAAATATCGATTTTTAGCATGTTTTGAGCCTATATTTTGTAAATATTATAGCACTAAGTAGGCATGTACAGATCGCTTCTGGGACCCAAAAATATCGAATTTTCGGGTGTTTTGATGTTGAATTTGGGATATAAACGGGTGCAGAAGATGCATACACATATTCGCTTTGGGCACCTAAAATATCGATTTTCAGTATGTTTTGGGCCTGTATTTTGAAAATACTCTAACACGGAGTAGGCATGTACAGATATCTTCTGGGACCCCAAAATATCGAATTTTCGGGTGTTTGGAGCCTGAATTTGAGATATAAACGGGTACAGAAGATGCAAGCACATATCGACTTTTGGGCACCTAAAAGATAGATTTTCAGTATGTTTTGGGCCTTTTTTCTTTATATACTCTAACACAGAGTAGGCATGTACAGATCGCTTCTGGGACCCCAAAATGTCGAATTTTCGGGTGTTTTGGGCATGAATTTGAGATATCGACTTTGGGTACCTTAAATATCGATTTTTAGCATATTTTGGGCCTATATTTTAAAATTTTTCTAGCACTGAGTAGGCATGTAGAGATCGCTTCTGGGACCCCAAAATACCGAATTTTCGGGTGTTTTTGCCTGAATTTGAGATATCGAATTTGGGCACCTAAAATATCGATTTCTAGCATGTTTTGACCCTATATTTTGAAAATATTCTAGCACTGAGAAAGCATGTGCAGATCGCTTCTGGGACCCCAAAATATCGAATTTTCGGGTGTTTTGAGAATGAATTTGAGATATAAACGGGTACAGAAGATGCATGCACATATCGACTTTGGGCACCTAAAATATCGATTTTTAGCATGTTTTGAGCCTATATTTTTAAACATTCTATCACTAAGTAGGCATGTACAGATCGCTTCTGGGACCCAAAAATATCGAATTTTCGTGTGTTTTGAGGTTGAATTTGGGATATAAACGGGTGCAGAAGATGCATACACATATTGGCTATGGGCACCTAAAATATCGATTTTCAGTATGTTTTGGGCCTGTATTTTGAAAATACTCTAAAACTGAGTAGGCATGTACAGATATCTTCTGGGACCCCAAAATATCGAATTTTCGGGTGTTTGGAGCCTGAATTTGAGATATAAACGGGTACAGAAGATGCATGCACATATCGACTTTTGGGCACCTAAAAGATCGATTTTCAGTATGTTTTGGGCCTTTTTTTTTTTTATATACTCTAACACAGAGTAGGCATGTACAGATCGCTTCTTGGACCCCAAAATTTCGAATTTTCGGGTGTTTTGGGCATGAATTTGAGATATCGACTTTGGGCACCTTAAATATCGATTTTTAGCATATTTTAGGCCTATATTTTAAAAATATTCTAGCACTGACTAGGCATGTAGAGAACGCTTCTGGGACCCCAAAGGAATCGAATTTTCGGGTGTTTTTGCCTAAATTTTAGATATAAACGGGTACAGAAGATGCATGCACATATTGACTTTGGGCACCTAAAATATCGATTTTCAGTATGTTTTGGGCATGTATTTTGAAAATACTCTAAAACTGAGTAGGCATGTACAGATATCTTCTTGGACCACAAAATTTCGAATTTTCGGGTGTTTTGGACATGAATTTGAGATATCGACTTTGGGCACCTAAAATATCGATTTCTAGCATGTTTTGGACCTATATTTTGAAAATATTCTAGCACTGAGAAAGCATGTGCAGATCGCTTGTGGGACCCCAAAATATCGAATTTTAGGGTGTTTTGAGCCTGAATTTGAGATATAAATGGGTACAAAAGATGTATGCACATATTGACTTTGGGAACCTAAAATATCGATTTTGAGCATGTTTTGGGTCTGTATCTTGAAAACATTCTAACTAGGAGTAGGCATGTACAGATCGCCTTCTAGGACCCAAAAATACCGTATTCTCGGGTGTTTTGAGCCTGAATTTGAGATATAATCGGGTACAGAAGATGCATGCACATATCGAGTTTGGACACTTAAAATATCGATTTTTAGCATGTTTTGAGCCTATATTTTGTAAACATTGTAGCATTAAGTAGGCATGTACAGATCGCTTCTGGGACCCAAAAATATCGAATTTTTCGGGTGTTTTGAGATTGAATTTGGGATATAAACGGGTGCAGAAGATACATACACATATTAGCTTTGGGCACCTAAAATATCGATTTTTAGTATGTTTTAGGCCTGTATTTTGAAAATACTCTAACACAGAGTAGGCATGTACAGATATCTTCTGGGACCCCAAAATATCGAATTTTCGGGTGTTTTGAGCCTGAATTTGAGATATAAACGGGTACAAAAGATGTATGCACATAATGACTTTGGGAACCTAAAATATCGATTTTGAGCATGTTTTGGGTCTGTATCTTGAAAACATTCTAACTAGGAGTAGGCATGTACAGATCGCCTTCTAGGACCCAAAAATACCGTATTTTCGGGTGTTTTGAGCCTGAATTTGAGATATAAACGGGTACCGAAGATGCATGCACATATCGACTTTGGACACTTACAATATCGATTTTTAGCATGTTTTGAGCCTATATTTTGTAAACATTCTAGCACTAAGTAGGCATGTACAGATCGCTTCTGGGACCCAAAAATATAGAATTTTCGGGTGTTTTGAGGTTAAATTTGGGATATAAACGGGTGCAGAAGATGCATACACATATTGGCTTAGGGCACCTAAAATATCGATTTTTAGTATGTTTTGGGCCTGTATTTTGAAAATACTCTAACACGGAGTAGGCATGTACAGATATCTTCTGGGACCCCAAAATATCGAATTTTCGGGTGTTTGGATCCTGAATTTGAATTCCTGAATTGTTTTGGGCCTTTTTTTTTTTTTTATATACTCTAACACAGAGTAGGCATGTACAGATCGCTTCTTGGACCCCAAAATGTCGAATTTTCGGGTGTTTTGGGCATGAATTTGAGATATCGACTTTGGGCACCTTAAATATCGATTTTTAGCATATTTTGGGCCTATATTTTAAAAATATTCTAGCACTGAGTAGGCATGTAGAGATCGCTTCTGGTACCCCAAAATATCGAATTTTCGGGTGTTTTTGCCTGAATTTGAGATATAAACGGGTACAGAAGATGCATGCACATATTGACTTTGGGCACCTAAAATATCGATTTTCAGCATGTTTTGGGCCTATATCTTGAAAATACTCTAACACGGAGTAGGTATGTACAGATCGCTTCTGGGACCCCAAAATATCGAATTTTCTGGTGTTTTAGGCCTGAATTTGAGATATCGACTTTGGGCACCTAAAATATCAATTTTAGCATGTTATGGGCCTATATTTTGAAAATATTCTAGCACTGAGAAAGCATGTGCAGATCGCTTCTGAGACCAAAAAATATCGAATTTTCGGGTGTTTGGAGCCTGAATTTGAGATATAAACGGGTACTGAAGATGCATGCACATATCGACTTTTGGGCACCTAAAATATCGATTTTGAGCATGTTTTGGGTCTGTATCTTGAAAACATTCTAACTAGGAGTAGGCATGTACAGATTGCTTCTAGGACCCAAAAATACCGAATTTTCAGGTGTTTTAAGCCTGAATTTGAGATATAAACGGGTACAGAAGATGCATCCACAAATCGACTTTGGACATTTAAAATATCGATTTTTAGCATGTTTTGAGCCTATATTTTGAAAACATTCTAGAACTGAGTAGTCATGTACAGAACGGTTCTGGGACCCAAAAATATCGAATTTTCGGGTGTTTTGAGGTAGAATTTGGGATATAAACGGATGCAGAAGATACATACACATATTGACTTTGGGCACCTAAAATATCGATTTTCAGCATGTTTTGGGCCTGTATCTGAGTAGGCATGTACAGATCGCTTCTGGGACCCCAAAATACCGAATTTTCGGGTGTTTGGAGCTTGAATTTGAGCTATAAACTGGTACATAAGATGCATGCACATATTGACTTTGGGCACCTAAAATATCGATTTTCATCGTGTTTTACTCCTGTATTTTGAAAATACTCTAACACGCAGTAGGCATGTACAGATTGCTTTTGGGACCCCAAAATATCGAATTTTTGGGTAGTTTGGGCCTGAATTTGAGATATAAACGGGTAATGAAGATGCATGCATCGACTTTGGACACTTAAAATATCGATTTTTAGCATGTTTTGAGCCTATATTTTGAAAACATTCTAGAACTGAGTAGGCATGTACAGAACAGTTCTGGGACCCAAAAATATCGAATTTTCGGGTGTTTTGAGGTTGAATTTGGGATATAAACGGATGCAGAAGATACATACACATATTGACTTTGGGCACCTAAAATATCGATTTTCAGCATGTTTTGGGCCTGTATCTGAGTAGGCATGTACAGATCGCTTCTGGGACCACAAAATACCGAATTTTCGGGTGTTTGGAGCTTGAATTTGAGCTATAAACTGGTACATAAGATGCATGCACATATTGACTTTGGGCACCTAAAATATCGATTTTTATCGTGTTTTACTCCTGTATTTTGAAAATACTCTAACACGCAGTAGGCATGTACAGATTGCTTTTGGGACCCCAAAATATCGAATTTTTGGGTAGTTTGGGCCTGAATTTGAGATATAAACGGGTAATGAAGATGCATGCACATATCGACTTTGGACACTTAAAATATCGATTTTTAGCATGTTTTGAGCCTATATTTTGAAAACATTCTATAACTGAGTAGGCATGTACAGAACGGTTCTGGGACCCAAAAATATCGAATTTTCGGGTGTTTTGAGGTTGAATTTGGGATATAAACGGATGCAGAAGATACATACACATATTGACTTTGGGCACCTAAAATATCGATTTTCAGCATGTTTTGGGCCTGTATCCGAGTAGGCATATACAGATCGCTTCTGGAATCCAAAAATATCGAATTTTCGGGTGTTTTTAGCCTGAATTTGAGATATAAACAGGTATAGAAGATGCATGCACATATCGACTTTTGGGCACCAAAAATATCGATTTTGAGCATGTTTTGGGTCTGTATCTTGAAAACATTCTAACTAGGAGTAGGCATGTACAGATCGTTTCTAGGACCCAAAAATACCGAATTTTCGGGGGTTTTGAACCTGAATTTAAGATATAAACGGGTACAGAACATATCGACTTTGGACACTTAAAATATCGATTTTTAGCATGTTTTGAGCCTATATTTTAATAACATTCTAGCACTGAGTAGGCATGTACAGATCGCTTCTGGGACCCAAAAATATCGAATTTTCGGGAGTTTTGAGGTTGAATTTGAGATATAAACGGGTGCAGATGATGCATACATATTCTGACTTTGGGCACCTAAAATATCGATTTTCAGCATGTTTTGGGCCTGTATCTGAGTAGGCATGTACAGATCGCTTCTGGGACCCCAAAATATTGAATTTTCGGGTGTTTGGACCCTCAATTTGAGTTATAAACGGGTACAGAAGATGCATGCACATATCGCCTTTTGGGCACCCAAACGATCGATTTTTAGTATGTTTTGGGCCTTTATTTTGAAAATACTCTAAGACGGAGTAGGCATGTACAGTTCGCTTCTGGGACCCCAAAATATCGAATTTTCGGGTGTTTTAGGCCTGAATTTGAGATATAAACGGATACAGATATGGCATGCACATATTGACTTTGGACACTTAAAATATCGATTTTTAGCATGTTTTGGGCCTGTATTTTGAAAATACTCTAACACGGAGTAGGCATGCACAGATTGCTTCTGGGACCCAAAAATATCGAATTTTCGGGTGTTTTGAGCCTGAATTTGAGATATAAACAGGTACTGAAGATGCATGTACATATCGACTTTTGGGCATCTAAAATATCGATTTTGAGCATGTTTTGGGTCTGTATCTTAAAAACATTCTAACTAGGAGTAGGCAAGTACAGATCGCTTCTAGGATCCAAAAATATCGAATTTTCGGGTGTTTTGAGCCTGAATTTGAGATATAAACGGTTACAGAAGATGCATGCACATATCGACTTTGGACACTTAAAATATCGATTTTTAGCATGTTTTGAGACTATATTTTAAAAAATATTCTAGCACTGAGTAGGCATGTACAGATCACTTCTGGGACCCCAAAATATCGAATTTTCGGGTGATTATAAGCCTGAATTTGAAAATATAAACGGGTACAGAAGATGCATTGAAATATCGACTTTGGACACTTAAAATATCGATTTTTAGCATGTTTTGAGCCTATATTTTGAAAACATTCTAGCACTGAGTAGGCAGGTACAGATCGCTTATGGGACCCAAAAATATCGAATTTTCGGGTGTTTTGAGGTTGAATTTCAGATATCAACGAGTGCAGTAGATGCATACACATATTGACTCTGGGCACCTAAAATATCGATTTTCAGCATGTTTTGGGCCTGTATCTGAGTAGGCATGTACAGATCGTTTCTGGGACCCCAAAATATCGATTTTTTGGGTGTTTTGAGCCTGAATATGAGATATAAACGGGTACAGAAGATGCGTGCACATATCGACTTTTGCTCACCTAAAAGATCGATTTTCAGTATTTTTTAGGCCTGTATATTGAAAATACTCTAACACGGAGTAGGCATAAATAGATCGCATCTGGGACCCAAAAATATCGAATTTTAGAGTGTTTTGAGGTTGAATTTGAGATATAAATGGGTACAGAAGATGCATCCACATATCGACTTATGGGCACCTAAAAGATCGATTTTCACTATGTTTTGAGCCTGTATATTGAAAACATTCTAACACGGAATAGGCATGTACAGATCGCTTCTGGGACCCCAAAATATCGAATTTTCGGGTGTTTTGGGCCTGAATTTGAGATATCGACTTTGGGCACCTGAAATATCGATTTTTAGCACGTTTTGGGCCTATATTTTGAAAATATTCTAGCACTGAGTAGGCATGTACAGATCGATTCTGGGACCCCAAAATATCGAATTTTCGGGTGTTTTGAGCCTGAATTTGAGATATAAACGGGTACAGAAGATGCATGCACATATCGACTTTTGGGCACCTAAAATATCGATTTTGAGCATGTTTTGGGTCTGTATCTTGAAAACATTCTAACTTGGAGTAGGCATGTACAGATCGTTTCTAGGACCCAAAAATACCGAATTTTCGTAGGTTTTGAGCCTGAATTTAAGATATAAACGGGTACAGAACATATCGACTTTGGACACTTAAAATATCGATTTTTAGCATGTTTTGAGCCTATATTTTGATAACATTCTAGCACTGAGTAGGCATGTACAGATCGCTTCTGGGACCCAAAAATATCGAATTTTCGGGTGTTTTGAGGTTGAATTTGAGATATAAACGGGTGCAGATGATGCATACATATATTGACTTTGGGCACCTAAAATATCGATTTTCAGCTTGTTTTGGGACTGTATCTGAGTAGGCATGTACAGATCGCTTCTGGGACCCCAAAATATCGAATTTTCGGGTGTTTGGAGCCTCAATTTGAGTTATAAACGGGTACAGAAGATGCATGAACATATCGCCTTTTGGGCACCTAAACGATCGATTTTTAGTATGTTTTGGACCTTTATTTTGAAAATACTCTAACACGGAGTAGGCATGTACAGATCGTTTCTGGGACCCCAAAATATCGAATTTTCGGGTGTTTTGAGCCTGAATTTGAGATATAAACGGTTACAGAACATATCGACTTTGGACACTTAAAATATCGATTTTTAGCATGTTTTGAGCCTATATTTTGATAACATTCTAGCACTTAGTAGGCATATACAGATCGCTTCTGGGACCCCAAAATATTGAATTTTCGGGTGTTTTGAGCCTGAATTTGAGATATAAACGGTTACAGAAGATGCATGCACATATCGACTTTGGACACTTAAAATATCGATTTTTAGCATGTTTTGAGCCTATTTTTTAAAAAATATTCTAGCACTACGTAGGCATGTACAGATCACTTCTGGGACCCCAAAATATCGAATTTTCGGGTAATTATAAGCCTGAATTTGAGATATAAACGGGTACAGAAGATGCATGCACATATCGACTTTGTACACATAAAATATCGATTTTTAGCATGTTTTGAGCCTATATTTTGAAAACATTCTAGCACTGAGTAGGCAGGTACAGATCGCTTCTGGGACCCAAAAATATCGAATTTTCGGGTGTTTTGAGGTTGAATTTGAGATATCAATGAGTGCAGTAGATGCATACACATATTGACTCTGGGCACCTAAAATATCGATTTTCAGCATGTTTTGGGCCTGTATCTGAGTAGGCATGTACAGATCGTTTCTGGGACCCCAAAATATCGAATTTTCGGGTGTTTGGAGCCTGAATTTAAGATATAAACGGGTACAGAACATATCAACTTTGGACACTTAAAATATCGATTTTTAGCATGTTTTGAGCCTATATTTTGAAAACATTCTAGCACTGAGTAGGCAGGTACAGATCGCTTATGGGACCCAAAAATATCGAATTTTCGGGTGTTTTGAGGTTGAATTTCAGATATCAACGAGTGCATACACATATTGACTCTGGGCACCTAAAATATCGATTTTCAGCATGTTTTGGGCCTGTATCTGAGTAGGCATGTACAGATCGTTTCTGGGACCCCAAAATATCGATTTTTTGGGTGTTTGGAGCCTGAATATGAGATATAAACGGGTACAGAAGATGCGTGCACATATCGACTTTTGCTCACCTAAAAGATCGATTTTCAGTATGTTTTGGGCCTGTATATTGAAAATACTCTAACACGGAGTAGGCATAAACAGATCGCATCTGGGACCCAAAAATATCGAATTTTAGAGTGTTTTGAGGTTGAATTTGAGATATAAATGGGTACAGAAGATGCATCCACATATCGACTTATGGGCACCTAAAAGATCGATTTTCACTATGTTTTGAGCCTGTATATTGAAAACACTCTAACACGGAATAGACATGTACAGATCGCTTCTGGGACCCCAAAATATCGAATTTTCGGGTGTTTAGGGCCTGAATTTGACATATCGACTTTGGGCACCTAAAATATCGTTTTTTAGCATGTTTTGGGCCTATATTTTGAAAATATTCTAGCACTGAGTAGGCATGTACAGATCGATTCTGGGATCTCAAAATATCGAATTTTCGGGTGTTTTGAGCCTGAATTTGAGATATAAACTGGTACAGAAGATGCATGCACATATCGACTTTTGGGCACCTAAAATATCGATTTTGAGCATGTTTTGGGTCTGTATCTTGAAAACATTCTAACTAGGAGTAGGCATGTACAGATCGTTTCTAGGACCCAAAAATACCGAATTTTCGGGGGTTTTGAGCCTGAATTTAAGATATAAACGGGTACATAACATATCGACTTTGGACACTTAAAATATCGATTTTTAGCATGTTTTGAGCCTATATTTTGATAACATTCTAGCACTGAGTAGGCATGTACAGATCTCTTCTGGGACCCAAAAATATCGAATTTTCGGGTGTTTTGAGGTTGAATTTGAGATATAAACGGGTGCAGATGATGCATACATATATTGACTTTGGGCACCTAAAATATCGATTTTCAGCTTGTTTTGGGCCTGTATCTGAGTAGGCATGTACAGATCGCTTCTGGGACCCCAAAATATCGAATTTTCGGGTGTTTGGAGCCTCAATTTGAGTTATAAACGGGTACAGAAGATGCATGCACATATCGCCTTTTGGGCACCTAAACGATCGATTTTTAGTATGTTTTGGGCCTTTATTTTGAAAATACTCTAAGACGGAGTAGGCATGTACAGTTCGCTTCTGGGACCCCAAAATATCGAATTTTCGGGGGTTTTAGGCCTGAATTTGAGATATAAACGGATACAGAAATGGCATGCACATATTGACTTTGGACACTTAAAATATCGATTTTTAGCATGTTTTGGGCCTGTATTTTGAAAATACTCTAACACGGAGTAGGCATGTACAGAACGTTTCTGGGACCCAAAAATATCGAATTTTCGGGTGTTTTGAGCCTGATTTTGAGATATAAACAGGTACTGAAGATGCATGTACATATCAACTTTTGGGCACCTAAAATATCGATTTTGAGCATGTTTTTTGGTCTGTATCTTAAAAACATTCTAACTAGGAGTAGGCAAGTACAGATCGCTTCTAGGATCCAAAAATACCGAATTTTTGGGTGTTTTGAGACTGAATTTGAGATATAAACGGTTACAGAAGATGCATGCACATATCGACTTTGGACACTTAAAATATCGATTTTTAGCATGTTTTGAGCCTATTTTTTAAAAAATATTCTAGCACTACGTAGGCATGTACAGATTACTTCTGGGACCCCAAAACATCGAATTTTCGGGTAATTATAAGCCTGAATTTGAGATATAAACGGGTACAGAAGATGCATGCACATATCGACTTTGGACACTTAAAATATCGATTTTTAGCATGTTTTGAGCCTATATTTTGAAAACATTCTAGCACTGAGTAGGCAGGTACAGATCGCTTCTGGGACCCAAAAATATCGAATTTTCGGGTGTTTTGAGGTTGAATTTGAGATATCAACGAGTGCAGTAGATGCATACACATATTGACTCTGGGCACCTAAAATATCGATTTTCAGCATGTTTTGGGCCTGTATCTGAGTAGGCATGTACAGATCGTTTCTGGGACCCCAAAACATCAAATTTTCGGGTGTTTGGAGCCTGAATTTAAGATATAAACGGGTACAGAACATATCGACTTTGGACACTTAAAATATCGATTTTTAGCATGTTTTGAGCCTATATTTTGATAACATTCTAGCACTGAGTAGGCATGTACAGATCGCTTCTGGGACCCAAAAATATCGAATTTTCGGGTGTTTTGAGGTTGAATTTGAGATATAAACGGGTGCAGATGATGCATACATATATTGACTTTGGGCACCTAAAATATCGATTTTCAGCATGTTTTGGGCCTGTATCTGAGTAGGCATTTACAGATCGCTTCTGGGACCCCAAAATATCGAATTTTCGGGTGTTTGGAGCCTCAATTTGAGTTATAAACGGGTACAGAAGATGCATGCACATATCGCCTTTTGGGCACCTAAACGATCGATTTTAAGTATGTTTTGGGCCTTTATTTTGAAAATACTCTAAGACGGAGTAGGCATGTACAGTTCGCTTCTGGGACCCCAAAATATTGAATTTTCGGGTGTTTTAGGCCTGAATTTGAGATATAAACGGATACAGATATGGCATGCACATATTGACTTTGGACACTTAAAATATCGATTTTTAGCATGTTTTGGGCCTGTATTTTGAAAATACTCTAACACGGAGTAGGCATGCACAGATCGCTTCTGGGACCCAAAAATATCGAATTTTCGGGTGTTTTGAGCCTAAATTTGAGATATAAACAGGTACTGAAGATGCATGCACATATCGACTTTGGACACTTAAAATATCGATTTTTAGCATGTTTTGAGCCTATATTTTAAAAAATATTCTAGCACTAAGTAGGCATGTACAGATCACTTCTGGGACCCCAAAATATCGAATTTTCGGGTGATTATAAGCCTGAATTTTAATATATAAACGGGTACAGAAGATGCATTGAAATATTGACTTTGGACACTTAAAATATCGATTTTTAGCATGTTTTGAGCCTATATTTTGAAAACATTCTAGCACTGAGTAGGCAGGTACAGATCGCTTCTGGGACCCAAAAATATCGAATTTTCGGGTGTTTTGAGGTTGAATTTCAGATATCAACGAGTGCAGTAGATGCATACACATATTGACTCTGGGCACCTAAAATATCGATTTTCAGCATGTTTTGGACCTGTATCTGAGTAGGCATGTACAGATCGTTTCTGGGACCCCAAAATATCGAATTTTTGGGTGTTTGGAGCCTGAATATGAGATATAAACGGGTACAGAAGATGCGTGCACATATCGACTTTTGCTCACCTAAAAGATCGATTTTCAGTATGTTTTAGGCCTGTATTTTGAAAATTCTCTAACACGGAGTAGGCATAAACAGATCGCATCTGGGACCCAAATATATCGAATTTTAAAGTGTTTTAAGGTTGAATTTGAGATATAAACGGGTACAGAAGATGCATCCACATATCGACTTATGGGCACCTAAAAGATCGATTTTCACTATGTTTTGAGCCTGTATATTGAAAACACTCTAACACGGAATAGGCATGTACAGATCGCTTCTGGGACCCCAAAATATCGAATTTTCGGGTGTTTTGGGCCTGAATTTGAGATATCGACTTTGGGCACCTAAAATATCGATTTATAGCATGTTTTGGGCCTATATTTTGAAAATATTCTAGCACTGAGTAGGCATGTACAGATCGATTCTGGGACCCCAAAATATCGAATTTTCGGGTGTTTTGAGCCTGAATTTGAGATATAAACGGGTACAGAAGATGCATGCACATATCGACTTTGGACACTTAAAATATCGATTTTTAGCATGTTTTGAGCCTATATTTTAAAAAATATTCTAGCACTAAGTAGGCATGGACAGATCGCTTCTGGGACCCAAAAATATCGAATTTTCGAGTGTTTTAGGCCTGAATTTGAGATATAAACGGATACAGATATGGCATGCACATATTAACTTTGGACACTTAAAATATCGATTTTTAGCATGTTTTGGGCCTGTATTTTGAAAATACTCTAACACGGAGTAGGCATGCACAGATCGCTTCTGGGACCCAAAAATATCGAATTTTCGGGGGTTTTGAGCCTGAATTTGAGATATAAACAGGTACTGAAAATGCATGTACATATCGACTTTTGGGCACCTAAAATATCGATTTGGAGCATGTTTTTGGTCTGTAACTTAAAAACATTCTAACTAGGAGGAGGCAAGTACAGATCGCTTCTAGGATCCAAAAATATCGAATTTTCGGGTGTTTTGAGCCTGAATTTGAGATATAAACGGTTACAGAAGATGCATGCACATATCGACTTTGGACACTTAAAATATCGATTTTTAACATGTTTTGAGCCTATATTTTAAAAAATATTCTAGCACTAAGTAGGCATGTACAGATCACTTCTGGGACCCCAAAATATCGAATTTCCGGGTGATTATAAGCCTGAATTTGATATATAAACGGGTACAGAAGATGCATTGAAATATCGACTTTGGACACTTAAAATATCGATTTTTAGCATGTTTTGAGCCTATATTTTGAAAACATTCTAGCACTGAGTAGGCAGTTGCAGATCGCTTCTGGGACCCAAAAATATCGAATTTTCGGGTGTTTTGAGGTTGAATTTGAGATATAAACTTGTGCAGATGATGCATACATATATTGAATTTGGGCACCTAAAATATCTATTTTCAGCTTGTTTTGGGCCTGTATCTGAGTAGGCATGTACAGATCGCTTCTGGGACCCCAAAATATCGAATTTTCGGGTGTTTGGAGCCTCAATTTGAGTTATAAACGGGTACAGAAGATGCATGCACATATCGCCTTTTGGGCACCTAAACGATCGATTTTTAGTATGTTTTGGGCCTTTATTTTGAAAATACTCTAAGACGGAGTAGGCATGTACAGTTCGCTTCTGGGACCCCAAAATATCGAATTTTCGGGTGTTTTAGGCCTGAATTTGAGATATAAACGGATACAGAAATGGCATGCACATATTGACTTTGGACACTTAAAATATCGATTTTTAGCATGTTTTGGGCCTGTATTTTGAAAATACTCTAACACGGAGTAGGCATGTACAGATCGTTTCTGGGACCCAAAAATATCGAATTTTCGGGGGTTTTGAGCCTGAATTTGAGACATAAACAGGTACTGAAGATGCATGTACATATCGACTTTTGGGCACCTAAAATATCGATTTTGAGCATGTTTTTTGGTCTGTATCTTAAAAACATTCTAACTAGGAGTAGGCAAGTACAGATCGCTTCTAGGATCCAAAAATACTGAATTTTCGGGTGTTTTGAGCCTGAATTTGAGATATAAACGGTTACAGAAGATGCATGCACATATCGACTTTGGACTCTTAAAATATCGATTTTTAGCATGTTTTGAGCCTATTTTTTAAAAAATATTCTAGCACTACGTCGGCATGTACAGATCACTTCTGGGACCCCAAAATATCGAATTTTCGGGTAATTATAAGCCTGAATTTGAGATATAAACGGGTACAGAAGATGCATGCACATATCGACTTTGGACACTTAAAATATCGATTTTTAGCATGTTTTGAGCCTATATTTTGAAAACATTCTAGCACTGAGTAGGCAGGTACAGATCGCTTCTGGGACCCAAAAATATCGAATTTTCGGGTGTTTTGAGGTTGAATTTCAGATATCAAAGAGTGCATACACATATTGACTCTGGGCACCTAAAATATCGATTTTCAGCATGTTTTGGGCCTGTATCTGAGTAGGCATGTACAGATCGTTTCTGGGACCCCAAAATATCGAATTTTCGGTTG
Organism: Petrolisthes cinctipes; assembly: GCA_033782935.1. Taxonomy (NCBI): domain Eukaryota; kingdom Metazoa; phylum Arthropoda; class Malacostraca; order Decapoda; family Porcellanidae; genus Petrolisthes; species Petrolisthes cinctipes. The sequence goes on from JAWQEG010000015.1 coordinate 5,379,869, forward strand.
TTTGGAGCCTGAATTTAAGATATAAACGGGTACAGAACATATCGACTTTGGACACTTAAAATATCGATTTTTAGCATGTTTTGAGCCTATATTTTGATAACATTCTAGCACTGAGTAGGCATGTACAGATAGCTTCTGGGACCCAAAAATATCGAATTTTCGGGTGTTTTGAGGTTGAATTTGAGATATAAACGGGTGCAGAAGATGCATACATATATTGACTTTGGGCACCTAAAATATCGATTTTCAGCATGTTTTGGGCCTGTATCTGAGTAGGCATGTACAGATCTCTTCTGGGACCCCAAAATATCGAATTTTCGGGTGTTTGGAGCCTCAATTTGAGTTATAAACGGGTACAGAAGATGCATGCACATATCGCCTTTTGGGCAAATAAACGATCGATTTTTAGTATGTTTTGGGCCTTTATTTTGAAAATACTCTAAGACGGAGTAGGCATGTACAGTTCGCTTCTGGGACCCCAAAATATCGAATTTTCGGCTGTTTTAGGCCTGAATTTGAGATATAAACGGATACAGATATGGCATGCACATATTGACTTTGGACACTTAAAATATCGATTTTTAGCATGTTTTGGGCCTGTATTTTGAAAATACTCTAACACGGAGTAGGCATGCACAGATCGCTTCTGGGACCCAAAAATATCGAATTTTCGGGTGTTTTGAGCCTGAATTTGAGATATAAACAGGTATTGAAGATGCATGTACATATCGACTTTTGGGCTCCTAAAATATCTATTTTGAGCATGTTTTGGGTCTGTATCTTAAAAACATTCTAACTAGGAGTAGGCAAGTACAGATCGCTTCTAGGATCCAAATATATCGAATTTTCGGGTGTTTTGAGCCTGAATTTGAGATATAAACGGTTACAGAAGATGCATGCACATATCGACTTTGGACACTTAAAATATCGATTTTTAGCATGTTTTGAGCCTATATTTTAAAAAATATTCTAGCACTAAGTAGGCAGGTACAGATAGCTTCTGGGACCCAAAAATATCGAATTTTCGGTTGTTTTGAGGTTGAATTTGAGATATCAATGAGTGCTGTAGATGCATACACATATTGACTCTGGGCACCTAAAATATCGATTTTCAGCATGTTTTAGGCCTGTATCTGAGTAGGCATGTACAGATCGTTTCTGGGACCCCAAAATATCGAATTTTCGGGTGTTTGGAGCCTGAATTTAAGATATAAACGGGTACAGAACATATCGACTTTGTACACTTAAAATATCGATTTTTAGCATGTTTTGAGCCTATATTTTGAAAACATTCTAGCACTGAGTAGGCAGGTACAGATCGCTTATGGGACCCAAAAATATCGAATTTTCGGGTGTTTTGAGGTTGAATTTCAGATATCAACGAGTGCATACACATATTGACTCTGGGCACCTAAAATATCGTTTTTCAGCATGTTTTGGGCCTGTATCTGAGTAGGCATGTACAGATCGTTTCTGGGACCCCAAAATATCGATTTTTTGGGTGTTTGGAGCCTGAATATGAGATATAAACGGGTACAGAAGATGCGTGCACATATCGACTTTTGCTCACCTAAAAGATCGATTTTCAGTATGTTTTGGGCCTGTATATTGAAAATACTCTAACACGGAGTAGGCATAAACAGATCGCATCTGGGACCCAAAAATATCGAATTTTAGAGTGTTTTGAGGTTGAATTTGAGATATAAATGGGTACAGAAGATGCATCCACATATCGACTTATGGGCACCTAAAAGATCGATTTTCACTATGTTTTGAGCCTGTATATTGAAAACACTCTAACACGGAATAGGCATGTACAGATCGCTTCTGGGACCCCAAAATATCGAATTTTCGGGTGTTTAGGGCCTGAATTTGAGATATCGACTTTGGGCACCTAAAATATCGTTTTTTAGCATGTTTTGTGCCTATATTTTGAAAATATTCTAGCACTGAGTAGGCATATACAGATCGATTCTGGGACCCTAAAATATCGAATTTTCGGGTGTTTTGAGCCTGAATTTGAGATATAAACGGGTACAAAAGATGCATGCACATATCGACTTTTGGGCACCTAAAATATCGATTTTGAGCATGTTTTGGGTCTGTATCTTGAAAACATTCTAACTAGGAGTAGGCATGTACAGATCGTTTCTAGGACCCAAAAATACCGAATTTTCGGGGGTTTTGAGCCTGAATTTAAGATATAAACGGGTACAGAACATATCGACTTATGGGCACCTAAAAGATCGATTTTCACTATGTTTTAAGCCTGTATATTGAAAACACTCTAACACGGAGTAGGCATAAACAGATCGCTTCTGGGATCCAAAAATACCGTATTTTCGGGTGTTTTGAGCCTGAATTTGAGATATAAACGGTTACAGAAGATGCATGCACATATCGACATTGGACACTTAAAATATCGATTTTTAGCATGTTTTGAGCCTATATTTTAAAAAATATTCTAGCACTACGTAGGCATGTACAGATCACTTCTGGGACCCCAAAATATCGAATTTTCGGGTAATTATAAGCCTGAATTTGAGATATAAATGGGTACAGGAGATGCATGCACATATCGACTTTGGACACATAAATAATCGATTTTTAGCATGTTTTGAGCCTATATTTTGAAAACATTCTAGCACTTAGTAGGCAGGTACAGATTGCTTCTGGGACCCAAAAATATCGAATTTTCGGGTGTTTTGAGGTTGAATTTGAGATATCAACGATTGCAGTAGATGCATACACATATTGACTCTGGGCACCTAAAATATCAATTTTCAGCATGTTTTGGGCCTGTATCTGAGTAGGCATGTACAGATCGTTTCTGGGACCCCAAAATATCGAATTTTCGGGTGTTTGGAGCCTGAATTTGAGATATAAACGGGTACAGAAGATGCATGCACATATCGACTTTTGGGCACCTAAAAGATCGATTTTCAGTATGTTTTGGGCCTGTATTTTGAAAATACTCTAACACGGAGTAGGCATGAACAGATCGCTTCTGGGACCCAAAAATATCGAATTTTCGGGTGTTCTGAGGTTGAATTTGGGATATAAACGGGTGCAGAAGAGGCATACACATATTGACTTTGGTCTCCTAAAATATCGATTTTTAGCATGTTTTGGGCCTATATTTTGAAAATATTCTTGCACTAAGTAGGCATGTACAGATCGATTCTGGGGCCCCAAAATATCGAATTTTCGGGTGTTTTGAGCCTGAATTTGAGATATAAACGGGTACAAAAGATGCATGCACATATCGACTTTTGGGCACCTAAAATATCGATTTTGAGCATGTTTTGGGTCTGTATCTTGAAAACATTCTAACTAGGAGTAGGCATGTACAGATCGTTTCTAGGACCCAAAAATACCGAATTTTCGGGGGTTTTGAGCCTGAATTTAAGATATAAACGGGTACAGAACATATCGACTTTGGACACTTAAAATATCGATTTTTAGCATGTTTTGAGCCTATATTTTGATAACATTCTAGCACTGAGTAGGCATGTACAGATCGCTTCTGGGACCCAAAAATATCGAATTTTCGGGTGTTTTGAGGTTGAATCTGGGATATAAATGGGTGCAGAAGATGCATACACATATTCACTTTGTGCACCTAAAATATCGATTTTCAGTATGTTTTGGGCCTGTATTTTGAAAATAATCTAACACGGAGTAGGCATGTACAGTTCGCTTCAGGGAACCCCAAATATCGAATTTTCGGGTGTTTTGGGCCTGAATTTGAGATATCGACTTTGGGCACCTAAAATATCGATTTTTAGCATGTTTTGGGCCTATGTTTTGAAAATATTCTTGCACTAAGTAGGCATGTACAGATCGCTTCTGGGACCCCAAAATATCGAATTTTTGGGTGTTTTGAGCCTGAATTTGAGATATAAACGGGTACAGAAAATACATGCACATATTGACTTTGGGCACTTAAAATATCGATTTTCAGCATGTTTTGGGCCTGTATTTTGGAAATACTCTAACACGGAGTAGGCATGTTCAGATCGCTTCTCGGACCCAAAAACATCGAATTTTCGGGTGTTTTGAGGTTGAATTTGGGATATAAACGGGTGCAGATGATGCAAACAGATATTGACTTTGGTCACCTTAAATATCGATTTTCAGCATGTTTTGGGCCTGTATTTCGAAAATATTCTAACACGGAGTAGGCAAGTACAGATCGCTTCTAGGATCCAAAAATACCGTATTTTCGGGTGTTTTGAGCCTGAATTTGAGATATAAACGGTTACAGAAGATGCATGCACATATCGACTTTGGACACTTAAAATATCGATTTTTAGCATGTTTTGAGCCTATATTTTAAAAAATATTCTAGCACTATGTAGGCATGTACAGATCACTTCTGGGACCCCAAAATATCGAATTTTCGGGTAATTATAAGCCTGAATTTGAGATATAAATGGGTACAGGAGATGCATGCACATATCGACTTTGGACACATAAAATATCGATTTTTAGCATGTTTTGAGCCTATATTTTGAAAACATTCTAGCACTGAGTAGGCAGGTACAGATCGCTTCTGGGACCCAAAAATATCGAATTTTCGGGTGTTTTGAGGTTGAATTTGAGATATCAACGAGTGCAGTAGATGCATACACATATTGACTCTGGGCACCTAAAATATCGATTTTCAGCATGTTTTGGGCCTGTATCTGAGTAGGCATGTACAGATCGTTTCTGGGACCCCAAAATATCGAATTTTCGGGTGTTTGGAGCCTGAATTTGAGATATAAACGGGTACAGAAGATGCATGCACATATCGACTTTTGGGCACCTAAAAGATCGATTTTCAGTATGTTTTGGGCCTGTATTTTGAAAATACTCTAACACGGAGTAGGCATGAACAGATCGCTTCTGGGACCCAAAAATATCGAATTTTCGGGTGTTCTGAGGTTGAATTTGGGATATAAACGGGTGCAGAAGAGGCATACACATATTGACTTTGGTCTCCTAAAATATCGATTTTTAGCATGTTTTGGGCCTATATTTTGAAAATATTCTTGCACTAAGTAGGCATGTACAGATCGCTTCTGGGACCCCAAAATATCGTATTTTCAGGTGTTTGGAGCCTGAATTTTAGATATAAACGAGTACAGAAGATGCATGCACATATCGACTTTTGGGCACCTAAAAGATCGATTTTTAGTATGTTTTGGGCCTGTATTTTGAAAATACTCTAACACGGAGTTGGCATGTACAGTTCGCTTCTGGGACCCCAAAATATCGAATTTTCGGGTGTTTTGAGCCTGAATTTGAGATATACACGGGTACAGAAGATGTATGCACATATCGACTTTTGGGCATCTGAAATATCGATTTTGAGCATGTTTTAAGTCTGTATCTTGAAAACATTCTAACTAGGAGTAGGTATGTACAGATCGCTTCTAGGACTCAAAAATACCGAATTTTCGGGTGTTTTGAGCCTGAATTTGAGATATAAACGGGTACAGAATATGCATGCACATATCGACTTTGGACACTTAAAATATCGATTTTTAGCATGTTTTAAGCCTATATTTTGAAAACATTCTAGCACTGAGTAGGCATGTACAGTTCGCTTCTGGGACCCAAAAATATCGAATTTTCGGATGTTTTGAGGTTGAATTTGTGATATAAACGGGTGCAGAAGATGCATACACATATTGATTTTGGGCACCTAAAATATCGATTTTCAGAATATTTTGGGCCTGTATCTGAGTAAGCATGTACAGATCGCATCTGGGACCGCAAAATATTGAATTTTATGGTGTTTTGAGAATGAATTTGAGATATAAACGAGTACAGAAGATGCATGCACATATTGACTTTGGGCACCTAAAATATCGATTTTCTGTATGTTTTGGGCCTGTATTTTGAAAATACTCTAACACGGAGTAGACATGTACAGGTCCGTTCTGGGACCACAAAATATCGAATTTTCGGGTGTTTTCAGCTTGAATTTGAGATATCGATTTGGGCACCTAAAATATCGATTTTTAGCATGTTTTGGGCCTATATTTTGAAAATATTCTAGCACTTAGTAGGCATGTACAGATCGCTTCTGGGACCCCAAAATATCGAATTTTTGGGTGTTTTGAGCCTGAATTTGAGATATAAACGGGTACAGAAAATACATGCACATATTGACTTTGGGCACTTAAAATATCGATTTTTAGCATGTTTTGGGCCTGTATTTTGGAAATACTCTAACACGGAGTAGGCATGTTCAGATCGCTTCTAGGACCCAAAAACATCGAATTTTCGGGTGTTTTGAGGTTGAATTTGGGATATAAACGGGTGCAGATGATGCATACAGATATTGACTTTGGTCACCTTAAATATCGATTTTCAGCATGTTTTGGGCCTATATTTTGAAAATATTCTAACACGGAGTAGGCATGTACAGATCGCTTCTAGGACCCAAAAATACCGAATTTTCTGGTGTTTTGAGCCTGAATTTGAGATATAAACGGGTACAGAGGATGCATGCACATATCGACTTTGGACACTTAAAATATCGATTTTGAGCATGTTTTTGGTCTGCATCTTGAAAACATTCTAACTAGGGATAGGCATGTACAGATCTCTTCTAGGACCCAAAAATACCGAATTTTCGGGTGTTTTGAGGTTGAATCTGGGATATAAATGGGTGCAGAAGATGAATACACATATTGACTTTGTGCACCTAAAATATCGATTTTCAGTATGTTTTGGGCCTGTATTTTGAAAATAATCTAACACGGAGTAGGCATGTACAGTTCGCTTCTGGGACCCCCAAATATCGAATTTTCGGGTGTTTTGGGCCTGAATTTGAGATATCGACTTTAGGCACCTAATAATATCAATTTTTAGCATGTTTTGGGCCTATATTTTAAAAATATTCTTGCACTAAGTAGGCATGTACAGATCGCTTCTGGGACCCCAAAATATCGAATTTTTGGGTGTTTGGAGCCTGAATTTGAGATATAAACGGGTACAGAAGATGCATGCACATATCGTCTTTGGACACTTAAAATATCGATTTTTAGCATGTTTTGGGCCTGTATTTTGAAAATACTCTAACACGGAGTAGGCAAATACAAATCGCTTCTGGGACCCCAAAATATCGAATTTTCTGGTGTTTGGAGCCTGAATTTGAGATATAAACGGGTACAGAAGATTCATCCACATATCGACTTTTGGGCACCTAAAAGATCGATTTTCTGTAGTATGTTTTGGGCCTGTATATTGAAAATACTCTAAAACGGATTAGGCATGTACAGATCGCTTCTGGGACCCCAAAATAATGAATTTTCGGGTGTTTTGGGCCTGAATTTGAGATATCGACTTTGGGCACCTAAAATATCGATTTCTAGCATGTTTTAGGCCTATATTTTAAAAATATTCTAGCACTGAGTAGGCATGTACAGATCGCTTCAGGGACAACAAAATATCGAATTTTCAGGTGTTTTAAGCCTGAATTTGAGATATAAACGGGTACAGAAGATCCATGCACATGTCGACTTTGGACACTTAAAATATCGATTTTTAGCATGTTTTGGGCCTGTATTTTGAAAATACACTAACACGGAGTAGGCAAATACAAATCGCTTCTAGGACCCCAAAATATCGAATTTTCGGGTGTTTAGAGCCTTAATTTGAGATATAAATGGGTACAGAAGATGCATCCACATATCGACTTTTGGGCACCTAAAAGATCGATTTTCTGTAGTATGTTTTGGGCATGTATATTGAAAATACTCTAACACGAAGTAGGCATGTACAGATCGCTTGTGGGACCCCAAAATATCGAATTTTCAGGTGTTTTGGGCCTGAATCTGTGATATCGACTTTGGGCACCTAAACTGTCGATTTCTAGCATGTTTTGGGCCTATATTTTAAAAATATTCTTGCACTGAGTAGGCATGTACAGATCGCTTCTGGGACCCCAAAATTTCGAATTTTCAAGTGTTTTAAGCCTGAATTTGAGATATAAACGGGTACAGAAGATGCATGCACATATTGACTTTTGGGCACCTAAAATACCGATTTTGAGCATGTTTTTGGTCTGTATCTTGAAAACATTCTAACTAGGGATAGGCATGTACAGATCGCTTCTAGGACCCAAAAATACCGAATTTTCGGGTGTTTTGAGGTTGAATCTGGGATATAAATGGGTGCAGAAGATGCATACACATATTCACTTTGTGCACCTAAAATATCGATTTTCAGTATGTTTTGGGCCTGTATTTTGAAAATAATCCAACACGGAGTAGGCATGTACAGTTCGCTTCTGGGACCCCCAAATATCGAATTTTCGGGTGTTTTGGGCCTGAATTTGAGATATCGACTTTGGGCACCTAAAATATCGATTTTTAGCATGTTTTGGGCCTATGTTTTGAAAATATTCTTGCACTAAGTAGGCATGTACAGATCGCTTCTGGGACCCCAAAATATCGAATTTTTGGGTGTTTGGAGCCTGAATTTGAGATATAAACGGGTACAGAAGATACATGCACATATCGTCTTTGGACACTTAAAATATCGATTTTTAGCATGTTTTGGGCCTGTATTTTGAAAATACTCTAACACGAAGTAGGCAAATACAAATCGCTTCTGGGACCCCAAAATATCGAATTTTCTGGTGTTTGGAGCCTGAATTTGAGATATAAACGGGTACAGAAGATACATCCACATATCGACTTTTGGGCACCTAAAAGATCGATTTTCTGTAGTATGTTTTGGGCCTGTATATTGAAAATACTCTAACACGGAGTAGGCATGTACAGATCGCTTCTGGGACCCCAAAATAATGAATTTTCGGGTGTTTTGGGCCTGAATTTGAGATATCGACTTTGGGATCCTAAAATATCGATTTCTAGCATGTTTTAGGCCTATATTTTAAAAATATTCTAGCACTGAGTAGGCATGTACAGATCGCTTCTGGGACACCAAAATATCGAATTTTCAGGTGTTTTGAGCCTGAATTTGAGATATAAACGGGTACAGAAGATGCATGCACATATCGACTTTTGGGCACCTAAAATACCGATTCTGAGCATGTTTTTGGTCTGTATCTTGAAAACATTCTAAGTAGGGATAGGCATGTACAGATCGCTTCTAGGACCCAAAAATACCGAATTTTCGGGTGTTTTGAGGTTGAAACTGGGATATAAATGGGTGCAGAAGATTCATACACATATTGACTTTGTGCACCTAAAATATCGATTTTCAGTATGTTTTGGGCCTGTATTTTGAAAATAATCTAACACGGAGTAGGCATGTACAGTTCGCTTCTGGGACCCCCAAATATCGAATTTTCGGGTGTTTTGGGCCTGAATTTGAGATATCGACTTTGGCACCTAAAATATCGATTTTTAGCATGTTTTGGGTCTATATTTTGAAAACATTCTAGCACAGAGTAGGCATGTACAGATCGCTGATGGGACCCCAAAATATCGAATTTTCGGGTGTTTGGAGCCTGAATTTGAGATATAAACGGGTACAGAAGATGCATGCACATATCGACTTTTGGGCACCTAAAAGATCGATTTTCAGTATGTTTTGGGCCTGTATTTTGAAAATACTTTAACACGGAGTAGGCATGAACAGATCGCTTCTGGGACCCAAAAATATCGAATTTTCGGGTGTTTTGAGGTTGAATTTGAGATATAAACGGGTACAGAAGATGCATCCACATATCGACTTTTGGGCACCTAAAAGATCCATTATTAGTATGTTTTGGGCCTGTATATTGAAAATACTCTAACACGGAGTAGGCATGTACAGATCGCTTCTGGGACCCCAAAATATCGAATTTTCGGGTGTTTTGGGCCTGAATTTTAGATATCGACTTTGGGAACCTAAAATATCGATTTTTAGCATGTTTTGGCCCTATATTTTGAAAACATTCTAGCACTGAATAGGCATGTACAGATCGCTTCTGGGACCCAAAAATATCGAATTTTCGGGTGTTTTGAGGTTGAATTTGAGATATAAACGAGTGCAGAAGATGCATACACATATTGACTTTGGGCACCTAAAATATCGATTTTCAGCATGTTTTGGGCCTGTAGCTGAGTAGGCATGTACAAATCGCTTCTGGTACCCCAAAATATTGAATTTTTGGGTGTTTGGAGCCTGAATTTGAGATATAAACGGGTACAGAAGATGCATGCACATATCGACTTTGGACACTTAAAATATCGATTTTTAGCATGTTTTGAGCCTATATTTTGAAAACATTGTAGCACTGAGTAGGCATGTACAGATCGCTTCTGGGACCCAAAAATATCGAATTTTCGGGTGTTCTGAGGTTGAATTTGGGATATAAACGGGTGCAGAAGATGCATACACATATTGACTTTTGTCTCCTAAAATATCGATTTTTAGCATATTTTGGGCCTATATTTTGAAAATATTCTTGCACTAAGTAAGCATGTACAGATCGCTTCTGGGACCCCAAAATATCGTATTTTCAGGTGTTTGGAGCCTGAATTTTAGATATAAACGAGTACAGAAGATGCAAGCACATATCGACTTTTGGGCACCTAAAAGATCGATTTTTAGTATGTTTTGGGCCTGTAATTTGAAAATATTCTAACACGGAGTTGGCATGTACAGTTCGCTTCTGGGACCCCAAAATATCGAATTTTCGGGTGTTTTGAGCCTGAATTTGAGATATAAACGGGTACAGAATATGCATGCACATATCGACTTTGGACACTTAAAATATCGATTTTCAGCATATTTTGGGCCTATATCTGAGTGCCTAGGCATGTACAGATCGCATCTGTGACCCCAAAATATTGAATTTTCGGGTGTTTTGAGAATGAATTTGAGATATAAACGAGTACAGAAGATGCATGCACATATTGATTTTGGGTACATAAAATATCGATTTTCTGTATGTTTTGGGCCTGTATTTTGAAAATACTCTAACACGGAGTAGGCATGTACAGATCCGTTCTGGGGCCACAAAATATCGAATTTTCGGGTGTTTTGGGCCTGAATTTGAGATATCGATTAGGGCACCTAAAATATCGATTTTTAGCATGTTTTGGGCCTATATTTTGAAAATATTCTAGCACTTAGTGGGCATGTACAGATCGCTTCTGGGACCCCAAAATATCGAATTTTCGGGTGTTTTGAGCCTGAATTTGAGATATAAACGAGTACAGAAGATGAATGCACATATCGACTTTTGGGCACCTTAAAGATCGATTTCTAGTATGTTTTGGGCCTGTATTTTGAAAATACTCTAACACGGAGTTGGCATGTACAGTTCGCTTCTAGGACCCAAAAACATCGAATTTTCGGGTGTTTTGAGGTTGAATTTGGGATATAAACAGGTGCAGAAGATGCATACAGATATTGACTTTGGTCACCTTAAATATCGATTTTCAGCATGTTTCGGGCCTATATTTTGAAAATATTCAAACACGGAGTAGGCATGTACAGATCGCTTCTAGGACCCAAAAATACCGAATTTTCGGGTGTTTTGAGCCTGAATTTGAGATATAAACGGGTACAGAGGATGCATGCACATATCGACTTTGGACACTTAAAATTTCGAGTTTTAGCATGTTTTGAGCCTATATTTTGAAAACATTCTATCACTGAGTCGGTATGTACAGATCGCTTCTGGGACCCCAAAATATCGAATTTTCGGGTGTTTTGAGGTTGAATTTGAGATATAAACGAGAGCAGAAGATGCATACACATATTGACTTTGGGCACCTAAAATATCGATTTTCAGCATGTTTTGGGCCTGTATCTGAGTAGGCATGTACAAATCGCTTCTGGGACCCCAAAATATCGAATTTTTGGGTGTTTGGAGCTTGAATTTGAGATATAAACGGGTACAGAAGATGCATGCACATATCGACTTTGGACACTTAGAATATCGATTTTTAGCATGTTTTGAGCCTATATTTTGAAAACATTCTAGCACTGAGTAGGCATGTACAGATCGCTTCTGGGACCCAAAAATATCGAATTTTTGGGTGTTCTGAGGTTGAATTTGGGATATAAACGGGTGCAGAAGATGCATACACATATTGACTTTGGTCTCCTAAAATATCGATTTTTAGCATGTTTTAGGCCTATATTTTGAAAATATTCTTGCACTAAGTAGGCATGTACAGATCGCTTCTGGGACCCCAAAATATCGTATTTTCAGGTGTTTGGAGCCTGAATTTTAGATATAAACGAGTACAGAAGATGCATGCACATATCGACTTTTGGGCACCTTAAAGATCGATTTTTAGTATGTTTTGGGCCTGTATTTTGAAAATACTCTAACACGGAGTTGGCATGTACAGTTCGCTTCTGGGACCCCAAAATATCGAATTTTCGGGTGTTTTGAGCCTGAATTTGAGATATAAACGGGTACAGAAGATGTATGCACATATCGACTTTTAGGCATCTAAAATATCGATTTTTAGCATGTTTTAAGTCTGTATCTTGAAAACATTCTAACTAGGAGTAGGTATGTACAGATCGCTTCTAGGACCCAAAAACATCGAATTTTCGGGTGTTTTGAGGTTGAATTTGGGATATAAACGGGTTCAGAAGATGCATACAGATATTGACTTAGGTCACCTTAAATATCGATTTTCAGCATGTTTTGGGCCTATATTTTGAAAATATTCTAACACGGAGTAGGCATGTACAGATCGCTTCTAGGACCCAAAAATACCGAATTTTCGGGTGTTTTGAGCCTGAATTTGCGATATAAACGGGTACAGAGGATGCATTCACATATCGACTTTGGACACTTAAAATATCGATTTTTAGCATGTTTTGAGCCTATATTTTGAAAAGATTCTATCACTGAGTCGGCATGTACAGATCGCTTTTGTGAACCCCAAAATATCGAATTTTCGGGTGTTTTGTGGTTGAATTTGAGATATAAACGAGTGCAGAAGATGCATACACATATTGACTTTGGGCACCTAAAATATCGATTTTCAGCATGTTTTGGGCCTGTATCTGAGTAGGCATGTACAAATCGCTTCTGGGACCCCAAAATATCGAATTTTTGGGTGTTTGGAGCCTGAATTTGAGATATAAACGGGTACAGAAAATGCATGCACATATTGACTTTGGGCACCTAAAAGATCGATTTTCAGTATGTTTTGGGCCTGTATTTTGAAAATACTCTAACACGGAGTAAACATGTACAGTTAGTTCTGGAACCCCAAAATATCGAATTTTTGGGTGTTCTGGGCCTGAATTTAAGATATCGACTTTGGGCACCTAAAATATCGATTTTTAGCATGTTTTGGGCCTATATTTTGAAAATATTCTAGCACGAACTAGGCATGTACAGATCACTTCTGGGACCCCAAAATATCGAATTTTCGGGTGTTTTGAGCCTGAATTTGCGATATAAACGGGTACAGAAGATCCATGCACATGTCGACTTTGGACACTTAAAATATCGATTTTTAGCATGTTTTGGGCCTGTATTTTGAAAATACTCTAACACGGAGTAGGCAAATACAAATCGCTTCTGGGACCACAAAATATCGAATTTTCGGGTGTTTGGAGCCTTAATTTGAGATATAAATGGGTACAGAAGATGCATCCACATATCGACTTTTGGGCACCTAAAAGATCGATTTTCTGTAGTATGTTTTAGGCATGTATATTGAAAATACTCTAACACGAAGTAGGCATGTACAGATCGCTTCTGGGACCCCAAAATATCGAATTTTCTGGTGTTTTGGCCCTGAATTTGTGATATCGACTTTGGGCACCTAAAATATCGATTTCTAGCATGTTTTGGGCCTATATTTTAAAAATATTCTAGCACTGAGTAGGCATGTACATATCGCTTCTGGGACCCCAAAATATCGAATTTTCAGGTGTTTTAAGCCTGAATTTGAGATATAAACGGGTACAGAATATGCATGCACATATCGACTTTTGGGCACCTAAAATACCGATTTTGAGCATGTTTTTGGTCTGTATCTTGAAAACATTCTAACTAGGGATAGGCATGTACAGATCGCTTCTAGGACTCAAAAATACCGAATTTTCGGGTGTTTTGAGGTTGAATCTGGGATATAAATGGGTGCAGAAGATGCAAACACATATTGACTTTGTGCACCTAAAATATCGATTTTTAGTATGTTTTGGGCCTGTATTTTGAAAATAATCTAACACGGAGTAGGCATGTACAGTTCGCTTCTGGGACCCAAAAACATCGAATTTTCGGGTGTTTTGGGCCTGAATTTGAGATATCGACTATGGGCACCTAAAATATCGATTTTTAGCATGTTTTGGGCCTATATTTTGAAAATATTCTTGCACTAAGTAGGCATGTACAGATCGCTTCTGGGACCCCAAAATATCGAATTTTTGGGTGTTTGGAGCCTGAATTTGAGATATAAACGGGTACAGAAGATGGATCCACATATCGTCTTTGGACACTTAAAATATCGATTTTTAGCATGTTCTGGGCCTGTATTTTTAAAATACTCTAACACGGAGTAGACATGTACAGTTCGCTTCTGGAACCCCAAAATAACGAATTTTCGGGTGTTTTGGGCCTGAATTTGAGATATCGACTTTGGGCACCTAAAATATCGATTTTTAGCATGTTTTGGGCCTATATTTTGAAAATATTCTAGCACGAAGTAGGCATGTACAGATCACTTCTGGGACCCCAAAATATCGAATTTTCGGGTGTTTTGAGCCTGAATTTGAGATATAAACGGGTACAGAAAATACATGCACATATTGACTTTGGGCACTTAAAATATCGATTTTCAGCATATTTTGGGCCTGTATTTTGAAAATACTCTAACACGGAGTAGGCATGTTCAGATCGCTTCTAGGACCCAAAAACATCGAATTTTCTGGTGTTTTGAGGTTGAATTTGGGATATAAACGGGTGCAGAAGATGCATACAGATATTGACTTTGGTCACCTTAAATATCGATTTTCAGCATGTTTTGGGCCTATATTTTGAAAATATTCAAACACGGAGTAGGCATGTACAGATCGCTTCTAGGACCCAAAAATACCGAATTTTCGGGTGTTTTGAGCCTGAATTTGAGATATAAACGGGTACAGAGGATGCATGCACATATCGACTTTGGACACTTAAAATATCGATTTTTAGCATGTTTTGAGCCTATATTTTGAAAACATTCTATCACTGAGTCGGCATGTACAGATCGCTTCTGGGACCCCAAAATATCGAATTTTTGGGTGTTTTGAGGTTGAATTTGGGATATAAACGGGTGCAGAAGATGCATACACATATTGACTTTGGGCACCTAAAATATCGATTTTCAGCTTGTTTTGGGCCTGTATTATGAAAATACTCTAACACGGAGTAGACATGTACAGTTCGCTTCTGGAACCCCAAAATAACGAATTTTTGGGTGTTTTGGGGCTGAATTTGAGATATCGACTTTGGGCACCTAAAATATCGATTTTTAGCATGTTTTGGGACTATATTTTGAAAATATTCTAGCACGAAGTAGGCATGTACAGATCACTTCTGGGACCCCAAAATATCGAATTTTCGGGTGTTTTGAGCCTGAATTTGAGATATAAACGGGTACAGAAGATCCATGCACATGTCGACTTTGGACACTTAAAATATCGATTTTTAGCATGTTTTGGGCCTGTATTTTGAAAATACTCTAACACGGAGTAGGCAAATACAAATCGCTTCTGGGACCACAAAATATCGAATTTTCGGGTGTTTGGAGCCTTAATTTGAGATATAAATGGGTACAGACGATGCATCCGCATATCGACTTTTGGGCACCTAAAAGATCGATTTTCTGTAGTATGTTTTGGGCATGTATATTGAAAATACTCTAACACGAAGTAGGCATGTACAGATCGCTTCTGGGACCCCAAAATATCGAATTTTCTGGTGTTTTGGGCCTGAATTTGTGATATCGACTTTGGGCACCTAAAATATCGATTTCTAGCATGTTTTGGGCCTATATTTTAAAAATATTCTAGCACTGAGTAGGCATGTACAGATCGCTTCTTTGACCCCAAAATATCGAATTTTCAGGGGTTTTAGGCCTGAATCTGAGATATAAACGGGTACAGAAGATGCATTCACATATCGACTTTTGGGCACCTAAAATACCGATTTTGAGCATGTTTTTGGTCTGTATCTTGAAATCATTCTAACTAGGGATAGGCATGTACAGATCGCTTCTAGGACCCAAAAATACCGAATTTTCGGGTGTTTTGAGGTTGAATCTGGGATATAAATGGCCGCAGAAGATGCATACACATATTGACTTTGTGCACCTAAAATATCGATTTTCAGTATGTTTTGGGCCTGTATTTTGAAAATAATCTAACACTGAGTAGGCATGTACAGTTCGCTTCTGGGACCCCCAAATATCGAATTTTCGGGTGTTTTGGGCCTGAATTTGAGATATCGACTTTGGTCACCTAAAATATCGTTTTTTAGCATGTTTTGGGCCTATATTTTGAAAATATTCTTGCACTAAGTAGGCATGTACAGATCGCTTCTGGGACCCCAAAATATCGAATTTTTGGGTGTTTGGAGCCTGAATTTGAGATATAAACGGGTACAAAAGATGGATGCACATATCGTCTTTGGACACTTAAAATATCGATTTTTAGCATGTTTTGGGCCTGTATTTTGAAAATACTCTAACACGGAGTAGGCAAATACAAATCGCTTCTGGGACCCCAAAATATCGAATTTTCTGGTGTTTGGAGCCTGAATTTGAGATATAAACGCGTACAGAAGATGCATCCACATATCGACTTTTGGGCACCTAAAAGATTGATTTTCTGTAGTATGTTTTGGGCCTGTATATTGAAAATACTCTAACACGGAGTAGGCATGTACAGATCGCTTCTGGGACCACAAAATAATGAATTTTCGGGTGTTTTGGGCCTGAATTTGAGATATCGACTTTGGGCACCTAAAATATCGATTTCTAGCATGTTTTGGGCCTATATTTTAAAAATATTCTAGCACTGAGTAGGCATGTACAGATCGCTTTTGGGACACCAAAATATCGAATTTTAAGGTGTTTTAAGCCTGAATTTGGGATATAAACGGGTGCAGAAGATGCATACACATATTGACTTTGGTCTCCTAAAATATCGATTTTTAGCATGTTTTGGTCCTATATTTTGAAAATATTCTAGCACGAAGTAGGCATGTACAGATCACTTCTGGGACCCCAAAATATCGAATTTTCGGGTGTTTTGAGCCTGAATTTGAGATATAAACGGGTACAGAAAATACATGTACATATTGACTTTGGGCACTTAAAATATCGATTTTCAGCATGTTTTGGGCCTGTAATTTGAAAATACTCTAACACGGAGTAGGCATGTTCAGATCGCTTCTAGGACCCAAAAACATCGAATTTTCGGGTGTTTTGAGGTTGAATTTGGGATATAAACGGGTGCAGAAGATGCATACAGATATTGACTTTGGTCACCTTAAATATCGATTTTCAGCATGTTTTGGGCCTATATTTTGAAAATATTTAAACACGGAGTAGGCATGTACAGATCGCTTCTAGGACCCAAAAATACCGAATTTTCGGGTGTTTTGAGCCTGAATTTGAGATATAAACGGGTACAGAGGATGCATGCACATATCGACTTTGGACACATAAAATATCGATTTTTAGCATGTTTTGAGCCTATATTTTGAAAACATTCTATCACTGAGTCGGCATGTACAGATCGCTTCTGGGACCCCAAAATATCGAATTTACGGGTGATTTGACGTTGAATTTGGGATATAAACGGGTGCAGAAGATGCATACACATATTGACTTTGGGCACCTAAAATATCGATTTTCAGCATGTTTTGGGCCTGTATTATGAAAATACTCTAACACGGAGTAGACATGTACAGTTCGCTTCTGGAACCCCAAAATATCGAATTTTTGGGTGTTTTGGGCCTGAATTTGAGATATCGACTTTGGGCACCTAAAATATCGATTTTTAGCATGTTTTGGGCCTATATTTTGAAAATATTCTAGCACGAAGTAGGCATGTACAGATCACTTCTGGGACCCCAAAATATCGAATTTTCGGGTGTTTTGAGCCTGAATTTGAGATATAAACGGGTACAGAAGATCCATGCACATGTCGACTTTGGACACTTAAAATATCGATTTTTAGCATGTTTTGGGCCTGTATTTTGAAAATACTCTAACACGGAGTAGGCAAATACAAATCGCTTCTGGGACCACAAAATATCGAATTTTCGGGTGTTTGGAGCCTTAATTTGAGATATAAATGGGTACAGAAGATGCATCCGCATATCGACTTTTGGGCACCTAAAAGATCGATTTTCTGTAGTATGTTTTGGGCATGTATATTGAAAATACTCTAACACGAAGTAGGCATGTACAGATCGCTTCTGGGACCCCAAAATATCGAATTTTCTGGAGTTTTGGGCCTGAATTTGTGATATCGACTTTGGGCACCTAAAATATCGATTTCTAGCATGTTTTGGGCCTATATTTTAAAAATATTCTAGCACTGAGTAGGCATGTACAGATCGCTTCTGGGACCCCAAAATATCGAATTTTCAGGTGTTTTAGGCCTGAATTTGAGATATAAACGGGTACAGAAGATGCATTCACATATCGACTTTTGGGCACCTAAAATACCGATTTTGAGCATGTTTTTGGTCTGTATCTTGAAATCATTCTAACTAGGGATAGGCATGTACAGATCGCTTCTAGGACCCAAAAATACCGAATTTTCGGGTGTTTTGAGGTTGAATCTGGGATATAAATGGCCGCAGAAGATGCATACACATATTGACTTTGTGCACCTAAAATATCGATTTTCAGTATGTTTTGGGCCAGTATTTTGAAAATAATCTAACACTGAGTAGGCATGTACAGTTCGCTTCTGGGACCCCCAAATATCGAATTTTCGGGTGTTTTGGGCCTGAATTTGAGATATCGACTTTGGTCACCTAAAATATCGTTTTTTAGCATGTTTTGGGCCTATATTTTGAAAATATTCTTGCACTAAGTAGGCATGTACAGATCGCTTCTGGGACCCCAAAATATCGAATTTTTGGGTGTTTGGAGCCTGAATTTGAGATATAAACGGGTACAAAAGATGGATGCACATATCGTCTTTGGACACTTAAAATATCGATTTTTAGCATGTTTTGGGCCTGTATTTTGAAAATATTCTAACACGGAGTAGGCAAATACAAATCGCTTCTGGGACCCCAAAATATCGAATTTTCTGGTGTTTGGAGCCTGAATTTGAGATATAAACGCGTACAGAAGATGCATCCACATATCGACTTTTGGGCACCTAAAAGATTGATTTTCTGTAGTATGTTTTGGGCCTGTATATTGAAAATACTCTAACACGGAGTAGGCATGTACAGATCGCTTCTGGGACCACAAAATAATGAATTTTCGGGTGTTTTGGGCCTGAATTTGAGATATCGACTTTGGGCACCTAAAATATCGATTTCTAGCATGTTTTGGGCCTATATTTTAAAAATATTCTAGCACTGAGTAGGCATGTACAGATCGCTTTTGGGACACCAAAATATCGAATTTTAAGGTGTTTTAAGCCTGAATTTGGGATATAAACGGGTGCAGAAGATGCATACACATATTGACTTTGGTCTCCTAAAATATCGATTTTTAGCATGTTTTGGTCCTATATTTTGAAAATATTCTAGCACGAAGTAGGCATGTACAGATCACTTCTGGGACCCCAAAATATCGAATTTTCGGGTGTTTTGAGCCTGAATTTGAGATATAAACGGGTAAGAAAATACATGCACATATTGACTTTGGGCATTTAAAATATCGATTTTCAGCATGTTTTGGGCCTGTATTTTGAAAATACTCTAACACGGAGTAGGCATGTTCAGATCGCTTCTAGGACCCAAAAACATCGAATTTTCGGGTGTTTTGAGGTTGAATTTGGGATATAAACGGGTGCAGAAGATGCATACAGATATTGACTTTGGTCACCTTAAATATCGATTTTCAGCATGTTTTGGGCCTATATTTTGAAAATATTCAAACACGGAGTAGGCATGTACAGATCGCTTCTAGGACCCAAAAATACCGAATTTTCGGGTGTTTTGAGCCTGAATTTGAGATATAAACGGGTACAGAGGATGCATGCACATATCGACTTTGGACACATAAAATATCGATTTTTAGCATGTTTTGAGCCTATATTTTGAAAACATTCTATCACTGAGTCGGCATGTACAGATCGCTTCTGGGACCCCAAAATATCGAATTTTCGGGTGATTTGAGGTTGAATTTGGGATATAAACGGGTGCAGAAGATGCATACACATATTGACTTTGGGCACCTAAAATATCGATTTTCAGCATGTTTTGGGCCTGTATTATGAAAATACTCTAACACGGAGTAGACATGTACAGTTCGCTTCTGGAACCCCAAAATAACGAATTTTTGGGTGTTTTGGGCCTGAATTTGAGATATCGACTTTGGGCACCTAAAATATCGATTTTTAGCATGTTTTGGGCCTATATTTTGAAAATATTCTAGCACGAAGTAGGCATGTACAGATCACTTCTGGGACCCCAAAATATCGAATTTTCGGGTGTTTTGAGCCTGAATTTGAGATATAAACGGGTACAGAAGATCCATGCACATGTCGACTTTGGACACTTAAAATATCGATTTTTAGCATGTTTTGGGCCTGTATTTTGAAAATACTCTAACACGGAGTAGGCAAATACAAATCGCTTCTGGGACCACAAAATATCGAATTTTCGGGTGTTTGGAGCCTTAATTTGAGATATAAATGGGTACAGAAGATGCATCCGCATATCGACTTTTGGGCACCTAAAAGATCGATTTTCTGTAGTATGTTTTGGGCATGTATATTGAAAATACTCTAATACGAAGTAGGCATGTACAGATCGCTTCTGGGACCCCAAAATATCGAATTTTCTGGTGTTTTGGGCCTGAATTTGTGATATCGACTTTGGGCACCTAAAATATCGATTTCTAGCATGTTTTGGGCCTATATTTTAAAAATATTCTAGCACTGAGTAGGCATGTACAGATCGCTTCTGGGACCCCAAAATATCGAATTTTCAGGTGTTTTAGGCCTGAATTTGAGATATAAACGGGTACAGAAGATGCATTCACATATCGACTTTTGGGCACCTAAAATACCGATTTTGAGCATGTTTTTGGTCTGTATCTTGAAATCATTCTAACTAGGGATAGGCATGTACAGATCGCTTCTAGGACCCAAAAATACCGAATTTTCGGGTGTTTTGAGGTTGAATCTGGGATATAAATGGGTGCAGAAGATGCATACACATATTGACTTTGTGCACCTAAAATATCGATTTTCAGTATGTTTTGGGCCTGTTTATTTGAAAATAATCTAACACGGAGTAGGCATGTACAGTTCGCTTCTAGGACCCCCAAATATCGAATTTTCGGGTGTTTTGGGCCTGAATTTGAGATATCGACTTTGGTCACCTAAAATATCGATTTTTAGCATGTTTTGGGTCTATATTTTGAAAATATTCTTGCACTAAGTAGGCATGTACAGATCGCTTCTGGGACCCCAAAATATCGAATTTTCGGGTGTTTTGAGCCTGAATTTGAGATATAAACGGGTACAGAAAATACATGCACATATTGACTTTGGGCACTTAAAATATCGATTTTCAGCATGTTTTGGGCCTGTATTTTGAAAATACTCTAACACGGAGTAGGCAAATACAAATCGCTTCTGGGACCCCAAAATATCGAATTTTCTGGTGTTTGGAGCCTGAATTTGAGATATAAACGCGTACAGAAGATGCATCCACATATCGACTTTTGGGCACCTAAAAGATTGATTTTCTGTAGTATGCTTTGGGCCTGTATATTGAAAATACTCTAACACGGAGTAGGCATGTACAGATCGCTTCTTGGACCCCAAAATAATGAATTTTCGGGTGTTTTGGGCCTGAATTTGAGATATCGACTTTGGGCACCTAAAATATCGATTTCTAGCATGTTTTGGGCCTATATTTTAAAAATATTCTAGCACTGAGTAGGCATGTACAGATCGCTTCTGGGACACCAAAATATCGAATTTTAAGGTGTTTTAAGCCTGAATTTGAGATATAAACGGGTACAGAAGATGCATGCACATATCGACTTTTGGGCACCTAAAATACCGATTTTGAGCATGTTTTTGGTCTGTATCTTGAAAATATTCTAACTAGGGATAGGCATGTTCAGATCGCTTCTAGGACCAAAAAATACCGAATTTTCGGGTGTTTTGAGGTTGAATCTGGGATATAAATGGGTGCAGGATATGCATACACATATTGACTTTGTGCACTTAAAATATCGATTTTCAGTATGTTTTGGGCCTGTATTTTGAAAATAATCTAACACGGAGTAGGCATGCACAGTTCGCTTCTGGGACCCCCAAATATCGAATTTTCGGGTGTTTTGGGCCTGAATTTGAGATATCGACTTTGGGCACCTAAAATATCGATTTTTAGCATGTTTTGGGCCTATATTTTGAAAACATTCTAGCACTGAGTATGCATGTACAGATCGCTGATGGGACCCCAAAATATCGAATTTTCGGGTGTTTGGAGCCTGAATTTGAGATATAAACGGGTACAGAAGATGCATGCACATATCGACTTTTGGGCACCTAAAAGATCGATTATTAGTATGTTTTGGGCCTGTATATTGAAAATACTCTAACACGGAGTAGGCATGTACAGATCGTTTCTGGGACCCAAAAATATCGAATTTTCGGGTGTTTGGAGCCTGAATTTGAGATATAAACGGGTACAGAAGATACATGCACATATCGACTTTGGACACTTAAAATATCGATTTTTATCATGTTTTGAGCCTATATTTTGAAAACATTCTAGCACTGAGTAGGCATGTACAGATCGCTTCTGGGACCCAAAAATATCGAATTTTCGGGTGTTCTGAGGTTGAATTTGGGATATAAACGGGTGCAGAAGATGCATACACATATTGACTTTGGTCTCCTAAAATATCGATTTTTAGCATGTTTTGGGCCTATATTTTGAAAATATTCTTGCACTAAGTAGGCATGTATAGATCGCTTCTGGGACCCCAAAATATCGAATTTTTGGGTGTTTGGAGCCTGAATTTGAGATATAAACGGGTACAGAAGATGCATGCACATATCGTCTTTGGACACATAAAATATCGATTTTTCGCATGTTTTGGGCCTGTATTTTGAAAATACTCTAACACGGAGTAGGCAAATACAAATCGCTTCTGGGACCCCAAAATATCGAATTTTCTGGTGTTTGGAGCCTGAATTTGAGATATAAACGGGTACAGAAGATGCATCCACATATAGACTTTTGGGCACCTAAAATACCGATTCTGAGCATGTTTTTGGTCTGTATCTTGAAAACATTCTAACTAGGGATAGGCATGTACAGATCGCTTCTAGGACCCAAAAATACCGAATTTTCGGGTGTTTTGAGGTTGAATCTGGGATATAAATGGGTGCAGAAGATGCATACACATATTGACTTTGTGCACCTAAAATATCGATTTTCAGTAAGTTTTGGGCCTGTATTTTGAAAATAATCTAACACGGATTAGGCATTAACAGTTCGCTTCTGGGACCCCCAAATATCGAATTTTCGGGTGTTTTGGGCCTGAATTTGAGATATCGACTTTGGGCACCGAAAATATCGATTTTTAGCATGTTTTGGGCCTATATTTTGAAAATATTCTTGCACTAAGTAGGCATGTACAGATCGCTTCTGGGACCCCAAAATATCGAATTTTCGGGTGTTTGGAGCCTGAATTTGAGATATACACGAGTACAGAAGATGCATGCACATATCGACTTTTGGGCACCTATAATGTCGATTTTTAATATGTTTTGGGCCTGTATTTTGAAAATACTCTAACACGGAGTAGGCATGTATAGTTCGCTTCTGGGACCCCAAAATATCGAATTTTCGTGTGTTTTGGGCCTGAATTTGAGATATCGACTTTGGGCACCTAAAATATCGATTTTAGCATGTTTTGGGCCTATATTTTGAAAATATTCTAGCACTAAGTAGGCATGTACAGATCGCTTCTGGGACCCCAAAATATCGAATTTTCGGGTGTTTTGAGCCTGAATTTGAGATATAAACAGGTACAGAAGATGCAAGCACATATCGACTTTTTGGCACCTAAAATATCAATTTTGAGCATGTTTTGGGTCTGTATCTTGAAAACATTCTAACTAGGAGTAGGCATGTACAGATCGCTTCTGGGACCCAAAAATATCGAATTTTCGGGTGTTTTGAGGTTGAATTTGGGATATAAACGGGTGCAGAAGATGCATACACATATTGACTTTGGGCACCTAAAATATCGATTTTCAGCATGTTTTGGACCTGTAACTGAGTAGGCATGTACAGATCGCTTCTGGGACCCCAAAATATCAAATTTTCGGGTGTTTGGAACCTGAATTTGAGATATAAACGGGTACAGAAGATGCATGCACATACCGACTTTTGGGCACCTAAAATATCGATTTTCTGTATGTTTTTGGCCTGTATTTTGAAAATACTCTAACACGGAGTAGGCATGTACAGATCCGTTCTGGGACCACAAAATATCGAATTTTCGGGTGTTTTTGGCCTGAATTTGATATATCGACTTTGGGCACCTAAAATATCGATTTTCAGCATGTTTTGGGCCTATATTTTGAAAATATTCTAGAACTGAGTAGGCATGTACAGATCGTTTCTGGGACCCCAAAATATCGAATTTTCGGGTGTTTTAAGCCTGAATTTGAGATATAAATGGGTACAGAAAATACATGCACATATTGACATTGGGCACTTAAAATATCGATTTTTAGCATGTTTTGGGCCTGTATTTTGTAATTACTCTAACACGGAGTAGGCATGTTCAGATCGCTTCTAGGACCCAAAAACATCGAATTTTCGGGTGTTTTGAGGTTGAATTTTGGATATAAACGGGTGCAGAAGATGCATACACATATTGACTTTGGTCACCTTAAATATCGATTTTCAGCATGTTTTGAGCCTGTATTTTGAAAATACTCTAACACGGAGTAGGCAAGTACAGATCCTTTCTGCGACCCCAAAATATCAAATTTTCAGGTGTTTGCAGCCTGAATTTGAGATATAAACGGGTAAAGAAGATGCATACACATAATGACTTTGGGCACTTAAAATATCGATTTTCAGCATGTTTTGGCCGTTATTTTGAAAATATTCTAGCACTGAGTAGGCATGTACAGATTGCTTCTGAGACCCCAAAATATCGAATTTTCGGGTGTTTTGGGCCTGAATTTGAGATATAACGGGTACAGAAGATGCATCCACATATTGACTTTGTGCACCTAAAAGATCGGTTTTCAGTATGTTTTTGGCCTGTATATTGAAAATACTTTAACACGGAGTAGGCATGTACAGATCGTTTCTGGGACCCCAAAATATCGAATTTTCGGGTGTTTTGGGCGTGAATTTGAGATATCGACTTTGGGCACCTAAAATATCGATTTTTAGCATGTTTTGGGCCTATATTTTGAAAATATTCTAGCACTGAGTAGGCATGTACAGATCGCTTATGGGACCCCAAAATATCGAATTTTCGGGTGTTTTGAGCCTGAATTTGAGATATAAACGGGTACAGAAAATGCATGCACATATTGACTTTGGGCACCTAAAAGATCGATTTTCAGTATGTTTTGGGCCTGTATTTTGAAAATACTCTAACACGGAGTAGACATGTACAGTTCGCTTCTGGAACCCCAAAATTACGAATTTTCGGGTGTTTTGGGCCTGAATTTGAGATATCGACTTTGGGCACCTAAAATATCGATTTTTAGCATGTTTTGGGCCTATATTTTGAAAATATTCTAGCACGAAGTAGGCATGTACAGATCACTTCTGGGACCCCAAAATATCGAATTTTCGGGTGTTTTGAGCCTGAATTTAAGATATAAACGGGTACAGAAGATGCATGCACATATCGACTTCGGACTCTTAAAATATCATTTTTTAGCATGTTTTGGGCTTGTATTTTGAAAATACTCTAACATGGAGTAGGCAAGTACAAATCGCTTCTGGGACCCCAAAATATCGAATTTTCAGGTGTTTTGAGGTTGAATTTGGGATATAAACAGGTGCAGAAGATGCATACACATATTGACTTTGGTCACCTAAAATATCGATTTTCAGCATGTTTTGGGCCTGTATTTTGAAAATACTCTAACAAGGAGTAGGCATGTACAGATCGCTTCTGGGACCCCAAAATATCGAATTTTCGGGTGTTTTGGGCCTGAATTTGAGATATCGACTTTGGGCACCTAAAATATCGAATTTTAGCATGTTTTGGGACTATATTTTGAAAATATTCTAGCACTGAGTAGGCATTTACAGATCGCTTCTGGGACCCCAAAATATCGAATTTTCGAATGTTGTGAGCCTGAATTTGAGATATAAACGGGTACAGAAAATGCATGCACATATTGACTTTGGGCACCTAAAATATCGATTTTCAGCATGTTTTGGGCCTGTATTTTGAAAATACTCTTACACGGAGTAGGCAAGTACAGATCCCTTCTGGGACCCCAAAATATCGAATTTTCGGATGTTTGGAGCCTGAATTTGAGATATAAACGGGTACAGAAGATTCATACACATATTGACTTTTGGGCACATAAAAGATCAATTTTCAGTATGTTTTGGGCCTGTATATTGAAAATACTCTAACACGGAGTAAGCATGTACAGATCGCTTCTGGGACCCCAAAATATCGAATTTTCGGGTGTTTTGGGCCTGAATTTGAGATATCGACTTTGGGCACCTAAAATATCGATTTTTAGCATATTTTGGGCCTATATTTTGAAAATATTCTAGCACTGAGTAGACATGTACAGATCGCATCTGAGGCCCCAAAATATCGAATTTTTGGGTGTTTGGAGCCTGAATTTAAGATATAAACGGGTACAGAAGATGCATGCACATATCGACTTTGGACACTCAAAATATCGATTTTTAGCATGTTTTGGGCCTGTATTTTGAAAATACTCTAACATGGAGTAGGCAAGTACAAATCGCTTCTGGGACCCCAAAATATCGAATTTTCGGGTGTTTTGAGGTTGAATTTGGGATATAAACAGGTGCAGAAGATGCATACACATATTGACTTTGGTCACCTAAAATATCGATTTTCAGCATGTTTTGGGCCTGTATTTTGAAAATACTCTAACAAGGAGTAGGCATGTACAGATCGCTTCTGGGACCCCAAAATATCGAATTTTCTGGGGTTTTGGGCCTGAATTTGAGATATCGACTTTGGGCACCTAAAATATTCCAATTTTAGCATGTTTTGGGCCTATATTTTGAAAATATTCTAGCACTAAGTAGGCATGTACAGATCGCTTCTGGGACCCCAAAATTTAGAATTTTTGGATGTTGTGAGCCTAAATTTGAGATATAAACGGGTACAGAAAATGCATGCACATATTGACTTTGGGCACCTAAAATATCGATTTTCAGCATGTTTTGGGCCTGTATTTTGAAAATATTCTAACAAGGAGTAGGCATGTACAGATTGCTTCTAGGACCCAAAAATACCGAATTTTCGGGTGTTTTGAGCCTGAATTTGAGATATAAACGGGTACAGGAGATGCATTCACATATTGACTTTGGGCACCTAAAATATCGATTTTCAGCATGTTTTGGACCTATATTTTGAAAACATTCTAGCAATGAGTAGGCATGTACAGATCGCTTCTGGGACCCAAAAATATCGAATTTTCGGGTGTTTTGAGATTGAATTTGGGATATAAACGGGTGCAGAAGATGAATACACATATTGACTTTGGTCACCTTAAATAACGATTTTCAGCATGTTTTGTGCCTGTATTTTAAAAATACTCTAACACGGACTAGGCAAGTACAGATCCCTTCTGGGACCCCAAAATATCGAATTTTCGGGTGTTTTGAGCCTGAATTTAAGATATAAACGGGTACAGAAGATGCATGCACATATCGACTTTGGACACTCAAAATATCGATTTTTAGCATGTTTTGGGCCTGTATTTTGAAAATACTCTAACATGGAGTAGGCAAGTACAAATCGCTTCTGGGACCCCAAAATATCGAATTTTCGGGTGTTTTGAGGTTGAATTTGGGATATAAACAGGTGCAGAAGATGCATACACATATTGACTTTGGTCACCTAAAATATCGATTTTCAGCATGTTTTGGTCCTGTATTTTGAAAATACTCTAACAAGGAGTAGGCATGTACAGATCGCTTCTGGGACCTCAAAATATCGAATTTTCGTGTGTTTTGGGCCTGAATTTGAGATATCGACTTTGGGCACCTAAAATATTCCAATTTTAGCATGTTTTGGGCCTATATTTTGAAAATATTCTAGCACTAAGTAGGCATGTACAGATCGCTTCTGGGACCCCAAAATTTAGAATTTTTGGATGTTGTGAGCCTAAATTTGAGATATAAACGGGTACAGAAAATGCATGCACATATTGACTTTGGGCACCTAAAATATCGATTTTCAGCATGTTTTGGGCCTGTATTTTGAAAATATTCTAACAAGGAGTAGGCATGTACAGATTGCTTCTAGGACCCAAAAATACCGAATTTTTGGGTGTTTTGAGCCTGAATTTGAGATATAAACGGGTACAGGAGATGCATTCACATATTGACTTTGGGCACCTAAAATATCGATTTTCAGCATGTTTTGGACCTGTATTTTGAAAACATTCTAGCAATGAGTAGGCATGTACAGATCGCTTATGGGACCCAAAAATATCGAATTTTCGGGTGTTTTGAGATTGAATTTGGGATATAAACGGGTGCAGAAGATGAATACACATATTGACTTTGGTCACCTTAAATAACGATTTTCAGCAAGTTTTGTGCCTGTATTTTAAAAATACTCTAACACGGACTAGGCAAGTACAGATCCCTTCTGGGACCCCAAAATATCAAATTTTCGGGTGTTTGGAGCCTGAATTTGAGATATAAACGGGTACAGAAGATTCATCCACATATTGACTTTTGGGCACCTAAAAGATCGATTTTCAGTATGTTTTGGACCTGTATATTGAAAATACTCTAACACGGAGTAAGCATGTACAGATCGCTTCTGGGACCCCAAAATATCGAATTTTCGGGTGTTTTGGGCCTAAATTTGAGATATCGACTTTGGGCACCTAAAATATCGATTTTTAGCATATTTTGGGCCTATATTTTGAAAATATTCTAGCTCTGAGTAGGCATGTACAGATCGCTGATGGGACCCCAAAATATCGAATTTTCGTGTGTTTTGAGCCTGAATTTGAGATATAAACGTGTACAGAAGATGCATGCACATATCGACTTTGATCACTTAAAATATCGATTTTTAGCATGTTTTATTCCTATATTTTGAAAACATTCTAGCACTGAGCAGGCATGTACAGATCGCTTCTGGGACACCAAAATATCGAATTTTCGGGTGTTTGGAACCTGAATTTAAGATATAAACGGGTACAGAAGATGCATCCACATATCGACTTTTGGTCACTTAAAATATCGATTTTCTGTATGTTTTGGGCCTGTATTTTGAAAATACTCTAACACGGAGTAGGCATGTACAGATCGCTTCTGGGACCCCAAAATATCGAATTTTCGGGTGTTTTGGGCTTGAATTTGAGATATCGACTTTGGGCACCTAAAATATCGATTTTTAGCATGTTTTGGGCCTATATTTTGAAAATATTCTAGCACTGAGTAGGCATGTACAGATTGCTTCTGGGACCCAAAATATCGAATTTTAGGGTGTTTTGACCCTGAATTTGAGATATAAACGGGTACAGAAGATGCATGCACATATCGACTTTGTAGACCTAAAATATATCGATTTTTAGCATGTTTTAAGCCTATATTTTGAAAATATTCTAGCACTGAGTAGGCATGTACAGATCGCTTCTGGGACCCCAAAATATCGAATTTTCAGGTGTTTTGGGCTTGAATTTGAGATATCGACTTTGTGCACCTAAAATATCGATTTTTAGCATGTTTTGGGCCTGTATTTTGAAAATACTCTAACACGGAGTAGGCAAGTACAAATCGCTTCTGGGACCCCAAAATATCGAATTTTCGGGTGTTTTGAGCCTGAATTTGAGATATAAACGGGTACAGAAAATGCATGCACATATTGACTTTGGGCACCTAAAATATCGATTTTCAGCATGTTTTGGGCCTGTATTTTGAAAATATTCTAACAAGGAGTAGGCATGTACAGATTGCTTCTAGGACCCAAAAATACCGAATTTTCGGGTGTTTTGAGCCTGAATTTGAGATATAAACGGGTACAGGAGATGCATTCACATATTGACTTTGGGCACCTAAAATATCGATTTTCAGCATGTTTTGGACCTATATTTTGAAAACATTCTAGCAATGAGTAGGCATGTACAGATCGCTTCTGGGACCCAAAAATATCGAATTTTCGGGTGTTTTGAGATTGAATTTGGGATATAAACGGGTGCAGAAGATGAATACACATATTGACTTTGGTCACCTTAAATAACGATTTTCAGCATGTTTTGTGCCTGTATTTTAAAAATACTCTAACACGGACTAGGCAAGTACAGATCCCTTCTGGGACCCCAAAATATCGAATTTTCGGGTGTTTTGAGCCTGAATTTAAGATATAAACGGGTACAGAAGATGCATGCACATATCGACTTTGGACACTCAAAATATCGATTTTTAGCATGTTTTGGGCCTGTATTTTGAAAATACTCTAACATGGAGTAGGCAAGTACAAATCGCTTCTGGGACCCCAAAATATCGAATTTTCGGGTGTTTTGAGGTTGAATTTGGGATATAAACAGGTGCAGAAGATGCATACACATATTGACTTTGGTCACCTAAAATATCGATTTTCAGCATGTTTTGGTCCTGTATTTTGAAAATACTCTAACAAGGAGTAGGCATGTACAGATCGCTTCTGGGACCTCAAAATATCGAATTTTCGTGTGTTTTGGGCCTGAATTTGAGATATCGACTTTGGGCACCTAAAATATTCCAATTTTAGCATGTTTTGGGCCTATATTTTGAAAATATTCTAGCACTAAGTAGGCATGTACAGATCGCTTCTGGGACCCCAAAATTTAGAATTTTTGGATGTTGTGAGCCTAAATTTGAGATATAAACGGGTACAGAAAATGCATGCACATATTGACTTTGGGCACCTAAAATATCGATTTTCAGCATGTTTTGGGCCTGTATTTTGAAAATATTCTAACAAGGAGTAGGCATGTACAGATTGCTTCTAGGACCCAAAAATACCGAATTTTTGGGTGTTTTGAGCCTGAATTTGAGATATAAACGGGTACAGGAGATGCATTCACATATTGACTTTGGGCACCTAAAATATCGATTTTCAGCATGTTTTGGACCTGTATTTTGAAAACATTCTAGCAATGAGTAGGCATGTACAGATCGCTTATGGGACCCAAAAATATCGAATTTTCGGGTGTTTTGAGATTGAATTTGGGATATAAACGGGTGCAGAAGATGAATACACATATTGACTTTGGTCACCTTAAATAACGATTTTCAGCAAGTTTTGTGCCTGTATTTTAAAAATACTCTAACACGGACTAGGCAAGTACAGATCCCTTCTGGGACCCCAAAATATCAAATTTTCGGGTGTTTGGAGCCTGAATTTGAGATATAAACGGGTACAGAAGATTCATCCACATATTGACTTTTGGGCACCTAAAAGATCGATTTTCAGTATGTTTTGGACCTGTATATTGAAAATACTCTAACACGGAGTAAGCATGTACAGATCGCTTCTGGGACCCCAAAATATCGAATTTTCGGGTGTTTTGGGCCTAAATTTGAGATATCGACTTTGGGCACCTAAAATATCGATTTTTAGCATATTTTGGGCCTATATTTTGAAAATATTCTAGCTCTGAGTAGGCATGTACAGATCGCTGATGGGACCCCAAAATATCGAATTTTCGTGTGTTTTGAGCCTGAATTTGAGATATAAACGTGTACAGAAGATGCATGCACATATCGACTTTGATCACTTAAAATATCGATTTTTAGCATGTTTTATTCCTATATTTTGAAAACATTCTAGCACTGAGCAGGCATGTACAGATCGCTTCTGGGACACCAAAATATCGAATTTTCGGGTGTTTGGAACCTGAATTTAAGATATAAACGGGTACAGAAGATGCATCCACATATCGACTTTTGGTCACTTAAAATATCGATTTTCTGTATGTTTTGGGCCTGTATTTTGAAAATACTCTAACACGGAGTAGGCATGTACAGATCGCTTCTGGGACCCCAAAATATCGAATTTTCGGGTGTTTTGGGCTTGAATTTGAGATATCGACTTTGGGCACCTAAAATATCGATTTTTAGCATGTTTTGGGCCTATATTTTGAAAATATTCTAGCACTGAGTAGGCATGTACAGATTGCTTCTGGGACCCAAAATATCGAATTTTAGGGTGTTTTGACCCTGAATTTGAGATATAAACGGGTACAGAAGATGCATGCACATATCGACTTTGTAGACCTAAAATATATCGATTTTTAGCATGTTTTAAGCCTATATTTTGAAAATATTCTAGCACTGAGTAGGCATGTACAGATCGCTTCTGGGACCCCAAAATATCGAATTTTCAGGTGTTTTGGGCTTGAATTTGAGATATCGACTTTGTGCACCTAAAATATCGATTTTTAGCATGTTTTGGGCCTGTATTTTGAAAATACTCTAACACGGAGTAGGCAAGTACAAATCGCTTCTGGGACCCCAAAATATCGAATTTTCGGGTGTTTTGAGCCTGAATTTGAGATATAAACGGGTACAGAAGATGTATCCACATATCGACTTTTGGGCACCTAAAAGATCGATTTTCAGTACGTTTTGGGCTTGTATATTGAAAATACTCTAACACGGAGTAGGCATGTACATATCGCTTCTCGGACCCCAAAATATCGATTTTTCGGGTGTTTTGGGCCTGAATTTCAGATATTGACTTTGGGCACCTAAAATATCGATTTTTAGCATGTTTTGGGCCTGTATCTGAGTAGGCATGTACAGATCGCTTTTGGGACCCCAAAATATCGATTTTTCGGGTGTTTTGAGCCTGAATTTGAGATATAAACGGGTACAGAAAATGCATGCACATATTGACTTTAGGCATCTAAAATATCAATTTTTAGCATGTTTTGGGCCTGCATTTTGAAAATACTCTAACATGGAGTATGCATGTATAGATCGCTCCTGGGACCCAAAAATTTCGAATTTTCGGGTGTTTTTAGCCTGAATTTGAGATATCGACTTTGGGCACCTAAAATATCGATTTTTAGCATGTTTTGGGCCTATATTTTGAAAATATTCTAGCACTGAGTAGGCATGTACAGATCTCTTCTGGGACCCCAAAATATCGAATTTTCGGGTGTTTTGAGCCTGAATTTGAGATATAAACGGGTACAGAAGATGCATGCACATATCGACTTTGGACACTTAAAATATCGAATTTTAGCATGTTTTGAGCCTGTATTTTAAAAATACTCTAACACGGAGTAGGCAAGTACAAATCGCCTCTGGAACCCCAAAATATTGAATTTTCGGTTTTTTTTGAGCCTGAATTTCAGATATAAACGGGTACAGAAGATGCATCCACATATCGACTTTTGGGCACCTAAAAGATCGATTTTCAGTATGTTTTGGGCTTGTATATTGAAAATACTCTAACACGGAGTAGGCGTGTACAGATCGCTTCTGGGACCCAAAAAAATTGAATTTTCGGGTGTTTTGGGCCTGAATTTGAGATATCGACTTTGGGCACCTAAAATATCGATTTTTAGCATGTTTTGGGCATATATTTTGAAAATATTCTAGCACTGACTAGGCATCTACAAATCACTTCTGGGACCCCAAAATATCGAATTTTCGGGTATTTTGAGCCTGAATTTAAAAAAATATAAACGGGTACAGAAGATGCATGCACTTATCGACTTTTGGGCACCTAAAATATCGATTTTGAGCATGTTTTGGGTCTGTATCTTGAAAACATTCTAACTAGGAATAGGCATGTACAGATCGCTTCTAGGACCAAAAAATACCAAACTTTCGGGTGTTTTGAGCCTGAATTTGAGATATAAACGGGTACAGAAGATGCATGCACATATCGACTTTGGACACTTAAAATATCGATTTTTAGCATGTTTTAAGCCTATATTTTGAAAACATTCTAGCACTGAGTAGGCATGTACAGATCGCTTCTGGGACCCAAAAATATCGAATTTTCGGGTGTTTTGGGCTTGAATTTGAGATATCGACTTTGGGGACCTAAAATATCGATTTTTAGCATGTTTTGGGTCTATATTTTAAAAATTTTCTAGCACTGAGTAGGCATGTACAGATCGCTTCTGGGACCCCAAAATATCGGATTTTCGGGTGTTTGGAGCCTGAATTTGAGATATAAACGGCTACAGAAGATGCATCCACATATCGACTTTTGGGCACCTAAAAGATCGATTTTCAGTATGTTTTGGGCTTGTATATTGAAAATATTCTAGCACTGGGTAGGCATGTACAAATCGCTTCTGAACCCAAAAATATCGAATTTTCGGGTGTTTTGAGCCTGAATTTGAGATATAAACGCTTACAGAAGATGCATGCACATATCGACTTTTGGGCACCTAAAATATCGATTTTGAGCATTTTTTAGGTCTGTATCTTGAAAACATTCTAACTAGGAATAGGCATGTACAGATCGCTTCTAGAACCTAAAAATACCGAATTTTCGGGTGTTTTGATTCTGAATTTGAGATATAAACGGGTACAGAAGATGCATGCACATATCGACTTTTTACACTTAAAATATCGATTTTTAGCATGTTTTGAGCCTGTATTTTGAAAATACTCTAACATGGAGTAGGAAAGTACAAATCGCTTCTGGGACCCAAAAATACCGAATTTTCGGGTGTTTTGAGCCTGAATTTGAGATATAAACGGGTACAAAAGATGCATCCACATATCGACTTTTGGGCACTTAAAAGATCGATTTTCAGTATGTTTTTGGCCTGTAAATTGAAAATACTCTAACACGGAGCAGGCATATACAGATCGCTTCTGGAACCCCAAAATATCGAATTTTCGGGTGTTTTGGAACTGCATTTGAGATATCGACTTTGGGCACCTTAAATATCGATTTTTAGCATGTTTTGGGCCTATATTTTGAAAATATTCTAGCACTGAGTAGGCATGTACAGATCGCTTCAGGGACCCAAATATATCGAATTTTCGGGTGTTTTGAGGTTGAATTTGGGATATAAACGGGTGCAGAAGATGCATACATATATTGACTTTGGGCACCTAAAATATCGATTTTCAGCATGTTTTGGGCCTGTATCTGAGTAGGACTGTACAGATCGCTTCTGGGACCCCAAAATATCGAATAATCGGGTGTTTTGAGCCTGAATTTGAGATATAAACGGGTACAGAAAATGCATGCACATATTGACTTTGGGCGCCAAAAATATCGATTTTCAGCATGTTTTGGGCCTGCATTTTCAAAATACTCTAACACGGAGTAGGCATATACAGATCGCTTTTGGGACCCCAAAATATCGAATTTTCAGGTGTTTTGAGCCTGAATTTGAGATATAAACGGGTACAGAAGATGCATGCACGTTTCGACTTTTTACACTTAAAATATCGATTTTTAGCATGTTTTGAGCCTGTATTTTGAAAATACTCTAACATGGAGTAGGCAAGTACAAATCGCTTCTTGGACCCCAAAATATCGAATTTTCGGGTGTTTGGAGCCTGAATTTGAGATATAAACGGGTACAGA
Organism: Petrolisthes cinctipes; assembly: GCA_033782935.1. Classification (NCBI taxonomy): domain Eukaryota; kingdom Metazoa; phylum Arthropoda; class Malacostraca; order Decapoda; family Porcellanidae; genus Petrolisthes; species Petrolisthes cinctipes. Next base: position 5,415,781 of record JAWQEG010000015.1, read on the forward strand.
AGATTCATCCACATATCGAATTTTGGGCACCTATAAGATCGATTTTCAGTATGTTTTTGGCTTGTATATTGAAAATACTCTAACACGGAATAGGCATGTACAGATCGCTTCTGGGACCCCAAAATATCGATTTTTCGGGTGTTTTGGGCCTGAATTTGAGATATCGACTTTGGGCACCTAAAATATCGATTTTTAGCATGTTTTGGGCAAATATTTTGAAAATATTCTAGCACTGAGTAGGCATGTACAAATCGCTTCTGGGACCCCAAAACATCGAATTTTCGATTGTTTTGAGCCTGAATTTGAGATATAAACGGGTACAGAAGATGAATTCACTTATCGACTTTTGGGCACCTTAAATATCGATTTTGAGCATGTTTTGGGTCTGTATCTTGACAATATTCTAACTAGGAATAGGCATGTACAGATCGCTTCTAGGACCCAAAAATACCAATTTTTTCGGGTGTTTTGAGCCTGAATTTAAGATATAAACGGGTACAGAAGATGAATGCACATATCGACTTTGGACACTTAAAATATCGATTTTTAGCATGTTTTAAGCCTATATTTTGAAAACATGCTAGCACTGGGTAGCCATGTACAGATCGCTTCTGGGACCCAAATATATCGAATTTTCGGGTGTTTTGAGGTTGAATTTGGGATATAAACGGGTGCAGAAGATGTATACACATAGTGACTTTGGGCTCCTAAAATATCGATTTTCATCATGTTTTGGGGCTGTAACTGAGTAGGCATGTACAGATCGCTTCTGGGACCCCAAAAAATCGAATTTCCGGGTCTTTGGAACCTGAATTTGAAATATAAACGGGTACAGAAGATGCATGCACATATCGACTTTTGGGCACTTAAAATATCGATTTTCTGTATGTTTTGGGCCTGTATATTGAAAATACTCTAACACAGGGTAGGCATGTACACATCGCTTCTGGGACCCCAAAATATCGAATTTTCGGGTGTTTTGGGCCTAAATTTGAGATATCGAATTTGGGCACCTAAAATATCGATTTTTAGCATGTTTTGTCCCTATATTTTTAAAATATTCTATCACTAAGTAGGCATGTACAGATCACTTCTGGGTCCCAAAAATATCGAATTTTCGGGAGTTTTGAGCCTGAATTTGAGATATAAACGGGTACAGAAGATGCATGCACATATCGACTTTGGACACTTAAAATATCGATTTTTAGCATTTTTTGAGCCTATATTTTAAAAACATTCTAGCACTGAGTAGTCATGTACAGATCGCTTCTGGGATCCAAAAATCTCGAATTTTCAGGTGTTTTGAGGTTGAATTTGGCATATAAACGGGTGCAGAAGATGCATACACATATTGACTTTGGTCACTTAAAATATCGATTTTCAGCATGTTTTGGGCCTGTATTTTGAAAATACTCTAACACGGAGTGGGCTAGTACAAATCGCTTCTGGGACCCAAAAATATCGAATTTTCGGGTGTTTGGAGCCTGAATTTGAGATATAAACGGGTACAGAAGATGTATCCACATATCGACTTTTGGGCACCTAAAAGATCGATTTTCAGTATGTTTTGGGCCTGTATATTGAAAATACTCTAACACGGAGTAGTTATGTACAGATCGCTTCTGGGACCCCAAAATATCGAATTTTCGGGTGTTTTGGGCCTGAATTTGAGATAACGACTTTGGGCACCTAAAATATCGATTTTTAGCATGTGTTGGGCCTATATTTTGAAAATATTCTACCACTGAGTAGGCATGTACAGATTGCTTCTGGGACCCCAAAATATCGAATTTTCGGGTGTTTTGAGCCTGAATTTGAGATATAAACAGGTACTGAAGATGCATGCACATATCGACTTTTAGGCACCTAAAATATCGATTTTGAGCATGTTTTGGGCCTGTATCTTGAAAACATTCTAGCCCTGAGTAGGCATGTACAGATCGGTTATGGGACCCAAAAATATCGAATTTTCGGGGGTTTTGAGCCTGAATTTGAAATATAAACGGGTATAGAAGATTTATGCACATATCGACTTTTGGGCACCTAAATTATCGATTTTGAGCTTGTTTTGGGTCTGTACCTTGAAAATATTCTAACTAAGAGTAGGCATGTACAGATCGCTTCTAGGACCCAAAAATACCGAATTTTCGGGTGTTTTGATCCTGAATTTGAGATATAAACGGGTACAGAAGATGCATGCACATATCGACTTTGGACACTTAAAATATCGATTTTTAGAATGTTTTGAGTCTATGTTTTGAAAATATTCGAGATATAAACGAGTACAGAAGATGCACGCACATATTGACTTTGGGCACCTAAAATATCGATTTTCAGCATGTTTTGGGCCTGTATTTTGAAATTACTCTAACACGGAGTAGGCATGTACAGATCGCTTCTGAGACCCCAAGATATCGAATTTTCGGGTGTTTCGAACATAAATTTAAAATATAAACGGGTTCTGAAGATGCATGCACAAATCGACTTTTGGGCACCTAAATTATCGATTTTGAGCATGTTTTGGTCTGTATTTTGAAAACATTCTAACTAGGAGTAGGCATGTACAGATCACTTCTAGTACCCAAAAATATCGAAGTTTTGGGTGTTTTGAGCCTGAATTTGAGATATAAACGGGTACAGAAGATGCATGCACATATCGACTTTGGACACTTAAAATATCGATTTTTAGCATGTTTTAAGGCTATTTTTTGAAAACATTCAAGCACTTAGTAGGCATGTACAAATCGCTTCTGGGACCCAAAAATATCGAATTTTCGGATGTTTTGAAGTTGAATTTGGGATATATACGCGTGAAGAAGACGCATACACATATTGACTTTGGGCACCTAAAATATCGATTTTCATCATGTTTTGGGCCTGTATCTAAGTAGGCATTTACAGATAGGTTAAGGGACCCAAAATATCGAAATTTCAGGTGTTTGGAGCCTGAATTTGAGATATAAACGGGTACAGAAGATGCATGCACATATCGACTTTTGAGTACCTAAAAGATCGATTTTCAGTATGTTTTGGGCATGTATTTTGAAAATACTCTAACTCGGAGTAGGCATGTACAGATTGCTTCTGGGACCCCAAAATATCGAATTTTCGGGTGTTTTGGGCCTGAATTTGTGATATCGACTTTGGGCACCTAAAATATAAATTTTTAGCATGTTTTGGGCCTATATTTTGAAAATATTCTAGCACTGAGTAGGCATTTACAGATCGCTCCTGGGACCCAAAAATATCTAATTTTCGGGTGTTTTGAGGTGGAATTTGTGATATAAACGGGTGCAGAAGATGCATACACATATTGACTTTGGGAACCAAAAATATCCATTTTCAGCATGTTTTGGGCCTGTATCTGAGAAGGCATGTACAGATCGCCTATAGAACCCCAAATTATCGAATTTTCGGGTGTTTCGAACATGAATTTGAAATATAAACGGGTACAGAAGATGCATGCACATATCGACTTTCGTGCAATTAAAAGATCGATTTTCAGTATGTTTTTGGCCTTTCTTTTGAAAATATTCTCACACGGAGTAGGCTTGTACAGATATCTTCTGGGCCCCAAAATATCGAATTTTCGGGTGTTTTGGGCCTGAATTTGAGATATCGACTTTGGGCACCTAAAATGTCGATTTTTAGCATGTTTTGGGCCTAGATTTTGAAAATATTCTAGCACTGAGTACGCATGTACAAATCGCTTCTGGGACCCAATAATATCGATTTTTCGGGTTTTTTGAGCCTGAATTTGAGATATAAACGGGTACTGAAGATGCATGCACTTATCGACTTTTGGGCACCTAAAATATCGATTTTGAGCATGTTTTGGTCTGTATTTTGAAAACATTCTAACTAGGAGTAGGCATGTACAGATCGCTTCAGGGACACAAAAATATCGAATTTTCGGGTGTTTTGAGGTTGAATTTGGGATATAAACGCGTGCAGAAGATGCTACACATATTGACTTTGGGCAATTAAAATATCGGTTTTCAGCATGTTTTGGGCCTGTATCTGAGTAGGCATGTACAGATCGCTTCTAGAACCCCAAAATATCGAATTTTCGGGTGTTTGGAGCATGAATTTCAGATATAAACGGGTACAGAAGATGCATGCAAATATCGACTTTTGGGCACCTAAAAGATCGATTTTCAGTATGTTTTTGGCCTTTCTTTTGAAAATACTCTAACACGGAGTAGGCTTGTAAAGATATCTTCTGGGCCCCAAAATATCGAATTTTCGGGTGTTTTGGGCCTGAATTTGAGATATCGACTTTGGGCACCTAAAATAACGATTTTTAGCATGTTTTGGGCCTAGATTTTGAAAATATTCAAGCACTGAGTACGCATGTACAATTCGCTTCTGGGACCCCATAATATAGATTTTTCGGGTGTTTTGAGCCTGAATTTGAGATATAAACGGGTACAGAAGATGCACGCACATATTTACTTAGGGAACCTAAAATATCGATTTTCAGCATGTTTTGGTCATGTATTTTGAAAATACTCTAACACGGAGTAGGCATGTACAGATCGCTTCTGGGACCCCAAAATATTGAATTTTCGGGTGTTTTGGGCCTGAATTTGAGATATCGACTTTGGGGACCTAAAATAAAAAAAATTAGCATGTTTTGGGCCTATATTTTGAAAATATTCTAGCACTGAGTAGGCATTTACAGATCGCTTCTGGTACCCCAAAAAATCGAATTTTCGGGTGTTTTAAGCCTGAATTTGAGATATAAACGGTTACAGAAGATGCATGCACATATCGACTTTGGACACTTAAAATATCGATTTTTAGCATGTTTTGAGCCTATATTTTGAAAATATTCTAGCACTGAGTACGCATGTACAAATCGCTTCTGGGACCCCATAATATCGATTTTTCAGGTGTTTTGAGCCTGAATTTGAGATATAAACGGCTACAAAAGATGCACGCACATATTGACTTTGGGCACCTAAAATATCGATTTTCAGCATGTTTTGGGCCTGTATTTTGAAATTACTCTAACACGGACTAGGCATGTACAGATCGCTTCTTGGACCCCAAAATATCGAATTTTCGGGTGTTTTGAACATGAATTTGAAATATAAACGGGTACTGAAGATGCATGCACATATCGACTTTTGGGCTCCTAAAATATCGATTTTTAACATGTTTTGGTCTGTATTTTGAAAACATTCTAACTAGGAGTAGGCATGTACAGATCACTTCTAGGACCCAAAAATACCGAAGTTTCGGGTGTTTTGAGCCTGAATTTGAGATATAAACGGGAACAGAAGATGCATGCACATATTGACTTTGGGCACCTAAAATATCGATTTTCAGCGTGTTTTGGGCCTGTATCTAAGTAGGCATGTTCATATAGGTTATGGGACCCAAAAATATCGAATTTTCAGGTGTTTGGAGCCTGAATTTGAGATATAAACGGGTACAGAAGATGCATTCACATATTGACTTTTGAGTACCTAAAAGATCGATTTTCAGTATGTTTTGGGCATGTATTTTGAAAATACTCTAACACGGAGTAGGCATGTACAGATCTCTTCTGGGACCCCAAAATATTGAATTTTCGGGTGTTTTGGGCCTGAATTTGAGATATCGACTTTGAGCACCTAAAATATAAATTTTTAGCATGTTTCGGGCCTATATTTTGAAAATATTCTAGCACTGAGTAGGCATTTACAGATCGCTTGAGGGACCCCAAAAAATCGAATTTTCGGGTGTTTTGAGCCTAAATTTGAGATATAAACGGTTACAGAAGATGCATGCACATATCGACTTTTGGGCACCTAAAATATCGAATATGAGCATGTTTTGGGTCTGTATCTTGAAAATATCCTAACTAGGAGTAAGCATGTAATGATCGCTTCTAGGACCTCAAAATACCAATTTTTCGGGTGTTTTGAGCCTCAATTTGAGATATAAACGGGTACAGAAGATGCATGCACATATCGACTTTGAACACTTAAAATATCGATTTTTAGCATGTTTTGTGCCTATATTTTGAAAACATTCTAGCACTGAGTAGACATGTACAGATCGCTTCTGAGACCCAAAAATATCGATTTTTCGGGTGTTTTGAGGTTGAATTTGTGATATAAACGGGTGCAGAAGATGCATACACATATTGACTTTGGGAACCTAAAATATCGTATTTCAGCATGTTTTGGGCCTGTATCTGAGTAGGCATGTACAGATCGCTTCTGGAACCCCAAAATATCGAATTTTCGGGTGTTTTGGGCCTGAATTTGAGATATCGACTTTGGGCACCTAAAATATCGATTTTTAGCATGTTTTGGGCCTATATTTTGAAAATATTCTAGAACTGAGTAGGTATGTACAAATCGCTTCTGGAAAACCAAAATATCGAATTTTCGGGTGTTTTGAGCCTGAATTTGAGATATAAACGGGTACAGAAGATGCATGCGCATATTGACTTTGGGCACCTAAAATATCGATTTTCAGCATGTTTTGAGCCTGTATTTTGAAAATACTCTAACACTGAGTAGGCATCTACAGATCGCTTCTGGGACCCCAAAATATCGATTTTTCGGGTGTTTTGAGGTTGAATTTGGGATAGAAACGGATGCCAATGATGAATACACATAATGAGTTTGGGCACCTAAAATATCGATTTTCAGCATGTTTTGGGCTTGTATCTGAGTAGGCATGTACAGATTGCTTCTGGAACCCAAAATATCGAATTTTCGGGTGTTTGGAGCCTGAATTTCTGATATAAATGGGTCCAGAAGATGCATGCAAATATCGCTTATGTGCACCTAAAAGATAGATTTTCAGTATGTTTTGGGCCTTTATTTTGAAAATTCTTTAACACGGATTAGGCATGTACAGATCGCTTCTGGGACCCCAAAATATCGAATTTTAGGGTGTTTTGGGCCTGAATTTGAGATATCGAATTTGGGCACCTAATATATCGATTTTCAGCATATTTTGAGCCTGTATTTTGAAAATACTCTAACACGGAGTAGGCATGTATAGATCGCTTCTGGGACTTCAAAATATCGAATTTTCGGGTGTTTTGAGCCTGAATTTGAGATATAAACGGGTACTGAAGATGCATGCACATATTGACTTTTGAGTACCTAAAAGATCGATTTTCAGTATGTTTTGTGCATGTATTTTGAAAATACTCTAACACGGAGTAGGCATGTACAGATCGCTTCAGTGACCCCAAAATATCGAATTTTCGGGTGTTTTCAGCCTGAATTTGAGATATAAACGGTTACAGAAGATGCATGCACATATCGACTTTTGGGCACCTAAAATATCGAATATGAGCATGTTTTGGGTCTGTATCTTGAAAATATCCTAACTAGGAGTAGGCATGTAATGATCGCTTCTAGGACCTCAAAATACCAAATTTTCGGGTGTTTTGAGCCTCAATTTGAGATATAAACGGGTACAGAAGATGCATGCACATATCGACTTTGAACACTTAAAATATCGATTTTTAGCATGTTTTGTGCCTATATTTTGAAAACATTCTAGCACTGAGTAGACATGTACAGATCGCTTCTGAGACCCAAAAATATCGATTTTTCGGGTGTTTTGAGGTTGAATTTGTGATATAAACGGGTGCAGAAGATGCATACACATATTGACTTTGGGAACCTAAAATATCGTATTTCAGCATGTTTTGGGCCTGTATCTGAGTAGGCATGTACAGATCGCTTCTGGAACCCCAAAATATCGAATTTTCGGGTGTTTTGGGCCTGAATTTGAGATATCGACTTTGGGCACCTAAAATATCGATTTTTAGCATGTTTTGGGCCTATATTTTGAAAATATTCTAGAACTGAGTAGGTATGTACAAATCGCTTCTGGAAAACCAAAATATCGAATTTTCGGGTGTTTTGAGCCTGAATTTGAGATATAAACGGGTACAGAAGATGCATGCGCATATTGACTTTGGGCACCTAAAATATCGATTTTCAGCATGTTTTGAGCCTGTATTTTGAAAATACTCTAACACTGAGTAGGCATCTACAGATCGCTTCTGGGACCCCAAAATATCGATTTTTCGGGTGTTTTGAGGTTGAATTTGGGATAGAAACGGATGCCAATGATGAATACACATAATGAGTTTGGGCACCTAAAATATCGATTTTCAGCATGTTTTGGGCTTGTATCTGAGTAGGCATGTACAGATTGCTTCTGGAACCCAAAATATCGAATTTTCGGGTGTTTGGAGCCTGAATTTCTGATATAAATGGGTCCAGAAGATGCATGCACATATCGCTTATGTGCACCTAAAAGATAGATTTTCAGTATGTTTTGGGCCTTTATTTTGAAAATTCTTTAACACGGATTAGGCATGTACAGATCGCTTCTGGGACCCCAAAATATCGAATTTTAGGGTGTTTTGGGCCTGAATTTGAGATATCGAATTTGGGCACCTAATATATCGATTTTCAGCATATTTTGAGCCTGTATTTTGAAAATACTCTAACACGGAGTAGGCATGTATAGATCGCTTCTGGGACTTCAAAATATCGAATTTTCGGGTGTTTTGAGCCTGAATTTGAGATATAAACGGGTACTGAAGATGCATGCACATATTGACTTTTGAGTACCTAAAAGATCGATTTTTAGCATGTTTTGGGCCTATATTTTGAAAATACTCTAACACGGAGTAGGCATGTACAGATCGCTTCAGTGACCCCAAAATATCGAATTTGCGGGTGTTTGGAGCCTGAATTTGAGATATAAACGGTTACAGAAGATGAATGCACATATCGACTTTTGGGCACCTAAAATATCGATTATGAGCATGTTTTGGGTCTGTATCTTGAAAACATTCTAACTAGGAGTAGGCATGTAATGATCGCTTCTAGGACCCACACATACCAAATTTTCAGGTGTTTTGAGCCTCAATTAGAGATATAAACGGGTACAGAAGATGCATGCACATATCGACTTTGGACACTTAAAAAATCGATTTTAAGCATGTTTTGAGCCTATATTTTGAAAACATTCTAGCACTAAGTAAGCATGTACAGATCGCTTCTGGGACCTCAAAATATCGAATTTTCGGGAGTTTTGGGCATGAATTTGAGATATCGACTTTGGGTACCTAAAATATCGATTTTTAGCATGTTTTGGGCCTGTATCTGAGTAGGCATGTACAGATCGCTTATGTGACCCCAAAATATCGAATTTTCGGGTGTTTTGGGCCTGAATTTGAGATATCGACTTTGGGCACTTAAAATATCGATTTTTAGCATGTTTTGGGCCTATATTTTGAAAATATTCTAGAACTGAGTAGGTATGTACAAATCGCTTCTGGAAAACCAAAATATCGAATTTTCGGGTGTTTTGAGCCTGAATTTGAGATATAAACGGGTACGGAAGATGCATGTGCATATTGACTTTGGGCACCTAACATATCGATTTTTAGCATGTTTTGAGCCTGTATTTTGAAAATACTTTAACACTGAGCAGGCATGTACAGATCGCTTCTGGGACCCCAAAATATCGATTTTTCGGGTGTTTTGAGGTTGAATTTAGGATATAAATTGGTGCCAATGATGCATACACATATTGAGTTTGGGCACCTAAAATATCGATTTTCAGCATGTTTTGGGCTTGTATCTGAGTAGGCATGTACAGATTGCTTCTGGAACCCAAAATATCGAATTTTCGGGTGTTTTGAGCCTTAATTTGAGATATAAACGGGTACTGAAGATGCATGCATATATCGACATTTGGGCAACTAAAATATCGATTTTGAGCATGTTTTGGGTCTGAATCTTGAAAATACTCTAACACGGAGTAGGCATGTATAGATCGCTTCTGGGACTTCAAAATATAGAATTTTCGGGTGTTTTGAGCCTGAATTTGAGATATAAACGGGTACTGAAGATGGATGCACATATCGACTTTTGGGCACCTAAAATATCGATTTTTAGCAAGTTTTGAGCCTATATTTTGAAAAAATTCTAGCACTGAGTAGGCATGTACAGATCGATTTTGTGACCCCAAAATATCGAATTTTCGGGTGTTTTGAGCCTGAATTTCAGATATAAACGGGTACAGAAGATGCATGCACGTATTGACTTTGGGCCCCTAAAATATCGATTTTCAGCATGTTTTGGTCTTGTATTTTGAAAATACTCTAACACGGAGTTGGCATGTTCAGATCGCTTCTGGGACCCCAAAATATCGAATATTCGGTGTTTTGAGCCTGAATTTGAGATATAAAATGGTACAGAAGATGCAAGCACATATCGACTTTTGGTTACCTACGAGATCGATTTTCAGTATGTTTTGGGCCTGTATTCTGAAAATACTCTAACACGGAGTAGGCATGTACCGATCGCTTTTGGGACCCCAAAATGTCGAATTTTCGGGTGTTTTGGGCCTGAATTTGAGATATCGACTTTGGGCACCTAAAATATCGATTTTTAGCACGTTTTGGGCCTATATTTTGAAAATATTCTAGCAATGAGTAGGCATGTACAGGTACAGATCGCTTCTGGGACCCCAAAATATCGAATTTTCGGGTGTTTTAAGAATGAATTTGAGATATAAACGGGTACAGAAGATGCATGCACATATCGACTTTGGACACTTAAAATATCGATTTTTAGCATGTTTTAAGCCTATATTTTGAAAACATTCTAGCACTAAGTAGGCATGTACAGATCGCTTCTGGGACCTAAAAATATCGAATTTTCGGGGGTTTTAAGGTTGAATTTGGGATATAAAAGGGTGCAGAAGATGCATACACCTATTGACTTTTGGCTCCAAAAATATCAATTTTCATCATGTTTTGGGCCTGTAACTGAGTAGGCATGTACAGATCGCTTCTGGGACCCCAAAATATCGAATTGTCGGGTGTTTGGAACCTGAATTTGAGATATAAACGGGTACAGAAAATGCATGCACATATCGACTTTTGGGCACTTAAAATATCGATTTTCTGTATGTTTTGGACCTGTATTTTGAAAATACTCTAACACGGAGTAGGCATGTACAGATCGCTTCTGGGACCCCAAAATATCGAATTTTTTGGGTGTTTTGGGCTTGAATTTGAGATATCGACTTTGGGGACCTAAAATATCGATTTTTAGCATGTTTTGGGTCTATATTTTGAAAATAATCTAGCACTGACTAGGCATGTACAGATCGCTTCTGGGACCCCAAAATATCGAATTTTCGGGTGTTTTGAGCCTGAAATTGAGATATAAACGGGTACAGAAAATGCATGCACATACTGACTTTTGGCACCTAAAATATCGATTTTCAGCATGTTTTGTTTCTGTATTTTGAAAATACTCTAACACGGAGTAGGCATGTACAGATCCCTTCTGGGACCCAAAAATATCGAATTTTTGGGTGTTTTGTGCCTGAATTTGAGATATAAACAGGTACAGAAGATGCATGCACATATCGACTTTTGGGCACCTAATATATCGATTTTGAGCATGTTTTAGGTCTGTATCTTGAAAACATTCTAACTAGGAGTAGGCATATACAGATCGCTTCTAGGACCAAATAATACCGAATTTTCCGGTGTTTTAACATGAATTTGAGATATAAACGGGTACAGAAGATGCATGCACATATCGACTTTGGACACTTAAAATATCGATTTTTAGCATGTTTTAAGCCTATATTTTGAAAACATTCTAGCACTAAGTAGGCATGTAGAGATCGCTTCTGGGACCTAAAAATATCGAATTTTCGGGGGTTTTAAGGTTGAATTTGGGATATAAAAGGGTGCATAAGATGCATACACCTATTGACTTTGGGCTCCAAAAATATCAATTTTCATCATGTTTTGGGCCTGTAACTGAGTAGGCATGTACAGATCGTTTCTGGGACCCCAAAATATCGAATTGTCGGGTGTTTGGAACCTGAATTTGAGATATAAACGGGTACAGAAGATGCATGCACATATCGACTTTTGGGCACTTAAAATATAGATTTTCTGTATGTTTTGGGCCTGTATTTTGAAAATACTCTAACACGGAGTAAGCATGTACAGATCGCTTCTGGGACCCCAAAATATCGAATTTTCGGGTGTTTTGGGCTTGAATTTGAGATATCGACTTTAGGAATCTAAAATATCGATTTTTAGCATGTTTTTGGTCTGTATCTTGAAAACATTCTAACTAGGCATAGGCATATACAGATCAGTTCTAGGACCAAAAAATACCAAATTTTCGCGTGTTTTGAGCATGAATTTGAGATATAAACGGGTACAGAAGATGCATGCACATAATGACTTTGGACACTTAAAATATCGATTTTTAGCATGTTTTGAGCATATATTTTGAAAACATTCTAGCACTGAGTAGGCATGTACAGATCGCTTCTTGGACCCGAAAATATCGAATTTTCGGGTGTTTTGAGGTTGAATTTGAGATATAAAGGAGTGCAAAAGATGCATACACATATTTACTTTGGGTACCTATAATATCGATTTTCAGCATGTTTTGGGCCTGTATTTTGAAAATACTCTAACACGGAGTGGGCATATACAGTTCGCTTCTGGGACCCCAAAATATCGAATTTTCGGGTGTTTTGGGCCTAAATTTGAGATATCGAATTTGGGCACCTAAAATATCGATTTTTAGCATGTTTTGGGCCTATATATTTAAAATATTCTATCACTAAGTAGGCATGTACAGATCACTTCTGGGACCGAAAAATATCGAATTTTCGGGAGTTTTGAGGTTGAATTTGGCATATAAACGGGTGCAGCAGATGCATACACATATTGACTTTGGTCATTTAAAATATCGATTTTCAGCATGTTTTGGGCCTGTATTTTTGAAAATACTCTAACACGGAGTAGGCAAGTACAAATCGCTTCTGGGATCCCAAAATATCGAATTTTCGGGTGTTTTGGGCCTGAATTTGAGATATCGACTTTGAGCACCTAAAATATCGATTTTTAGCATGTTTTGGGCCTATATTTTGAAAATATTCTAGCACTGAGTAGGCATGTACAGATTGCTTCTGGGACCCCAAAATATCGAATTTTCGGGGGTTTTGAGACTGAATTTGAGATATAAACGGGTACAGAAGTTGCATGCACATATCGACTTTTGGGCACCTAAAATATCAATTTTGAGCATGTTTTGGGTCTTTATATTAAAAACATTCTAACTAGGAGTATGCATGTACAGATCGCTTCTAAGACCCACAAATACCGAAATTTCGAGAGTTTTGAGGTTGAATTTGGGATATAAATGGGTGCAGAAGATGCATACACATATTGACTTTGGGTACCTAAAATATAGATTTTTCGCATGTTTTTGCCCTATATTTTGAAAATATTCTAGCACTGAGTAGGCATGTACAGATCGCTTCTGGGACCCCAAAATATCGAATTTTTGGGTGTTTTGAGCCTGAATTTGAGATATAAACGGGTACAGAATATGCATGCACATATCGAATTTTAGGCACCTAAAATATCGATTTTCAGCATGTTTTGGGTCTGTATCTTGAAAACATTCTAACTAGGAGTAGGCATGTACAGATCGCTTCTAGGACCCAAAAGTACCGATTTTTTGGGTGTTTTGAGCCTTAATTTGAGATATAAACGGGTACAGAAGATGCATGCACAAATCGACTTTGGACACTTAAAATATAGATTTTTAGAATATTTTGAGACTATATTATGAAAATATTCAAAATATAAACAGGTACAGAAGATGCATGCTCATATCGACTTTGGACTCTAAAAATATCGATTTTTAGCATGTTTTGAGCCTATATTTTAAAAACGTTCTGGTACTGAGTAGGCATGTACAGATCGCTTCTGGGACCCAAAAATATCGAATTTTCAGGTGTTTTGAGGTTGAATTTGGGATATAAACGGGTGCAGAAGATGCATACACATATTGACTTTGGTGACCTAAAATATCGATTTTCAGCATGTTTTGGGCCTGTATTTTGAAAATACTCTAACACGGAGTAGGCAAGTACAGATTGCTTCTGGGACCAAAAAATATCGAATTTTCGGGTGTTTTGAGCCTGAATTTGAGATATAAACGGGTACAGAAGATGCATCCACATATCGACTTTTGGGCACCTAAAAGATCTATTTTCAGTATGTTTTGGGCCTGTATATTGAAAATACTCTAACACGGAGTAGGCATGTACAGATCGCTTCTGGGATCCAAAAATATCGAATTTTCGGGTGTTTTGAGGTTGAATTTGAGATATAAAAGTGTGCAGAAGATGCATACACATATTGACTTTGGGCACCTAAAATATCGATTTTCAGCATGTTTTTAGGCCTGTATCTGAGTAGGCATGTACAGATCGCTTCTGGGACCCCAAAATATCGAATTTTCGGGTGTTTGGAGCCTGAATTTGAGATAAAAACGGGTACAGAAGATGCATCAACATATCGACTTTTGGGCATCTAAAAGATCGATTTTCAGTATGTTTTGGGCCTGTATATTAAAAATACTCTAACTCGGAGTAGGCATGTACAGATCGCTTCAGGGACCCCAAAATATCGAATTTTCGGGTGTTTTGGGCCTAAATTTGAGATATAGACTTTGGGCACCTAAAAAATCGATTTTCAGCATGTTTTGGGCCTGTATTTTGAAAATACTCTAACACGGAGTAGGCATGTACAGATCACTTCTGGAACCCCAAAATATCGAACTTTCGGGTGTTTTGAGCCTGAATTTGAGATATAAACAGGTACTGAAGATGCATGCACATATCGACTTTTGGGCACCTAAAATATCGATTTTGAGCATGTTTTCGGTCTGTATCTTGAAAACATTCTAACTAGGACTAGGCATGTACAGAACGCTTCTAGGACCCAAAAAAAACAAATTTTCTGGTATTTTGAGCCTGAATTTGAGATATAAACGGGTACAGAAGATGCATCCACATATCGACTTTTGGGCACTTAAAAGATTAATTTTCAGTATGTTTTGGGCCTGTATATTAAAAATACTCTAACACGGAGTAGGCATGTACAGATCGCTTCTGGGACCCCAAAATATAGAATTTTAGGGCGTTTTGGGCATGAATTTGAGATATCGACTTTGTGCACCTTAAATATCGATTTTTAACATGTTTTGGGCCTATATTTTGAAAATATTCTAGCACTGAGTAGGCATGTACAGATCGCTTGTGAGACCCCAAAATACCGATTTTTTGGGTGTTTTGAGCCTTAATTTGAGATATAAACGGGTACAGAAGATGCATGCACATATCGACTTTGGACACTTAAAATAAAGATTTTTAGAATATTTTGAGACTATATTTTGAAAATATTCAAAATATAAACAGGTACAGAAGATGCATGCTCATATCGACTTTGAACTCTTAAAATATCGATTTTTAGCATGTTTTGAGCCTATATTTTAAAAACATTCTGGTACTGAGTAGGCATGTACAGATCGCTTCTGGGACCCAAAAATATCGAATTTTCAGGTGTTTTGAGGTTGAATTTGGGATATAAACGGGTGCAGAAGATGCATACACATATTGACTTTGGTCACCTAAAATATCGATTTTCAGCATGTTTTTGGGCCTGTATCTGAGTAGGCATGTACAGATCGCTTCTGGGACCCCAAAATATCGAATTTTCGGGCGTTTTGGGCATGAATTTGAGATATCGACTTTGTGCACCTTAAATATCGATTTTTAACATGTTTTGGGCCTATATTTTGAAAATATTCTAGCAATGAGTAGGCATGTACAGATCGCTTGTGGGACCCCAAAATATCGAATTTTCAGGTGTTTTGAGCCTGAATTTGAGATATAAACGGGTACTGAAGATGCATGCACATATCGACTTTTGGGCACCTAAAATGTCGATTTTGAGCATGTTTTCGGTCTGTATCTTGAAAACATTCTAACTAGGAGTAGGCATATACAGATCACTTCTAGGACCCAAAAATTCCGAATTTTCGGGTGTTTTGAGCCTGAATTTGAGATATAAACGGGTACAGAAGATGCATGCACATATCGACTTTTGGGCACCTAAAATATCGAATTTGAGCATGTTTTGGGTCTGTATCTTGAAAACATTTTAACTAGGAATAGGCATGTACAGATCGCTTCTAGAACCTAAAAATACCGAATTTTCGGGTGTTTTGATCCTGAATTTGAGATATAAAAGGGTACAGAAGATGTATGCACATATCGACTTTGTACACATAAAATATTGATTTTTAGCATGTTTTAAGCCTATATTTTGAAAACATTCTAGCAATGAGTAGGCATGTACAGATCGCTTCTGGGACCAAAAAATATCGAATTTTCGGGTGTTTTAAGGTTGAATTTGGGATATAAACGGGTGAAGAAGATGCATAAACATATTGACTTTGGGCACCTAAAATATCGATTTTCAGCATGTTTTGTGCAAGTAACTGAGTAGGCATGTACAGATCGCTTCTGGGACCCCAAAATATCGAATTTTCGGGTGTTTGAAACCTGAATTTGAGATATAAACGGGTACAGAAGATGCATGCACATATCGACTTTTGGGCACTTAAAATATCGATTTTCTGTATGTTTTGGACCTGTATTTTGAAAATACTCTAACACGGAGTAGGCATGTACAGATCGCTTTTGGGACCCCAAAATATCGAATTTTCGGGTGTTTTGGGCTTGAATTTGAGATATCGACTTTGGGGACCTAAAATATCGATTTTAGCATGTTTTGGGTCTATATTTTGAAAATATTCTAGCACTGAGTAGGCATGTACAGATCGCTTCTGGGACCCCAAAATATCGAATTTTCGGGTGTTTTGAGCCTGAATTTGAAATATAAACGGGTACAGAAGATGCATGCACATATTGACTTTGGACACTTAAAATATCGATTTTTAGCATGTTTTGAGCATATATTTTGAAAACATTCTAGCACTGAGTAGGCATGTACAGATCGCTTCTGGGACCCCAAAATATCGAATTTTCAGGTGTTTTGAGCCTGAATTTGAGATATAAACGGGTACAGAAGATGCATGCACGTATCGACTTTTTACACTTAAAATATCGATTTTTAGCATGTTTTGAGCCTGTATTTTGAAAATACTCTAACATGGAGTAGGAAAGTACAAATCGCGTCTGGGACCCCAAAATATCGAATTTTCGGGTGTTTGGAGCCTGAATTTGAGATATAAACGGGTACAGAAGATGCATCCACATATCGACTTTTGGGCATCTAAAAGATCGATTTTCAGTATGTTTTGGGCCTGTATCTTGACAATATTCTAACTAGGAATAGGCATGTACAGATCGCTTCTGGGACCCCAAAATATCGAATTTTCGGGTGTTTTGGAACTGCATTTGAGATATCGACTTTGGGCACCTTAAATATCGATTTTTACCATGTTTTGGGCCTATATTTTGAAAATATTCTAGCACTGAGTAGGCATGTACAGATCGCTTCAGGGACCCAAAAATATCGAATTTTCGGGTGTTTTGAGGTTGAATTTCGGATATAAACGGGTGCAGAAGATGCATACATATATTGACTTTGGGCGCCTGAAATATCGATTTTCAGCATGTTTTGGGCCTGTATCTGAGTAGGACTGTACAGATCGCTTCTGGGACCCAAAAATATCGAATTTTCGGGTGTTTGGAACCTGAATTTGAGAAATAAACGGGTACAGAAGATGCATGGATATATCGACTTTGGAAACTAAAATGATCGATTTTCAGTATGTTTTGGGCCTGCTTATTGAAAATACTCTAACACGGAGTAGGCATATACAGATCGCTTCTGGGACCCCAAAATATCGATTTTTCGGGTGTTTTGGGCCTGAATTTGAGATATCGACTTTGGGCACCTAAAATATCGATTTTTAGCATGTTTTGGGCATATATTTTGAAAATATTCTAGCACTGAGTAGGCATGTACAGATCGCTTCATGGACCCCAAAATATCGAATTTTCGGGTGTTTTGAGCCTGAATTTGAGATATAAACGGGTATAGAAGATGCATGCACGTATTGACTTTTGGGCACCTAAAAGATCGATTTTCAGTATGTTTTGGGCCTATATTTTGAAAATATTCTTGCACTGAGTAGGCATGTACAGATCGCTTCTGGGACCCCAAAATATCGAATTTTCAGGTGTTTTGAGCCTGAATTTGAGATATAAACGGGTACAGAAGATGCATGCACGTTTCGACTTTTTACACTTAAAATATCGATTTTTAGCATGTTTTGAGCCTGTATTTTGAAAATACTCTAACATGGTGTAGGCAGGTACAAATCGCTTCTGGGACCCTAAAATATTGAATTTTCGGGTGTTTGGAGCCTGAATTTGAGATATAAACGGGTACAGAAGATGCATCCACATATCGACTTTTGGGCACCTAAAAGATCGATTTTCAGTATGTTTTGGGCCTGTATATTGAAAATACTCTAACACGGAGTAGGCATGTACAGATCGCTTCTGGGACCCCAAAATATCGATTTTTCGGGTGTTTTGGGCCTGAATTTGAGATATCGACTTTGGGCACCTAAAATATCGATTTTTAGCATGTTTTGGGCATATATTTTGAAAATATTCTAGCACTGAGTAGGCATGTACAGATCGCTTCATGGACCCCAAAATATCGAATTTTCGGGTGTTTTGAGCCTGAATTTGAGATATAAACGGGTATAGAAGATGCATGCACGTATTGACTTTTGGGCACCTAAAAGATCGATTTTCAGTATGTTTTGGGCCTATATTTTGAAAATATTCTTGCACTGAGTAGGCATGTACAGATCGCTTCTGGGACCCCAAAATATCGAATTTTCAGGTGTTTTGAGCCTGAATTTGAGATATAAACGGGTACAGAAGATGCATGCACGTTTCGACTTTTTACACTTAAAATATCGATTTTTAGCATGTTTTGAGCCTGTATTTTGAAAATACTCTAACATGGTGTAGGCAGGTACAAATCGCTTCTGGGACCCTAAAATATTGAATTTTCGGGTGTTTGGAGCCTGAATTTGAGATATAAACGGGTACAGAAGATGCATCCACATATCGACTTTTGGGCACCTAAAAGATCGATTTTCAGTATGTTTTGGGCCTGTATATTGAAAATACTCTAACACGGAGTAGGCATGTACAGATCGCTTCTGGGACCCCAAAATATCGATTTTTCGGGTGTTTTGGGCCTGAATTTGAGATATCGACTTTGGGCACCTAAAATATCGATTTTTAGCATGTTTTGGGCATATATTTTGAAAATATTCTAGCACTGAGTAGGCATGTACAGATCGCTTCTGGGACCCCAAAACATCGAATTTTCGGGTGTTTTGAGCCTGAATTTGAGATATAAACGGGTACAGAAGATGAATTCACTTATCGACTTTTGGGCACCTTAAATATCGATTTTGAGCATGTTTTGGGTCTGTATCTTGACAATATTCTAACTAGGAATAGGCATGTACAGATCGCTTCTAGGACCCAAAAATACCAATTTTTTCGGGTGTTTTGAGCCTGAATTTGAGATATAAACGGGTACAGAAGATGAATGCACATATCGACTTTGGACACTTAAAATATCGATTTTTAGCATGTTTTAAGCCTATATTTTGAAAACATGCTAGCACTGGGTAGCCATGTACAGATCGCTTCTGGGACCCAAAAATATTGAATTTTCGGGTGTTTTGAGGTTGAATTTGGGATATAAACGGGTGCAGAAGATGTATACACATAGTGACTTTGGGCTCCTAAAATATCGATTTTCCGCATGTTTTGGGACTGTAACTGAGTAGGCATGTACAGATCGCTTCTGGGACCCCAAAAAATCGAATTTTCGGGTCTTTGGAACCTGAATTTGAAATATAAACGGGTACAGAAGATGCATGCACATATCGACTTTTGGGCACTTAAAATATCGATTTTCTGTATGTTTTGGGCCTGTATATTGAAAATACTCTAACACAGGGTACGCATGTACACATCGCTTCTGGGACCCCAAAATATCGAATTTTCGGGTGTTTTGGGCCTAAATTTGAGATATCGAATTTGGGCACCTAAAATATCGATTTTTAGCATGTTTTGGGCCTATATTTTGAAAATATTCTACCACTGAGTAGGCATGTACAGATCGCTTCTGGGACCCCAAAATATCGAATTTTCGGGTTTTTTGAGCCTGAATTTGAGATATAAACAGGTACTGAAGATGCATGCACATATCGACTTTTGGACACCTAAAATATCGATTTTGAGCATGTTTTGGACCTGTATCTTGAAAACATTCTAACTAGGAGTAGGCATGTACAGATTGCTTCTAGGACCCAAAAATACCAAATTTTCGGGTGTTTTGAGCCTGAATTTGAGATATAAACGGGTACAGAAGATGCATGCACATATCGACTTTGGACACTTAAAATATCGATTTTTAGCATGTTTTAAGCCTATATTTTGAAAAGATTCTAGCACTGAGTAGGCATGTACAGATCGCTTCTGGAATCCCAAAATATCGAATTTTCGGGTGTTTTGAGCCTGAATTTGAGATATAAACAGGTACTGATGATGCATGCACTTATCGACTTTTGGGCACCTAAAATATCGATTTTGAGCATGTTTTGGGTCTGTATCTTGAAAACATTCTAACTAGAAGTAGGCATGTACAGATCGCTTCTAGGACCCAAAAATACCGAATTTTCGGGTGTTTTGAGCCTGAATTTGAGATATAAACGGGTACAAAAGATGCATCCACATATCGACTTTTGGGCACTTAAAAGATCGATTTTCAGTATGTTTTTGGCCTGTAAATTGAAAATACTCTAACACGGAGCAGGCATATACAGATCGCTTCTGGAACCCCAAAATATCGAATTTTCGGGTGTTTTGGAACTGCATTTGAGATATCGACTTTGGGCACCTTAAATATCGATTTTTAGCATGTTTTGGGCCTATATTTTGAAAATATTCTAGCACTGAGTAGGCATGTACAGATCGCTTCAGGGACCCAAATATATCGAATTTTCGGTTGTTTTGAGGTTGAATTTGGGATATAAACGGGTGCAGAAGATGCATACATATATTGACTTTGGGCACCTAAAATATCGATTTTCAGCATGTTTTGGGCCTGTATCTGAGTAGGACTGTACAGATCGCTTCTGGGACCCCAAAATATCGAATAATCGGGTGTTTTGAGCCTGAATTTGAGATATAAACGGGTACAGAAAATGCATGCACATATTGACTTTGGGCACCAAAAATATCGATTTTCAGCATGTTTTGGGCCTGCATTTTCAAAATACTCTAACACGGAGTAGGCATATACAGATCGCTTTTGGGACCCCAAAATATCGAATTTTCAGGTGTTTTGAGCCTGAATTTGAGATATAAACGGGTACAGAAGATGCATGCACGTTTCGACTTTTTACACTTAAAATATCGATTTTTAGCATGTTTTGAGCCTGTATTTTGAAAATACTCTAACATGGAGTAGGCAAGTACAAATCGCTTCTTGGACCCCAAAATATCGAATTTTCGGGTGTTTGGAGCCTGAATTTGAGATATAAACGGGTACAGAAGATGCATCCACATATCGAATTTTGGGCACCTATAAGATCGATTTTGAGCATGTTTTGGGTCTGTATCTTGACAATATTCTAACTAGGAATAGGCATGTACAGATCGCTTCTAGGACCCAAAAATACCAATTTTTTCGGGTGTTTTGAGCCTGAATTTGAGATATAAACGGGTACAGAAGATGAATGCACATATCGACTTTGGACACTTAAAATATCGATTTTTAGCATGTTTTAAGCCTATATTTTGAAAACATGCTAGCACTGGGTAGCCATGTACAGATCGCTTCTGGGACCCAAATATATCGATTTTTCGGGTGTTTTGAGGTTGAATTTGGGATATAAACGGGTGCTGAAGATGTATACACATAGTGACTTTGGGCTCCTAAAATATCGATTTTCATCATGTTTTGGGGCTGTAACTGAGTAGGCATGTACAGATCGCTTCTGGGACCCAAAAAATCGAATTTCCGGGTCTTTGGAACCTCAATTTGAAATATAAACGGGTACAGAAGATGCATGCACATATCGACTTTTGGGCACTTAAAATATCGATTTTCTGTATGTTTTGGGCCTGTATATTGAAAATACTCTAACACAGGGTAGGCATGTACACATCGCTTCTGGGACCCCAAAATATCGAATTTTCGGGTGTTTTGGGCCTAAATTTGAGATATCGAATTTGGGCACCTAAAATATCGATTTTTAGCATGTTTTGTCCCTATATTTTTAAAATATTCTATCACTAAGTAGGCATGTACAGATCACTTCTGGGACCCAAAAATATCGAATTTTCGGGAGTTTTGAGCCTGAATTTGAGATATAAACGGGTACAGAAGATGCATGCACATATTGACTTTGGACACTTAAAATATCGATTTTTAGCATTTTTTGAGCCTATATTTTAAAAACATTCTAGCACTGAGTAGTCATGTACAGATCGCTTCTGGGATCCAAAAATATCGAATTTTCAGGTGTTTTGAGGTTGAATTTGGCATATAAACGGGTGCAGAAGATGCATACACATATTGACTTTGGTCACTTAAAATATCGATTTTCAGCATGTTTTGGGCCTGTATTTTGAAAATACTCTAACACGGAGTGGGCTAGTACAAATCGCTTCTGGGACCCAAAAATATCGAATTTTCGGGTGTTTGGAGCCTGAATTTGAGATATAAACGGGTACAGAAGATGTATCCACATATCGACTTTTGGGCACCTAAAAGATCGATTTTCAGTATGTTTTGGGCCTGTATATTGAAAATACTCTAACACGGAGTAGTTATGTACAGATCGCTTCTGGGACCCCAAAATATCGAATTTTCGGGTGTTTTGGGCCTGAATTTGAGATAACGACTTTGGGCACCTAAAATATCGATTTTTAGCATGTGTTGGGCCTATATTTTGAAAATATTCTATCACTGAGTAGGCATGTACAGATCGCTTCTGGGACCCCAAAATATCGAATTTTCGGGTGTTTTGAGCCTGAATTTGAGATATAAACAGGTACTGAAGATGCATGCACATATCGACTTTTAGGCACCTAAAATATCGATTTTGAGCATGTTTTGGGCCTGTATCTTGAAAACGTTCTAGCCCTGAGTAGGCATGTACAGATCGGTTATGGGACCCAAAAATATCGAATTTTCGGGGGTTTTGAGCCTGAATTTGAAATATAAACGGGTATAGAAGATTCATGCACATATCGACTTTTGGGCACCTAAATTATCGATTTTGAGCTTGTTTTGGGTCTGTACCTTGAAAATATTCTAACTAAGAGTAGGCATGTACAGATCGCTTCTAGGACCCAAAAATACCGAATTTTCGGGTGTTTTGATCCTGAATTTGAGATATAAACGGGTACAGAAGATGCATGCACATATCGACTTTGGACACTTAAAATATCGATTTTTAGAATGTTTTGAGTCTATGTTTTGAAAATATTCGAGATATAAACGATTACAGAAGATGCACGCACATATTGACTTTGGGCACCTAAAATATCGATTTTCAGCATGTTTTGGGCCTGTATTTTGAAATTACTCTAACACGGAGTAGGCATGTACAGATCGCTTCTGAGACCCCAAGATATCGAATTTTCGGGTGTTTCGAACATAAATTTAAAATATAAACGGGTTCTGAAGATGCATGCACAAATCGACTTTTGGGCACCTAAATTATCGATTTTGAGCATGTTTTGGTCTGTATTTTGAAAACATTCTAACTAGGAGTAGGCATGTACAGATCACTTCTAGTACCCAAAAATATCGAAGTTTTGGGTGTTTTGAGCCTGAATTTGAGATATAAACGGGTACAGAAGATGCATGCACATATCGACTTTGGACACTTAAAATATCGATTTTTAGCATGTTTTAAGGCTATTTTTTGAAAACATTCAAGCACTTAGTAGGCATGTACAAATCGCTTCTGGGACCCAAAAATATCGAATTTTCGGATGTTTTGAAGTTGAATTTGGGATATATACGCGTGAAGAAGACGCATACACATATTGACTTTGGGCACCTAAAATATCGATTTTCATCATGTTTTGGGCCTGTATCTAAGTAGGCATTTACAGATAGGTTAAGGGACCCAAAATATCGAAATTTCAGGTGTTTGGAGCCTGAATTTGAGATATAAACGGGTACAGAAGATGCATGCACATGTCGACTTTTGAGTACCTAAAAGATCGATTTTCAGCATGTTTTGGGCATGTATTTTGAAAATACTCTAACTCGGAGTAGGCATGTACAGATTGCTTCTGGGACCCCAAAATATCGAATTTTCGGGTGTTTTGGGCCTGAATTTGTGATATCGACTTTGGGCACTTAAAATATAAATTTTTAGCATGTTTTGGGCCTATATTTTGAAAATATTCTAGCACTGAGTAGGCATTTACAGATCGCTCCTGGGACCCAAAAATATCTATTTTTCGGGTGTTTTGAGGTGGAATTTGTGATATAAACGGGTGCAGAAGATGCATACACATATTGACTTTGGGAACCAAAAATATCGATTTTCAGCATGTTTTGGGCCTGTATCTGAGAAGGCATGTACGGATCGCCTATAGAACCCCAAAATATCGAATTTTCGGGTGTTTCGAACATGAATTTGAAATATAAACGGGTACAGAAGATGCATGCACATATCGACTTTCGGGCAATTAAAAGATCGATTTTCAGTATGTTTTTGGCCTTTCTTTTGAAAATATTCTCACACGGAGTAGGCTTGTACAGTTATCTTCTGGGCCCCAAAATATCGAATTTTCGGGTGTTTTGGGCCTGAATTTGAGATATCGACTTTGGGCACCTAAAATGTCGATTTTTAGCATGTTTTGGGCCTAGATTTTGAAAATATTCTAGCACTGAGTACGCATGTACAAATCGCTTCTGGGACCCAATAATATCGATTTTTCGGGTTTTTTGAGCCTGAATTTGAGATATAAACGGGTACTGAAGATGCATGCACTTATCGACTTTTGGGCACCTAAAATATCGATTTTGAGCATGTTTTGGTCTGTATTTTGAAAACATTCTAACTAGGAGTAGGCATGTACAGATCGCTTCAGGGACACAAAAATATCGAATTTTCGGGTGTTTTGAGGTTGAATTTGGGATATAAACGCGTGCAGAAGATGCTACACATATTGACTTTGGACAATTAAAATATCGGTTTTCAGCATGTTTTGGGCCTGTATCTGAGTAGGCATGTACAGATCGCTTCTAGAACCCCAAAATATCGAATTTTCGGGTGTTTGGAGCATGAATTTCAGATATAAACGGGTACAGAAGATGCATGCAAATATCGACTTTTGGGCACCTAAAAGATCGATTTTCAGTATGTTTTTGGCCTTTCTTTTGAAAATACTCTAACACGGAGTAGGCTTGTAAAGATATCTTCTGGGCCCCAAAATACCGAATTTTCGGGTGTTTTGGGCCTGAATTTGAGATATCGACTTTGGGCACCTAAAATAACGATTTTTAGCATGTTTTGGGCCTAGATTTTGAAAATATTCAAGCACTGAGTACGCATGTACAATTCGCTTCTGGGACCCCATAATATAGATTTTTCGGGTGTTTTGAGCCTGAATTTGAGATATAAACGGGTACAGAAGATGCACGCACATATTTACTTAGGGAACCTAAAATATCGATTTTCAGCATGTTTTGGGCATATATTTTGAAAATACTCTAACACGGAGTAGGCATGTACAGATCGCTTCTGGGACCCCAAAATATTGAATTTTCGGGTGTTTTGGGCCTGAATTTGAGATATCGACTTTGGGGACCTAAAATAAAAAAAATTAGCATGTTTTGGGCCTATATTTTGAAAATATTCTAGCACTGAGTAGGCATTTACAGATCGCTTCTGGTACCCCAAAAAATCGAATTTTCGGGTGTTTTAAGCCTGAATTTGAGATATAAACGGTTACAGAAGATGCATGCACATATCGACTTTGGACACTTAAAATATCGATTTTTAGCATGTTTTGAGCCTATATTTTGAAAATATTCTAGCACTGAGTACGCATGTACAAATCGCTTCTGGGACCCCATAATATCGATTTTTCAGGTGTTTTGAGCCTGAATTTGAGATATAAACGGCTACAAAAGATGAACGCACATATTGACTTTGGGCACCTAAAATATCGATTTTCAGCATGTTTTGGGCCTGTATTTTGAAATTACTCTAACACGGACTAGGCATGTACAGATCGCTTCTTGGACCCCAAAATATCGAATTTTCGGGTGTTTTGAACATGAATTTGAAATATAAACGGGTACTGAAGATGCATGCACATATCGACTTTTGGGCACCTAAAATACCGATTTTTAACATGTTTTGGTCTGTATTTTGAAAACATTCTAACTAGGAGTAGGCATGTACAGATCACTTCTAGGACCCAAAAATACCGAAGTTTCGGGTGTTTTGAGCCTGAATTTGAGATATAAACGGGAACAGAAGATGCATGCACATATTGACTTTGGGCACCTAAAATATCGATTTTCAGCATGTTTTCGGCCTGTATCTAAGTAGGCATGTACAGATAGGTTATGGGACCCAAAAATATCGAATTTTCAGGTGTTTGGAGCCTGAATTTGAGATATAAACGGGTACAGAAGATGCATGCACATATTGACTTTTGAGTACATAAAAGATCGATTTTCAGTATGTTTTGGGCATGTATTTTGAAAATACTCTAACACGGAGTAGGCATGTACAGATCGCTTCTGGGACCCCAAAATATCGAATTTTCGGGTGTTTTGGGCCTTAATTTGAGATATGGACTTTGGGCACCTAAAATATAAATTTTTAGCATGTTTTGGGCCTATATTTTGAAAATATTCTAGCACTGAATAGGCATTTACAGATAGCTTCAGGGACCCCAAAATATCGAATTTTCGGGCGTTTTGAGCCTGAATTTGAGATATAAACGGTTACAGAAGATGCATGCACATATCGACTTTTGGGCACCTAAAATATCGAATATGAGCATGTTTTGGGTCTGTATCTTGAAAATATGCTAACTAGGAGTAGGCATGTAATGATCGCTTCTAGGACCCCAAAATACCAAATTTTCGGGTGTTTTGAGCCTCAATTTGAGATATAAACGGGTACAGAAGATGCATGCACATATCGACTTTGGACACTTAAAATATCGATTTTTAGCATGTTTTAAGCCTATATTTTGAAAACATTCTAGCACTGAGTAGACATGTACAGATCGCTTCTGAAACCCAAAAATATCGAATTTTTGGGTGTTTTGAGGTTGAATTTGTGATATAAACGGGTGCAGAAGATGCATACACATATTGACTTTGGGAACCTAAAATATCGATTTTCAGCATGTTTTGGGCCTGTATCTGAGAAGGCATGTACAGATCGCTTCTGGAACCCCAAAATATCGAATTTTCGGGTGTTTGGAGCATGAATTTTAGATAAAAACGGGTACAGAAGATGCATGCACATATCGACTTTTGGGCACCTAAAAGATCGATTTTCAGTATGTTTTTGGCCTTTGTTTTGATAATACTCTAACACGGAGTAGGCTTGTACAGATATCTTCTAGGACCCCAAAATATCGGATTTTCGGGTGTTTTGGGCCTGAATTTGAGATATCGACTTTGGGCACCTAAAATATCGATTTTTAGCATGTTTTCGGCCTAGATTTTGAAAATATTCTAGCACTGAGTACGCATGTACAAATCGCTTCTGGGACCCCATAATATCGATTTTTCGGGTGTTTTGAGCCTGAATTTGAGAAATAAACGGGTACAGAAGATGCACGCACATATTGACTTTGGGCACCTAAAATATCGATTTTTAACATATTTTGGGCCTGTATTTTGAAATTACTCTAACACGGAGTAGGCATGTACAGATCGCTTCTTGGACCCCAAAATATCGAATTTTCGGGTGTTTTGAACATGAATTTGAAATATAAACGGGTTCTGAAGATGCATTCACATATCGACTTTTGGGCACCTAAAATATCGATTTTGAGCATGTTTTGGTCTTTATTTTGAAAACATTCTAACTATGAGTAGGCATGTACAGATCACTTCTAGGACCCAAAAATACCGAAGTTTCGGGTGTTTTGAGCCTAAATTTGAGATATAAACGGGAACAGAAGATGCATGGACATATCGACTTTGGACACTTAAAATATCGATTTTTTAGCATGTTTTGAGGCTATATTTTAAAAACATTCAGGCACTTAGTAGGCATGTACAGATCGTTTCTGGGACCCAAAAATATCGAATTTTCGGGTGTTTTGAGGTTGAATTTGGTATATAAACCCGTACAGAAGATGGATACACATATTGACTTTGGGCACCTAAAATATCGATTTTCAGCGTGTTTTGGGCCTGTATCTAAGTAGGCATGTTCAGATAGGTTATGGGACCCAAAAATATCGAATTTTCAGTTGTTTGGAGCCTGAATTTAAGATATAAACGGGTACAGAAGATGCATTCACATATTGACTTTTGAGTACCTAAAAGATCGATTTTCAGTATGTTTTGGGCATGTATTTTGAAAATACTCTAACACGGAGTAGGCATGTACAGATCGCTTCTGGGACCCCAAAATATCGAATTTTCGGGTGTTTTGGGCCTTAATTTGAGATATGGACTTTGGGCACCTAAAATATAAATTTTTAGCATGTTTCGGGCCTATATTTTGAAAATATTCTAGCACTGAGTAGGCATTTACAGATCGCTTGAGGGACCCCAAAAAATCGAATTTTCGGGTGTTTTGAGCCTAAATTTGAGATATAAACGGTTACAGAAGATGCATGCACATATCGACTTTTGGGCACCTAAAATATCGAATATGAGCATGTTTTGGGTCTGTATCTTGAAAATATCCTAACTAGGAGTAGGCATGTAATGATCGCTTCTAGGACCTCAAAATACCAAATTTTCGGGTGTTTTGAGCCTCAATTTGAGATATAAACGGGTACAGAAGATGCATGCACATATCGACTTTGAACACTTAAAATATCGATTTTTAGCATGTTTTGTGCCTATATTTTGAAAACATTCTAGCACTGAGTAGACATGTACAGAACGCTTCTGAGACCCAAAAATATCGAATTTTCGGGTGTTTTGAGGTTGAATTTGTGATATAAACGGGTGCAGAAGATGCATACACATATTGACTTTGGGCACCTAAAATATCGATTTTCAGCATGTTTTGAGCCTGTATTTTGAAAATACTCTAACACTGAGTAGGCATCTACAGATCGCTTCTGGGACCCCAAAATATCGATTTTTCGGGTGTTTTGAGGTTGAATTTGGGATAGAAACGGATGCCAATGATGAATACACATAATGAGTTTGGGCACCTAAAATATCGATTTTCAGCATGTTTTGGGCTTGTATCTGAGTAGGCATGTACAGATTGCTTCTGGAACCCAAAATATCGAATTTTCGGGTGTTTGGAGCCTGAATTTCTGATATAAATGGGTCCAGAAGATGCATGCACATATCGCTTATGTGCACCTAAAAGATAGATTTTCAGTATGTTTTGGGCCTTTATTTTGAAAATTCTTTAACACGGATTAGGCATGTACAGATCGCTTCTGGGACCCCAAAATATCGAATTTTAGGGTGTTTTGGGCCTGAATTTGAGATATCGAATTTGGGCACCTAATATATCGATTTTCAGCATATTTTGAGCCTGTATTTTGAAAATACTCTAACACGGAGTAGGCATGTATAGATCGCTTCTGGGACTTCAAAATATCGAATTTTCGGGTGTTTTGAGCCTGAATTTGAGATATAAACGGGTACTGAAGATGCATGCACATATTGACTTTTGAGTACCTAAAAGATCGATTTTCAGTATGTTTTGTGCATGTATTTTGAAAATACTCTAACACGGAGTAGGCATGTACAGATCGCTTCAGTGACCCCAAAATATCGAATTTTCGGGTGTTTTCAGACTGAATTTGAGATATAAACGGTTACAGAAGATGCATGCACATATCGACTTTTGGGCACCTAAAATATCGAATATGAGCATGTTTTGGGTCTGTATCTTGAAAACATTCTAACTAGGAGTAGGCATGTAATGATCGCTACTTGGACCTCAAAATACCAAATTTTCGGGTGTTTTGAGCCTCAATTTGAGATATAAACGGGTACAGAAGATGCATGCACATATCGACTTTTTTACACTTAAAATATCGATTTTTAGCATGTTTTGAGCCTATCTTTTGAAATTATTCTAGCACTGAGTAGGCATGTACAGATCGCTTCTGGGACCCAAAAGTATCGAATTTTTGGGTGTTTTGAGGTTGAATTTGTGATATAAACGGGTGCAGAAGACGCATACATATATTGATTTTGGGCACTTAAAATATCGGTTTTCAGTATTTTTTGGGCCTGTATCTGAGTAGGCATGTACAGATCGGATATGGGAACCAAAAATATCGAATTTTCAGGTGTTTAAAGACTGAATTTGAAATATAAACGGGTACAGAAGATGCATGCACATATCGACTTTTGAGTACCTAAAAGATCGATTTTTAGCATGTTTTGGGCCTATATTTTGAAAATATTCTAGCACTAAGTAGGCATATACAGATCGCTTATGGGACCCCAAAATATCGAATTTGCGGGTGTTTGGAGCCTGAATTTGAGATATAAACGGTTACAGAAGATGAATGCACATATCGACTTTTGGGCACCTAAAATATCGATTATGAGCATGTTTTGGGTCTGTATCTTGAAAACATTCTAACTAGGAGTAGGCATGTAATGATCGCTTCTAGGACCCACACATACCAAATTTTCGGGTGTTTTGAGCCTCAATTAGAGATATAAACGGGTACAGAAGATGCATGCACATATCGACTTTGGACACTTAAAAAATCGATTTTAAGCATGTTTTGAGCCTATATTTTGAAAACATTCTAGCACTAAGTAAGCATGTACAGATCGCTTCTGGGACCTCAAAATATCGAATTTTCGGTAGTTTTGGGCATGAATTTGAGATATCGACTTTGGGTACCTAAAATATCGATTTTTAGCATGTTTTGGGCCTGTATCTGAGTAGGCATGTACAGATCGCTTATGTGACCCCAAAATATCGAATTTTCGGGTGTTTTGGGCCTGAATTTGAGATATCGACTTTGGGCACTTAAAATATCGATTTTTAGCAGGTTTTGGGCCTATATTTTGAAAATATTCTAGAACTGAGTAGGTATGTACAAATCGCTTCTGGAAAACCAAAATATCGAATTTTCGGGTGTTTTGAGCCTGAATTTGAGATATAAACGGGTACGGAAGATGCATGCGCATATTGACTTTGGGCACCTAACATATCGATTTTCAGCATGTTTTGAGCCTGTATTTTGAAAATACTTTAACACTGAGCAGGCATGTACAGATCGCTTCTGGGACCCCAAAATATCGATTTTTCGGGTGTTTTGAGGTTGAATTTAGGATATAAATTGGTGCCAATGATGCATACACATATTGAGTTTGGGCACCTAAAATATCGATTTTGAGCATGTTTTGGTCTTGTATCTGAGTAGGCATGTACAGATCGCTTCTGGGACTTCAAAATATAGAATTTTCGGGTGTTTTGAGCCTGAATTTGAGATATAAACGGGTACTGAAGATGGATGCACATATCGACTTTTGGGCACCTAAAATATCGATTTTTAGCATGTTTTGAGCCTATATTTTGAAAAAATTCTAGCACTGAGTAGGCATGTACAGATCGATTTTGTGACCCTAAAATATCGAATTTTCGGGTGTTTTGAGCCTGAATTTCAGATATAAACGGGTACAGAAGATGCATGCACGTATTGACTTTGGGCCCCTAAAATATCGATTTTCAGCATGATTTGGTCTTGTATTTTGAAAATACTCTAACACGGAGTAGGCATGTTCAGATCGCTTCTGGGACCCCAAAATATCGAATATTCGGTGTTTTGAGCCTGAATTTGAGATATAAAATGGTACAGAAGATGCAAGCACATATCGACTTTTGGTTACCTACGAGATCGATTTTCAGTATGTTTTGGGCCTGTATTCTGAAAATACTCTAACACGGAGTAGGCATGTACCGATCGCTTTTGGGACCCCAAAATGTCGAATTTTCGGGTGTTTTGGGCCTGAATTTGAGATATCGACTTTGGGCACCTAAAATATCGATTTTTAGCACGTTTTGGGCCTATATTTTGAAAATATTCTAGCAATGAGTAGGCATGTACAGGTACAGATCGCTTCTGGGACCCCAAAATATCGAATTTTCGGGTGTTTTAAGAATGAATTTGAGATATAAATGGGTACAGAAGATGCATGCACGTATTGACTTTGGGCCCCTAAAATATCGATTTTCAGCATGTTTTGGGCCTGTATTTTGAAAATACTCTAGCACGGAGTAGGCATGTTCAGATTGCTTCTGGGACCCCAAAATATCGAATATTCGGTGTTTTGAGCCTGAATTTGAGATATAAAATGGTACAGAAGAAGCAAGCACATATCGACTTTTGGTTACCTAAGAGATCGATTTTCAGTATGTTTTGGGCCTGTATTCTGAAAATACTCTAACACGGAGTAGGCATGTACCGATCGCTTTTGGGACCCCAAAATGTCGAATTTTCGGGTGTTTTGGGCCTGAAATTGAGATATCGACTTTGGGCACCTAAAATATCGATTTTTAGCACGTTTTGGGCCTATATTTTGAAAATATTCTAGCACTGAGTATGCATGTACATGTACAGATCGCTTCTGGGACCCCAAAATATCGAATTTTCGGGTGTTTTGAGAATGAATTTGAGATATAAACGGATACAGAAGATGCATGCACATATTGACTTTGGGCCCCTAAAATATCGATTTGCAGCATGTTTTGGGTCTGAATCTTGAAAACATTCTAACTAGGAGTAGGCATGTAATGATCGCTTCTAGGACCCACAAATACCAAATTTTCGGATGTTTTGAGCCTCAATTAGAGATATAAACGGGTACAGAAGATGCATGCACATATCGACTTTGGACACTTAAAAAATCGATTTTTAGCATGTTTTGAGCCTATATTTTAAAAATATTCTAGCACTAAGTAAGCATGTACAGATCACTTCTGGGACCTCAAAATATCGAATTTTCGGGAGTTTTGGGCCTGAATTTGAGATATCGACTTTGGGCACCTAAAATATCGATTTCTAGCATGTTTTGGGCCTGTATCTGAGTAGGCATGTACTTATGTGACCCCAAAATATCGAATTTTCGTGTGTTTTGGGCCTGAATTTGAGATATCGACTTTGTGCACTTAAAATATCGATTTTCAGCATGTCTTGGGCCTATATTTTGAAAATATTCTAGAACTGAGTAGGTATGTACAAATCGCTTCTGGAAAACCAAAATATCGAATTTTCGGGTGTTTTGAGCCTGAATTTGAGATATAAACGGGTACAGAAGATGCATGCGCATATTGACTTTGGGCACCTAACATATCGATTTTCAGCATGTTTTGAGCCTGTATTTTGAAAATACTCTAACACTCAGTAGGCATGTACAGATCGCTTCTGGGACCCCAATATATCGATTTTTCGGGTGTTTTGAGGTTGAATTTGGGATATAAACGGGTGCCAATGATGCATACACATATTGAGTTTGGGCACCTAAAATATCGATTTTCAGCATGTTTTGGGCTTGTATCTGAGTAGGCATGTACAGATTGCTTCTGGAACCCAAAATATCGAATTTTCGGGTGTTTTGAGGTTGAATTTGGGATATAAATTGGTGCCAATGATGCATACACATATTGAGTTTGGGCACCTAAAATATCGATTTTCAGCATGTTTTGGGCTTGTATCTGAGTAGGCATGTACAGATTGCTTCTGGAACCCAAAATATCGAATTTTCGGGTGTTTTGAGCCTGATTTTGAGATATAAATGGGTACAGAAGATGCATGCACGTATTGACTTTGGGCCCCTAAAATATCGATTTTCATCATGTTTTGGGTCTGAATCTTGAAAACATTCTAACTAGGAGTACGCATGTACAGATCGCTTCTAGGATCCAAAAATACCGAATTTTCGGTTGTTTTGAGCCTGAATTTGAGATATAAAAGGTTACAGAAGATGTATGCACATATCGACTTTTGGTTACCTAAAAGATCGATTTTCAGTATGTTTTGGGCCTGTATTTTGAAAATACTCTAACACAGAGTAGGCATGTACCGATTGCTTTTGGGACCCCAAAATGTCGAATTTTCGGTTGTTTTGGCCCTGAATTTGAGATATCGACTTTGGGCACCTGAAATATAGATTTTTAGCACGTTTTGGGCCTATATTTTGAAAATATTCTAGCACTGAGTAGGCATGTACAGATCGCTTCTGGGACCCCAAAATATCGAGTTTTCGGGTGTTTTGAGCCTTAATTTAGGATATAAACGGGTACTGAAGATGCATGCATATATCGACATTTGGGCAACTAAAATATCGATTTTGAGCATGTTTTGGGTCTGAATCTTGAAAATACTCTAACACGGAGTAGGCATGTATAGATCGCTTCAGGGACTTCAAAATATAGAATTTTCGGGTGTTTTGAGCCTGAATTTGATATATAAACGGGTACTGAAGATGCATGCACATATCGACTTTTGGGCACCTAAAATATCGATTTTTAGCATGTTTTGAGCATATATTTTGAAAAAATTCTAGCACTGAGTAGGCATGTACAGATCGATTTTGTGACCCCAAAATATCGAATTTTTGGGTGTTTTGAGCCTGAATTTCAGATATAAACGGGTACAGAAGATGCATGCACGTATTGACTTTGGGCCCCTAAAATATCGATTTTCAGCATGTTTTGGGCTTGTATTTTGAAAATACTCTAACACGGAGTAGGCATGTTCAGATCGCTTCTGGGACCCCAAAATATCGAATATTCGGTGTTTTGAGCCTGAATTTGAGATATAAAATGGTACAGAAGATGCAAGCACATATCGACTTTTGGTTACCTAAGAGATCGATTTTCAGTATGTTTTGGGCCTGTATTCTGAAAATACTCTAACACGGAGTAGGCATGTACCGATCGCTTTTGGGACCCCAAAATGTCGAATTTTCGGGTGTTTTGGGCCTGAATTTGAGATATCGACTTTGGGCACCTAAAATATCGATTTTTAGCACGTTTTGGGCCTATATTTTGAAAATATTCTAGCACTGAGTAGGCATGTACAGGTACAGATCGCTTCTGGAACCCCAAAATATCGAATTTTCGGGTGTTTTGAGCCTTAATTTAGGATATAAACGGGTACTGAAGAGGCATGCATATATCGACATTTGGGCAACAAAAATATCGATTTTGAGCATGTTTTGGGTCTGAATCTTGAAAATACTCTAACACGGAGTAGGCATGTATAGATCGCTTCAGGGACTTCGAAATATAGAATTTTCGGGTTTTTTGAGCCTTAATTTGAGATATAAACGGGTACTGAAGATGCATGCACATATCGACTTTTGGGCACCTAAAATATCGATTTTTAGCATGTTTTGAGCTTATATTTTGAAAAAATTCTATCACTGAGTAGGCATGTACAGATCGATTTTGTGACCCCAAAATATCGAATTTTCGGGTGTTTTGAGCCTGAATTTAGATATAAACGGGTACAGAAGATGCATGCACGTATTGACTTTGGGCCCCTAAAATATCGATTTTCAGCATGTTTTGGGCTTGTATTTTGAAAATACTCTAACACGGAGTAGGCATGTTCAGATCGCTTCTGGGACCCCAAAATATCGAATATTCGGTGTTTTGAGCTTGAATTTGAGATATAAAATGGTACAGAAGAAGCAAGCACATATCGACTTTTGGTTACCTAAGAGATCGATTTTCAGTATGTTTTGGGCCTGTATTCTGAAAATACTCTAACACGGAGTAGGCATGTACCGATCGCTTTTGGGACCACAAAATGTCGAATTTTCGGGTGTTTTGGGTTTTGAAATTGAGATATCGACTTTGGGCACCTAAAATATCGATTTTTAGCACGTTTTGGGCCTATATTTTGAAAATATTCTAGCACTGAGTAGGCATGTACATGTACAGATCGCTTCTGGGACCCCAAAATATCGAATTTTCGGGTGTTTTGAGAATGAATTTGAGATATAAACGGATACAGAAGATGCATGCACATATTGACTTTGGGCCCCTAAAATATCGATTTGCAGCATGTTTTGTTTCTGAATCTTGAAAACATTCTAACTAGGAGTACGCATGTACAGATTGCTTCTAGGATCCAAAAATACCGAATTTTCGGTTGTTTTGAGCCTGAATTTGAGATATAAAAGGTTACAGAAGATGTATGCACATATCGACTTTTGGTTACCTAAAAGATCGATTATCAGTATGTTTTGGGCCTGTATTTTGAAAATACTCTAACACAGAGTAGGCATGTACCGATTGCTTCTGGGACCCAAAAATATCGAATTTTCGGGTGTTTTGAGCCTGAATTTGAGATATAAACGGGTTCAGAAGATGCACGCACATATTGACTTTGGGCAAATAAAATATCGATTTTCAGCTTGTTTTGGGCCTGTATTTTGAAATTACTCTAACACGGAGTAGGCATGTACAGATCGTTTCTTGGACCCCAAAATATCGAATTTTCAGGGTGTTTTGAACATGAATTTGAAATATAAACGGGTACTGAAGATGCATGCACATATCCACTTTTTGGCACCTAGAATATCGATTTTGAGCATGTTTTGGTCTGTATTTTGAAAACATTCTAACTAGGAGTAGGCATGTGCAGATCGAATCTAGGACCCAAAAATACCGAAGTTTCGGGTGTTTTGAGCCTGAATTTAAGATATAAACGGGTACAGAAGATGCATGCACATATCGACTTTGGACACTTAAAAAATCGATTTTTAGCATGTTTTGAGACTATATTTTAAAAATATTCTAGCACTAAGTAAGCATGTACAGATCGCTTCAGGGACCTCAAAATATCGAATTTTCGGGAGTTTTGGGCCTGAATTTGAGATATCGACTTTGGGCACCTAAAATATCGATTTCTAGCATGTTTTGGGCCTGTATCTGAGTAGGCATGTACTTATGTGACCCCCAAAATATCGAATTTTCGGGTGTTTTGGGCCTGAATTTGAGATATCGACTTTGGGCACTTAAAATATCAATTTTCAGCATGTTTTGGGCCTATATTTTGAAAATATTCTAGAACTGAGTAGGTATGTACAAATCGCTTCTGGAAAACCAAAATATCGAATTTTCGGGTGTTTTGAGCCTGAATTTGAGATATAAACGGGTACAGAAGATGCATGCGCATATTGACTTTGGGCACCTAACATATCGATTTTCAGCATGTTTTGAGCCTGTATTTTGAAAATACTCTAACACTCAGTAGGCATGTACAGATCGCTTCTGGGACCCCAAAATATCGATTTTTCAGGTGTTTTGAGGTTGAATTTGGGATATAAACGGGTGCCAATGATGCATACACATATTGAGTTTGGGCACCTAAAATATCGATTTTCAGCATGTTTTGGGCTTGTATCTGAGCAGGCATGTACAGATTGCTTCTGGAACCCAAAATATCGAATTTTCGGGTGTTTTGAGCCTGAATTTCAGATATAAATTGGTACAGAAGATGCATGCACGTATTGACTTTGGGCCCCTAAAATATCGATTTTCAGCATGTTTTGGGTCTGAATCTTGAAAACATTCTAACTAGGAGTACGCATGTACAGATCGCTTCTAGGATCCAAAAATACCGAATTTTCGGTTGTTTTGAGCCTGAATTTGAGATATAAATGGTTACAGAAGATGTATGCACATATCGACTTTTGGTTACCTAAAAGATCGATTTTCAGTATGTTTTGGGCCTGTATTTTGAAAATACTCTAACACGGAGTAGGCATGTACAGATCGCTTCTGGGACCCAAAAATATCGAATATTCGGTGTTTTCAGCCTGAATTTGAGATATAAACGGGTACAGAAGATGCATGCACGTATTGACTTTGGGCCCCTAAAATATCGATTTTCAGCATGTTTTGGGCCTGTATTTTGAAAATACTCTAACACGGATTAGGCATGTACAGATAGCTTCTGGGACCCAAAAATATCGAATATTCGGTGTTTTGAGCCTGAATTTGAGATATAAAATGGTACAGAAGATGCAAGCACATATTGACTTTTGGTTACCTAAGAGATCGATTTTCAATATGTTTTGGGCCTATATTTTGAAAATACTCTAACACGGAGTAGGCATGTACCGATCGCTTTTGGGACCCCAAAATGACAAATTTTCGTGTGTTTTGGGCCTGAATTTGAGATATCGACTTTGGGCACCTAAAATATCGATTTTTAGCACGTTTTGGGCCTATATTTTGAAAATATTCTAGCACTGAGTAGGCATGTACAGGTACAGATCGCTTCTGGGACCCCAAAATATCGAATTTTCGGGTGTTTGGAGCCTGAATTTGAGATATAAACGGGTACAGAAGATGCATGCGCATATCGACTTTTTCGCACCTAGAAGATCGATTTTTAGTATGTATTAGGCCAGTATTTTGAAAATACTCTAACACGGAGTAGGCATGTACAGATCGCTTCTGGGACCCCAAAATATCGAATTATTTTTGGGTGTTTTGGGCCTGAATTTGAGATATCGACTTTGGGCACCTATAATATCGATTTTTAGCATGTTTTGGGCCAATATTTTGAAAATATTCTAGAACTGAGTAGGCATGTACAGATCGCTTCTGGGACCCCAAAATATCGAATTTTCGGGTGTTTGGAGCCTGAATTTGAGATATAAAAGGGTACAGAAGATGCATGCACATATCGACTTTTGGTTACCTAAGAGATCGATTTTCAATATGTTTTGGGCCTGTATTTAGAAAATACTCTAACACGGAGTAGGCATGTACCGATCGCTTTTGGGACCCCAAAATGTCGAATTTTC
This sequence comes from Petrolisthes cinctipes, assembly GCA_033782935.1. Classification (NCBI taxonomy): domain Eukaryota; kingdom Metazoa; phylum Arthropoda; class Malacostraca; order Decapoda; family Porcellanidae; genus Petrolisthes; species Petrolisthes cinctipes. Next base: position 5,454,737 of record JAWQEG010000015.1, read on the forward strand.
GGATGTTTTGGGCCTGAATTTGAGATATCGACTTTGGGCCCCTAAAATATCGATTTGCAGCATGTTTTGGGTCTGAATCTTGAAAACATTCTAACTAGGAGTACGCATGTACAGATCGCTTCTAGGATCCAAAAATACCGAATTTTCGGTTGTTTTGAGCCTGAATATGAGATATAAAAGGTTACAGAAGATGTATGCACATATCGACTTTTGGTTACCTAAAAGATCGATTATCAATATGTTTTGGGCCTGTATTTTGAAAATACTCTAACACAGAGTAGGCATGTACCGATCGCTTCTGGGACCCAAAAATATAAAATTTTTGGGTGTTTTGAGCCTGAATTTGAGATATAAACGGGTTCAGAAGATGCACGCACATATTGACTTTGGGCAAATAAAATATCGATTTTCAGCATATTTTAGGCCTGTATTTTTAAATTACTCTAACACGGAGTAGGTATGTACAGATCGTTTCTTGGACCCCAAAATATCGAATTTTCGGGTGTTTTGACCATGAATTTGAAATATAAACGGGTACTGAAGATGCATGCACATATCCACTTTTGGGCACCTAGAATATCGATTTTTAGCATGTTTTGGTCTGTATTTTGAAAACATTCTAACTAGGAGTAGGCATGTACAGATCGAATCTAGGACCCAAAAATACCGAAGTTTCAGGTGTTTTGAGCCTGAATTTAAGATATCGCCTTTGTGCACCTAAAATATCGATTTCTAGCATATTTTGGGCCTGTATCTGAGTAGGCATGTACTTATGTGACCCCAAAATATTGAATTTTCGGGTGATTTGGGCCTGAATTTGAGATATCGACTTTGGGCACTTAAAATATCAATTTTCAGCATGTTTTGGGCCTATATTTTGAAAATATTCTAGAACTGAGTAGGTATGTACAAATCGCTTCTGGAAAACCAAAATATCGAATTTTCGGGTGTTTTGAGCCTGAATTTGAGATATAAACGGGTACAGAAGATGCATGCGCATATTGACTTTGGGCACCTAACATATCGATTTTCAGCATGTTTTGAGCCTGTATTTTGAAAATACTCTAACACTCAGTAGGCATGTACAGATCGCTTCTGGGACCCCAAAATAACGATTTTTCGGGTGTTTTGAGGTTGAATTTGGGATATAAACGGGTGCCAATGATGCATACACATATTGAGTTTGGGCACCTAAAATATCGATTTTCAGCATGTTTTGGGCTTGTATCTGAGCAGGCATGTACAGATTGCTTCTGGAACCCAAAATATCGAATTTTCGGGTGTTTTGAGCCTGAATTTCAGATATAAATTGGTACAGAAGATGCATGCACGTATTGACTTTGGGCCCCTAAAATATCGATTTTCAGCATGTTTTGGGCCTGTATTTTGAAAATAATCTAAAACGGAGTAGGCATGTTCAGATCGCTTCTGGGACCCCAAAATATCGAATATTCGGTGTTTTGAGCCTGAATTTGAGATATAAAATGGTACAGAAGATGCAAGCACATATCGACTTTTGGTTACCTAAGAGATCGATTTTCAGTATGTTTTGGGCCTGTATTCTGAAAATACTCTAACACGGAGTAGGCATGTACCGATCGCTTTTGGGACCCCAAAATGTCGAATTTTCGGGTGTTTTGAGCCTGAATTTGAGATATCGACTTTGGGCACCTAAAATATCGATTTTTAGCACGTTTTGGGCCTATATTTTGAAAATATTCTAGCACTGAGTAGGCATGTGCAGGTACAGATAGCTTCTGGGACTCCAAAATATCGAATTTTCGGGTGTTTTGAGAATGAATTTGAGATATAAACGGATACAGAAGATGCATGCACATATTGACTTTGGGCCCCTAAAATATCGATTTTCAGCATGTTTTGGGTCTGAATCTTGAAAACATTCTAACTAGGAGTACGCATGTACAGATCGCTTCTAGGATCCAAAAATACCGAATATTCGGTGTTTTGAGCCTGAATTTGAGATATATAATGGAACAGAAGATGCAAGCACATATCGACTTTTGGTTACCTAAGAGATCGATTTTCGGTATGTTTTGGGCCTGTATTCTGAAAATACTCTAACACGGAGTAGGCATGTACAGATCGCTTTTGGGACCCCAAAATGTCGAATTTTCGGGTGTTTTGAACCTGAATTTGAGATATCGACTTTGGGCACCTAAAATGTAGATTTTTAGCACGTTTTGGGCCTATATTTTATAAATATTCTAGCACTGAGTAGGCATGTACAGATCGCTTCTGGGACCCCAAAATATCGAGTTTTCGGGTGTTTTGAGCCTTTATTTGAGATATAAACGGGTACTGAAGATGCATGCATATATCGACATTTGGGCAACTAAAATATCGATTTTGAGCATGTTTTGGGTCTGAATCTTGAAAATACTCTAACACGGAGTAGGCATGTATAGATCGCTTCTGGGACTTCAAAATATAGAATTTTCGGGTGTTTTGAGCCTGAATTTGAGATATAAACGGGTACTGAAGATGCATGCACATATCGACTTTTGGGCACCTAAAATATTGATTTTTAGCATGTTTTGAGCCTATATTTTGAAAATATTCTAGCACTGAGTAGGCATGTACAGATCGATTTTGTGACCCCAAAATATCGAATTTTCGGGTGTTTTCAGCCTGAATTTGAGATATAAACGGGTACAGAAGATGCATGCACGTATTGACTTTGGGCCCATAAAATATCGATTTTCAGCATGTTTTGGGCCTGTATTTTGAAAATACTCTAACACGGAGTAGGCATGTACAGATCGCTTCTGGGACCCAAAAATATCGAATATTCGGTGTTTTGAGCCTGAATTTGAGATATAAAATGGTACAGAAGATGCAAGCACATATTGACTTTTGGTTACCTAAGAGATCGATTTTCAGTATGTTTTGGGCCTGTATTTTGAAAATACTCTAACACGGAGTAGGCATGTACCGATCGCTTTTGGGACCCCAAAATGACGAATTTTCGGGTGTTTTGGGCCTGAATTTGAGATATCGACTTTGGGCACCTAAAATATCGATTTTTAGCACGTTTTGGGCCTATATTTTGAAAATATTCTAGCACTGAGTAGGCATGTACAGGTACAGATCGCTTCTGGGACCCCAAAACATCGAATTTTCGGGTGTTTGGAGCTTGAATTTGAGATATAAACGGGTACAGAAGATTCATGCACATATCGACTTTTTCGCACCTAGAAGATCGATTTTTAGTATGTATTAGGCCTGTAATTTGAAAATACTCTAACAAGGAGTAGGCATGTACAGATCGCTTCTGGGACCCCAAAATATCGAATTATTTTCGGGTGTTTTGGGCCTGAATTTGAGATATCGACTTTGGGCACCTATAATATCGATTTTTAGCATGTTTTGGGCCAATATTTTGAAAATATTCTAGAACTGAGTAGGCATGTACAGATCGCTTCTGGGACCCCAAAATATCGAATTTTCGGGTGTTTGGAGCCTGAATTTGAGATATAAACGGGTACAGAAGATGCATGCACATATCGACTTTTGGTTACCTAAGAGATCGATTTTCAATATGTTATGGGCCTGTATTTAGAAAATACTCTAACACGGAGTAGGCATGTACCGATCGCTTTTGGGACCCCAAAATGTCGAATTTTCGGATGTTTTGGGCCTGAATTTGAGATATCGACTTTGGGCACCTAAAATATCGATTGTTAGCACGTTTTGGGCCTATATTTTGAAAATATTCTAGCACTGAGTAGGCATGTACAGATCGCTTCTGGGACCCCAAAATATCGAATTTTCGGGTGTTTTGAGCCTGAATTTGAGATATAAACGGGTACAGAAGATGCATGCACGTATTGTCTTTGGGCCCCTAGAATATCGATTTTAGCATGTTTTGGGCCTGTATTTTGAAAATACTCTAACACGGAGTAGGCATGTACAGATCGCATCTGGGACCCCAAAATATCAAATATTCGGGTGTTTTGAGCCTGAATTTGAGATATAAAACGGTACAGAAGATGCATGCATATATCGACTTTTGGTTACCTAAAAGATCGATTTTCAGTATGTTTTGGGCCTGTATTTATAAAAAATACTCTAACACGGAGTAGGCATGTACCGATCGCTTTTTGGACCCCAAAATGTCGAATTTTCGGGTGTTTTGGGCCTGAATTTGAGATATTGACTTTGGGCACCTAAAATATATATTTTTAGCACGTTTTGGGCCAATATTTTGAAAACATTCTAGCTCTGAGTAGGGATGTACAGATCGCTTCTGGGACCCCAAAATATCGATTTTTCGGGTGTTTTGAGAATGAATTTGAGATATAAACGGGTACAGAAGATGCATGCACATATTGACTTTGGACACCTAAAAGATCGATTTTCAGCATGTTTTGGGCTTGTATTTTGAAAATACTCTAACACGGAGTAGGCATGTACAGATCGTTTCTGGGACCCCAAAATATCGAATTTTCGGGTGTTTTGAGACTGAATTTGAGATATAAACGGGTACAGAAGATGCATGCACGTATTGACTTTGGGCCACTAAAATATCGATTTTTGCATGTTTTGGGCCTGTATTTTGAAAATACTCTTACACGGAGTAGGCATGTACAGATCGCATCTGGGACCCAAAAATAACAAATATTCGGGTGTTTTGAGCCTGAATTTGAGATATAAAACGGTACAGAAGATGCATGCACATATCGACTTTTGGTTACCTAAAAGATCGATTTTCAGTATGTTTTGGGCCTGTATTTTGAAAAAACTCTAACACGGAGTAGGCATGCACAGATCGTTTCTGGGACCCAAAATATCGAATTTTCGGGAGTTTTGGGCCTGAATTTGAGATATAGACTTTGGGCACCTAAAATATCGATATTTAGCATGTTTTGGACCTATATTTTGAAAATATTCTAGAACTGAGTAGGCATGAACAGATCGCATCTGGGACCGAAAAATATCGAATTTTCGGGTGTTTTGAGCCTGAATTTGAAATATAAACGGGTACAGAAGATGCATACACATATTGCCTTTGGGCACCTAAAATATCGATTTTCAGCATGTTGTGGGCCTGTATTTTAAAAATACTCTAACACGGAATAGGCATGTACAGATCGCTTCAGGGACCACAAAATATTGAATTTTCGGGTGTTTTGAGCTTGAATTTGAGATATAAACGGGTACATATCGTCTTTGGACATTTAAAATATCGATTTTTAGCATGTTTTGAGCCTATATTTTGAAAATACTCTAACACGGAGTAGGCATGTACCGATCGCTTTTGGGACCCCCAAATGTCGAATTTTCGGGTGTTTTGGGCCTGAATTTGAGTTATCGACTTTGGGCACCTAAAATATAGATTTTTAGCACGTTTTGGGCCTATATTTTGAAAATATTCTAGCACTGAGTAGGCATGTACAGATCGCTTCTGGGACCCCAAAATATCGAATTTTCGGGTGTTTGGAGCCTGAATTTGAGATATAAACGGGTACAGAAGATGCATGCACATATCGACTTTTGGTTACCTAAGAGATCGATTTTCAATATGTTATGGGCCTGTATTTAGAAAATACTCTAACAAGGAGTAGGCATGTACAGATCGCTTCTGGGACCCCAAAATATCGAATTATTTTCGGGTGTTTTGGGCCTGAATTTGAGATATCGACTTTGGGCACCTATAATATCGATTTTTAGCATGTTTTGGGCCAATATTTTGAAAATATTCTAGAACTGAGTAGGCATGTACAGATCGCTTCTGGGACCCCAAAATATCGAATTTTCGGGTGTTTGGAGCCTGAATTTGAGATATAAAACGGTACAGAAGATGCATGCATATATCGACTTTTGGTTACCTAAAAGATCGATTTTCAGTATGTTTTGGGCCTGTATTTATAAAAAATACTCTAACACGGAGTAGGCATGTACCGATCGCTTTTTGGACCCCAAAATGTCGAATTTTCGGGTGTTTTGGGCCTGAATTTGAGATATTGACTTTGGGCACCTAAAATATATATTTTTAGCACGTTTTGGGCCAATATTTTGAAAACATTCTAGCTCTGAGTAGGGATGTACAGATCGCTTCTGGGACCCCAAAATATCGATTTTTCGGGTGTTTTGAGAATGAATTTGAGATATAAACGGGTACAGAAGATGCATGCACATATTGACTTTGGACACCTAAAAGATCGATTTTCAGCATGTTTTGGGCATGTATTTTGAAAATACTCTAACACGGAGTAGGCATGTACAGATCGTTTCTGGGACCCCAAAATATCGAATTTTCGGGTGTTTTGAGCCTGAATTTGAGATATAAACGGTTACAGAAGATGCATGCACGTATTGACTTTGGGCCACTAAAATATCGATTTTTGCATGTTTTGGGCCTGTATTTTGAAAATACTCTTACACGGAGTAGGCATGTACAGATCGCATCTGGGACCCAAAAATAACAAATATTCGGGTGTTTTGAGCCTGAATTTGAGATATAAAACGGTACAGAAGATGCATACACATATTGACTTTGGGCACCTAAAATATCGATTTTCAGCATGTTGTGGGCCTGTATTTTAAAAATACTCTAACACGGAGTAGGCATGTACAGATCGCTTCAGGGACCCCAAAATATTGAATTTTCGGGTGTTTTGAGCTTGAATTTGAGATATAAACGGGTACATATCGTCTTTGGACATTTAAAATATCGATTTTTAGCATGTTTTGAGACTATATTTTGAAAATACTCTAACACGGAGTAGGCATGTACCGATCGCTTTTGGGACCCCCAAATGTCGAATTTTCGGGTGTTTTGGGCCTGAATTTGAGATATCGACTTTGGGCACCTAAAATATAGATTTTTAGCACGTTTTGGGCCTATATTTTGAAAATATTCTAGCACTGAGTAGGCATGTACAGATCGCTTCTGGGAATCCAAAATATCGAATTTTCGGGTGTTTTGAGCATGAATTTGTGATATAAACGGGTACAGAAGATGCATGTACATATTGACTTTGGGCACCTGAAATATCGATTTTCAGTATGTTTTGGGCCTGTATTTTGAAAATACACTAACACGGAGTAGGCATGTACAGATTGTTTCTGGGACCCAAAATATCGAATTTTTGGGAGTTTTGGGCCTGAATTTGAGATATCGACTTTGGGCACCTAAAATATCGATATTTAGCATGTTTTGGACCTATATTTTAAAAATATTCTAGAACTGAGTAGGCTTGAGCAGATCGCTTCTGGTACCCAAAAATATTAAATTTTCGGGTGTTTTGAGCCTGAATTTGAGGTATAAACGGGTAAAGAAGATGCATACACATATTGACTTCGGGCACTTAAAATATCGATTTTCAGCATGTTTTGGGCCTGTATTTTAAAAATATTCTAACACGGAGTAGGCATGTACAGATCGCTTCAGGGACCCCAAAATATCGAATTTTCGGGTGTTTTGAGATTGAATTTGAGATATAAACGGGTACATATCGACTTTGGACATTTAAAATATCGTTTTTTAGCATGTTTTGAGCCTATATTTTGAAAATACTCCAACACGGAGTAGGCATGTACAAATCGCATCTGGGACCCCAAATATCGAATTTTCGTGTGTTTTGGACCTGAATCTGAGATGTCGACTTTGGGCACCTAAAATATCGATTTTTAGCATGTTTTGGGCCTATATATTTAAAATATTCTAGCAATGAGTAGGTATGTACAGATTGCTTCTGGGACCCCAAAATATCGAATTTTCGGGTGTTTTTAGCCTGAATTTGAGATATCGACTTTGGGCACCTATAATATCGATTTTTAGCATGTTTTGGGCCAATATTTTGAAAATATTCTAGCACTGAGTAGGCATGTACAGATCGCTTCTGGGGACCCCAAAATATCGAATTTTCGGGTGTTTGGAGCCTGAATTTGAGATATAAACGGGTACAGAAGATGCATACACGTATTGACTTTAGGCCCCTAAAATATCGATTTTTAGCATGTTTTGGCCCTGTATTTTGAAAATACTCTAACACGGAGTAGGCATGTACAGATCGCTTCTGGGACCCCAAAATATCGAATTTTCGGGTGTTTTGAGCATGAATTTGTGATATAAACGGGTACAGAAGATGCATGTACATATTGATTTTGGGCACCTGAAATATCGATTTTCAGTATGTTTTGGGCCTGTATTTTGAAAATACTCTAACACGGAGTAGGCATGTACAGATTGTTTCTGGGACCCAAAATATCGAATTTTCGGGTGTTTTGGGCCTGAATTTGAGATATCGACTTTGGGCACCTAAAATATCGATATCTAGCATGTTTTGGACCTATATTTTGAAAATATTCTAGGACTGAGTAGGCATGAGCAGATCGCTTCTGGGACCCAAAAATATTAAATTTTCGGGTGTTTTGAGCCTGAATTTGAGATATAAACGGGTACAGAAGATGCATACACATATTGACTTTGGGCACCTAAAATATCGATTTTCAGTATGTTTTGGGCCTGTATTTTAAAAATGCTCTAACACGGAGTAGGCATGTACAGATCGCTTCAGGGACCCAAAATATCGAATTTTCGGGAGTTTTGGGCCTGAATTTGAGATATCGACTTTGGGCACCTAAAATATCGATATTTAGCATGTTTTGGACCTATATTTTGAAAATACTCTAGAACTGAGTAGGCATGAACAGATCGCTTCTGGGACCCAAAAATATCGAATTTTTGGGTGTTTTGAGCCTGAATTTGAGATATAAACGGGTACAGAAGATACATACACATATTGACTTTGGGCACCTAAAATATCGATTTTCAGCATGTTTTGGGCCTGTATTTTAAAAATACTCTAACACGGAGTAGGCATGTACAGATTGCTTCAGGGACCCCAAAATATCGAATTTTCGGGTGTTTTGAGCCTGAATTTGAGATATAAACGGGTACAGAAGATACATACACATATTGACTTTCGGCACCTAAAATATCGATTTTCAGCATGTTTTGGGCCTGTATTTTAAAAATACTCTAACACGGAGTAGGCATGTACAGATCGCTTCAGGGACCATAAAATATCGAATTTTCGGGTGTTTTGAGCTTGAATTTGAGATATAAATGGGTAGATATCGACTTTGGACATTTAAAATATAGATTATTAGCATGTTTTGAGCCTATATTTTGAAAATACTCTAACACGGAGTATGCATGTACAGATTGCATCTGGGACCCCAAAATATCGAATTTTCGGGTGTTTTGGACCTGAATCTGAGATGTCGACTTTGGGCACCTAAAATATCGATTTTTAGCATGTTTTGGCCCTATATATTTAAAATATTCTAGCAATGAGTAGGTATGTACAGATTGCTTCTGGGACCCCAAAATATCGAATTCTCGGGTGTTTTGAGCCTGAATTTGAGATATAAACGGGTACAGAAGATGCATGCACATATCGACTTTTGGGCACCTAGAAGATCGATTTTCAGTATGTTTTGGGCCTGTATTTTGAAAATACTTTAACACGGAGTAGGCATGTACAGATCGCTTCTGGGACCCCAAAATATCGAATATTCGGATGTTTTGGGCCTGAATTTGAGATATCGACTTTGGGCACCTAAAATATCGATTGTTAGCACGTTTTAGGCCTATATTTTGAAAATATTCTAGCACTGAGTAGGCATGTACAGATCGCTTCTGGGACCCCAAAATATCGAATTTTCGGGTGTTTTGAGCCTGAATTTGAGATATAAACGGGTACAGAAGATGCATGCACATATTGACTATGGACACCTAGAAGATCGATTTTCAGCATGTTTTGGGCCTGTATTTTGAAAATACTCAAACACGGAGTAGGCATGTACAGATCGCTTCTGGCACCCCAAAATATCGAATATTCGGGTGTTTTGAGCCTGAATTTGAGATATAAAATGGTACAGAAGATGCATGCACATATCGACTTTTGGTTACCTAAGAGATCGATTTTCAATATGTTTTGGGCCTGTATTTTGAAAATACTCTAACACGGAGTAGGCATGTACCGATCGCTTTTGGGACCCCAAAATGTCGAATTTTCGGATGTTTTGGGCCTGAATTTGAGATATCGACTTTTGCACCTAAAATATCGATTGTTAGCACGTTTTGGGCCTATATTTTTAAAATATTCTAGCACTGAGTAGGCATGTACAGATCGCTTCTGTGACCCCAAAATATCGAATTTTCGGGTGTTTTGAGAATGAATTTGAGATATAAACGGGTACAGAAGATGCATGCACATTTTGACTTTGGACACCTAAAAGATCGATTTTCAGCATGTTTTGGGCCTGTATTTTGAAAATACTCTAACACGGAGTAGGCATGTACAGATCGCTTCTGGGACCCCAAAATATCGAATTTTCGGGTGGTTTGAGCCTGAATTTGAGATATAAACGGGTACAGAAGATGCATGCACATATCGACTTTTGGTTACCTAAAAGATCGATTTTCAGTATGTTTTGGGCCTGTATTTTTAAAAAATACTCTAACACGGAGTAGGCATGTACCGATCGCTTTTGGGACCCCAAAATGTCGAATTTTCGGGTGTTTTGGGCCTGAATTTGAGATATCGACTTTGGGCACCTAAAATATAGATTTTTAGCACGTTTTGTTACAATATTTTGAAAATATTCTAGCACTGAGTAGGCATGTACAGATCGCTTCTGGGACCCCAAAATATAGAATTTTCGGGTGTTTTGAGAATGAATTTGAGATATAAACGGGTACAGAAGATGCATGCATGTATTGACTTTGGGCCCCTAAAATATCGATTTTAGCATGTTTTGGGCCAGTATTTTGAAAATACTCTAACACGGAGTAGGCATGTACAGATCGCATCTGGGACCCCAAAATAACAAATATTCGGGTTTTTTGAGCCTGAATTTGAGATATAAAACGGTACAGAAGATGCATGCACATATCGACTTTGGGCACCTAAAATATCGATTTTTAGCATGTTTTGGGCCTATATTTTGAAAATATTCTAGAACTGAGTAGGCATGTACAGATCGCTTCAGGGACCCCAAAATATCGAATTTTCGGGTGTTTTGAGCTTGAATTTGAAATATAAACGGGTACATATCGACTTTGGACATTTTAAATATCGATTTTTAGCATGTTTTGAGCCTATATTTTGAAAATACTCCAACACGGAGTAGGCATGTACAGATCGCATCTGGGACCCCAAAATATCGAATTTTCGGGTGTTTTGGACCTGAATCTGAGATGTCGACTTTGGGCACCTAAAATATCGATTTTTAGCATGTTTTGGGCCTATATATTTAAAATATTCTCGCAATGAGTATGTATGTACAGATTGCTTCTGGGACCCCAAAATATCGAATTTTCGGGTGTTTTTAGACTGAATTTGAGATATCGACTTTGGGCACCTATAATATCGATTTTTAGCATGTTTTGGGCTAATATTTTGAAAATACTCAAACACGAAGTAGGCATGTACAGATCGCTTGTGGGACCCCAAAATATCGAATTTTCGGGTGGTTTAAGCCTGAATTTGAGATATAAACGGGTGCAGAAGATGCATGCACATATCGACTTTTGGTTGCCTAAAAGATCGATTTTCAGTATGTTTTGGGCCTGTATTTTAAAAAAATACTCTAACACGGAGTAGGCATGTACCGATCGCTTTTGGGACCCCAAAATGTCGAATTTTTGGGTGTTTTGAGCCTGAATTTGAGATATCGACTTTGGGCACCTAAAATAAAGATTTTTAGCAAGTTTTGGGCCTATATTTTGAAAATATTCTAGCACTGAGTAGGCATGTACAGATCGCTTCTGGGACCCTAAAATATCGAATTTTCGGGTGTTTTGAGCATGAATTTGAGATATAATCGGGTACAGAAGATACATACACATATTGACTTTGGGCACCTAAAATATCGATTTTCAGCATGTTTTGGGCCTGTTATTTAAAAATACTCTAACACGGAGTAGGCATGTACAGATCGCTTCAGGGACCCCAAAATATCGAATTTTCGGGTGTTTTGAGCTTGAATTTGAGATATAAACGGGTAGATATCGACTTTGGACATTTAAAATATCGATTTTTAGCATGTTTTGAGCCTATATTTTGAAAATACTCTAACACGGAGTAGGCATGTACAGATTGCATCTGGGACCCCAAAATATCGAATTTTCGGGTGTTTTGGACCTGAATCTGAGATGTCGACTTTGTGCACCTAAAATATCGATTTTTAGCATGTTTTGGGCCTATATATTTAAAATATTCTCGCAATGAGTATGTATGTACAGATTGCTTCTGGGACCCCAAAATATCGAATTTTCGGGTGTTTTTAGCCTGAATTTGAGATATCGACTTTGGGCACCTATAATATCGATTTTTAGCATGTTTTGGGCCAATATTTTGAAAATATTCTAGCACTGTGTAGGCATGTACAGATCGCTTCTGGGGACCCCAAAATATCGAATTTTCGGGTGTTTGGAGCCTGAATTTGAGATATAAACGGGTACAGAAGATGCATGCACGTATTGACTTTGGGCCCCTAAAATATCGATTTTTAGCATGTTTTGGGCCTGTATTTTGAAAATACTGTAACACGGAGTAGACATGTACAGATCGAATCTGGGACCCCAAAATATCGAATATTCGGGTGTTTTGAGCCTTAATTTGAGATATAAAATGGTACAGAAGATGCATGCACATATCGACTTTTGGTTACCTAAGAGATAAATTTTCAATATGTTTTGGGCCTGTATTTTGAAAATACTCTAACACGGAGTAGGCATGTACCGATCGCTTTTGGGACCCCAAAATGTCGAATTTTCGGATGTTTTGGGCATGAATTTGAGATATCGACTTTGGGCACTTAAAATATCGATTGTAGCACGTTTTGGGCCTACATTTTAAAAATATTCTAGCACTGAGTAGGCATGTACAGATTGCTTCTGGGACCCCAAAATATCGAATTTTCGGGTGTTTTGAGAATGAATTTGAGATATAAACGGGTACAGAAGATGCATACACATATTGACTTTGGGCACCTAAAATATCGATTTTCAGCATGTTTTGAGCCTGTATTTTAAAAATACTCTAACACGGAGTAGGCATGTACAGATCGCTTCTGGGACCCAAAAATATCGAATTTTCGGGTGTTTTGATCATAAATTTGAGATATAAACGGGTACAGAAGATGCATACACATATTGACTTTGGGCACCTAAAATATCGATTTTTAGCATGTTTTGGGCCTGTATTTTGAAAATACTCTAACACGGAGTAGGCATGTACAGATCGAATCTGGGACCCCAAAATATCGAATATTCGGGTGTTTTGAGCCTGAATTTGAGATATAAAATGGTACAGAAGATGCATGCACATATCGACTTTTGGTTACCTAAGAGATCAATTTTCAATATGTTTTGGGCCTGTATTTTGAAAATACTCTAACACGGAGTAGGCATGTACCGATCGCTTTTGGGACCCCAAAATGTCGAATTTTCGGATGTTTTGGGCATGAATTTGAGATATCGACTTTGGGCACTTAAAATATCGATTGTAGCACGTTTTGTGCCTATATTTTGAAAATATTCTAGCACTGAGTAGGCATGTACAGATTGCTTCTGGTACCCCAAAATATCGAATTTTCGGGTGTTTTGAGAATGAATTTGAGATATAAACGGGTACAGAAGATGCATACACATATTGACTTTGGGCACCTAAAATATCGATTTTCAGCATGTTTTGAGCCTGTATTTTAAAAATACTCTAACAAGGACTAGGCATGTACAGATCGCTTCAGGGACCCCAAAATATCGAATTTTCGGGTGTTTTGAGTTTGAATTTGAGATAAAAACGGGTACATATCGTCTTTGGACATTTAAAATATCGATTTTTAGCATGTTTTGAGCCTATATTTTGAAAATACTCTAACACGGAGTAGGCATGTACCGATCGCTATTGGGACCCCAAAATGTCGAATTTTCGGGTGTTTTAGGCCTGAATTTGAGATATCGACTTTGGGCACCTAAAATATAGATTTTTAGCACGTTTTGGGCCTATATTTTGAAAATATTCTAGCACTGAGTAGGCATGTACAGATCGCTTCTGGGACCCAAAAATATCGAATTTTTGGGTGTTTTGATCATAAATTTGAGATATAAACGGGTACAGAAGATGCATGTACATATTGACTTTGGGCAACTGAAATATCGATTTTCAGTATGTTTTGGGCCTGTATTTTGAAAATACTCTAACACGGAGTAGGCATGTACAGATCGCTTCTGGGACCCAAAATATCGAATTTTCGGGAGTTTTGGGCCTGAATTTGAGATATCGACTTTGGGCACCTAAAATATCGATATTTAGCATGTTTTGGACCTATATTTTGAAAATATTCTAGAACTGAGTAGGCATAAACAGATCGCTTCTGGGACCCAAAAATATTGAATTTTTGGGTGTTTTGAGCCTGAATTTGAGATATAAACGGGTACAGAAGATGCATACACATATTGACTTTGGGCACCTAAAATATCGATTTTCAGCATGTTTTGAGCCTATATTTTGAAAATACTCCAACACGGAGTAGGCATGTACAGATCGCATCTGGGACCCCAAAATATCGAATTTTCGGGTGTTTTGGACCTGAATCTGAGATGTCGACTTTGGGCACCTAAAATATCGATTTTTAGCATGTTTTGGGCCTATATTTTGAAAATATTCTCGCAATGAGTATGTATGTACAGATTGCTTCTGGGACCCCAAAATATCGAATTTTCGGGTGTTTTTAGACTGAATTTGAGATATCGACTTTGGGCACCTATAATATCGATTTTTAGCATGTTTTGGGCCAATATTTTGAAAATATTCTAGCACTGAGTAGGCATGTACAGATCGCTTCTGGGACCCAAAAATATCGAATTTTCGGGTGTTTTGATCATAAATTTGAGATATAAACGGGTACAGAAGATGCATGTACATATTGACTTTGGGCAACTGAAATATCGATTTTCAGTATGTTTTGGGCCTGTATTTTGAAAATACTCTAACACGGAGTAGGCATGTACAGATCGCTTCTGGGACCCAAAATATCGAATTTTCGGGAGTTTTGGGACTGAATTTGAGATATCGACTTTGGGCACCTAAAATATCGATATTTAGCATGTTTTGGACCTATATTTTGAAAATATTCTAGAGCTGAGTAGGCATAAACAGATCGCTTCTGGGACCCAAAAATATTGAATTTTTGGGTGTTTTGAGCCTGAATTTGAGATATAAACGGGTACAGAAGATGCATACACATATTGACTTTGGGCACCTAAAATATCGATTTTCAGCATGTTTTGGGCCTGTACTTTAAAAATACTCTAACACGGAGTAGGCATGTACAGATCGCTTCAGGGACCCCAAAATATCGAATTTTCGGGTGTTTTGAGCTTGAATTTGAGATATAAACGGGTACATATCGACTTTGGACATTTAAAATATCGATTTTTAGCATGTTTTGAGCCTATATTTTGAAAATACTCCAACACGGAGTAGGCATGTACAGATCGCATCTGGGACCCCAAAATATCGAATTTTCGGGTGTTTTGGACCTGAATCTGAGATGTCGACTTTGGGCACCTAAAATATCGATTTTTAGCATGTTTTGGGCCTATATATTTAAAATATTCTCGCAATGAGTATGTATGTACAGATTGCTTCTGGGACCCCAAAATATCGAATTTTCGGGTGTTTTTAGACTGAATTTGAGATATCGACTTTGGGCACCTATAATATCGATTTTTAGCATGTTTTGGGCCAATATTTTGAAAATATTCTAGCACTGAGTAGGCATGTACAGATCGCTTCTGGGGACCCAAAAATATCGAATTTTCGGGTGTTTGGAGCCTGAATTTGAGATATAAACGGGTACAGAAGATGCATGCACGTATTGACTTTGGGCCACTAAAATATCGATTTTTAACATGTTTTGGGCCTGTATTTTGAAAATACTCTAACACGGAGTAGGCATGTACAGATCGAATCTGGGACCCCAAAATATCGAATATTCAGGTGTTTTGAGCCTGAATTTGAGATATAAAATGGTACAGAAGATGCATGCACATATCGACTTTTGGTTATCTAAGAGATCGATTTCCAATATGTTTTGGGCCTGTATTTTGAAAATACTCTAACACGGAGTAGGCATGTACCGATCGCTTTTGGGACCCCAAAATGTCGAATTTTCGGATGTTTTGGGCCTGAATTTGAGATATCGACTTTGGGCACCTAAAATATCGATTGTTAGCACGTTTTGGGCCTATATTTTGAAAATATTCTAGCACTGAGTAGGCATGTACAGATCGCTTCTGGGACTCCAAAATATCGAATTTTCGGGTGTTTTGAGAATGAATTTGAGATATAAACGGGTACAGAAGATGCATGCACATTTTGACTTTGGACACCTAAAAGATCGATTTTTAGCATGTTTTGGGCCTGTATTTTGAAAATACTCAAACACGGAGTAGGCATGTACAGATCGCTTCTGGGACCCCAAAATATCGAATATTCGGGTGTTTTGAGCCTGAATTTGAGATATAAAATGGTACAGAAGATGCATGCACATATCGACTTTTGGTTACCTAAGAGATCAATTTTCAATATGTTTTGGGCCTGTATTTTGAAAATACTCTAACACGGAGTAGGCATGTACCGATTGCTTTTGGGACCCCAAAATGTCGAATTTTCGGATGTTTTGGGCATGAATTTGAGATATCGACTTTGGGCACTTAAAATATCGATTGTAGCACGTTTTGGGCCTATATTTTGAAAATATTCTAGCACTGAGTAGGCATGTACAGATTGCTTCTGGGACCCCAAAATATCGAATTTTCGGGTGTTTTGAGAATGAATTTGAGATATAAACGGGTACAGAAGATGCATACACATATTGACTTTGGGCAACTGAAATATCGATTTTCAGTATGTTTTGGGCCTGTATTTTGAAAATACTCTAACACGGAGTAGGCATGTACAGATCGCTTCTGGGACCCAAAATATCGAATTTTCGGGAGTTTTGGGCCTGAATTTGAGATATCGACTTTGGGCACCTAAAATATCGATATTTAGCATGTTTTGGACCTATATTTTGAAAATATTCTAGAACTGAGTAGGCATAAACAGATCGCTTCTGGGACCCAAAAATATTGAATTTTTGGGTGTTTTGAGCCTGAATTTGAGATATAAACGGGTACAGAAGATGCATACACATATTGACTTTGGGCACCTAAAATATCGATTTTCAGCATGTTTTGGGCCTGTATTTTAAAAATACTCTAACACGGAGTAGGCATGTACAGATCGCTTCAGGGACCCCAAAATATCGAATTTTCGGGTGTTTTGAGCTTGAATTTGAGATATAAACGGGTACATATCGACTTTGGACATTTAAAATATCGATTTTTAGCATGTTTTGAGCCTATATTTTAAAAATACTCCAACACGGAGTAGGCATGTACAGATCGCATCTGGGACCCCAAAATATCGAATTTTCGGGTGTTTTGGACCTGAATCTGAGATGTCGACTTTGGGCACCTAAAATATCGATTTTTAGCATGTTTTTGGCCTATATATTTGAAATATTCTCGCAATGAGTATGTATGTACAAATTGCTTCTGGGACCCCAAAATATCGAATTTTCGGGTGTTTTTAGACTGAATTTGAGATATCGACTTTGGGCACCTATAATATCGATTTTTAGCATGTTTTGGGCCAATATTTTGAAAATATTCTAGCACTGAGTAGGCATGTACAGATCGCTTCTGAGGACCCCAAAATATCGAATTTTCGGGTGTTTGGAGCCAGAATTTGAGATATAAACGGGTACAGAAGATGCATGCACGTATTGACTTTGGGCCCCTAAAATATCGATTTTTAGCATGTTTTGGGCCTGTATTTTGAAAATACTCTAACACGGAGTAGGCATGTACAGATCGAATCTGGGACCCCAAAATATCGAATATTCGGGTGTTTTGAGCCTGAATTTGAGATATAAAATGGTACAGAAGATGCATGCACATATCGACTTTTGGTTACCTAAGAGATAAATTTTTAATATGTTTTGGGCCTGTATTTTGAAAATACTCTAACACGGAGTAGGCATGTACCGATTGCTTTTGGGACCCCAAAATGTCGAATTTTCGGATGTTTTGGGCATTAATTTGAGATATCGACTTTGGGCACTTAAAATATCGATTGTAGCACGTTTTGGGCCTATATTTTGAAAATATTCTAGCACTGAGTAGGCATGTACAGATTGCTTCTGGGACCCCAAAATATCGAATTTTCGGGTGTTTTGAGAATGAATTTGAGATATAAACGGGTACAGAAGATGCATACACATATTGACTTTGGGCACCTAAAATATCGATTTTCAGCATGTTTTGGGCCTGTATTTTAAAAATACTCTAACACGGACTAGGCATGTACAGATCGCTTCAGGGACCCCAAAATATCGAATTTTCGGGTGTTTTGAGCTTGAATTTGAGATAAAAACGGGTACATATCGTCTTTGGACATTTAAAATATCGATTTTTAGCATGTTTTGAGACTATATTTTGAAAATACTCTAACACGGAGTAGGCATGTACCGATCGCTTTTGGGACCCCAAAATGTCGAATTTTCGGGTGTTTTAGGCCTGAATTTGAGATATCGACTTTGGGCACCTAAGATATAGATTTTTAGCACGTTTTGGGCCTATATTTTGAAAATATTCTAGCACTGAGTAGGCATGTACAGATCGCTTCTGGGACCCAAAAATATTGAATTTTTGGGTGTTTTGAGCCTGAATTTGAGATATAAACGGGTACAGAAGATGCATACACATATTGACTTTGGGCACCTAAAATATCGATTTTCAGCATGTTTTGGGCCTGTATTTTAAAAATACTCTAACACGGAGTAGGCATGTACAGATCGCTTCTGGGACCCAAAAATATCGAATTTTCGGGTGTTTTGATCATAAATTTGAGATATAAACGGGTACAGAAGATGCATACACATATTGACTTTGGGCACCTAAAATATCGATTTTTAGCATGTTTTGGGCCTGTATTTTGAAAATACTCTAACACGGAGTAGGCATGTACAGATCGAATCTGGGACCCCAAAATATCGAATATTCGGGTGTTTTGAGCCTGAATTTGAGATATAAAATGGTACAGAAGATGCATGCACATATCGACTTTTGGTTACCTAAGAGATCAATTTTCAATATGTTTTGGGCCTGTATTTTGAAAATACTCTAACACGGAGTAGGCATGTACCGATCGCTTTTGGGACCCCAAAATGTCGAATTTTCGGATGTTTTGGGCATGAATTTGAGATATCGACTTTGGGCACTTAAAATATCGATTGTAGCACGTTTTGGGCCTATATTTTGAAAATATTCTAGCACTGAGTAGGCATGTACAGATTGCTTCTGGTACCCCAAAATATCGAATTTTCGGGTGTTTTGAGAATGAATTTGAGATATAAACGGGTACAGAAGATGCATACACATATTGACTTTGGGCACCTAAAATATCGATTTTCAGCATGTTTTGAGCCTGTATTTTAAAAATACTCTAACAAGGACTAGGCATGTACAGATCGCTTCAGGGACCCCAAAATATCGAATTTTCGGGTGTTTTGAGTTTGAATTTGAGATAAAAACGGGTACATATCGTCTTTGGACATTTAAAATATCGATTTTTAGCATGTTTTGAGCCTATATTTTGAAAATACTCTAACACGGAGTAGGCATGTACCGATCGCTATTGGGACCCCAAAATGTCGAATTTTCGGGTGTTTTAGGCCTGAATTTGAGATATCGACT
The DNA here is from genome assembly GCA_033782935.1 of Petrolisthes cinctipes. NCBI lineage: Eukaryota > Metazoa > Arthropoda > Malacostraca > Decapoda > Porcellanidae > Petrolisthes > Petrolisthes cinctipes. Next base: position 5,474,583 of record JAWQEG010000015.1, read on the forward strand.
TTGGGCACCTAAAATATAGATTTTTAGCACGTTTTGGGCCTATATTTTGAAAATATTCTAGCACTGAGTAGGCATGTACAGATCGCTTCTGGGACACAAAAATATCGAATTTTTGGGTGTTTTGATCATAAATTTGAGATATAAACGGGTACAGAAGATGCATGTACATATTGACTTTGGGCAACTGAAATATCGATTTTCAGTATGTTTTGGGCCTGTATTTTGAAAATACTCTAACACGTAGTAGGCATGTACAGATCGCTTCTGGGACCCAAAATATCGAATTTTCGGGAGTTTTGGGCCTGAATTTGAGATATCGACTTTGGGCACCTAAAATATCGATATTTAGCATGTTTTGGACCTATATTTTGAAAATATTCTAGAACTGAGTAGGCATAAACAGATCGCTTCTGGGACCCAAAAATATTGAATTTTTGGGTGTTTTGAGCCTGAATTTGAGATATAAACGGGTACAGAAGATGCATACACATATTGACTTTGGGCACCTAAAATATCGATTTTCAGCATGTTTTGGGCCTGTATTTTAAAAATACTCTAACACGGAGTAGGCATGTACAGATCGCTTCAGGGACCCCAAAATATCGAATTTTCGGGTGTTTTGAGCTTGAATTTGAGATATAAACGGGTACATATCGACTTTGGACATTTAAAATATCGATTTTTAGCATGTTTTGAGCCTATATTTTGAAAATACTCCAACACGGAGTAGGCATGTACAGATCGCATCTGGGACCCCAAAATATCGAATTTTCGGGTGTTTTGGACCTGAATCTGAGATGTCGACTTTGGGCACCTAAAATATCGATTTTTAGCATGTTTTGGGCCTATATTTTGAAAATATTCTCGCAATGAGTATGTATGTACAGATTGCTTCTGGGACCCCAAAATATCGAATTTTCGGGTGTTTTTAGACTGAATTTGAGATATCGACTTTGGGCACCTATAATATCGATTTTTAGCATGTTTTGGGCCAATATTTTGAAAATATTCTAGCACTGAGTAGGCATGTACAGATCGCTTCTGGGACCCAAAAATATCGAATTTTCGGGTGTTTTGATCATAAATTTGAGATATAAACGGGTACAGAAGATGCATGTACATATTGACTTTGGGCAACTGAAATATCGATTTTCAGTATGTTTTGGGCCTGTATTTTGAAAATACTCTAACACGGAGTAGGCATGTACAGATCGCTTCTGGGACCCAAAATATCGAATTTTCGGGAGTTTTGGGACTGAATTTGAGATATCGACTTTGGGCACCTAAAATATCGATATTTAGCATGTTTTGGACCTATATTTTGAAAATATTCTAGAGCTGAGTAGGCATAAACAGATCGCTTCTGGGACCCAAAAATATTGAATTTTTGGGTGTTTTGAGCCTGAATTTGAGATATAAACGGGTACAGAAGATGCATACACATATTGACTTTGGGCACCTAAAATATCGATTTTCAGCATGTTTTGGGCCTGTACTTTAAAAATACTCTAACACGGAGTAGGCATGTACAGATCGCTTCAGGGACCCCAAAATATCGAATTTTCGGGTGTTTTGAGCTTGAATTTGAGATATAAACGGGTACATATCGACTTTGGACATTTAAAATATCGATTTTTAGCATGTTTTGAGCCTATATTTTGAAAATACTCCAACACGGAGTAGGCATGTACAGATCGCATCTGGGACCCCAAAATATCGAATTTTCGGGTGTTTTGGACCTGAATCTGAGATGTCGACTTTGGGCACCTAAAATATCGATTTTTAGCATGTTTTGGGCCTATATATTTAAAATATTCTCGCAATGAGTATGTATGTACAGATTGCTTCTGGGACCCCAAAATATCGAATTTTCGGGTGTTTTTAGCCTGAATTTGAGATATAAACGGGTACAGAAGATGCATGCACATTTTGACTTTGGACACCTAAAAGATCGATTTTCAGCATGTTTTGGGTCTGTATTTTGAAAATACTCTAACACGGAGTAGGCATGTACAGATCGCTTCTGGGACCCCAAAATATCGAATTTTCGGGTGGTTTGAGCCTGAATTTGAGATATAAACGGGTACAGAAGATGCATGCACATATCGACTTTTGGTTACCTAAAAGATCGATTTTCAGTATGTTTTGGGCCTGTTTTTTTAAAAATTACTCTAACACGGAGTAGGCATGTACCGATCGCTTTTGGGACCCCAAAATGTCGAATTTTCGTGTGTTTTGGGCCTGAATTTCAGATATCGACTTTGGGCACCTAAAATATAGATTTTTAGCACGTTTTGGGACTATATTTTGAAAATATTCTAGCACTGAGTAGGCATGTACAGATCGCTTCTGGGACCCCAAAATATCGAATTTTCGGATGTTTTGAGCATGAATTTGAGATATAAACGGGTACAGAAGATGCATGTACATATTGACTTTGGGCACCTGAAAGATCGATTTTCAGTATGTTTTGGGCCTGTATTTTAAAAATACTCTTACACGGAGTAGGCATGTACAGATCGCTTCAGGGACCCCAAAATATCGAATTTTCGGGAGTTTTGAGCTTGAATTTGAGATATAAACGGGTAGATATCGACTTTGGACATTTAAAATATCGATTTTTAGCATGTTTTGAGCCTATATTTTGAAAATACTCTAACACGGAGTAGGCATGTACAGATTGCATCTGGGACCCCAAAATATCGAATTTTCGGGTGTTTTGGACCTGAATCTGAGATGTCGACTTTGGGCACCTAAAATATCGATGTTTAGCATGTTTTGGGCCTATATATTTAAAATATTCTCGCAATGAGTATGTATGTACAGATTGCTTCTGGGACCCCAGAATATCGAATTTTCGGGTGTTTTTAGCCTGAATTTGAGATATAAACGGGTACAGAAGATGCATGCACATTTTGACTTTGGACACCTAAAAGATCGATTTTCAGCATGTTTTGGGTCTGTATTTTGAAAATACTCTAACACGGAGTAGGCATGTACAGATCGCTTCTGGGACCCCAAAATATCGAATTTTCGGGTGGTTTGAGCCTGAATTTGAGATATAAACGGGTACAGAAGATGCATGCACATATCGACTTTTGGTTACCTAAAAGATCGATTTTCAGTATGTTTTGGGCCTGTTTTTTTAAAAATTACTCTAACACGGAGTAGGCATGTACCGATCGCTTTTGGGACCCCAAAATGTCGAATTTTCGTGTGTTTTGGGCCTGAATTTCAGATATCGACTTTGGGCACCTAAAATATAGATTTTTAGCACGTTTTGGGCCTATATTTTGAAAATATTCTAGCACTGAGTAGGCATGTACAGATCGCTTCTGGGACCCCAAAATATCGAATTTTCGGATGTTTTGAGCATGAATTTGAGATGTAAACGGGTACAGAAGATGCATGTACATATTGACTTTGGGCACCTGAAAGATCGATTTTCAGTATGTTTTGGGCCTGTATTTTAAAAATACTCTAACACGGAGTAGGCATGTACAGATCGCTTCTGGGACCCAAAATATCGAATTTTCGGGAGTTTTGGGCCTGAATTTGAGATATCGACTTTGGGCACCTAAAATATCGATATTTTGCATGTTTTGGACCTATATTTTGAAAATATTCTAGAACTGAGTAGGCATGAACAGATCGCTTCTGGGACCCAAAAATATCGAATTTTCGGGTGTTTTGAGCCTGAATTTGAGATATAAACGGGTACAGAAGATACATACACATATTGACTTTGGGCACCTAAAATATCGATTTTCAGCATGTTTTGGGCCTGTATTTTAAAAATACTCTAACACGGAGTAGGCATGTACAGATTGCATCTGGGACCCCAAAATATCGAATTTTCGGGTGTTTTGGACCTGAATCTGAGATGTCGACTTTGGGCACCTAAAATATCGATGTTTAGCATGTTTTGGGCCTATGTATTTAAAATATTCTCGCAATGAGTATGTATGTACAGATTGCTTGTGGGACCCCAGAATATCGAATTTTCGGGTGTTTTTAGCCTGAATTTGAGATATCGACTTTGGGCACCTATATTATCGATTTTTAGCATGTTTTGGGCCAATATTTTAAAAATATTCTAGCACTGAGTAGGCATGTACAGATCGCTTCTGGGGACCCCAAAATATCGAATTATCGGGTGTTTTGAGCCTGAATTTGAGATATAAAATGGAACAGAAGATGCATGCACATATCTACTTTTGGTTACCTAAGAGATCAATTTTCAATATGTTTTGGGCCTGTATTTTGAAAATACTCTAACACGGAGTAGGCATGTACCGATCGCTTTTGGGACCCAAAAATATAGAATTTTCGGGTGTTTTGAGGTTGAATTTGGGACATAAACGGGTGCAGAAGATGCATACACATATTGACTTTGGGCACCTAAAATATCGATTTTCAGCATGTTTTGGGGCTGTATTTTAAAAATACTCTAACACGGAGTAGGCATGTACAGATCGCTTCTGGGACCCCAAAATATCGAATTTTCGGGTGGTTTGAGCCTGAATTTGTGATATAAACGGGTCCAGAAGATGCATGCACATATCGACTTTTGGGCACCTAAAAGATCGATTTTCAGTATGTTTTGGGCCTGTATTTTGAAAATACTCTAACACGGAATAGGCATGTACAGATCGCTTCTGGGACCACAAAATATCGAATTTTCGGGTGTTTTGGACCTAAATTTGAGATATCGACTTTGGGCACCTAAAATATCGATTTTTAGCATGTTTTGGGCCTATATTTTGAAAATATTCTAGCACTGAGTAGACATGTACAGATCGCTTTTGGGACCCCAAAATATCGAATATTCGGGTGTTTGAGCCTGAATTTGAGATATAAACGGGTACTGAAGATGCATTCACTAATCGAATTTTGGGCACCTAAAATATCGATTTTGAGCATGTTTTCGGTCTGTATCTTGATAACATTCTAACTAGGAGTAGGCATGTACGGTTCGCTTTTAGAACCCAAAATACCGAATTTTGGGTGTTTTGAGCCTGAATTTGAGATATAAACGGGTATAGAAGATGCATGCATATATCAACTTTGGACACTTAAAATATCGATTTTTAGCATGTTTTGAGCCTATATTTTGAAGACATTCTAGCACTGAGTAGGCAAGTACAGATCGCTTCTGGGACTCCAAAATATCGAATTTTCGGGTGTTTTGGGCTTGAATTTGAGATATCGACTATGGGCACCTAAAATATCGATTTTTAGCATGTTTTGGGCTTATATTTTGAAAATATTCTAGCACTGAGTAGGCATGTACAGATCGCTTCTGGGACCCAAAAATATTGAATTTTCGGGTGTTTTAAGCATGAATTTGAGATATAAACGGGTTCAGAAGATACATTCACATATTGACTTTGGGCACCTAAAATATCGATTTTCAGTATGTTTTGGGCCTGTATTTTGAAAATACTTTAACACGGAGTAGGCATGTACAGATCGCTTCTGGGACCCCAAAATATCGAATATTCGGGTGTTTTGAGCCTGAATTTGAGATATAAACGGGTACAGAAGATGCTTGCACATATCGCCTTTGGACACTTATAATATCGATTTTTAACATGTTTTAAGCCTATATTTTGAAAACATTCTAGCACTGAGTAGGCATGTACAGATCGCTTCTGGTACCCAAAAATATCGAATTTTCGGGTGTTTTGAGGTTGAATTTGGGATATAAACGGGTGCAGAACATGCATACACATATTGACTTTGGGCACCTAAAATATCGATTTTCAGCATGTTTTAGGCCTGTATCTGAGTAGGCTTGTACAGATCGCTTCTGGGACCCCAAAATATCGAATTTTCAGGTGTTTTGAGCCTGAATTTGATATATAAACGGGTACAGAAGATGCATGCACATATTGACTTTGGGCAACTAAAATATCGATTTTCAGCATGTTTTCGGCCTGTATTTTGAAAATACTCTAACACGGAGTAGGCATGGACAGATCGCTTCTGGGACCCCAATATACCGAATTTTCGGGTGTTTGGAGCCTGAATTTGAAATATAAACGGGTACAGAAGATGCATGCACATATCGGCTTTTGGGCACCTAAAAGATCGATTTTCACTATGTTTTGGGCCTGTATTTTGAAAATACTCTAACACGGAGTAGGCATGTACAGATCGCTTCTGGGACCCCAAAATATCGAATTTTCGGGTGTTTTGGGCCTGAATTTGAGATATCGACTTTGGGCACATAAAATATCTATTTATAGCATGTTTTGGGCCTATATTTTGAAAATATTCTAGCACTGAGTAGGCATGTACAGATCGCTTCTGGGACCCCAAAATATCGAATTTTTAGGCGCTTTGAGCCTGAATTTGAGATATAAACGGGTACTGAAGATGCATGCACATATCGACTTTTGGGCACCTAAAATATCGATTTTCAGCATGTTTTGGTCCTGTATTTTGAAAATATTCTAACACGGAGTAGGCATGTACAGATCGCTTCTGGAACCCCAAAATATCGAATTTTCGGGTGTTTTTGGCCTGAATTTGAGATATCGACTTTGGCCACCTAAAATATAGATTTTTAGCATGTTTTAGGTATGTATTTTGAAAATATACTAGCACTGAGTAGGCATGTACAAATCGCTTCTGGGACCCCAAAATATTGAATTTTCGGGTGTTTTGAGCCTGAATTTGAGATATAAACGGGTACAGAAGATGCATGCACATATCGACTTTTGGTCACCTAAAAGATCGATTTTCAGTATGTTTTGGGCCAGTATTTTGAAAATACTCTAACACGGAGTAGGCATGTACAGATTGCTTCTGGGACCAAAAAATATCGAATTTTTGTCTGTTTTGGGCCTGAATTGGAGATATTTACTTTGGGCACCTAAAATATCGATTTTAACATGTTTTGGGCCCATATTTTGAAAATATTCTCGCACTGAGTAGGCATGTACAGATCGTTTCTGGGACCCAAAAATATCGAATTTTCGGGTGTTTTGAGCCGGAAATTGAGATATAAACGGGTACAGAAGATGCATGCACATATTGACTTTGGGCACCTAAAATATCGATTTTAAGCATGATTTGGGCCTGTATTTTGAAAATACTCTAACACGGAGTGGGCATGTACAGATCGCTTCTAGGACCCCAAAATATCGAATTTTCGTTTGTTTTGAGCCTGAATTTGAGATATAAACGGGTACTGAAGATGCATGCACATATCGACTTTTGGGCACCTAAAATATCGATTTTGAGCATGTTTTGGGTCGGTATCTTGAAAACATTCTAACTAGGAGTAGGCATGTACAGTTCGCTTCTAGGACCCAAAATACCTAATTTTCGGGTGTTTTGAGCCTGAATTTGAGATATAAACGGGTACAGAAGATGCATGCACATATCGACTTTGGACACTTATAATATCGATTTTTAGCAGGTTTTGAGCCTATATTTTGAAAACATTCTAGCACTGAGTAGGCATGTACAGATCGCTTCTGGGACCCAAAAATATCGAATTTTCGGGTGTTTTGAGGTTGAATTTGGGATATAAACGGGTGCATAAGATGAAAACACATATTGACTTTGGGGACCTAAAACATCAATTTTCAGCATGTTTTGGGCCTGTATCTGAGTAGGCATGTACAGATCGGTTCTGGGACCCTAAAATATCGAGTTTGTGGGTGTTTTGAGCCTAAATTTGAGATATAAACGGGTACTGAAGATGCATGCACATATCGACTTTTGATCACCTAAAATATCGATTTTTAGCATGTTTTGACCCAATATTTTGAAAACATTCTAACACGGAATAGGCATGTACAGATGGCTTCTGGAACCTACAAATATCGGATTTTTGGGTGTTTTGGGCTTGAATTTGATATATCAACTTTGGGCACCTAAAATATAGATTTTTAGCATGTTTTAGGCCTATATTTTGAAAATATTCTAGCACTGAGTAGGCATGTACTGTACAGATCGCTTCTAGGACCCAAAAATACCGAATTTTCGGGTGTTTCGAGCCTGAATTAGAGATATAAACGGATACCGAAGAAGCATGCACATATCGACTTTGGAAACTTAAAATATCGATTTTTAGCATGTTTTGAACCTATATTTTGAAAACATTATAGCATTGAGTAGGCATATACAGATCACTTCTGGGACCGAAAAGTATCGAATTTTCGGGTGTTTTGAGCATGAATTTAAAATATAAACAAGTACAGAACATGCATGCACATATCGACTTTTGGGCACCTAAAAGATCGATTTTCAGTATGTTTTGGGCCTGTATTTTGAAAATACTCTAACACGGAGTAGGCATGTACAGATTGCTTATGGGACCCCAAAATATCGAGTTTTCGGGTGTTTTGAGCCTGAATTTGAGATATAAATGGGTACTGAAGATGCATGCACATATCGACTTTTGGGCACTTATAATATCGATTTTTAGCATGTTTTTTGCCTATATTTTGAAAACATTCTAGCACTGAGTAGGCATGTACAGATGGCTTCTGGGACCCAAAAATATCGAATTTTCGGGTGTTTTGAGGTTGAATTTGGGATATAAACGGGTGCATAAGATAAAAACGCATATTGACTTTGGGGACCTAAAACATCGATTTTCAGCATGTTTTGGGCCTGTATCTGAGTAGGCATGTACACATCGCTTCTGGGACCCCAAAATATCGAATTTTCGGGTGTTTGGAGCCTGAATTTAAAATATAAACTGGTACAGAACATGCATGCACATATCGACTTTTGGTCACCTAAAAGATCGATTTTCAGTATGTTTTGGGCCAGTAATTTGAAAATACTCTAAAACGGAGTAGGCAGGTACAGATTGCATCTGGGACCAAAAAATATCGAATTTTTGGGTGTTTTGGGCCTGAATTGGAGATATTTACTTTGGGCACCTAAAATATCGATTTTAACATGTTTTGGGCCCATATTTTGAAAATATTCTAGCACTGAGTAGGCATGTACAGATCGATTCTGGGACCCCAAAATATTGAATTTTCGGGTGTTTTGAGCCTGAAATTGAGATATAAACGGGTACAGAAGATGCATGCACATATTGACTTTGGGCACCTAAAATATCGATTTTCAGTATGTTTTGGGCCGTATTTTGAAAATACTCTAACACGGAGTACGCATGTACAGATCGCTTCTGGGACCCTAAAATATCGAACTTTCGTGTGTTTTGAGAATGAATTTGAGATATAAATGGGTACTGAAGATGCTTGCACATATCGACTTTTGGGCACCTAAAATATCGATTTTGAGCATGTTTTGGGTCTGTATCTTGAAAACATTCTAACTAGGAGTAGACATGTACAGTTCGCTTCTAGGACCCAAAATACCTGATTTTCGGGTGTTTTGAGCCTGAATTTGAGATATAAACGGGTACAGAAGATGCATGCACATATCGACTTTGGACACTTATAATATCGATTTTTAGCAGGTTTTGAGCCTATATTTTGAAAACATTCTAGCACTGAGTAGGCATGTACGGATCGCTTCTGGGACCCAAAAATATCGAATTTTCGGGTGTTTTGAGTTTGAATTTGGGATATAAACGGGTTCATAAGATGAAAACACATATTGACTTTGGGAACCTAAAACATAAATTTTCAGCTTGTTTTGGGCCTGTATCTGAGTAGGCATGTACAGATCGGTTCTGGGACTCTAAAATATCGATTTTTTGGGTGTTTTGAGCCTGAATTTGAGATATAAACGGGTACTGAAGATGCATGCACATATCGTCTTTTGATCACCTAAAATATCGATTTTTAGCATGTTTTGACCCAATATTTTGAAAACATTCTAGCACTGAGTAGGCATGTACAGATCGCTTCTGGGACCCAAAAATATCGGATTTTCGGATGTTTTGAGGTTGAATTTGGGATATTTTCGGGTGCAGAAGATGCATACACTTATTGACTTTGGGCACCTAAAATATCGATTTTCAGTATGTTTTGGGCCGTATTTTGAAAATACTCTAACACGGAGTACGCATGTACAGATCGCTTCTGGGACCCTAAAATATCGAACTTTTGTGTGTTTTGAGCCTGAATTTGAGATATGAACGGGTACTGAAGATACTTGCACATATCGACTTTTGGGCACCTAAAATATCGATTTTGAGCATGTTTTTGGTCTGTATCTTGAAAACATTCTAACTAGAAGTAGGCATGTACAGTTCGCTTCTAGGACCCAAAATACCTAATTTTCGGGTGTTTTGAGCCTGAATTTGAGATATAAACGGGTACAGAAGATGCATGCACATATCGACTTTCGACATTTATAATATCGATTTTTAGCAGGTTTTAAGCTTTTATCTTGAAAACATTCTAGCACTGAGTAGGCATGTACAGATCGCTTCTGGGACCCAAAAATATCGAATTTTCGGGTGTTTTGAGTTTTAATTTGGGATATAAACGGGTGCATAAGATGAAAACACATATTGACTTTGGGGACCTAAAACATCAATTTTCAGCATGTTTTGGGCCTGTATCTGAGTAGGCGTGTACAGATCGGTTCTGGGACTCTAAAATATCGAATTTTTGGGTGTTTTGAGCTTGAATTTGAGATATAAACTGGTACTGAAGATGCATGCACATATCGACTTTTGATCACCTAAAATATCGAATTTTAGCATGTTTTGACCCAATATTTTGAAAACATTCTAGCACTGAGTAGGCATGTACAGATCGCTTCTGGGACCCAAAAACATCGAATTTTCGGATGTTTTGAGGTTGAATTTGGGATATTTACGGGTGCAGAAGATGCATACACATATTGACATTGGGCACCTAAAATATCGATTTTTAGCAAGTTTTGGGCCGTATTTTGAAAATACTCTAACACGGAGTACGCATGTACAGATCGCTTCTGGGACTCTAAAATATCGAATTTTCGCGTGTTTTGAGCCTGAATTTGAGATATAAACGGGTACTGAAGATGCTTGCACATATCGACTTTTGGGCACCTAAAATATCGATTTTTAGCATTTTTTGAGCCTATATTTTGAAAAAATTCTAGCACTCAGTATCCATGTACAGATCGCTTCTGGGACCCAAAAATATCGAATTTTCGGATGTTTTGAGGTTGAATTTGGGATATTTACGAGTGCAGAAGATGCATACACATATTGACTTTGGGCACCTAAAATATCGATTTTCAGCATGTTTTAGGCCTGTATCTGATTAGGCATGTACAGATCGCTTCTGGGACCCCAAAATATCGAATTTTCGGGTGTTTCGAGCATGAATTTGAGATATAAACGGGTACAGAACATGCATGCACATATCGACTTTTGGGCACTAAAAAGATCAATTTTCAGTATGTTTTGGGACTGTATTTTGAAAATACTCTAACACGGAGTAGGCATGTACAGATCGCTTCTGGGACCCCAAAATATCGAATTTTCGGGTGTTTTGGGCCTGAATTTGAGATATCGACTTTGGGCACATAAAATATCGATTTTTAGCATGTTTTGGGCCTATATTTTAAAAACATTCTAGCACTGAGTAGGCATGTACAGATCGCTTCTGGAACCGCAAATTATCGAATTTTCGGGTGTTTTAGGCCTGAATTTGAGATATCGACATTGGCCACCTAAAATATCGATTTTTAGCATGTTTTAGGCCTATATTATGAAAATATTCTAGCACTGAGTAGGCATGTACTTTACAGATCGCTTCTAGGACCCAAAAATACCGAATTTTCGGGTGTTTCAAGCCTGAATTTGAGATATAAACGGATACAGAAGAAGCATGCACATATCGACTTTGGACACTTAAATATCGATTTTTAGCATGTTTTGAACCTATATTTTGAAAACATTCTAGCATTGAGTAGGCATGTACAGATCGCTTCTGGGACCGAAAAGTATCGAATTTTCGGGTGTTTTGAGCCTGAATTTAAAATATAAACAAGTACAGAACATGCATGCACATATCGACTTTTGGGCACCTAAAAGATCGATTTTCAGTATGTTTTGGGCCTGTATTTTGAAAATACTCTAACACGGAGTAGGCATGTACAGATTGCTTATGGGACCCCAAAATATCGAATTTTCGGGTGTTTTGAGCCTGAATTTGAGATATAAATGTGTACTGAAGATGCATGCACATATCGACTTTTGGGCACCTAAAATATCGATTTTGAGCATGTTTTGGGTCTGTATCTTGAAAACATTCTACCTAGGAGTAGGCATGTACAGTTCGCTTCTAGGACCCAAAATACCTAATTTTCGGGTGTTTTGAGCCTGAATTTGAGATATAAACGGGTACAGAAGATGCATGCACATATCGACTTTGGACACTTATAATATCGATTTTTAGCATGTTTTTTGCCTATATTTTGAAAACATTCTAGCACTGATTAGGCATGTACTGATGGCTTCTGGGACCCAAAAATATCGAATTTTCGGGTGTTTTGAGGTTGAATTTGGGATATAAACGGGTGCATAAGATAAAAACGCATATTGACTTTGGGGACCTAAAACATCGATTTTCAGCATGTTTTGGGCCTGTATCTGAGTAGGCATGTACAGATCGCTTCTGGGACCCTAAAATATCGAATTTACGGGTGTTTGGAGCATGAATTTAAAATATAAACGGGTACAGAACAAGCATGCGCATATCGACTTTTGGTCACCTAAAAGATCGATTTTCAGTATGTTTTGGGCCAGTAATTTGAAAATACTCTAACACGGAATAGGCAGGTACAGATTGCATCTGGGACCAAAAAATATCGAATTTTTGGGTGTTTTGGGCCTGAATTGGGCACCTAAAATATCGATGTTAACATGTTTTGGGCCCATATTTTGAAAATATTCTAGCACTGAGTAGGCATGTACAGATCGATTCTGGGACCCCAAAATATTGAATTTTCGGGTGTTTTGAGCCTGAAATTGAGATATAAACGGGTACAGAAGATGCATGCACATATCGACTTTGGACACTTATAATATCGATTTTTAGCAGGTTTTGAGCCTATATTTTGAAAACATTCTAGCACTGAGTAGGCATGTACGGATCGCTTCTGGGACCCAAAAATATCGAATTTTCGGGTGTTTTGAGTTTGAATTTGGGATATAAACGGGTTCATAAGATGAAAACACATATTGACTTTGGGAACCTAAAACATCAATTTTCAGCATGTTTTGGGCCTGTATCTGAGTAGGCGTGTACAGATCGGTTCTGGGACTCTAAAATATCGAATTTTTGGGTGTTTTGAGCCTGAATTTGAGATATAAACGGGTACTGAAGATGCATGCACATATCGACTTTTGATCACCTAAAATATCGAATTTTAGCATGTTTTGACCCAATATTTTGAAAACATTCTAGCACTGAGTAGGCATGTACAGATCGCTTCTGGGACCCAAAAATATCGGATTTTCGGATGTTTTGAGGTTGAATTTGGGATATTTTCGGGTGCAGAAGATGCATACACTTATTGACTTTGGGCACCTAAAATATCGATTTTCAGTATGTTTTGGACCGTATTTTGAAAATACTCTAACACGGAGTACGCATGTACAGATCGCTTCTGGGACTCTAAAATATCGAATTTTCGCGTGTTTTGAGCCTGAATTTGAGATATAAACGGGTACTGAAGATGCTTGCACATATCGACTTTTGGGCACCTAAAATATCGATTTTTAGCATTTTTTGAGCCTATATTTTGAAAAAATTCTAGCACTGAGTATCCATGTACAGATCGCTTCTGGGACCCAAAAATATCGAATTTTCGGATGTTTTGAGGTTGAATTTGGGATATTTACGAGTGCAGAAGATGCATACACATATTGACTTTGGGCACCTAAAATATCGATTTTCAGCATGTTTTAGGCCTGTATCTGATTAGGCATGTACAGATCGCTTCTGGGACCCCAAAATATCGAATTTTCGGGTGTTTCAAACATGAATTTGAGATATAAACGGGTACAGAACATGCATGCACATATCGACTTTTGGGCACTAAAAAGATCAATTTTCAGTATGTTTTGGGACTGTATTTTGAAAATACTCTAACACGGAGTAGGCATGTACAGATCGCTTCTGGGACCCCAAAATATCGAATTTTCGGGTGTTTTGGGCCTGAATTTGAGATATCGACTTTGGGCACATAAAATATCGATTTTTAGCATGTTTTGGGCCTATATTTTAAAAACATTCTAGCACTGAGTAGGCATGTACAGATCGCTTCTGGAACCGCAAAATATCGAATTTTCGGGTGTTTTAGGCCTGAATTTGAGATATCGACATTGGCCACCTAAAATATCGATTTTTAGCATGTTTTAGGCCTATATTATGAAAATATTCTAGCACTGAGTAGGCATGTACTTTACAGATCGCTTCTAGGACCCAAAAATACCGAATTTTCGGGTGTTTCAAGCCTGAATTTGAGATATAAACGGATACAGAAGAAGCATGCACATATCGACTTTGGACACTTAAATATCGATTTTTAGCATGTTTTGAACCTATATTTTGAAAACATTCTAGCATTGAGTAGGCATGTACAGATCGCTTCTGGGACCGAAAAGTATCGAATTTTCGGGTGTTTTGAGCCTGAATTTAAAATATAAACAAGTACAGAACATGCATGCACATATCGACTTTTGGGCACCTAAAAGATCGATTTTCAGTATGTTTTGGGCCTGTATTTTGAAAATACTCTAACACGGAGTAGGCATGTACAGATTGCTTATGGGACCCCAAAATATCGAATTTTCGGGTGTTTTGAGCCTGAATTTGAGATATAAATGTGTACTGAAGATGCATGCACATATCGACTTTTGGGCACCTAAAATATCGATTTTGAGCATGTTTTGGGTCTGTATCTTGAAAACATTCTACCTAGGAGTAGGCATGTACAGTTCGCTTCTAGGACCCAAAATACCTAATTTTCGGGTGTTTTGAGCCTGAATTTGAGATATAAACGGGTACAGAAGATGCATGCACATATCGACTTTGGACACTTATAATATCGATTTTTAGCATGTTTTTTGCCTATATTTTGAAAACATTCTAGCACTGATTAGGCATGTACTGATGGCTTCTGGGACCCAAAAATATCGAATTTTCGGGTGTTTTGAGGTTGAATTTGGGATATAAACGGGTGCATAAGATAAAAACGCATATTGACTTTGGGGACCTAAAACATCGATTTTCAGCATGTTTTGGGCCTGTATCTGAGTAGGCATGTACAGATCGCTTCTGGGACCCCAAAATATCGAATTTTCGGGTGTTTGGAGCATGAATTTAAAATATAAACGGGTACAGAACATGCATGCGCATATCGACTTTTGGTCACCTAAAAGATCGATTTTCAGTATGTTTTGGGCCAGTAATTTGAAAATACTCTAACACGGAGTAGGCAGGTACAGATTGCATCTGGGACCAAAAAATATCGAATTTTTGGGTGTTTTGGGCCTGAATTGGAGATATTTACTTTGGGCACCTAAAATATCGATGTTAACATGTTTTGGGCCCATATTTTGAAAATATTCTAGCACTGAGTAGGCATGTACAGATCGATTCTGGGACCCCAAAATATTGAATTTTCGGGTGTTTTGAGCCTGAAATTGAGATATAAACGGGTACAGAAGAAGCATGCACATATCGACTTTGGACACTTATAATATCGATTTTTAGCAGGTTTTGAGCCTATATTTTGAAAACATTCTAGCACTGAGTAGGCATGTACGGATCGCTTCTGGGACCCAAAAATATCGAATTTTCGGGTGTTTTGAGTTTGAATTTGGGATATAAACGGGTGCATAAGATGAAAACACATATTGACTTTGGGAACCTAAAACATCAATTTTCAGCTTGTTTTGGGCCTGTATCTGAGTAGGCATGTACAGATCGGTTCTGGGACCCTAAAATATCGATTTTTTGGGTGTTTTGAGCCTGAATTTGAGATATAAACGGGTACTGAAGATGCATGCACATATCGTCTTTTGATCACTTAAAATATCGATTTTTAGCATGTTTTGACCCAATATTTTGAAAACATTCTAGCACTGAGTAGGCATGTACAAATCGCTTCTGGGACCCAAAAATATCGGATTTTCGGATGTTTTGAGGTTGAATTTGGGATATTTTCGGGTGCAGAAGATGCATACACTTATTGACTTTGGGCACCTAAAATATCGATTTTCAGTATGTTTTGGGCCGTATTTTGAAAATACTCTAACACGGAGTACGCATGTACAGATCGCTTCTGGGACCCTAAAATATCGAACTTTTGTGTGTTTTGAGCCTGAATTTGAGATATGAACGGGTACTGAAGATACTTGCACATATCGACTTTTGGGCACCTAAAATATCGATTTTGAGCATGTTTTTGGTCTGTATCTTGAAAACATTCTAACTAGGAGTAGGCATGTACAGTTCGCTTCTAGGACCCAAAATACCTAATTTTAGGGTGTTTTGAGCCTGAATTTGAGATATAAACGGGTACAGAAGATGCATGCACATATCGACTTTCGACACTTATAATATCGATTTTTAGCATGTTTTGAGCCTATATTTTGAAAACATTCTAGCACTGAGTAGGCATGTACAGATCGCTTCTGGGACCCAAAAATATCCAATTTTTGGGTGTTTTGAGTTTTAATTTGGGATATAAACGGGTGCATAAGATGAAAACACATATTGACTTTGGGGACCTAAAACATCAATTTTCAGCATGTTTTGGGCCTGTATCTGAGTAGGCGTGTACAGATCGGTTCTGGGACCCTAAAATATCGAATTTTTGGGTGTTTTGAGCTTGAATTTGAGATATAAACGGGTACTGAAGATGCATGCACATATCGACTTTTGATCACCTAAAATATCGATTTTTAGCTTGTTTTGACCCGATATTTTGAAAACATTCTAGCACTGAGTAGGCATGTACAGATCGCTTCTGGGACCCAAAAACATCGAATTTTCGGATGTTTTGAGGTTGAATTTGGGATATTTACGGGTGCAGAAGATGCATTCACATATTGACTTTGGGCATCTAAAATATCGATTTTTAGCAAGTTTTGGGCCGTATTTTGAAAATACTCTAACACGGAGTACGCATGTACAGATCGCTTCTGGGACCCTAAAATATCGAACTTTCGGGTGTTTTGAGCCTGAATTTGAGATATGAACGGGTACTGAAGATGCTTGCACATATCGACTTTTGGGCACCTAAAATATCGATTTTCAGCATGTTTTGAGCCTATATTTTGAAAACATTCTAGTATTGAGTATCCATGTACAGATCGCTTCTGGGACCCAAAAATATCGAATTTTCGGATGTTTTGAGGTTGAATTTGGGATATTTACGAGTGCAGAAGATGCATACACATATTGACTTTGGGCACCTAAAATATCGATTTTCAGCATGTTTTAGGCCTGTATCTGATTAGGCATGTACAGATCGCTTCTGGGACTCTAAAATATCGAATTTTTGGGTGTTTGGAGCCTGAATTTGAGATATAAACGGGTACAGAAGATGCATGCACATATCGACTTTTGGGCACTATAAAGATCAATTTTCAGTATGTTTTGGGACTGTATTTTGAAAATACTCTAACACGGAGTAGGCATGTAAATATCGCTTCTTGGACCCCAAAATATCGAATTTTCGGGTGTTTTGAGCCTGAATTTGAGATATCGACTTTTGGGCACCTAAAATATCGATTTTTATCATGTTTTGGGCCTATATTTTGAGAATATTCTAGCACTGAGTAGGCATGTACAGATCGCTTCTGGAACCGCAAAATATCGAATTTTCGGGTGTTTTGGGCCTGAATTTGAGATATCGACATTGGCCACCTAAAATATCGATTTTTAGCATGTTTTAGGTATGTATTTTGAAAATATACTAGCACTGAGTAGGCATGTACAAATCGCTTCTGGGACCCCAAAATATCGAATTTTCGGGTGTTTGGAGCCTGACTTTAAAATATAAACGGGTACAGAACATGCATGCACATATCGACTTTTGGGCACCTAAAAGATCGATTTTCAGTATGTTTTGGGCCTGTATTTTAAAAATACTCTTACACGGAGTAGGCATGTACAGATTGCTTCTGGGACCCAAAAATATCGAATTTTTGGGTGTTTTGGGCCTGAATTGGAGATATTTACTTTGAGCACCTAAAATATCGATTTTAACATGTTTTGGGCCCATATTTTGAAAATATTCTAGCACTGAGTAGGCATGTACAGATCGATTCTGGGACCCCAAAATATTGAATTTTCGGGTGTTTTGAGCCTGAAATTGAGATATAAACGGGTACAGAAGATGCATGCACATATTGACTTTGGGCACCTAAAATATCGATTTTCAGCATGATTTGGGCCTGTATATTGAAAATACTCTAACACGGAGTGGGCATGTACAGATCGCTTCTAGGACCCCAAAATATCGAATTTTCGTTTGTTTTGAGCCTGAATTGGAGATATAAACGGGTACTGCAGATGCATTCACATATCGACTCTTGGGCACCTAAAATATCGATTTTTAATATGTTTTGGGTCTATATCTTGAAAACATCCTAACTAGGAGTAGGAATGTACAGATCGCTTCTAGGACCCCAAAATATCGAATTTTCGGGTGTCTTGGGCCTGAATTTGAGATATCGACTTTGGGCACCTATAATATCGGTTTTCAACATGTTTTAGACCTGTATTTTGAAAATACTCTAACACGGAGTAGGCATGTACAGATCGCTTCTTGGACCCCAAAATATCGAATTTTCAGGTGTTTTGAGCGTGAATTTGAAATATGAACGGGTACTGAAGATGCATGCACATATCGACTTTTGGGCACCTAAAATATCGATTTTTAGCATGTTTTGGGTCGGTATCTTGAAAACATTCTAACTAGGAGTAGGAATGTACAGTTCGCTTCTAGGACCCAAAATACCTAATTTTCGGGTGTTTTAAGCCTGAATTTGAGATATAAACGGGTACAAAAGATGCATGCACATATCGACTTTGGACACTTATAATATCGATTTTTAGCAGGTTTTGAGCCCATATTTTGAAAACATTCTAGCACTGAGTAGGCATGTACAGATCGCTTCTGGGACCCAAAAATATCGAATTTTCGGGTGTTTTGAGGTTGAATTTTGGATATAAACGGGTGCATAAGATGAAAACACATATTGATTTTGGGGACCTAAAACATCAATTTTCAGCATGTTTTGGGCCTGTATCTGAGTAGGCATGTACAGATTGGTTCTGGGACCCTAAAATATCGAGTTTTTGGGTGTTTTGAGCCTGAATTTGAGATATAAACGGGTACAGAAGATGCATACATTTATTGACTTTGGGCACCTAAAATATCGATTTTCAGTATGTTTTGGGCCGTATTTTGAAAATACTCTAACACGGAGTACGCATGTACAGATCGCTTCTGGGACCCTAAAATATCGAACTTTCGTGTGTTTTGAGCCTGAATTTGAGATATGAACTTGTACTGAAGATGCTTGCACATATCGACTTTTGGGCACCTAAAATATCGATTTTGAGCATGTTTTGTGTCTGTATCTTGAAAACCTTCTAACTAGGAGTAGGCATGTACAGTTCGCTTCTAGGACCCAAAATATCTAATTTTCAGGTTTTTTGAGCCTGAATTTGAGATATAAACGGGTACAGAAGATGCATGCACATATCGACTTTGGACACTTATAATATCGATTTTTAGCAGGTTTTGAGCCTATATTTTGAAAACATTCTAGCACTGAGTAGGCATGTACAGATCGCTTCTGGGACCCAAAAATATCGAATTTTTGGGTGTTTTGAGTTTGAATTTGGGATATAAACGGGTGCATAAGATGAAAACACATATTGACTTTGGGGACCTAAAACATCAATTTTCAGCATGTTTTGGGCCTGTATCTGAGTAGGCGTGTACAGATCGGTTCTGGGACCCTAAAATATCGAATTTTTGGGTGTTTTGAGCTTGAATTTGAGATATAAACGGGTACTGAAGATGCATGCACATATCGACTTTTGATCACCTAAAATATCGATTTTTAGCTTGTTTTGACCCGATATTTTGAAAACATTCTAGCACTGAGTAGGCATGTACAGATCGCTTCTGGGACCCAAAAACATCGAATTTTCGGATGTTTTGAGGTTGAATTTGGGATATTTACGGGTGCAGAAGATGCATTCACATATTGACTTTGGGCATCTAAAATATCGATTTTTAGCAAGTTTTGGGCCGTATTTTGAAAATACTCTAACACGGAGTACGCATGTACAGATCGCTTCTGGGACCCTAAAATATCGAACTTTCGTGTGTTTTGAGCCTGAATTTGAGATATGAACGGGTACTGAAGATGCTTGCACATATCGACTTTAGGGCACCTAAAATATCGATTTTTAGCATGTTTTGAGCCTATATTTTGAAAACATTCTAGTATTGAGTATCCATGTACAGATCGCTTCTGGAACCAAAAATATCGAATTTTCGGATGTTTTGAGGTTGAATTTGGGATATTTACGAGTGCAGAAGATGCATACACATATTGACTTTGGGCACCTAAAATATCGATTTTCAGCATGTTTTAGGCCTGTATCTGATTAGGCATGTATAGATCGCTTCTGGGACTCTAAAATATCGAATTTTCGGGTGTTTGGAGCCTGAATTTGAGATATAAACGGGTACAGAAGATGCATGCACATATCGACTTTTGGGTACTATAAAGATCAATTTTCAGTATGTTTTGGGACTGTATTTTGAAAATACTCTAACACGGAGTAGGCATGTACAGATCGCTTCTTGGACCCCAAAATATCGAATTTTCGGGTGTTTTGAGCCTGAATTTGAGATATCGACTTTTGGGCACCTAAAATATCGATTTTTATCATGTTTTGGGCCTATATTTTGAGAATATTCTAGCACTGAGTAGGCATGTACAGTTTGCTTTTGGGACACCAAAATTTCGAATTTTCGGTGTTTTGAGCCTGAATTTGAGATATAAACGGGTGCAGAAGAAACATGCACATATTAACTTTGGGCACCTAAAATATCGATTTTTAGCATGTTTTGAGCCTATATTTTGAAAACATTCTAGCACTGAGTAGGCATGTACAGATCGCTTCTGGGACCCCAAATTATCGAATTTTCAGGCGCTTTGAGCCTGAATTTGAGATATAAACGGGTACTGAAGATGCATGCACATATCGACTTTTGGGCACCTAAAATATCGATTTTTAGCATGTTTTAAGCCTACATTTTTAAAACATTCTAGCACTGAGTAGGCATGTACAGATCCCTTCTGGGACCCAAAAATATCAAATTTTCGGGTGTTTTGAGGTTGAATTTGGGATTTAAACGGGTGCAGAAGATGCATACACATATCGACTTTAGGCACCTAAAATATCGATTTTCAGCATGTTTTGGTCCTGTATTTTGAAAATACTCTAACACGGAGTAGGCATGTACAGATCGCTTCTGGAACCGCAAAATATCGAATTTTCGGGTGTTTTGGGCCTGAATTTGAGATATCGACTTTGGCCACCTAAAATATCGATTTTGAGCATGTTTTAGGTATGTTTTTTGAAAATATACTAGCACTGAGTAGGCATGTACAAATCGCTTCTGGGACCGCAAAATATCGAATTTTCGGGTGTTTTGAGCCTGAATTTGAGATATAAGCGGGTACAGAAGATGAATGCACATATTGACTTTGGGCACCAAAAATATCGATTTTCAGTATGTTTTGGGCCTGTATTCTAAAAAATACTTTAAGTC
Source organism: Petrolisthes cinctipes (assembly GCA_033782935.1). Classification (NCBI taxonomy): domain Eukaryota; kingdom Metazoa; phylum Arthropoda; class Malacostraca; order Decapoda; family Porcellanidae; genus Petrolisthes; species Petrolisthes cinctipes. The sequence continues at coordinate 5,496,342 of JAWQEG010000015.1, forward strand.
GGAGTAGGCATGTACAGATCGCTTCTGGGACCCCAAAATATCGAATTTTCAGGTGTTTTGAGCCTGAATTTGAGATATAAACGGGTACTGAAGATGCATGCACAAATCGACATTGGACATTTATAATATAGATTTTTAGCATGTTTCGAGCCTATATTTTGAAAACATTCTAGCACTGAGTAGGCATGTACAGATCACTTCTGGGACCCAAAAATATCGAATTTTCGTCTGTTTTGAGGTTGAATTTGGGATATTATAGGTGCAGAAGATGCATGAACATATCGACTTTTGGGCACCTAAAATATCGATTTTCAGCATGTTTTAGGCGTGTATCTGAGTAGGCATGTACAGATCGCTTCTGGGACCCCAAAATATCGAATTTTCGGGTGTTTTGGGCCTGAATTTGAGTTATCGACTTTGGGCACATAAAATATCGATTTTTAGCATGTTTTGGGCCTATATTTTGAAAATATTCTAGCACTGAGTAGGCATGTACAATCGCTTCTGGGACCCTAAAATATCGAATTTGCAGGTGCTTTGAGCCTGAGCCTGAATTTGAGATATAAACGGGTACTGAAGATGCATGCACATATCGACTTTTGGGCACCTAAAATATCGATTTTTAGCTTGTTTTGAGCCTATATTTTTAAAACATTCCAGCACTGAGTAGGCATGTACAGATCCCTTCTGGGACCCAAAAATATCAAATTTTCGGGTGTTTTGAGGTTAAATTTGGGATTTAAACGGGTGCAGAAGATGCATACACATATTGATTTTAGGCACCTAAAATATCGATTTTCAGAATGTTTTGGGCCTGTATTTTGAAAATACTCTAACACGGAATAGGCATGTACAGATCGCTTCTGGGACCCCAAATTATTGAATTTTCGGGTGTTTTGGGCCTGAATTTGAGATATCGACTTTGGCCACCTAAAATATCGATTTTTAGCATGTTTTAGGTATATATTTTGAAAATATACTAGCACTGAGTAGGCATGTACAAATCGCTTCTGGGACCCCAAAATATCGAATTTTCGGTTGTTTTGAGCCTGAATTTGAGATATAAACGGGTACAGAAGATGCATGCACATATTGACTTTGGGCACCTAAAATATCGATTTTGAGCATGTTTGGGGTCTGTATCTTGAAAACATTCTAACTAGGAGTAGGCATGTACAGTTCGCTTCTAGGACCCAAAATACCGAATTTTCCGGTGTTTTGACCCTGAATTTGAGATATAAACGGGTACAGAAGATGCATGCTCATATCGACTTTGGACACTTATAATATCGATTTTTAGCATGTTTTGAGCCTATATTTTGAAAACATTCTAGCAATGAGGAGGCATGTTCAGATCGCTTCTCTGACCCAAAAATATCGAATTTTCGGGTGTTTTGAGGTTGAATTTGGGAAATAAACGGGTACAGAAGATGAATACACATATTGACTTTAGGCACCTAAAATATCGATTTTCAGCATGTTTTGGGCCTGTATCTGAGTAGGCATGTACAGATCGCTTCTAGGACCCAAAAATATCGAATTTTCGGGAGATTGGAGAATGAATTTGAGATATAAACGGGTACAGAAGATGCATGAACATATCGACTTTTGGGCTCCTAAAAGATCGATTTTCAGTATGTTTTGGGCCTGTATTTTGAAAGTACTCTAACACGGAGTAGGCATGTACAGATCGCTTCTTGGACCCCAAAATATCGAATATCGGGGTGTTTTGGGCCTGAATTTGAGATATCGACTTTGGGCACCTAAAATATCGACCTTTAGCATGTTTTGGGCCTATATTTTGAAAATATTCTAGCACTGAGTAGGCATGTAAAGATCGATTCTGGGACCCAAAAATATCGAATTTTCGGGTGTTTTGAGCCTGAATTTGAGATATAAACGGGTACAGAAGATGCATGCACATATTGACTTTGGGCAACTAAAATATCGATTTTCAGCATGTTTTGGGCCTGTATGTTAAAAATATTCTAACACGGATTAGGCATGTACAGATCGCTTCTGGGACCCCAAAATATCGAATTTTCGGGTGTTTTGGGTCTGAATTTGAGATATCGACTTTGGCCACCTAAAATATCGATTTTTAGTATGTTTTGGGTATATATTTTGAAAATATACTAGCACTGAGTAGGCATGTACAAATCGCTTCTGGGACCCCAAAAAATCGAATTTTCGGGTGTTTTGAGCCAGAATTTGAGATATAAACGGGTACAGAAGATCCATGCACATATTGACTTTGGGCACCTAAAATATCGATTTTTAGTATGTTTTTGGCCTGTATTTTAAAAATACTTTAACACGGAGTAGGCATGTACAGATCACTTCTGGGACCCCAAAATATCGAATTTTCAGGTGTTTTGAGCCTGAATTTGAGATATAAACGGGTACTGAAGATGAATGCACAAATCGTCTTTGGTCACTTATAATATCGATTTTTAGCATGTTTTGAGCCTATATTTTGAAAACATTCTACCACTGAGTAGGCATTTACAGATCGCTTCTGGGACCCAAAAATATAGAATTTTCGGGTGTTTTGAGGTTGAATTTGGGATATAAACGGGTGCAGAAGATGCATACACATATTGACTTTGGGCACCTAAAGTATCGATTTACAGCATGTTTTAGGCCTGTATCTGAGTAGGCATGTACAGATCGCTTTTGGGACCCCAAAATATCGAATTTTCGGGTGTTTGGAGCCTGAATTTGAGATATAAACGGGTACAGAAGATGCATGAACATATCGACTTTTGGGCACCTAAAAGATCGATTTTCAGTATGTTTTGGGCCTGTATTTTGAAAATACTCTAACACGGAGTAGGCATGTACAGATCGCTTCTGGGACCCCCAAAATTTAGAATTTCGGGGTGTTTTGGGCCTGAATTTGAGATATCGAGTTTTGGCTCCTAAAATATCGACCTTTTGCATGTTTTGGGCCTATATTTTGAAAATATTCTAGCACTGAGTAGGCATGTACAGATCGCTTCTGGGACCCAAAAACATCGAATTTTCGGATGTTTTGAGGTTGAATTTGGGATAATTACGGGTGCAGAAGATGCATTCACATATTGACTTTGGGCATCTAAAATATCGATTTTTAGCAAGTTTTGGGCCGTATTTTGAAAATACTCTAACACGGAGTACGCATGTACAGATCGCTTCTGGGACCCTAAAATATCGAACTTTTGTGTTTTTTTGAGCCTGAATTTGAGATATGAACGGGTACTGAAGATGCTTGCACATATCGACTTTTGGGCACCTAAAATATCGATTTTTAGCATGTTTTGAGCCAATATTTTGAAAACATTCTAGTATTGAGTATCCATGTACAGATCGCTTCTGGGACCCAAAAATATCGAATTTTCGGATGTTTTGAGGTTGAATTTGGGATATTTACGAGTGCAGAAGATGCATACACATATTGACTTTGGGCACCTAAAATATCGATTTTCAGCATGTTTTAGGCCTGTATCTGATTAGGCATGTACAGATCGCTTCTGGGACTCTAAAATATCGAATTTTCGGGTGTTTGGAGCCTGAATTTGAGATATAAACGGGTACAGAAGATGCATGCACATATCGACTTTTGGGCACTATAAAGATCAATTTTCAGTATGTTTTGGGACTGTATTTTGAAAATACTCTAACACGGAGTAGGCATGTACAGATCGCTTCTTGGGCCCCAAAATATCGAATTTTCGGGTGTTTTGAGCCTGAATTTGAGATATCGACTTTTGGGCACCTAAAATATCGATTTTTATCATGTTTTGGGCCTATATTTTGAGAATATTCTAGCACTGAGTAGGCATGTACAGTTTGCTTTTGGGACACCAAAATTTCGAATTTTCGGTGTTTTGAGCCTGAATTTGAGATATAAACGGGTGCAGAAGAAACATGCACATATTAACTTTTGCACCTAAAATATCGATTTTTAGCATGTTTTGAGCCTATATTTTGAAAACATTCTAGCACTGAGTAGGCATGTACAGATCGCTTCTGGGACCCAAAAATATCGAATTTTCGGGTGTTTGGAGCCTGAATTTGAAATATAAACGGGTACAGAAGATGCATGCACATATCGGCTTTTGGGCACCTAAAAGATCGATTTTCAGTATGTTTTGGGCCTGTATTTTGAAAATACTCTAACACGGAGTAGGCATGTACAGATCGCTTCAGGGACCTCAAAATATCGAATTTTCGGGTGTTTTGGGCCTGAATTTGAGATATCGACTTTGGGCACATAAAATATCGATTTTTAGCATGTTTTGGGCCTATATTTTGAAAATATTCTAGCACTGAGTAGGCATGTACAGATCGCTTCTGGGACCCCAAATTATCGAATTTTCAGGCGCTTTGAGCCTGAATTTGAGATATAAACGGGTACTGAAGATGCATGCACATATCGACTTTTGGGCAACTAAAATATCGATTTTTAGCATGTTTTAAGCCTACATTTTTAAAACATTCTAGCACTGAGTAGGCATGTACAGATCCCTTCTGGGACCCAAAAATATCAAATTTTCGGGTGTTTTGAGGTTGAATTTGGGATTTAAACGGGTGCAGAAGATGCATACACATATCGACTTTAGGCACCTAAAATATCGATTTTCAGCATGTTTTGGTCCTGTATTTTGAAAATACTCTAACACGGAGTAGGCATGTACAGATCGCTTCTGGAACCGCAAAATATCGAATTTTCGTCTGTTTTGAGGTTGAATTTGGGATATTATAGGTGCAGAAGATGCATGAACATATCGACTTTTGGGCACCTAAAATATCGATTTTCAGCATGTTTTAGGCGTGTATCTGAGTAGGCATGTACAGATCGCTTCTGGGACCCCAAAATAACGAATTTTCAGGTGTTTTGGGCCTGAATTTGAGATATCGACTTTGGGCACATAAAATATCGATTTTTAGCATGTTTTGGGCCTATATTTTGAAAATATTCTAGCACTGAGTAGGCATGTACAATCGCTTCTGGGACCCCAAAATATCAAATTTTCGGGTGTTTTGAGGCTAAATTTGGGATTTAAACGGGTGCAGAAGATGCATACACATATTGATTTTAGGCACCTAAAATATCGATTTTCAGAATGTTTTGGGCCTGTATTTTGAAAATACTCTAACACGGAATAGGCATGTACAGATCGCTTCTGGGACCCCAAATTATCGAATTTTCGGGTGTTTTGGGCCCGAATTTGAGATATCTACTTTGGCCACCTAAAATATCGATTTTTTAGCATGTTTTAGGTATATATTTTGAAAATATACTAGCACTGAGTAGGCATGTACAAATTGCTTCTGGGACCCCAAAATATCGAATTTTCGGTTGTTTTGAGCCTGAATTTGAGATATAAACGGGTACAGAAGATGCATGCACATATTGACTTTGGGCACCTAAAATATCGATTTTGAGCATGTTTGGGGTCTGTATCTTGAAAACATTCTAACTAGGAGTAGGCATGTACAGTTCGCTTCTAGGACCCAAAATACCGAATTTTCCGGTGTTTTGACCCTGAATTTGAGATATGAACGGGTACAGAAGATGCATGCTCATATCGACTTTGGACACTTATAATATCGATTTTTAGCATGTTTTGAGCCTATATTTTGAAAACATTCAAGCAATGAGGAGGCATGTTCAGATCGCTTCTCTGACCCAAAAATATCGAATTTTCGGGTGTTTTGAGGTTGAATTTGGGAAATAAACGGGTACAGAAGATGAATACACATATTGACTTTAGGCACCTAAAATATCGATTTTCAGCATGTTTTGGGCCTGTATCTAAGTAGGCATATACAGATCGCTTCTAGGACCCAAAAATATCGAATTTTCGGGTGATTGGAGAATGAATTTGAGATATAAACGGGTACAGAAGATGCATGAACATATCGACTTTTAGGCTCCTAAAAGATCGATTTTCAGTATGTTTTGGGCCTGTATTTTGAAAGTACTCTAACACGGAGTAGGCATGTACAGATCGCTTTTCGGACCCCAAAATATAGAATTTCGGGGTGTTTTGGGCCTGAATTTGAGATATCGACTTTGGGCACCTAAAATATCGACCTTTAGCATGTTTTGGGACTATATTTTGAAAATATTCTAGCACTGAGTAGGCATGTAAAGATCGATTCTGGGACCCAAAAATATCGAATTTTCGGGTGTTTTGAGCCTGAATTTGAGATATAAACGGGCACAGAAGATAAATGCACAAATCGTCTTTGGTCACTTATAATATCGATTTTTAGCATGTTTTGAGCCTATATTTTGAAAACATTCTACCACTGAGTAGGCATTTACAGATCGCTTCTGGGACCCAAAAATATAGAATTTTCGGGTGTTTTGAGGTTGAATTTGGGATATAAACGGGTGCAGAAGATGCATACACATATTGACTTTGGGCACCTAAAGTATCGATTTACAGCATGTTTTAGGCCTGTATCTGAGTAGGCATGTACAGATCGCTTTTGGGACACCAAAATATCGAATTTTCGGGTGTTTGGAGCCTGAATTTGAGATATAAACGGGTACAGAAGATGCATGAACATATCGACTTTTGGGCACCTAAAAGATCGATTTTCAGTATGTTTTGGGCCTGTATTTTGAAAATACTCTAACACGGAGTAGGCATGTACAGATCGCTTCTGGGACCCCCAAAATTTAGAATTTCGGGGTGTTTTGGGCCTGAATTTGAGATATCGAGTTTTGGCTCCTAAAATATCGACCTTTTGCATGTTTTGGGCCTATATTTTGAAAATATTCTAGCACTGAGTAGGCATGTACAGATCGCTTCTGGGACCCAAAAACATCGAATTTTCGGATGTTTTGAGGTTGAATTTGGGATATTTACGGGTGCAGAAGATGCATTCACATATTGACTTTGGGCATCTAATATATCGATTTTTAGCAAGTTTTGGGCCGTATTTAGAAAATACTCTAACACGGAGTACGCATGTACAGATCGCTTCTGGGACCCTAAAATATCGAACTTTCGTGTGTTTTGAGCCTGAATTTGAGATATGAACGGGTACTGAAGATGCTTGCACATATCGACTTTTGGGCACCTAAAATATCGATTTTTAGCATGTTTTGAGCCTATATTTTGAAAACATTCTAGTATTGAGTATCCATGTACAGATCGCTTCTGGGACCCAAAAATATCGAATTTTCGGATGTTTTGAGGTTGAATTTGGGATATTTACGAGTGCAGAAGATGCATACACATATTGACTTTGGGCACCTAAAATATCGATTTTCAGCATGTTTTAGGCCTGTATCTGATTAGGCATGTACAGATCGCTTCTGGGACTCTAAAATATCGAATTTTCGGGTGTTTGGAGCCTGAATTTGAGATATAAACGGGTACAGAAGATGCATGCACATATCGACTTTTGGGCACTATAAAGATCAATTTTCAGTATGTTTTGGGACTGTATTTTGAAAATACTCTAACACGGAGTAGGCATGTACAGATCGCTTCTTGGACCCCAAAATATCGAATTTTCGGGTGTTTTGAGCCTGAATTTGAGATATCGACTTTTGGGCACCTAAGATATCGATTTTTATCATGTTTTGGGCCTATATTTTGAGAATATTCTAGCACTGAGTAGGCATGTACAGTTTGCTTTTGGGACACCAAAATTTCGAATTTTCGGTGTTTTGAGCCTGAATTTGATATATAAACGGGTGCAGAAGAAACATGCACATATTAACTTTGGGCACCTAAAATATCGATTTTTAGCATGTTTTGAGCCTATATTTTGAAAACATTCTAGCACTGAGTAGGCATGTACAGATCGCTTCTGGGACCCAAAAATATCGAATTTTCGGGTGTTTGGAGCCTGAATTTGAAATATAAACGGGTACAGAAGATGCATGCACATATCGGCTTTTGGGCACCTAAAAGATCGATTTTCAGTATGTTTTGGGCCTGTATTTTGAAAATACTCTAACACGGAGTAGGCATGTACAGATCGCTTCAGGGACCTCAAAATATCGAATTTTCAGGTGTTTTGGGCCTGCATTTGAGATATCGACTTTGGGCACATAAAATATCGATTTTTAGCATGTTTTGGGCCTATATTTTGAAAATATTCTAGCACTGAGTAGGCATGTACAGATCGCTTCTGGGACCCCAAATTATCGAATTTTCAGGCGCTTTGGGCCTGAATTTGAGATATAAACGGGTACTGAAGATGCATGCACATATCGACTTTTGGGCACCTAAAATATCGATTTTTAGCATGTTTTAAGCCTACATTTTTAAAACATTCTAGCACTGAGTAGGCATGTACAGATCCCTTCTGGGACCCAAAAATATCAAATTTTCGGGTGTTTTGAGGTTGAATTGGGGATTTAAACGGGTGCAGAAGATGCATACACATATCGACTTTAGGCACCTAAAATATCGATTTTCAGCATGTTTTGGTCCTGTATTTTGAAAATACTCTAACACGGAGTAGGCATGTACAGATCGCTTCTGGAACCGCAAAATATCGAATTTTCGGGTGTTTTGGGCCTGAATTTGAGATATCGACTTTGGCCACCTAAAATATCGATTTTGAGCATGTTTTAGGTATGTATTTTGAAAATATACTAGCACTGAGTAGGCATGTACAAATCGCTTCTGGGACCGCAAAATATCGAATTTTCGGGTGTTTTGAGCCTGAATTTGAGATATAAGCGGGTACAGAAGATGAATGCACATATTGACTTTGGGCACCAAAAATATCGATTTTCAGTATGTTTTGGGCCTGTATTCTAAAAAATACTTTAAGTCGGAGTAGGCATGTACAGATCGCTTCTGGGACCCCAAAATATCGAATTTTCAGGTGTTTTGAGCCTGAATTTGAGATATAAACGGGTACTGAAGATGCATGCACAAATCGACATTGGACATTTATAATATAGATTTTTAGCATGTTTCGAGCCTATACTTTGAAAACATTCTAGCACTGAGTAGGCATGTACAGATCACTTCTGGGACCCAAAAATATTGAATTTTCGTCTGTTTTGAGGTTGAATTTGGGATATTATAGGTGCAGAAGATGCATGAACATATCGACTTTTGGGCACCTAAAATATCGATTTTCAGCATGTTTTAGGCGTGTATCTGAGTAGGCATGTACAGATCGCTTCTGGGACCCCAAAATATCGAATTTTCGGGTGTTTTGGGCCTGAATTTGAGATATCGACTTTGAGCACATAAAATATCGATTTTTAGCATGTTTTGGGCCTATATTTTGAAAATATTCTAGCACTGAGTAGGCATGTACAATCGCTTCTGGGACCCCAAAATATCAAATTTTCGGGTGTTTTGAGGCTAAATTTGGGATTTAAACGGGTGCAGAAGATGCATACACATATTGATTTTAGGCACCTAAAATATCGATTTTCAGAATGTTTTGGGCCTGTATTTTGAAAATACTCTAACACGGAATAGGCATGTACAGATCGCTTCTGGGACCCCAAATTATCGAATTTTCGGGTGTTTTGGGCCTGAATTTGAGATATCGACTTTGGCCACCTAAAATATCGATTTTGAGCATGTTTTAGGTATATATTTTGAAAATATACTAGCACTGAGTAGGCATGTACAAATTGCTTCTGGGACCCCAAAATATCGAATTTTCGGTTGTTTTGAGCCTGAATTTGAGATATAAACGGGTACAGAAGATGCATGCACATATTGACTTTGGGCACCTAAAATATCGATTTTGAGCATGTTTGGGGTCTGTATCTTGAAAACATTCTAACTAGGAGTAGGCATGTACAGTTCGCTTCTAGGACCCAAAATACCGAATTTTCCGGTGTTTTGACCCTGAATTTGAGATATAAACGGGTACAGAAGATGCATGCTCATATCGACTTTGGACACTTATAATATCGATTTTTAGCATGTTTTGAGCCTATATTTTGAAAACATTCTAGCAATGAGGAGGCATGTTCAGATCGCTTCTCTGACCCAAAAATATCGAATTTTCGGGTGTTTTGAGGTTGAATTTGGGAAATAAACGGGTACAGAAGATGAATACACATATTGACTTTAGGCACCTAAAATATCGATTTTCAGCATGTTTTGGGCCTGTATCTGAGTAGGCATGTACAGATCGCTTCTAGGACCCAAAAATATCGAATTTTCGGGTGTTTTGAGCCTGAATTTGAGATATAAACGGGTACTGAAGATGCATGCACATATCGACTTTTGATCACCTAAAATATCGATTTTTAGCATGTTTTGACCCAATATTTTGAAAACATTCTAGCACTGAGTAGGCATGTACAGATCGTTTCTGGGACCCAAAAATATCGGATTTTCGGATGTTTTGAGGTTGAATTTGGGATATTTACGGGTGCAGAAGATGCATACACATATTGACTTTGGGCACCTAAAATATCGATTTTTAGTATGTTTTGGGCCGTATTTTGAAAATATTCTAACACGGAGTACGCATGTACAGATCGCTTCTGGGACCCTAAAATATCGAACTTTCGTGTGTTTTGAGCCTGAATTTGAAATATGAACGGGTACTGAAGATGCTTGCACATATCGACTTTTGGGCACCTAAAATATCGATTTTGAGCATGTTTTGGGTCTGTATCTTGAAAACATTCTAAATATGAGTAGGCATGTACAGTTCGCTTCTAGGACCCGAAATACCTAATTTTCGGGTGTTTTGAGCCTGAATTTGAGATATAAACGGGTACAGAAGATGCATGCACATATCGACTTTGGACACTTATAATATCGATTTTTAGCAGGTTTTTAGCCTATATTTTGAAAATATTCTAGCACTGAGTAGGCATGTACAGATCGCTTCTGAGACCCAAAAATATAGAATTTTCGGGTGTTTTGAGTTTGAATTTGGAATATAAACGGGTGCATAAGATGAAAACACATATTGACTTTGGGGACCTAAAACATCAATTTTCAGCATGTTTTGGGCCTGTATCTGAGTAGGCGTGTACAGATCGGTTCTGGGACCCTAAAATATCGAATTTTTGGGTGTTTTGAGCTTGAATTTGAGATATAAACGGGTACTGAAGATGCATGCACATATCGACTTTTGATCACCTAAAATATCGATTTTTAGCATGTTTTGAGCCTATATTTTGAAAACATTCTAGCACTGAGTAGGCATGTACAGATCGCTTCTGGGACCCAAAAATATAGAATTTTCGGGTGTTTTGAGGTTGAATTTGGGATATAAACGGGTGCATAAGATAAAAACGCATATTGACTTTGGGGACCTAAAACATCGATTTTCAGCATGTTTTGGGCCTGTATCTGAGTAGGCATGTACAGATCGCTTCTGGGACCCCAAAATATCGAATTTTCGGGTGTTTGGAGCCTGAATTTAAAATATAAACGGGTACAGAAGATACATGAACATATCGACTTTTGGGCACCTAAAAGATCGATTTTCAGTATGTTTTGGGCCTGTTTTTTTAAAATACTCTAACACGGAGTAGGCATGTACAGATTGCTTCTGGGACCAAAAAATATCGAATTTTTGGGTGTTTTGGGCCTGAATTGGAGATATTTACTTTGGGCACCTAAAATATCGATTTCAACATGTTTTGGGCCCATATTTTGAAAATATTCTAGCACTGAGTAGGCATGTACAGATCGATTCTGGGACCCCAAATTATCGAATTTTCGGGTGTTTTGAGCCTGAAATTGAGATATAAACGGGTACAGAAGATGCATGCACATATTGACTTTGGGCACTTAAAATATCGATTTTCAGCATGATTTAGGCCTGTATTTTTAAAATACTCTAACACGGAGTGGGCATGAACAGATCGCTTCTAGGACCCCAAAATATCGAATTTTCGTTCGTTTTGAGCCTGAATTTGAGATATAAACGGGTACTGCAGATGCATTCACATATCGACTCTTGGGCACCTAAAATATCGATTTTTAATATGTTTTGGGTCTGTATCTTGAAAACATCCTAACTAGGAGTAGGAATGTACAGATCGCTTCTAGGACCCCAAAATATCGAATTTTCGGGTGTCTTGGGCCTGATTTTGAGATATCGACTTTGGGCACCTATAATATCGGTTTTCAACATGTTTTAGACCTGTATTTTGAAAATACTCTAACACGGAGTAGGCATGTACAGATCGCTTCTTGGACCCCAAAATATCGAATTTTCAGGTGTTTTGAGCCTGAATTTGAGATATGAACGGGTACTGAAGATGCATGCACATATCAACTTTTGGGCATCTAAAATATCGATTTTGAGCATGTTTTGGGTCGGTATCTTGAAAACATTCTAACTAGGAGTAGGCATGTACAGTTCGCTTCTAGGACCCAAAATACCTAATTTTCGGGTGTTTTGAGCCTGAATTTGAGATATAAACGGGTACAGAAGATGCATGCACATATCGACTTTCGACACTTATAATATCGATTTTTAGTATGTTTTGAGCCTATATTTTGAAAACATTCTAGCACTGAGTAGGCATGTACAGATCGCTTCTGGGACCCAAAAATATCGAATTTTCGTGTGTTTTGAGCCTAAATTTGGGATATAAACGGGTACTGAAGATGCTTGCACATATCGACTTTTGGGCACCTAAAATATCGATTTTGAGCATGTTTTGGGTCTGTATCTTGAAAATATTCTAACTAGGAGTAGGCATGTACAGTTTGCTTCTAGGACCCAAAATACCTAATTTTCGGGTGTTTTGAGCCTGAATTTGAGATATAAACGGGTACAGAAGATGCATGCACATATCGACTTTGGACACTTATAATATCGATTTTTGGCAGGTTTTGAGCCTATATTTTGAAAACATTCTAGCACTGAGTAGGCATGTACAGATCGCTTCTGGGACCCAAAAATATCGAATTTTTGGGTGTTTTGAGGTTGAATTTGGGATATAAACGGGTGCATAAGATGAAAACACATATTGACTTTGGGGACCTAAAACATCAATTTTCAGCATGTTTTGGGCCTGTATCTGAGTAGGCATGTACAGATCGGTTCTGGGACCATAAAATATCGAATTTTCGGATATATTGACGTTGAATTTGGGATATTTACGGGTGCAGAAGATGCATACACATATTGACTTAGGGCACCTAAAATATCGATTTTGAGCATGTTTTGGGTCTGTATCTTGAAAACATTCTAACTAGGAGTAGGCATGTACAGTTCGCTTCTAGGACCCAAAATACCTAATTTTCGGGTGTTTTGAGCCTGATATTGAGATATAAACGGGTACAGAAGATGCATGCACATATCGATTTTGGACACATATAATATCGATTTTTAGCATGTTTTGAGCCTATATTTTTAAAACATGCTAGCACTGAGTAGGCATGTACAGATCGCTTCTGGGACCCAAAAATATCGAATTTCAGGGTGTTTTGAGGTTGAATTTGGGATATAAACGGGTTCATAAGATGAAAACACATAGTGACTTTGGGGACCTAAAATACTGATTTTCTGCATGTTTTTGGCCTGTATCTGAGTAGGCATGTACAGATCGCTTCTGGGACCCCAAAATATCGAATTTTCAGGTGTTTGGAGCCTGAATTTGAAATATAAACGGGTACAGAACATGCATGCATATATCGACTTTTGGGCACCTAAAAGATCGATTTTGAGTATGTTTTGGGTCTGTATCTTGAAAACATCCTAACTAGGAGTAGGCATGTACAGATCGCTTCTAGGACCCCAAAATATCGAATTTTCGGGTGTCTTGGGCCTGAATTTGAGATATCGACTTTGGGCACCTAAAATATCGATTTTTAGATTGTTTTGGGCCTATATTTTGAAAAAATTCTAGCACTGAGTAGATATGTACAGATCGCTTCTAGGACCCCAAAATATCGAATTTTCGGGTGTCTTGGGCCTGAATTTGAGATATCGACTTTGGGCACATAAAATATCGATTTTTAGCATATTTTGGGCCTATATTTTGTAAATATTCTAGCATTAAGTATTCATGTAAAGATCGCTTCTGGGTCCCCAAAATATTGAATTTTCGGGTGTTTTGAGCCTGAATTTGAGATATAAACGGGTACAGAAGTTGCATGCACATATTGACTTTGGGCACCTATAATATCGATTTTCAGCATGTTTAGGACCTGTATTTTGAACATACTCTAACACGAAGTAGGCATGTACAGATCGCTTCTTGGACCCCAAAATATCGAATTTTCAGGTGTTTTGAGCCTGAATTTGAGATATAAACGGGTACTGAAGATGCATGCACATATCGAGTTTTGGGCACCTAAAATATCGATTTTGAGCATGTTTTGGGTCTGTATCTAGAAAACATTCTAACTAGGAGTAGGCATGTACAGTTCACTTCTAGGACCCAAAATAACTAATTTTCGGGTGTTTTGAGCCTGAAATTGAGATATAAACGGGTACAGAAGATGCATGCACATATCGACTTTGGACACTTATAATATCGATTTTTAGCATGTTTTGAGCCTATATTTTTAAAACATTCTAGCACTGAGTAAGCATGTACAGATCGCTTCTGGGACACAAGAATCTCGAATTTTCGGGTGATTTGAGGTTTAATTTGGGATATAAACGGGTGCATAAGATGAAAACCCATATTGACTTTGGGGACCTAAAATATCGATTTTCAGCATGTTTTTGGCCTGTATCTGGGTAGGCATGTACATATCGCTTCTGGGACTCCAAAATATCGTATTTTCGGGTGTTTGGAGCCAGAATTTGAAATATAAACGGGTACAGAACATGCATGCACATATCGACTTTTGGGCACTTAAAAGATCGATTTTCAGCATGTTTTGGGCCGTATTTTGAAAACACTCTAACACGGAGTAAGCATGTACAGATAGCTTCTGGGACCCTAAAATATCGAATTTTCGGGTGTTTGGAGCCTGAATTTGAGATATAAATGGGTACAGAAGATACATGAACATATCGACCTTTGGGCACTTAAAAGATTAATTTTCAGTATGTTTTGGGACTGTATTTTGAAAATACTCTAACACGGAGTAAGCATGTACAGATCGCTTCTGGGACACCAAAATATCGAATTTTCGGGTTTTTTTTTTTTTTGCCTGAATTTGAGATATCGACTTTGGGCACCTAAAATATCGATTTTTATCATGTTTTGGGACTATATTTTGAGAATATTCAAGCACTGAGTAGGCATGTACAGATCGCTTCTGGGACCCCAAAATTTCGAATTTTCGGGGTTTTTGAGCCTGAATTTGAAATATAAACGGGTACAGAAGATACATGCACATATTAACTTTGGGCACCTAAAATATCAATTTTCAGCATGTTTTGGGCCTGTATTTAAAAAATACTCTAACACGGAGTTGGCATGTACAGATCGCTTCTGGGACCCCAAAATATCGAATTTTCGAGCGTTTTGAGCCTGAATTTGAGATATAAACGGGTACTGAAGATGCATGCACATATCGATTTTTGGGCACCTAAAATATAGATTTTGAGCATTTTTTGGGTCTGTATCTTGAAATCATTCTAACTAGGAGTAGACATGTACAGATCGCTTTTAGGACCCAAAAATACCGAATTTTACGGTGTTTTGAGCCTGAATTTGAGATATAAACGGGTACAGAAGATGCATGCACATATCAACTTTGGACGCTTAAAATATCGATTTTTATCATGTTTTGAGACTATATTTTGAAAACATTCTAGCACTGAGTAGACATGTACAGATCGCTTCTGGGACCCAAAAATATCGAATTTTAGGGTGTTTTAAGGTTGAATTTGAGATATAAACAGGTGCAGAAGATGCATGCACATATTGACTTTGGCCACTGAAAAATATCGATTTTCAGTATGTTTTGGGCCTATACTTTGAAAATACTCTAACACGGAGTAGGCATGTCCAGATCGCATCTGGGACGCAAAAATGTCGAATTTTCGGGTGTTTGGAGCCTGAAACTGAGATATAAATGGGTATAGAAGATACATGCACATATCGACTTTTGGGCACCTAAAAGATCGATTTTCAGTAAGTTTTGGGCCTGTATTTTGAAAATACTCTAACACGGAGTAGGCATGTACAGGTCGCTTCTGGGGCCCCAAAATATCGAATTTTCGGGTGTTTTGGGCCTGAATTGGAGATATTGACTTTGGGCACCTAAAATATCGATTTTTAGCATGTTTTAGGGCTATATTCTGAAAATATTCTAGCACTGAGTAGGCATGTACAGATCGATTCTAGGACCCCAAAATACCGAATTTTCGGGTGTTTTGAGTCTGAATTTGAGATATAAACGGGTACAGAAGATGCATGCACATATTGACTTTGGGCAACTAAAATATCGATTTTCAGCATGTTTTGGGCCTGTATTTTGAAAATACTTTAACACGGAGAAGGCATGTACAGATCGCTTCTGGGACCCTAAAATATCGAGTTTTCGGGTGTTTTGAGCCTGAATTTGAGATATAAACGGGTACTGAAGATGCAAGCACATATCGACTTTTGGGCACCTAAAATATCGATTTTTAGCAAGTTTTGAGCCTATATTTTGAAACAATTCTAGCACTGAGTATCCATGTACAGATCGCTTCTGGGACCCAAAAATATCGATTTTTTTGATGTTTTGAGGTTGAATTTGGGATATTTACGAGTGCAGAAGATGCATACACATATTGACTTTGGGCACCTAAAATATCGATTTTCAGCATGTTTTGGGCCTGTATCTGATTAGGCATGTACAAATCGCTTCTAGGACCCTAAAATATCGAATTTTCGGGTGTTTTGAGCCAGAATTTGAGATATAAACGGGTACTGAAGATGCAAGCACATATCGACTTTTGGGCAACTAAAATATCGATTTTCAGCATGCTTTGGGCCTGTATCTGACTAGTCATGTACAGATCGTTTCTGGGACCCCAAAATATCGAATTTTCGGGTGTTTGGAGCCTGAATTTGAGATATAAATGGGTACAGAAGATACATGCACATATCGACCTTTGGGCACTTAAAAGATCAATTTTCAGTATGTTTTGGGACTGTATTTTGAAAATACTCTAACACGGAGTAAGCATGTACAGATCGCTTCTGGGACACCAAAATATCGAATTTTCGGGTTTTTTTTTTTTTTGCCTGAATTTGAGATATCGACATTGGGCACCTAAAATATCGATTTTTATCATGTTTTGGGACTATATTTTGAGAATATTCAAGCACTGAGTAGGCATGTACAGATCGCTTCTGGGACCCCAAAATTTCGAATTTTCGGGGGTTTTGAGCCTTAATTTGAGATATAAACGGGTACAGAAGATACATGCACATATTAACTTTGGGCACCTAAAATATCAATTTTCAGCATGTTTTGGGCCTGTATTTAAAAAATACTCTAACACGGAGTTGGCATGTACAGATCGCTTCTGGGACCCCAAAATATCGAATTTTCGAGCGTTTTGAGCCTGAATTTGAGATATAAACGGGTACTGAAGATGCATGCACATATCGATTTTTGGGCACCTAAAATATAGATTTTGAGCATGTTTTGGGTCTGTATCTTGAAATCATTCTAACTAGGAGTAGACATGTACAGATCGCTTTTAGGACCCAAAAATACCGAATTTTACGGTGTTTTGAGCCTGAATTTGAGATATAAACGGGTACAGAAGATGCATGCACATATCAACTTTGGACGCTTAAAATATCGATTTTTATCATGTTTTGAGACTATATTTTGAAAACATTCTAGCACTGAGTAGACATGTACAGATCGCTTCTGGGACCCAAAAATATCGAATTTTCGGGTGTTTTAAGGTTGAATTTGAGATATAAACAGGTGCAGAAGATGCATGCACATATTGACTTTTGCCACTTAAAATATCGATTTTCAGTATGTTTTGGGCCTGTACTTTGAAAATACTCTAACACGGAGTAAGCATGTCCAGATCGCATCTGTTACGCAAAAATGTCGAGTTTTCGGGTGTTTGGAGCCTGAAACTGAGATATAAACGGGTACAGAAGATGCATGCACATATCGACTTTTGGGCACCTAAAAGATCGATTTTCATTATGTTTTGGGCCTGTATTATGAAAATACTTTAACACGGAGAAGGCATGTACAGATCGCTTCTGGGACCCTAAAATATCGAATTTTCGGGTGTTTTGAGCCTGAATTTGAGATATAAACGGGTACTGAAGATGCAAGCACATATCGACTTTTGGGCACCTAAAATATCGATTTTTAGCAAGTTTTGAGCCTATATTTTGAAAAAATTCTAGCACTGAGTATCCATGTACAGATCGCTTTTGGGACCCAAAAATATCGAATTTTTTGATGTTTTGAGGTTGAATTTGGGATATTTACGAGTGCAGAAGATGCATACACATATTGACTTTGAGCACCTAAAATATCGATTTTCAGCATGTTTTGGGCCTGTATCTGATTAGGCATGTACAGATCGCTTCTGGGACCCTAAAATATCGAATTTTCGGGTGTTTTGAACCTGAATTTGAGATATAAACGGGTACTGAAGATGCAAGCACATATCGAGTGTTGGGCAACTAAAATATCGATTTTTAGCATGTTTTGGGCCTGTATTTTGAAAATACTTTAACACGGAGTAGGCATGTACAGATCGCTTCTAGGACCCAAAATACCGAATTTTCGGTTGTTTTGAGCCAGAATTTGAGATATAAACGGGTACAGAAAATGCATGCACATATCGACTTTGGACACTTATAATATCGATTTTTAGCATGTTTTAAGCCTATATCTTGAAAATATTCTAGGACTGAGTAGGCATGTATAGATCGCTTCTGGGACCCAAAAATATTGAATTTTCGGGTGTTTTGAGGTTGAATTTGGGATATAAATGGGTACAAAAGATGCATGCACAGATTGACATTGGGCACATATAATATCGATTTTCATCATGTTTTGGACCTGTATTTTGAAAATACTTTAACACGGAGTAGGCATGTACAGATCGTTTCTGGGACACAAAAATATCGAATTTTCGGGTGTTTTGAGCCTGAATTTGAGATATAAACGGGTACTGAAGATGCAAGCACATATCGACTTTTGGGCACCTAAAATATCGATTTTTAGCAAGTTTTGAGCCTATATTTTGAAAACATTCTAGCACTGAGTATCCATGTACAGATCGCTTCTGGGGCCCAAAAATATCGAATTTTCGGATGTTTTGAGGTTGAATTTGGGATATTTACGAGTGCAGAAGATGCATACACATATTGACTTTGGGCACCTAAAATATCGATTTTCAGCATGTTTTGGGCCTGTATCTGATTAGGCATGTACAGATCGCTTCTGGGACCCCAAAATATCGAATATTCGGGTGTTTGGAGCCTGAATTTGAGATATAAACGTGTACAGAAGATACATGCACATATCGACCTTTGGGCAATTAAAAGATCAATTTTCAGTATGTTTTGGGACTGTATTTTGAAAATACTCTAACACGGAGTAAGCATGTACAGATCGCTTCTGGGACACCAAAATATCGAATTATCGGGTTTTTTTTTTTGGCCTGAATTTGAGATATCGACTTTGGGCACCTAAAATATCGATTTTTATCATGTTTTGGGACTATATTTTGAGAATATTCTAGCACTGAGTAGGCATGTACAGATCGTTTCTAGGACCCCAAAATACCGAATTTTCGGGTGTTTTGAGTCTGAATTTGAGATATAAACGGGTATAGAAGATGCATGCACATATTGACTTTGTTCAACTAAAATATCGATTTTCAGCATGTTTTGGGCCTGTATTTTTAAAATACTTTAACACGGAGTAGGCATGTACAGATCGCTCTTGGGATCCCAAAATATCGAATTTTCATGTGTTTTGAGCCTGAATTTGAGATATAAACCGGTACTGAAGATGCATGCAGATATCGACTTTTGGGCACCTAAAATATCGATTTTGAGCATGTTTTGGGTCTGTATCTTGAAAACATTCTAACGAGGAGTAGGCATGTACAGATCGCTTCTAGGACCCAAAATACCGAATTTTCGGGTGTTTTGAGCCAGAATTTGAGATATAAACGGGTACAGAAGATGCATGCACATATCGACTTTGGACACTTATAATATCGATTTTTAGCATGTTTTAAGCCTATATTTTGAAAAAATTCTAGCACTGAGTAGGCATGTACAGATCGCTTCTGGGACTCAAAAATATCGAATTTTCGGGTGTTTTGAGGTTGAATTTGGGATATAAACGGGTACCAAAGATGCATGCACAGATTGACTTTGGGCACATATAATATCGATTTTCAGCATGTTTTGGACCTGTATTTTGAAAATACTCTAACACGGAGTAGGCATGTACAGATCGCTTCTTGGACCCTAAAATATCGAATTTTCGGGTGTTTTGAACCTGAATTTGAGATATAAAAGGGTACTGAAGATGCATTCACATATCGACTTTTGGGCACCTAAAATATCGATTTTGAGCATGTTTTGGGTCTGTATCTTGAAAACATTCTAACTAGGAGTAGGCATGTACAGTTCGCTTCTAGGACCCAAAATACCTAATTTTCGGGTGTTTTGAGACTGAATTTCAGATATAAACGGGTACAGAAGATGCATGCACATATCGACTTTGGACACTTATAATATAGATTTTTAGCATGTTTTGAGCCTATATTTTGAAAACATTCTAGCACTGAGTAGGGATGTACAGATCGCTTCTGGGACCCCAAAATATCGAATTTTCGTGTGTTTTTGGCCTGAATTTGGGATATCGACTTTGGGCACCTAAAATATCGATTTTTATCATGTTTTGGGACTATATTTTGAAAACATTCTAGCACTGAGTAGGCATGTACAGATCGCTTCTGGGACTCAAAAATATCGAATTTTCGGGTGTTTTGAGGTTGAATTTGGGATATAAACGGGTACCAAAGATGCATGCACAGATTGACTTTGGGCACATATAATATCGATTTTCAGCATGTTTTGGACCTGTATTTAAAAAATACTCTAACACGGAGTAGGCATGTACAGGTCGCTTCTGGGACCCTAAAATATCGAATTTTCGAGTATTTTGAGCCTGAATTTGAGATATAAACGGGTACTGAAGATGCATGCACATATCGATTTTTGGGCTCCTAACATAATGATTTTGAGCATGTTTTGGGTCTGTATCTTGAAAACATTCTAACTAGGAGTAGACATGTACCGATCGCTTCTGGGACCCAAAAATATCGAGTTTTCGGGTGTTTTGAGCCTGAATTCGAGATATAAACGGGTACAGAAGATGCATGCACATATCGACTTTGGACACTTATAATATAGATTTTTAGCATGTTTTGAGCCTACATTTTGAAAACATTCTAGCACTGAGTAGGCATGTACAGATCGATTCTGGGACCCAAAAATATTGAATTTTCGGATGTTTTGAGGTTGAATTTGGGATATTTACAGTTGCAGAAGATGCATACACATATTGACTTTGGGCACCTAAAATATCGATTTTCAGCATGTTTTGGGCCTGTATCTGATTAGGCATGTACAGATCGCTTCTGGAACCCCAAAATATCGATTTTTCGGGTGTTTGGAGCCTGAATTTGAGATATAAACGGGTACAGAAGATGCATGCACATATCGAGTTTTGGGCACTTAAAAGATCAATTTTCAGTATGTTTTGGGACTGTATTTTGAAAATACTCTAACACGGAGTAGGCATGTACAGATCGCTTCTGGGACCCCAAAATATCGAATTTTCGTGTGTTTTGGGCCTGAATTAGGGATATCGACTTTGGGCACCTAAAATATCGATTTTTATCATGTTTTGGGACTATATTTTGAGAATATTCTAGCACTGAGTAGGCATGTACAGATCGCTTCTGGGACCCCAAAATTTCGAATTTTCGGGTGTTATGAGCCTGAATTTGAGATATAAACGGGTACAGAAGATACATGCACATATTAACTTTGGGCACCTAAAATATCGATTTTCAGCATGTTTTGGGCCTGTATTTAAAAAATACTCTAACACGGAGTTGGCATGTACAAGTCGCTTCTGGGACCCCAAAATATCGAATTTTCGAGTATTTTGAGCCTGAATTTGAGATATAAACGGGTACTGAAGATGCATGCACATATCGATTTTTGGGCACCTAAAATATCGATTTTGAGCATGTTTTGGGTCTGTATCTTGAAAACATTCTAACTAGGAGTAGACATGTACCGATCGCTTCTGGGACCCAAAAATATCGAATTTTCGGGTGTTTTAAGGTTGAATTTGAGATATAAACGGGTTACAGAAGATGCATGCACATATCGACTTTGGACACTTATAATATCGATTTTTAACATGTTTTGTGCCTATATTTTGAAAAAATTCTAGCACTGAGTAGGCATGTACAGATCGCTTCTAGGACCCCAAAATATCGAATTTTCGGGTGTTTGGAGCCTGTATTTGAGATATAAACGGGTACAGAAGATGCATACACATATTGACTTTGGGCACCTAAAATATCGATTTTCAGCATGTTTTGGGCCTGTATTTTGAAAATACATTAACACGGAGTAGGCATGTACAGATCGTTTCTGGGACCCTAAAATATCGAGTTTTCGGGTGTTTTGAGCCTGAATTTGAGATATAAACGGGTACTGAAGATGCAAGCACATATCGAATTTTGGGCAACTAAAATATCGATTTTTAGCAAGTTTTGAGCCTATATTTTGAAAACATTCTAGCACTGAGTACCCATGTACAGATCGCTTCTGGGACCAAAAAATATCGAATTTTCGGATGTTTTGAGGTTGAATTTGGGATATTTACGAGTTCAGAAGATGCATACACATATTGACTTTGGGCACCTAAAATATCGATTTTCAGCATGTTTTGGGCCTGTATCTGATTAGGCATGTACAGATCGCTTCTGGGACCCCAAAATATCGAATTTTCGGGCGTTTGGAGCCTGAATTTGAGATATAAACGGTTACAGAAGATACATGCACATATCGACCTTTGGGCACTTAAAAGATCAATTTTCAGTATGTTTTGGGACTGTATTTTGAAAATACTCTAACACGGAGTAAGCATGTACAGATCGCTTCTGGGACACCAAAATATCGAATTTTCGGGGTTTTTTTTTTTTGGCCTGAATTTGAGATATCGACTTTGGGCACCAAAAATATCGATTTTTATCATGTTTTGGGACTATATTTTGAGAATATTCTAGCACTGAGTAGGCATGTACAGATCGCTTCTGGGACCCTAAAATATCGAATTTTCGGGTGTTTTGAGCCTGAATTTGAGATATAAACGGGTACTGAAGATGCAAGCACATATCGACTTTTGCGCAACTAAAATATCGATTTTCAGCATGTTTTGGGCCTGTATTTTGAAAATACTTTAACACGGAGTAGGCATGTACAGATCGCTTCTGAGACCCCAAAATATCGAATTTTCGGTGTTTTGAGCCTGAATTTGAGATATAAACGGGTACAGAAGATGCATGCACATATTGACTTTGGGCACCTAAAATATCGATTTTCAGCATGTTTTGGGCCTGTATTTTGAAAATACTTTAACACGGAGTAGGCATGTACAGATCGCTTTTATGACCCCAAAATATCGAATTTTCAGGTGTTTTGAGCCTGAATTTGAGATATAAACCGGTACTGAAGATGCATGCAGATATCGACTTTTGGGCACCTAAAATATCGATTTTGAGCATGTTTTGGGTCTGTATCTTGAAAACATTCTAACTAGGAGTAGGCATGTACAGATCGCTTCTAGGACCCAAAATACCGAATTTTCGGGTGTTTTGAGCCAGAATTTGAGATATAAATAGGTACAAAAGATGCATGCACATATCGACTTTGGACACTTATAATATCGATTTTTAGCATGTTTTAAGCTTATATTTTGAAAACATTCTAGCACTGAGTAGGCATGTACAGATCGCTTCTGGGACCCAAAAATATCGAATTTTCGGGTGTTTTGAGGTTGAATTTGGGATATAAACGGGTACAGAAGATGCAAGCACATATCGACTTTTGGGCACCTAAAATATCGATTTTTAGCAAGATTTGAGCCTATATTTTGAAAACATTCTAGCGCTGAGTATCCATGTACAGATCGCTTCTGGGACCCCAAAATATCGAATTTTCAGATGTTTTGAGGTTGAATTTGGGATATTTACGAGAGCAGAAGATGCATACACATATTGACTTTGGGCACCTAAAATATCGATTTTCAGCATGTTTTGGGCCTGTATCTGATTAGGCATGTACAGATCGCTTCTGGGACCCCAAAATATCGAATTTTCGGGTGTTTGGAGCCTGAATTTGATATATAAACGGGTACAAAAGATACATGCACATATCGACCTTTGGGCACTTAAAAGATCAATTTTCAGTATGTTTTGGGACTGTATTTTGAAAATACTCTAACACGGAGTAAGCATGTACAGATCGCTTCTGGGACACCAAAATATCGAATTTTCGGGGTTCTTTTTTTGGCCTGAATTTGAAATATCGACTTTGGGCACCTAAAATATCGATTTTTATCATGTTTTGGGACTATATTTTGAGAATATTCTAGCACTGAGTAGGCATGTACAGATCGCTTCTGGGACCCCAAAATTTCGAATTTTCGGGGGTTTTGAGCCTGAATTTGAGATATAAACGGGTACAGAAGATACATGCACATATTAACTTTGGGCACCTAAAATATCGATTTTCAGCATGTTTTGGGCCTGTATTTAAAAAATACTCTAACACGGAGTTGGCATGTACAGATCGCTTCTGGGACCCCAAAATATCGAATTTTCGAGTGTTTTGACCCTGAATTTGAGATATAAACGGGTACTGAAGATGCATGCACATATCGATTTTTGGGCACCTAAAATATCGATTTTAGCATGTTTTGGGTCTGTATCTTAAAATCATTCTAACTAGGAGTAGACATGTACAGATCGCTTTTAGGACCCAAAAATACCGAATTTTAGGGTGTTTTGAGCCTGAATTTGAGATATAAACGGGTACAGAAGATGCATGCACATATCAACTTTGGACGCTTAAAATATCGATTTTTATCATGTTTTGAGACTATATTTTGAAAACATTCTAGCACTGAGTAGACATGTACAGATCGCTTCTGGGACCCAAAAATATCGAATTTTCGGGTGTTTTAAGGTTAAATTTGAGATATAAACAGGTGCAGAAGATGCATGCACATATTGACTTTGGGCACTTAAAATATCGATTTTCAGTATGTTTTGGGCCTGTACTTTGAAAATACTCTAACACGGAGTAGGCATGTACAGATCGCTTCTGGGACACCAAAATATCGAATTTTTCGGGTGTTTTGGGCCTGAATTGGAGATATTGACTTTGGGCACCTAAAATATCGATTTTTAGCATGTTTTAGGGCTATATTCTGAAAATATTCTAGCACTGAGTAGGCATGTACAGATCGCTTCTAGGACCCAAAAATACCGAATTTTCAGGTGTTTTGAGCCTGAATTTGAGATATAAACGAGAATAGAAGATGCATGCACATTTCGACTTTGGACACTTAAAATATCGATTTTTAGCATGTTTTGAGCCTATATTTTGAAAACATTCTAGCACTAAGTAGGCATGTACAGATCGCTTCTGGCACCCAAAAATATCGAATTTTCGGGTGTTTTAAGGTTGAATTTGAGATATAAACAGGTGCAGAAGATGCATGCACATATTGACTTTGGGCACTTAAAATATCGATTTTCAGTATGTTTTGGGACTGTACTTTGAAAATACTCTAACACGGAGTAGGCATGTACAGATCGCATCTGGGACGCAAAAATATCGAATTTTCGGGTGTTTGGAGCCTGAAACTGAGATATAAACGGGTACAGAAGATGCATGCACATATCGATTTTTGGGCACCTAAAATATCGATTTTAGCATGTTTTGGGTCTGTATCTTGAAATCATTCTAACTAGGAGTAGACATGTACAGATCGCTTTTAGGACCCAAAAATACCGAATTTTAGGGTGTTTTGAGCCTGAATTTGAGATATAAACGGGTACAGAAGATGCATGCACATATCAACTTTGGACGCTTAAAATATCGATTTTTATCATGTTTTGAGACTATATTTTGAAAACATTCTAGCACTGAGTAGACATGTACAGATCGCTTCTGGGACCCAAAAATATCGAATATTCGGGTCTTTTAAGGTTAAATTTGAGATGTAAACAGGTGCAGAAGATGCATGCACATATTGACTTTGGGCACTTAAAATATCGATTTTCAGTATGTTTTGGGCCTGTACTTTGAAAATACTCTAACACGGAGTAGGCATGTACAGATCGCTTCTGGGACACCAAAATATCGAATTTTTCGGGTGTTTTGGGCCTGAATTGGAGATATTGACTTTGGGCACCTAAAATATCGATTTTTAGCATGTTTTAGGGCTATATTCTGAAAATATTCTAGCACTGAGTAGGCATGTACAGATCGCTTCTAGGACCCCAAAATACCGAATTTTCAGGTGTTTTGAGCCTGAATTTGAGATATAAACGGGAATAGAAGATGCATGCACATTTCGACTTTGGACACTTAAAATATCGATTTTTAGCATGTTTTGAGCCTATATTTTGAAAACATTCTAGCAATAAGTAGGCATGTACAGATCGCTTCTGGCACCCAAAAATATCGAATTTTCGGGTGTTTTAAGGTTGAATTTGAGATATAAACAGGTGCAGAAGATGCATGCACATAATGACTTTGGGCACTTAAAATATCGATTTTCAGTATTTTTTGGGCCTGTACTTTGAAAATACTCTAACACACAGTAGGCATGTACAGATCGCATCTGGGACGCAAAAATATCGAATTTTCGGGTGTTTGGAGCCTGAAACTGAGATATAAACGGGTACAGAAGATGCATGCACATATCGACTTTTGGGCACCTAAAATATCTATTTTGAGCATGTTTTGGGTCTGTATCTTGAAAACATTCTAACTATGAGTAGGCATGTACAGATCGCTTCTAGGACCCAAAATACCGAATTTTCGGGTGTTTTGAGCCAGAATTTGAGATATAAACGGGTACAGAAGATGCATGCACATATCGACTTTGGACACTTATAATATCGATTTTTAGCATGTTTTAAGCCTATATTTTGAAAACATTCTAGCACTGAGTAGGCATGTACAGATCGCTTCTGGGACCCAAAAATATCGAATTTTCGGGTGTTTTGAGGTTGAATTTGGGATATAAACGGGTACAGAAGATGCATGCACAGATTGACTTTGGGCACATATAATATCGATTTTCAGCATGTTTTAGACCTGTATTTTGAAAATACTTTAACACGGAGTAGGCATGTACAGATCGTTTCTGGGACCCTAAAATATCGAATTTTCGGGTGTTTTGAGCCTGAATTTGAGATATAAACGGGTACTGAAGATGCAAGCACATATCGACTTTTGGGCACCTAAAATATCGATTTTTAGCAAGTTTTGAGCCTATATTTTGAAAACATTCTAGCACTGAGTATCCATGTACAGATCGCTTCTGGGACCCAAAAATATCGAATTTTCGGATGTTTTGAGGTTGAATTTGGGATATTTACAAGTGCAGAAGATTCATACACATATTGACTTTGGGTACCTAAAATATCGATTTTCAGCATGTTTTGGGCCCGTATCTGATTAGGCATGTACAGATCGCTTCTGGGACCCCAAAATATCGAATTTTCGGGTGTTTGGAGCCTGAATTTGAGATATAAACGGGTACAAAAAATACATGCACATATCGACCTTTGGGCACTTAAAAGATCAATTTTCAGTATGTTTTCGGACTGTATTTTGAAAATACTCTAACACGGTGTAAGCATGTACAGATCGCTTCTGGGACACCAAAATATCGAATTTTCGGGGTTCTTTTTTTTTGCCTGAATTTGAGATATCGACTTTGGGCACCTAAAATATCGATTTTTATCATGTTTTGGGACTATATTTTGAAAACATTCTAGCACTAAGTAGGCATGTACAGATCGCTTCTGGCACCCAGAAATATCGAATTTTCGGGTGTTTTAAGGTTGAATTTGAGATGTAAACAGGTGCAGAAGATGCATGCACATATTGACTTTGGGCACTTAAAATGTCGATTTTCAGTATGTTTTGGGCCTGTACTTTGAAAATACTCTAACACGGAGTAGGCATGTACAGATCGCATCTGGGACGCAAAAATATCGAATTTTCGGGTGTTTGGAGCCTGAAACTGAGATATAAACGGGTACAGAAGATGCATGCACATATCGACTATTGGGCACCTAAAATATCGATTTTGAGCATGTTTTGGGTCTGTATCTTGAAAACATTCTAACTAGGAGTAGGCATGTACAGATCGCTTCTAGGACCCAAAATACCGAATTTTCGGGTGTTTTGAGCCAGAATTTGAGATATAAACGGGTACAGAAGATGCATGCACATATCGACTTTGGAAACTTATAATATCGATTTTTAGCATGTTTTAAGCCTATATTTTGAAAACATTCTAGCACTGAGTAGGCATGTACAGATCGCTTCTGGGACCCAAAAATATCGAATTTTCGGGCGTTTTGAGGTTGAATTTGGGATATAAACGGGTATAGAAGATGCATGCACAGATTGACTTTGGGCACATATAATATCGATTTTCAGCATATTTTGGACCTGTATTTTGAAAATACTTTAACACGGAGTAGGCATGTACAGATCGTTTCTGGGACCCTAAAATATCGAATTTTCGGGTGTTTTGAGCCTGAATTTGAGATATAAATGGGTACTGAAGATGCAAGCACATATCGACTTTTGGGCACCTAAAATATCGATTTTTAGCAAGTTTTGAGCCTATATTTTGAAAACATTCTAGCACTGAGTATCCATGTACAGATCGCTTCTGGGACCCAAAAATATCGAATTTTCGGGTGTTTTGAGCCTGAATTTGAGATATAAACGGGTACTGAAGATGCAAGCACATATCGACTTTTGGGCACCTAAAAGATCGATTTTCAGCATGTTTTGGGCCTGTATTTGAGTAGGTATGTACAGCTCGCTTCTGGAAACCCAAAATACCGAATTTTTGGGTGTTTTGAGAATGAATTTGAGATATAAACGGGCACAGAAGATGCATGCACATATCGACTTTTGGGCACCTAAAAGATCGATTTTCAGTATGTTTTGGGCCTGTATTTTGAAAATACTCTATCACGGAGTAGGCATGTACAGATCGCTTCAGGGACCCCAAAATATCGAATTTTCGGGTGTTCTGGGCCTGAATTTGAGATATCGACTTTAGGCACCTAAAATATCGATTTTTAGCATGTTTTGAGCCTATATTTTGAAAACATTCTAGCACTAAGTAGGCATGTACAGATCGCTTCTGGAATCCAAAAATATCGAATTTTCGGGAGTTTTGAGGTTTAATTTGGGATATAAACGGGTGCAGAAGATGCATATACATATTGACTTTGGGCACCTAAAATATCGATTTTCAGCATGTTTTGTTCCTGCATCAAAGTAGACATGTAGAGATTGCTTCTGGGACCCTAAAATATCGAATTTTCGGGTGTCTCGAGCCTAAAATTTGATATATAAACGGGTACAGAAGATGCATGCACGTATTGACTTTGGGCACCTAAATGATCAATTTTGAGCATGTTTTGGTTCTGTCTCTTGAAAACATTCTAACTAGGATTAGGCATGTACAGATCTCTTCTAGGACCCAAAAATACCGAATTTTCGGGTGTTTTGAGCCTGAATTTGATATATAAACCGGAATAGAAGATGCATGCACATTTCGACTTTGGACACTTAAAATATCGATTTTTAGCATGTTTTGTGCCTATATTTTGAAAACATTCTAGCACTAAGTAGGCATGTACAGATCGCTTCTGGCACCCAAAAATATCGAATTTTCGGGTGTTTTGAGGTTGAATTTGGGATATATACGTGTGCAGAAGATGCATATACATATTGACTTTGGGCACCTGAAATATCGATTTTCAGCATGTTTTGGGCCTACATCTAAGTAGGCATGTACAGATCGCTTCTAGGACCCAAAAATAGCGAATTTTTGGGTGTTTTGAGCCTGAATTTAAGATATAAACGGGTACAGAAGATGCATGCAAATATCGACTTTGGACACTTAAAATATCGATTTTTAGCATGTTTTGAGCCTATATTTTGAAAACATTCTAGCACTGAGTAGGCATGTATAGACCGCTTCTGTTACCCAAAAATATCAAATTTTCGGGTGTTTTGAGCCTGAATTTGAGATATAAACGGGAATAGAAGATGCATGCACATTTCGACTTTGGACACTTAAAATATCGATTTTTAGCATGTTTTGTGCCTATATTTTGAAAACATTCTAGCACTAAGTAGGCATGTACAGATCGCTTCTGGCACCCAAAAATATCGAATTTTCGGGTGTTTTGAGGTTGAATTTGGGATATATGCGAGTGCAGAAGATGCATACACATATTGACATTGGGCACCTAAAATATCGATTTTCAGCATGTTATGGGCCTGTATCTGATTAGGCATGTACAGATCGCTTCTGGGACCCCAAAATATCGAATTTTTTGGGTGTTTGGAGCCTGAATTTGAGATATAAACGGGTACAGAAGATACATGCACATATCGACCTTTGGGCACTTAAAAGATCAATTTTCAGTATGTTTTGGGACTGTATTTTGAAAATACTCTAACACGGAGTAAGCATGTACAGATCGCTTCTGGGAAACCAAAATATCGAATTTTCGGGGTTCTTTTTTTGGCCTGAATTTGAGATATCGACTTTGGGCACCTAAAATATAGATTTTTATTATGTTTTGGGACTATATTTTGAGAATATTCTAGCACTGAGTAGGCATGTACAGATCGCTTCTGGGACCCCAAAATTTCGAATTTTCGGGGGTATTGAGCCTGAATTTGAGATATAAACGTGTACAGAAGATACATGCACATATTAACTTTGGGCACCTAAAATATCGATTTTCAGCATGCTTTGGGCCTGTATTTAAAAAATACTCTAACACGGAGTTGGCATGTACAGATCGCTTCTGGGACCCCAAAATATCGAATTTTCGAGTGTTTTGAGCCTGAATTTGAGATATAAACGGGTACTGAAGATGGATGCACATATCGATTTTTGGGCACCTAAAATATCGATTTTAGCATGTTTTGGGTCTGTATCTTGAAATCATTCTAACTAGGAGTAGACATGTACAGATCGCTTCTGGGACCCAAAAATACCGAATTTTCGGGTGTTTTGAGCCTGAATTTGAGATATTGACTTTTGGCATCTAAAATATCGATTTTTAGCATGTTTTAGGGATATATTCTGAAAATATTCTAGCACTGAGTAGGCATGTACAGGTCGCTCCTAGGACCCAAAAATACCGAATTTTCGGGTGTTTTGAGCCTGAATTTGAGATATAAACGGGTACAGAAGATGCATGCACATATCGACTTTGGACACTTAAAATATCGATTTTTAGCATGTTTTGAGCCTATATTTTGAAAACATTCTAGCACTAAGTAGGCATGTACAGATCGCTTCTGGCACCCAAAAATATCGAATTTTCGGTTGTTTTGGGGTTGAATTTGGGATATAAACGGGTGCAGAAGATGCATATACATATTGACTTTGGGCACCTAAAATATCGATTTTCAGCATATTTTGGGCCTGCATCTAAGTAGGCATGTACAGATCGCGTCTGGGACCCTAAAATATCGAATCTTCGGGTGTCTCGAGCCTGAATTTGATATATAAACGGGTACAGAAGATGCATGCACATATTGACTTTGGGCACCTAAATGATCGATTTTGAGCATGTTTTGGGTCTGTATCTTGAAAACATTCTAGCACTGAGTAGGCATGTACATACCGCTTCTGGAACTCAAAAATATCGAATTTTCTGGTGTTTTGAGGTTGAATTTGGGATATTAACGGGTTCAGAAGATGCATACACATATTGACTTAAGGCACCTAAAATATCGATTTTCAGCATGTTTTGGGCCTGTATCTGAGTAGGCATGTACAGATCGCTTCTGGGAACCCAAAATACCGAATTTTTGGGTGTTTTGAGAATGAATTTGAGATATAAACGGGTATAGAAGATGCATGCTCATATCGACTTTTGGGCACCTAAAAGATCGATTTTGAGCATGTTTTAGGTCTGTATCTTGAACACATTTTAACTAGGAGTAGGCATGTACAGATCGCTTCTAGGACCCAAAAATACTGAATTTTTGGGTGTTTTGAGCCTGAATTTGAGATATAAACGGGTACAGAAAATGCATGCACATCTCGACTGTGGACACTTAAAATATCGATTTTTAGCATGTTTTGAGCCTATATTTTGAAAACATTTTAGCACTGAGTAGGCATGTACAGACCGCTTCTGGAACTCTAAAATATCGAATTTTCGGGTGTTTTGAGGTTGAATTTGGGATATTAACGGGTGCAGAAGATGCATACACATATTGACTTAAGGCACCTAAAATATCGATTTTCAGCATGTTTTGGGCCTGTATTTGAGTAGTCATGTACAGATCGCTTCTGGAAACCCAAAATACCGAATTTGTGGGTGTTTTGAGAATGAATTTGAGATATAAACGGGGACAGAAGATGCATGCACATATCGACTTTTGGGCACCTAAAAGATCGATTTTCAGTATGTTTTGGGCCTGTATTTTGAAAATACTCTATCACGGAGTAGGCATGTACAGATCGCTTCTGGGACCCCAAAATATCTAATTTTCGGGTGTTCTGGGCTTGAATTTGAGATATCGACTTTAGGCACCTAAAATATCGATTTTTAGCATGTTTTGGGTCTGTATCATGAAAACATTCTAACTAGGATTAGGCATGTACAGATCGCTTCTAGGACCCAAAAATACCGAATTTTCGGGTGTTTTGAGCCTGAATTTGATATATAAACGGGAACAGAAGATGCATACACATTTCGACTTTGGACACTTAAAATATCGATTTTTAGCATGTTTTGAGCCTATATTTTGAAAACATTCTAGCACTAAGTAGGCATGTACAGATCGCTTCTGGCACCCAAAAATATCGAATTTTCGGGTGTTTTGGGGTTGAATTTGGGATATAAACGGGTGCAGAAGATGCATATACATATTGACTTTGGGCACCTAAAATATCGATTTTCAGCATGTTTTGGGCCTGCATCTAAGTAGGCATGTACAGATCGCTTCTGGAACCCTAAAATATCGAATCTTCGGGTGTCTCGAGCCTGAATTTGATATATAAACGGGTACAGAAGATGCATGCACATATTGACTTTGGGAACCTAAATGATCGATTTTGAGCATGTTTTGGGTCTGTATCTTGAAAACATTCTAGCACTGAGTAGGCATGTACAGACCGCTTCTGGAACTCAAAAATATCGAATTTTAGGGTGTTTTGAGGTTGAATTTGGGATATTAACGGGTGCAGAAGATGCATACACATATTGACTTAAGGCACCTAAAATATCGATTTTCAGCATGTTTTGGGCCTGTATTTGAGTAGGCATGTACAGATTGCTTCTGGAAACCCAAAATACCGAATTTTTGGGTGTTTTGAGAATGAATTTGAGATATAAACGGGGACAGAAGATGCATGCACATGACTTTTGGGCACCTAAAAGATCGATTTTCAGTATGTTTTGGGCCTGTATTTTGAAAATACTCTATCACGGAGTAGGCATGTACAGATCACTTCTAGGACCCCAAAATATCGAATTGTCGGGTGTTCTGGGCCTGAATTTGAGATATCGACTTTAGGCACCTAAAATATCGATTTTTAGCATGTTTTGGGTCTGTATCTTGAAAACATTCTAACTAGGATTAGGCATGTACAGATCGCTTCTAGGACCCAAAAATACCGAATTTTCGGGTGTTTTGAGCCTTAATTTGAGATATAAACGGGAACAGAAGATGCATGCACATTTCGACTTTGGACACTTAAAATATCGATTTTTAGCATGTTCTGAGCCTATATTTTGAAAACATTCTAGCACTAAGTACGCATGTACAGATCGCTTCTGGCACCCAAAAATATCGAATTTTCGGGTGTTTTGGGGTTGAATTTGGGATATAAACGGGTGCAGAAGATGCATATACATATTGACTTTGGGCACCTAAAATATCGATTTTCAGCATGTTTTGGGCCTGCATCTAAGTAGGCATGTACAGGTCGCGTCTAGGACCCTAAAATATCGAATCTTCGGGTGTCTCGAGCCTGAATTTGATATATAAACGGGTACAGAAGATGCATGCACATATTGTCTTTGGGCACCTAAATGATCGATTTTGAGCATGTTTTGGGTCTGTATCTTAAAAACATTCTAACTAGGATTTGTACAGATCGCTTCTAGGACCCAAAAATACCGAATTTTCGGGTGTTTTGAGCCTGAATTTGAGATATAAACGGGAATAGAAGATGCATGCACATTTCGACTTTGGACACTTAAAATATCGATTTTTAGCATGTTTTGAGCCTATATTTTGAAAACATTTTAGCACTGAGTAGGCATGTACAGACCGCTTCTGGAACTCTAAAATATCGAATTTTAGGGTGTTTTGAGGTTGAATTTGGGATATTAACGGGTGCAGAAGATGCATACACATATTGACTTAAGGCACCTAAAATATCGATTTTCAGCATGTTTTGGGCCTGTATTTGAGTAGGCATGTACAGATTGCTTCTGGAAACCCAAAATACCGAATTTGTGGGAGTTTTGAGAATGAATTTGAGATATAAACGGGGACAGAAGATTCATGCACATATCGACTTTTGGGCACCTAAAAGATCGATTTTCAGTATGTTTTGGGCCTGTATTTTGAAAATACTCTATCACGGAGTAGGCATGTACAGATCACTTCTAGGACCCCAAAATATCGAATTTTCGGGTGTTCTGGGCCTGAATTTGAGATATCGACTTTAGGCACCTAAAATATCGATTTTTAGCATGTTTTGGGTCTGTATCTTGAAAACATTCTAACTAGGATTAGGCATGTACAGATCGCTTCTAGGACCCAAAAATACCGAATTTTCGGGTGTTTTGAGCCTTAATTTGAGATATAAACGGGAACAGAAGATGCATGCACATTTCGACTTTGGACACTTAAAATATCGATTTTTAGCATGTTTTGAGCCTATATTTTGAAAACATTCTAGCACTAAGTAGGCATGTACAGATCGCTTCTGGCACCCAAAAATATCGAATTTTCGGGTGTTTTGGGGTTGAATTTGGGATATAAACGGGTGCAGAAGATGCATATACATATTGACTTTGGGCACCTAAAACATCGATTTTCAGCATGTTTTGGGCCTGCATCTAAGTAGGCATGTACAGGTCGCGTCTAGGACCTTAAAATATCGAATCTTCGGGTGTCTCGAGCCTGAATTTGATATATAAACGGGTACAGAAGATGCATGCACATATTGACTTTGGGCACCTAAATGATCGATTTTGAGCATGTTTTGGGTCTGTATCTTGAAAACATTCTAACTAGGATTTGTACAGATCGCTTCTAGAACCCAAAAATACCGAATTTTCGGGTGTTTTGAGCCTGAATTTGAGATATAAACGGGAATAGAAGATGCATGCACATTTCGACTTTGGACACTTAAAATATCGATTTTTAGCATGTTTTGAGCCTATATTTTGAAAACATTCTAGCACTAAGTAGGCATGTACAGATCGCTTCTGGCACCCAAAAATATCGAATTTTCAGGTGTTTTGAGGTATAATTTGGGATATAAACGGGTGCAGAAGATGCATATACATATTGACTTTAGGCACCTAAAATATCGATTTTCAGCATGTTTTGGGCCTGCATCTAAGTAGGCATGTACAGATCGCTTCTGGGACCCTAAAATATCGATTTTTCGGGTGTTTCGAGCCTGAATTTGATATATAAACGGGTACAGAAGATGCATGCACATATTGACTTTGGGCACCTAAAATATCGATTTCCAGCATGTTTTGGGCCTGTATAGATCGCTTCTGTGACCCCAAA
Organism: Petrolisthes cinctipes; assembly: GCA_033782935.1. Lineage (NCBI taxonomy): Eukaryota > Metazoa > Arthropoda > Malacostraca > Decapoda > Porcellanidae > Petrolisthes > Petrolisthes cinctipes. The sequence goes on from JAWQEG010000015.1 coordinate 5,532,361, forward strand.
ATATCGAAATTTTGGTTGTTTGGAGCCTGAATTTGAGATATAAACGGGTACAGAAGATGCAAGCACATATCGACTTTTGTGCACCTAAAATATCGATTTTGAGCATGTTTTAAGTCTGTATCTTGAAAACATTCTAACTAGGAGTAGGCATGTACAGATCGCTTCTAGGACCCAAAAATACCGAATTTTCGGGTGTTTTGAGCCTGAATTTGGGATATAAACGGGAGCAGAAGATAAATACACATATTGACTTTGGGCACCTAAAATGTCGATTTTCAGCATGTTTTGGGCCTGTATCTGAGTAGGCATGTACAGATCGTTTCTGGGACCCCAAAATATCGAATTTTCGGGTGTTTGGAGCCTTAATTTGAGATATAAACGAGTGCAGAAGATGTATGCACATATCGACTTTTGGGCACGAAAAATATCGATTTTCTGTATGTTTTGGGCCTGTATTTTGAAAATACTCTAACACGGGGTAGGCATGTCCAGATCGCTTCTGGGACACCAAAATATCGAATTTTCGGGTGTTTTGGGCCTGAATTTGAGATATCGACTTTGGGCACCTAAAATATCGATTTTTAGCATGTTTTGGGCCTATATTTTGAAAATATTCTAGCACTGAGTATGCATGTACATATCGCTTCTGGGACCCTAAAATATCGAATTTTCGGGTATTTTGAGCCTGAATTTGAGATATAAACGTGTACAGAAGATGCATGCACATATTGACTTTGGGCACCTAAAATATCGATTTTTAGCATGTTTTGGGCCTGTATTTTGAAAATACTCTAACACGGAGTAGGCATGTACAGATTGCTTCTGGGACCCCAAAATATCGAATTTTCGGGTGTTTTGAGCCTGAATTTGAGATTTAAACAGGTACAGAAAATGCATGCACATATTGACTTTGGGCACCTAAAATATAGATTTTCAACATGTTTTGAGCCTTTATTTTGAAAACATTCTAGCACTGAGTAGGCATGTACAGATCGCTTCAGGGACCCAAAATTATCGAATTTTCGTGTGTTTTGAGGTTTAATTTAGGATATAAACGGGTGCAGAAGATGCATACACATATTGACTTTGGGCACGTAAAATATCGATTTTCTGCATGTTTTGGGCCGGTATTTGAAAATATTCTAACACGGAGTAGGCATGTACAGATCGCTTCTGAAACCCCAAAAAAACGAATTTTCGGGTGTTTTGAGCCTGAATTTGAGATATAAACGGTTACTGAATATGCATGCACATATCGACTTTTGGGCACCTAAAATATCGATTTTGAGCATGTTTTGGGTCTGTATCTTAAAAACATTCTAACTAGGAGTAGGCATGTACAGATCGGTTCTAGGACCCAAAAATACCGAATTTTCGGGTGTTTTGAGCCTCAATTTGAGATATAAACGGGTACAGAAGATGCATGCACATCTCGACTTTGGACACTTAAAATATCGATTTTTAGCATGTTTTGAGCCTATATTTTGAAAACATTCTATCACTGAGTAGGCATGTACAGACCGCTTCTGAGACCCAAAAATATCGAATTTTCGAGGTTAAATTTGGGATATTAACGGGTGCATAAGATGCATACACATATTGACTTTGGGCACCTCAAATATTGATTTTCAGCATGTTTTCGGCCTGTATCTGAGTAGGCATGTACAGATCGCTTCTAGGACCCAAAAATAGCGAATTCTCGGGTGTTTTGAGCCTGAATTTGAGATATAAACGGGTACAGAAGATGCGTGCACATATCGACTTTGGACACTTAAAATATCGATTTTTAGCATGTTTTGAGCATATATTTTGAAAACATTCTAGCACTGAGTAGGCATGTACAGACAGCTTCTGTTACCCAAAAATATCGAATTTTCGGGTGTTTTGAGGTTGAATTTGGGATATAAACGGGTGTAGAAGATGCATACACATATTATCTTTGGGCACCAAAAATATCGATTTTCAGCATGTTTTGGGCCTGTATTATGAAAACACTAACACGGAGTAGGCATTAACAGATAGCTTCTGTAACCCCAAAATATCGAATTTTCGGGTGTTTGGAGCCTGAATTTGAGATATAAACGGGAACAGAAGATACATGCACGTATTGACTTTGGGCACATAAAATATCGATTTTCAGCCTGTTTTGGGCCTGTATAGATCGCTTCTGGGCCCCCTAAATATCGAAATTTCGGGTTTTAGGAGCCTAAATTTGAGATATAAACGGGTACAGAAGATGCATGCACTTATCGACATTTGGACAGCTAAAACATCGATTTTTAGTATGTTTTGGGCCTATATTTTGAAAATTTTCTAGCACTGAGTAGGCATGTACATATCGCTTCCGTGACACCAAAATATCTAATTTTCGGGTGTTTTGAGCCTGAATTTGAGATATAAACGGGTACAGAAGATGCATTCACATATTGACTTTGGGCACCTAATATATCGATTTTCAGCATGTTTTGAGTCTTTATTTTGAAAACATTCTAGCACTGAGTAGGCATGTACAGATCACTTCTGGGATCCAAAAATATCGAATTTTCGTGTGTTTTGAGGTTTAATTTGGGATCTAAACGGGTGCAGAAGATGCATACACATATTGACTTTGGGCACCTAAAATATCGATTTTCAGCATGTTTTGGGCCTGTATCTGAGTAGGCATGTACAGATCGCTTCTAGGATCCCAAAATATCGAATTTTCGGGTGTTTAGAGCCTCAATTTGAGATATAAACGTGTACAGAAGATGCATTCACATATTGACTTTGGGCACCTAAAATATCGATTTTCAGCATGTTTTGGGCCTGTATTTTGAAAATACTCTAACACGGAGTAGGCATGTACAGATTGCTTCTGGGACCCCAAATTATCGAATTTTCGGGTGTTTTGAGCCTGAATTTGAGATATAAACGGGTACAGAAGATGCATGCACATATCTACTTTTGGACAGCTAAAATATAGATTTTTAGTATGTTTTGGGCCTATATTTTGAAAATTTTCTAGCACTGTGTAGGCATGTACAGATCGCTTCCGTGACCCCAAAATTATCGAATTTTTGTGTGTTTTGAGGTTTAATTTGGGATATAAACGGGTGCAGAAGATGAATCCACATATTGACTTTGGGCACCTAAAATATCGATTTTCAGCATGTTTTGGGCCTGTATCTGAGTAAGCATGTACAGATCGCTTCTGGGACCCCAAAATATCGAATTTTCGGGTTTTTGGAGCCTGAATTTGAGATATAAACGGGTACAGAAGATGCATGCACATATCGACTTTTGGGCACCTAAAATATCGATTTTGAGCATGTTTTGGGTCTGTATCTTAAAAACATTCTAACTAGGAGTAGGCATGTACAGATCGGTTTTAGGACCCAAAAATACCGAATTTTCGGGTGTTTTGAGCCTCAATTTGAGATATAAACGGGTACAGAAGATGCATGCACATCTCGACTTTGGACACTTAAAATATCGATTTTTAGCATGTTTTGAGCCTATATTTTGAAAACATTCTATTACTGAGTAGGCATGTACATACCGCTTCTGGGACCCAAAAATATCGAATTTTCGATGTTCAATTTGGGATATTAACGGGTGCATAAGATGCATACACATATTGACTTTGGGCACCTCAAATATCGATTTTCAGCATGTTTTGGGCCTGTATCTGAGTAGGCATGTACAGATCGCTTCTAGGACCCAAAAATAGCGAATTTTCGGGTGTTTTGAGCCTGAATTTGAGAAATAAACGGGTACAGAAGAAGCATGCACATATTGACTTTGGGCACCTAAAATATCGATTTTCAGCATGTTTTGAGTCTTTATTTTGAAAATATTCTAGCACTGAGTAGGCATGTACAGATCGCTTCTGGGACCCAAAAATATCGAATTTTCGTTTGTTTTGAGGTTTAATTTGGGATATATACGGGTGAATAAGATGATTACACATATTGACTTTGGGCACCTAAAATATCGATTTTCAGCATGTTTTGGGCCTGCATCTAAGTAGGCATGTACAGACCGCTTCTGTTACCCAAAAATATCGAATTTTCGGGTGTTTTGAGGTTGAATTTGGGATATAAACGGGTGTAGAAGATGCATACACATATTAATTTTGGGCACCAAAAATATCGATTTTCAGCATGTTTTGGGCCTGTATTATGAAAACACTAACACGGAGTAGGCTTGTACAGATCGCTTCTGGAACCCCAAAATATCGAATTTTTGGGTGTTTGGAGCCTGAATTTGAGATATAAACGGGTACAGAAGATACATGCACGTATTGACTTTGGGCACCTAAAATATCGATTTACAGCATGTTTTCGGCCTGTATAGATCGCTTCTGGGACCCCAAAATATCTAAATTTCGGTTGTTTGGAGCCTGAATTTGAGATATAAACGGGTACAGAAGATGTATGCACATATCGACTTTTGGGCACCTAAAATATCGATTTTGAGCATGGTTTGGGTCTGTATCTTGAAAACATTCTAACTAGGAGTAGACATGTACAGATCGCTTCTAGTACCCAAAAATACCGAATTTTCGGGTGTTTTGAGCCTGAATTTGGGATATAAACGGGTGCAGAAGATACATACACATATTGACTTTGGGCACCTAAAATATCGATTTTCAGCATGTTTTGGGCCTGTATCTGAGTAGGCATGTACAGATCGCTTCTGGGACCCCAAAATATCGAATTTTCGGGTGTTTCGAGCCTGAATTTGATATATAAACGGGTACTGAAGATGCATGCACATATCGACTTTTGGGCACCTAAAATATCGATTTTGAGCATGTTTTGGATCTGTATCTTAAAAATATTCTAACTAGGAGTAGGCATGTACAGATCGGTTCTAAGACCCAAAAATACCGAATTTTCGGGTATTTTGAGCCTCAATTTGAGATATAAACAAATACAGAAGATACATGCACATCTCGACTTTGGACACTTAAAATATCGATTTTTAGCATGTTTTGAGCCTATATTTTGAAAACATTCTATCACTGTGTAGGCATGTACAGAACGCTTCTGGGACCCAAAAATATCGAATTTTCGAGGTTCAATTTGGGATGTTAACGGGTGCATATGATGCATACACATTTTGAGTTTGGGCACCTCAAATATCGATTTTCAGCATGTTTTGGGCCTGTATCTGAGTAGGCATGTACAGATCGCTTCTAGGACCCAAAAATAGCGAATTTTCGGGTGTTTTGAGCCTGAATTTGAGATATAAACGGGTACAGAAGATGCGTGCACATATCGACTTTGGACACTTAAAATATCGATTTTTAGCATGTTTTGAGCCTATATTTTGAAAAAATTCTAGCACTGAGTAGGCATGTACAGATTGCTTCTATAACCCCAAAATATCGAATTTTCGGGTGTTTGGAGCCTGAATTTGAGATATAAACGGGAACAGAAGATGCATGCACGTATTGACTTTGGGCACCTAAAATATCGATTTTCAGCCTGTTTTGGGCCTGTATAGATCGCTTCTGGGACCCCCAAATATCGAAATTTCGGGTTTTTGGAGCCTGAATTTGATATATAAACGGGTACAGAAGATGCATGCACATATCGACATTTGGACAGCTAAAACATCGATTTTTAGTATGTTTTGGGCCTATATTTTGAAAATTTTCTAGCACTGAGTAGGCATGTACATATCGCTTCCGTGACCCCAAAATATCTAATTTTCGGGTGTTTGAGCCTGAATTTGAGATATAAAAGGGTACAGAAGATGCATTCACATATTGACTTTGGGCACCTAAAATATCGATTTTCAGCATGTTTTGAGCCTTTATTTTGAAAACATTCTAGCACTGAGTAGGCATGTACAGATCACTTCTGGGACCCAAAAATATCGAATTTTCGTGTGTTTTGAGGTTTAATTTGGGATATAAACGGGTGCAGAAGATGCATACACATATTGACTTTGGGCACCTAAAATATCGATTTTCAGCATGTTTTGGGCCTGTATCTGAGTAGGCATGTACAGATTGCTTCTGGGATCCCAAAATATCGAATTTTCGGGTGTTTTGGGCCTGAATTTGAGATATAAACGTGTACAGAAGATGCATGCACATATTGACTTTGGGCACCTAAAATATCGATTTTCAGCATGTTTTGGGCCTGTATTTTCAAATTACTCTAACACGGAGTAGGCATGTACAGATTGCTTCTGGGACCCCAAAATATCGAATTTTCGGGTGTTTTGAGCCTGAATTTGAGATTTAAACGGGTACAGAAGATGCATGCACATATCGACTTTTGGACAGCTAAAACATCGATTTTTATTATGTTTTGGGCCTATATTTTGAAATTTTTTTAGCATTGAGTAGGCATGTACATATCGCTTCCGTGACCCCAAAATATCTAATTTTCGGGTGTTTTGAGCCTGAATTTGAGAAATAAACGGGTGCAGAAGATGAATCCACATATTGACTTTGGGCACCTAAAATATCGATTTTCAGCATGTTTTGGGCCTGTATCTGAGTAAGCATGTACAGATCGCTTCTGGGACCCCAAAATATCGAATTTTCGGGTTTTTGGAGCCTGAATTTGAGATATAAACGGGTACAGAAGATGCATGCACATATCGACTTTTGGGCACCTAAAATATCGATTTTGAGCATGTTTTGGGTCTGTATCTTAAAAACATTCTAACTAGGAGTAGGCATGTACAGATCGGTTTTAGGACCCAAAAATACCGAATTTTCGGGTGTTTTGAGCCTCAATTTGAGATATAAACGGGTACAGAAGATGCATGCACATCTCGACTTTGGACACTTAAAATATCGATTTTTAGCATGTTTTGAGCCTATATTTTGAAAACATTCTATTACTGAGTAGGCATGTACATACCGCTTCTGGGACCCAAAAATATCGAATTTTCGACGTTCAATTTGGGATATTAACGGGTGCATAAGATGCATACACATATTGACTTTGGGCACCTCAAATATCGATTTTCAGCATGTTTTGGGCCTGTATCTGAGTAGGCATGTACAGATCGCTTCTAGGACCCAAAAATAGCGATTTTTCGGTTGTTTTGAGCCTGAATTTGAGAAATAAACGGGTACAGAAGAAGCATGCACATATTGACTTTGGGCACCTAAAATATCGATTTTCAGCATGTTTTGAGTCTTTATTTTGAAAATATTCTAGCACTGAGTAGGCATGTACAGATCGCTTCTGGGACCCAAAAATATCGAATTTTCGTTTGTTTTGAGGTTTAATTTGGGATATATACGGGTGAATAAGATGATTACACATATTGACTTTGGGCACCTAAAATATCGATTTTCAGCATGTTTTGGGCCTGCATCTAAGTAGGCATGTACAGACCGCTTCTGTTACCCAAAAATATCGAATTTTCGGGTGTTTTGAGGTTGAATTTGGGATATAAACGGGTGTAGAAGATGCATACACATATTAATTTTGGGCACCAAAAATATCGATTTTCAGCATGTTTTGGGCCTGTATTATGAAAACACTAACACGGAGTAGGCTTGTACAGATCGCTTCTGGAACCCCAAAATATCGAATTTTTGGGTGTTTGGAGCCTGAATTTGAGATATAAACGGGTACAGAAGATACATGCACGTATTGACTTTGGGCACCTAAAATATCGATTTACAGCATGTTTTCGGCCTGTATAGATCGCTTCTGGGACCCCAAAATATCTAAATTTCGGTTGTTTGGAGCCTGAATTTGAGATATAAACGGGTACAGAAGATGTATGCACATATCGACTTTTGGGCACCTAAAATATCGATTTTGAGCATGGTTTGGGTCTGTATCTTGAAAACATTCTAACTAGGAGTAGACATGTACAGATCGCTTCTAGTACCCAAAAATACCGAATTTTCGGGTGTTTTGAGCCTGAATTTGGGATATAAACGGGTGCAGAAGATACATACACATATTGACTTTGGGCACCTAAAATATCGATTTTCAGCATGTTTTGGGCCTGTATCTGAGTAGGCATGTACAGATCGCTTCTGGGACCCCAAAATATCGAATTTTCGGGTGTTTCGAGCCTGAATTTGATATATAAACGGGTACTGAAGATGCATGCACATATCGACTTTTGGGCACCTAAAATATCGATTTTGAGCATGTTTTGGATCTGTATCTTAAAAATATTCTAACTAGGAGTAGGCATGTACAGATTGGTTCTAAGACCCAAAAATACCGAATTTTCGGGTATTTTGAGCCTCAATTTGAGATATAAACAAATACAGAAGATACATGCACATCTCGACTTTGGACACTTAAAATATCGATTTTTAGCATGTTTTGAGCCTATATTTTGAAAACATTCTATCACTGTGTAGGCATGTACAGAACGCTTCTGGGACCCAAAAATATCGAATTTTCGAGGTTCAATTTGGGATGTTAACGGGTGCATATGATGCATACACATTTTGAGTTTGGGCACCTCAAATATCGATTTTCAGCATGTTTTGGGCCTGTATCTGAGTAGGCATGTACAGATCGCTTCTAGGACCCAAAAATAGCGAATTTTCGGGTGTTTTGAGCCTGAATTTGAGATATAAACGGGTACAGAAGATGCGTGCACATATCGACTTTGGACACTTAAAATATAGATTTTTAGCATGTTTTGAGCCTATATTTTGAAAAAATTCTAGCACTGAGTAGGCATGTACAGATTGCTTCTATAACCCCAAAATATCGAATTTTCGGGTGTTTGGAGCCTGAATTTGAGATATAAACGGGAACAGAAGATGCATGCACGTATTGACTTTGGGCACCTAAAATATCGATTTTCAGCCTGTTTTGGGCCTGTATAGATCGCTTCTGGGACCCCCAAATATCGAAATTTCGGGTTTTTGGAGCCTGAATTTGATATATAAACGGGTACAGAAGATGCATGCACATATCGACATTTGGACAGCTAAAACATCGATTTTTAGTATGTTTTGGGCCTATATTTTGAAAATTTTCTAGCACTGAGTAGGCATGTACATATCGCTTCCGTGACCCCAAAATATCTAATTTTCGGGTGTTTGAGCCTGAATTTGAGATATAAACGGGTACAGAAGATGCATTCACATATTGACTTTGGGCACCTAAAATATCGATTTTCAGCATGTTTTGAGCCTTTATTTTGAAAACATTCTAGCACTGAGTAGGCATGTACAGATCACTTCTGGGACCCAAAAATATCGAATTTTCGTGTGTTTTGAGGTTTAATTTGGGATATAAACGGGTGCAGAAGATGCATACACATATTGACTTTGGGCACCTAAAATATCGATTTTCAGCATGTTTTGGGCCTGTATCTGAGTAGGCATGTACAGATTGCTTCTGGGATCCCAAAATATCGAATTTTCGGGTGTTTTGGGCCTGAATTTGAGATATAAACGTGTACAGAAGATGCATGCACATATTGACTTTGGGCACCTAAAATATCGATTTTCAGCATGTTTTGGGCCTGTATTTTCAAATTACTCTAACACGGAGTAGGCATGTACAGATTGCTTCTGGGACCCCAAAATATCGAATTTTCGGGTGTTTTGAGCCTGAATTTGAGATTTAAACGGGTACAGAAGATGCATGCACATATCGACTTTTGGACAGCTAAAACATCGATTTTTATTATGTTTTGGGCCTATATTTTGAAATTTTTTTAGCATTGAGTAGGCATGTACATATCGCTTCCGTGACCCCAAAATATCTAATTTTCGGGTGTTTTGAGCCTGAATTTGAGAAATAAACGGGTACAGAAGATCCATGCACATATTGACTTTGGGCACCTAAAATATCGATTTTCAGCATGTTTTGAGTCTTTATTTTGAAAACATTCTAGCACTGAGTAGGCATGTACAGATCGCTTTTGGGACCACAAAATATCGAATTTTCGGGTGTTTTGGGCCTGAATTTGAGATATCGACTTTGGGCACCTATAATATCGATTTTTAGCATGTTTTGGGCCTATATTTTGAAAATATTCTAGCACTGAGTAGGCATGTACAGATCGCTTCTGGAACCCCAAAATATCGAATTTTCGGGTATTTTGAGCCTGAATTTGAGATATAAACGTGTACAGAAGATGCATGCACATATTGACTTTTGGACAGCTAAAATATCGATTTTTAGTATGTTTTGGGCCTATATCTTGAAAATTTTCTAGCACTGAGTAGGCATGTACAGATCGCTTCCGTGACCTCAAAATATCTAATTTTCGGGTGTTTTGAGCCTGAATTTGAGATATAAACGGGTACAGAAGATGCATGCACATATTGACTTTGGGCACCTAAAATATCGATTTTCAGCATGTTTTGAGCCTTTATTTTGAAAACATTCTAGCACTGAGTAGGCATGTACAGATCGCTTCTGGGACCCAAAAATATCGAATTTTCGGGTGTTTTGAGGTATAATTTGAGATATAAACGGGTGCAGAAAATGCATACACATATTGACTTTGGGCACCTTAAATATCGATTTTCAGCATGTTTTGGGCCTGGATTTTGAAAATACTCTAACACAGAGTAGGCATGTACAGATCGCTTCTGGGACCCAAAAACATCGAATTTTCGGGTGTTTGGGATCTGAATTTGACATATAAACAGGAACTGAACATGCATGCACATATCGACTTTTAGGCACCTAAAATATCGATTTTGAACATGTTTTGGGTCTGTATCTTGAAAACATTCTAACTAGGAGTATGCATGTACAGAATGTTTCTAGGACCCAAAAATACCGAATTTTCGGGTGTTTGGAGCCTGAATTTGAGATACAAACGGGTACAGAAGATGCATTCACATATCGAGTTTGGACACTTAAAATATCGATTTTTAGCATGTTTTAAGCCTTTATTTTGAAAACATTCTAGCACTGAGTAGGCATGTACAGATCGCTTCTGGGACCCAAAAATATCGAATTTTCGGGTGTTTTGAGGTTGAATTTGAGATATAAACGAGTGCAGAAAATGCATACACATATTGACTTTGGGCACCTAAAATATCGATTTTCAGCATGTTTTGGGCCTGTATCTGAGTAGGCATATACAGATCGCTTCTTGGACCCCAAAATATTTAATTTTCGGGTGTTTGGAGCCTGAATTTCAGATATAAACGGGTACAGAAGATGCATGAACATATCGACTATTGGGTACCTAAAAAAACTATTTTCAGTATGTTTTGGGCATGTATTTTGAAAATACTCTAACACGGAGTAGGCATGTACAGTTCGCTTCTGGAACCCCAAAATATCGAATTTTCGGGAGTTTTGGGCCTGAATTTGAGATATCGACTTTGGGCACCTAGAATATCGATTTTTAGCATGTTTTGGGCCTATATTTTGAAAATATTCTAGCACTAAGTAGGCATGTACAGATCGCTTGTGTGACACAAAAATATCAAATTTTCGGGTGTTTTAAGCCTGTATTTGAGATATAAACGGGTACAGAAGATGAATGCACATATCAACTTTTGGGCACCTAAAATATCGATTTTGAGCATGTTTTGGGTCTGTATCTAGAAAACATTCTAACTAGGAGTAGGAATGTACAGAATGTTTCTAGGACCCAAAAATACCGAATTTTCGGGTGTTTTGTGCCTGAATTTGAGATATAAACGGGTACATAAGATGCATGCACATATCGACTTTTGATACTTAAAATATCGATTTTTAGCATGTTTTGAGCCTATATTTTGAAAACATTCTAACACTGAGTAGGCATGTACAGATCGCTTCTGGGACCCAAAAACATCGAATTTTCGTATGATTTGAGGTTGAATTTGGGATATAAACGGGTGCAGTAGATGCATACACATATTGACTTTGGTCTCCTAAAATATCGATTTTCAGTATGTTTTGGGCCTGTATTTTAAAGATACTCTAAAACGGAGTAGGCAATTACAGATCGCTTCTGGGACCCCAAAATATCGAATTTTCGGGTGTTTGGAACCTGAATTTGAGATATAAACTGGTACAGAAGATACATCCACATATCGACTTTTGGGCACCTAAAAGATCGATTTTCAGTATGTTTTGGGTCTGTATATTGAAAAAATTCTAACTAGGAGTAGGCATGTACAGATCGCTTCTAGGACCCAAAAATACCGAATTTTCGGGTGTTTTGGGCCTGAATTCAGGATCAAAACACCCGAAAATTCGGTATTTGTGGGTCCTAGAAGCAATCTGTACATGCCTACTCCTAGTTAGAATGTTTTCAAGATACAGACCCACAACATGCTCAAAATCGATATTTTAGGTGCCCAAAAGCTGATATGTGCATGCATCATCAGTACCCGTTTATATCTCAAATTCAGGCTGAAAACACCCGAAAATTCGATATTTTGGGGTCCCAGAAGCGATCAGTACATGCCTACTCCGTGTTAGAGTGTTTTCAAAATACAGGCCCAAAACATACAGAAAATCGATCTTTTAGGTGCCCAAAAGTCGATATGTGCATGCATCTTCTGTACCCGTTTATATCTCAAATTCAGGCTCCAAACAACCGAAAAATCGATATTTTGGGGTCCCAGAAGCGATCTGTAAATGCCTACTCAGTGCTAGAATATTTTCAAAATATAGGCCCAAAACAATCTTAAAAAATCGATATTTTAGTTGCCCAAATTCGTTATCTCAAATTCATGCCCAAAACACCCTTAAATTTGATATTTTGGGGTCCCAGAAGCGATCTGTACATGCCTACTCCGTTTTAGAGTATTTTCAAAATTCAGGCCTAAAACATACTAACAATCAATCATTTAGGTGCCCAAAAGTCGACATATTGATGTATCTTCTGTACCTCTGTACCTGTTTATATCTCAAATTCAGGCTTCAAACACCAGAAAGTTCGATATTTTGGGGTCCCAGAAGCGATCTGTGCATGCCTACTCCATGTTAGAGTATTTTCAAAATACAGGCCCAAAACATGCTAAAAATCGATATTTTAGGTGCCCAAATTCAATATTTGCATGCATTTTCTGTACCCGTTTATATCTCAAATTCAGTCTCAAAACACCCGAAAATACGATATTTTGAGATCCCAGAATCAATCTGTGCATGCCTACTCCATGATAGAGTATTTTCAAAATACAGGCCCAAAACATGCTAAAAATCGATATTTTAGGTGCCCAAAGTCAATATGTGTATGCATCTTCTGCATCCGTTTATATCCCAAATTCAACCTAAAAACACCCGAAAATTCGATATTTTTGGGTCCCAGAAGCGATCTGTACATGCCTACTCAGTGCTAGAATGTTTTCAAAATATAGGCCCAAAACATGCTAAAAATCGATATTTTAAGTGTCAAAAGTCGATATGTGCATGCATCTTCTGTACCCGTTTATATCTCAATTTCAGGCTCAAAATACCCGAAAATTCGGTATTTTTGGGTCCTAGAAGAAAACTGTACATGCCTACTCCTAGTTAGAATGCTTTCAAGATACAGACCCAAAACAAGCTTAAAATCGATATTTTTGGAGCCCAAAAGTCGATATGTGCATGCATCTTCAGTACCTGTTTATATCTCTAATTCAGGCTCGAAACACACGAAAATTCGAAATTTTGGGGTCCCAGAAGCGATCTGTACATGCCTACTCCGTTTTAGAGTATTTTCAAAATTCAGGCCTAAAACATACTAACAATCAATCTTTTAGGTGCCCAAAAGTCGATATATTGATGTATCTTCTGTACCTGTTTATATCTCAAATTCAGGCTCCAAACACCAGAAAGTTCGATATTTTGGGGTCCCAGAAGCGATCTGTACATGCCTACTCAGATACAGGCCCAAAACATGCTGAAAATCGATATTTTAGATGCCCAAAGTCAATATGTGCAGGCATCTTCTGTACCCGTTTATATCTCAAATTCAGGGTCGAAACACCCGAAAATTCGATATTTTGGGGTCCAAGAAGCGATATGTACATGCCTACTCAGATACAGGCCCAAAACATGCTGAAAATCGATATTTTAGGTGCCCAAATTCAATATTTGCATGCATTTTCTGTACCCGTTTATATCTCAAATTCAGTCTCAAAACACCCGAAAATTCGATATTTTGAGATCCCAGAATCGATCTGTGCATGCCTACTCCGTGTTAGAGTATTTTCAAAATACAGGCCCAAAACATGCTAAAAATCGATATTTTAGGTGCCCAAAGTCAATATTTGTATGCATCTTCTGCATCCGTTTATATCCCAAATTCAACCTCAAAACACCCGAAAATTCGATATTTTTGGGTCCCAGAAGCGATCTGTACATGCCTACTCAGTGCTAGAATGTTTTCAAAATATAGGCTCAAAACATGCTAAAAATCGATATTTTAAGTGTCAAAAGTCGATATGTGCATGCATCTTCTGTACCCGTTTATATCTCAATTTCAGGCTCAAAATACCCGAAAATTCGGTATTTTGGCGTCCTAGAAGAAAACTGTACATGCCTACTCCTAGTTAGAATGCTTTCAAGATACAGACCCAAAACAAGCTTAAAATCGATATTTTAGGAGCCCAAAAGTCGATATGTGCATGCATCTTCAGTACTTGTTTATATCTCTAATTCAGGCTCGAAACACACGAAAATTCGAAATTTTGGGGTCCCAGAAGCGATCTGTACATGCCTACTCCGTTTTAGAGTATTTTCAAAATTCAGGCCTAAAACATACTAACAATCAATCTTTTAGGTGCCCAAAAGTCGATATATTGATGTATCTTCTGTACCTGTTTATATCTCAAATTCAGGCTCCAAACACCAGAAAGTTCGATATTTTGGGGTCCCAGAAGCGATCTGTACATGCCTACTCAGATAAAGGCCCAAAACATGTTGAAAATCGATATTTTAGATGCCCAAAGTCAATATCTGCAGGCATCTTCTGTACCCGTTTATATCTCAAATTCAGGGTCGAAACACCCGGAAATTCGATATTTTGGGGTCCCAGAAGCGATCTGTACATGCCCACTCAGATACAGGCCCAAACATGCTGAAAATCGATATTTTAGGTGCCCAAAGTAAATATGAGTATGCATCTTCTGCACCCGTTTATATCTCAAATGCAGGCTCCAAACACCAGAAAACTCGATATTTTGGAGTCCCAGAAGCGATCTGTACATGCCTACTCACTGCTAGAATAATTTCAAAATATATGCCCGAAGCATGCTAAAAAAAGAAATTTTAGGTGCCCAAAGTCGATATTTTAAATTCAGGCCCAAAACACACGAAAATTTGATATTTTGGGGTCCCAAAAGCGATCTGTACATGCCTACTCCATGTTAGAGTATTTTCAAATAATAGGCCCAAAACATAATGAAAATCGATCTTTTAGGTGCCCAAAAGTCGATATGTGCATGTATCTTCTGTACCCGTTTTTATCTCAAATTTAGGCTCCAAACACCCAAAAATTCAATATTTTGGGGTCCCAGAAGCGATCTGTACATGCCTACTCAGATACAGGCCCAAAACATGCTAAAAATCGATATTTTAGGTGCCCAATGTCAATATGTGTATGCACCTTCTGCAACCGTATATATCTCAAATGCAGGCTCCAAACACCAGAAAACTCAATATTTTGGGGTCCCAGAAGCGATCTGTAAATGCCTACTCAGATACAGGCCCAAAACATGCTGAAAATCGATATTTTAGGTGCCTAAAGTCAATATGTGCATGTATCTTCTGTACCCGTTTATATCTCAAATTCAGGCTCAAAACACCCGAGAATTCAATATTTTGGGGTCCCAGAAGCGATCTGTACATGCCTAATCCGTTTTAGAGTATTTTCAAAAAACAGGCCCAAAACATGCTAAAAAATCGATATTTTAGGTGCCCAAAGTCAATATGTGCATGTATCTTTGGTACCCGTTTATATCTCAAATTCAGGCTCAAAACACCCGAAAATTCTATATTTTGGGGTCTCACAAACGATCTGTACATGCCTACTCCGTGTTAGAGTATTTTCAAAATACAGGCCCAAAACATACTGAAAAACGATCTTTTAAGTGCCCAAAAGTCGATATGTGCATGCATCTTCTGAACCCGTTTATATCTCAAATGCAGGCTCCAAACACCAGAAAACTCGATATTTTGGGGTCCCAGAAGCGATCTGTACATGCCTACTCAGATACAGGCCCAAAACATACTGAAAATCGATATTTCAGGTGCCCAAATTCAATATGTGCATGTATTTTCTGTACCCGTTTATATCTCAAATTCATGCTCAAAACACCCGAGAATTCGATATTTTGTGGTCCCAGAAGCGATCTGTACATGTCTACTCAGTGCTAGAATATTTTCAAAATATAGGCCCAAAACATGCTAAAAATCGATATTTTAGGTGCCCAAAGTCGATATCTCAAATTTAGGCCCTAAACACTCGAAAATTCGATATTTTGGTGTCCCAGAAGCAATCTGTACATGCTTACTCCGTGTTAGAGTATTTTCAAAATACAGGCCCAAAACATACTGAAAATCGATATTTTAGGTGTCCAAAGTCAATATGTGCATGTATCTCCTGTACCCGTTTATATAATCAAATTCAGGCTCCAAACACCCGAAAAAATTGATATTTTGGGGTTCCAGAAGCTATCTGTACATGCTTACTCGGTGCTAGAATATTTTCAAAATATAGCCCCAAAACATGCTAAAAATCGATATTTTAGGTGCCCAAAGTCGATATCTCAAATTCAGGCTCCAAACACCCGAAAATTCGATATTTTGGGGTCCCAGAAGGGATCTGTACAGGCCTACTCAGTGCTATAATATTTTCAAATCGTAGGCTCGAAACATGCTAAAAATCGATATTTTAAGTGTCCAAAGTCGATATGTGCATGCATCTTCTGTACCCGTTTATATCTCAAATTCAGGCTTCAAACACCCGAAAATTCGATCTTTTGGGGTCCCAGAAGCGATCTGTACATGCCTACTCAGTGCTATAATATTTTCAAAATATAGGCTCAAAACATTCTAAAAATCAATATTTTGGGTGCCCAAAGTCGATATCTCAAATTTAGGCCCTAAACACTCGAAAATTCGATATTTTGGTGTCCCAGAAGCAATCTGTACATGCTTACTCCGTGTTAGAGTATTTTCAAAATACAGGCCCAAAACATACTGAAAATCGGTATTTTAGGTGTCCAAAGTCAATATGTTCATGCATCTCCTGTACCCGTTTATATAATCAAATTCAGGCTCCAAACACCCGAAAAATTTGATATTTTGGGGTTCCAGAAGCTATCTGTACATGCTTACTCGGGGCTAGAATATTTTCAAAATATAGGCCCAAAACATGCTAAAAATCGATATTTTAGGTGCCCAAAGTCGATATCTCAAATTCAGGCTCCAAACACCCGAAAATTCGATATTTTGGGGTCCCAGAAGGGATCTGTACATGCCTACTCAGTGCTATAATATTTTCAAATCATAGGCTCGAAACATGCTAAAAATCGATATTTTAAGTGTCCATAGTCGATATGTGCATGCATCTTCTGTACCCGTTTATATCTCAAATTCAGGCTCCAAACATCCGAAAATTCGATCTTTTGGGGTCCCAGAAGCGATCTGTACATGCCTACTCAGTGCTATAATATTTTCAAAATATAGGCTCAAAACATGCTAAAAATCAATATTTTGGGTGCCCAAAGTCAATATGTGTATGCATTTTCTGCACCCGTTTATATCCCAAATTCAACTTCAAAACACCCGAATATTCGATATTTTTGGGTCTCAGAAGCGATCTGTACATGCCTACTCATTGCTAGTATGTTTTCAAATTATAGGCTGAAAACATGCTAAAAATCAATATTTTAAGTGTCCAAAGTCGATATGTTCATGAATCTTCTGTACTCGTTTATATCTCAAATTCAGGCTCAAAACACTCTAAAATTCGATATTTTGGGGTCCCAGAAGCGATCTGTAAATGCTTACTCCGAGTTAGAGTCTTTTCAAAATACAGGGCTAAAACATACTGAAAATCGATCTTTTAGGTGCCCAAAAGTCGATATGTGCATGCATCTTCTGTAACGTTTATATCTCAAATTCAGGCTCCAAACACACGAAAATTCGATATTTTGGGGTCCCAGAAGCGATCTCTACATGCCTACTCAGATGCAGGCCCAAACATGCTGAAAATCGATATTTTAGGTGCCCAAATTCAATATGAGTATACATCTTCTGCACACGTTTATATCTCAAATTCAACCTCAAAACTCCCGAAAATTCAATATTTTGGGTTCCCAGAAGCGATCTGTACATGCCTACACAGTGCTAGAATGTTTTCAAAACATAGATTTAAAACATGTTAAAAATCGATATTTTAAGTGTCCAAAGTCGATATGTGCATGCACTTTCTGTACCCGTTTATATCTCAAATTCTGGCTCAAAACACCCGAAAATTTGATATTTTTGGGTCCTAGAAGCGATCTTTATATGCCTACTCCTAGTTAGAATGTTTTCAAGATACAGACCAAAAACATGCTCAAAATCGATATTTTAGGTGCCCAAAAGTCGATATGTGCATTCATCTTCTGTACCCGTTTATATCTCAAATTTAGGCTAAAAAACCCCGAAAATTCGATATTTTGGGGTCCCAAAAGCGATCTGTACATGCTTACTCCTTGTTAGAGTGTTTTCAAAATACAGGCCCAAAACCTGCTGAAAATCGATATTTTAGGTGTCCAAAGTCAATATGTGCATGCATCTCCTGTACCCGTTTATATCTCAAATTCAGGCTCAAAAAACCCGAATATTCGATATTTTGGGGTCCCAGAAGCGATCTGTACATGCTTACTCCGTGTTAGAGAATTTTCAAAACACAGGCTTAAAACATGCTAAAAATCGATATTTTAAGTGCCCAAAGTCAATATCTCAAATTTAGGCCCAAAACACTCGAAAATTCGATATTTTGGGATCCCAGAAGCGATATGTACATGCCTACTCAGTGCTAGAAGATTTTAAAATTATAGGCCCAAAACATGCTAAAAATCGATATTTTTGGTGCCCAAAGTCGATATCTCAAATTTAGGCCCAAAACACTCGAAAATTCGATATTTTGGGGTCCCAGAAGCAATCTGTACATGCTTACTTCGTGTTAGAGTATTTTCAAAGTACACGCCCAAAACATACTGAAAATCGATCTTGTAGGTGCCAAAGTTAATATGTGTATGCATCTTCTGCACTTGTTTATATCCCAAATGCAACCTCAAAACACCCGAAAATTCGATATTTTTGTTTCCCAGAAGCGATCTGTACATGCCTACTTAGAGCTAGAATGTTTTCAAAATATAGACTCAAAACATGCTAAAAATCGATATTTTAAGTGTCCAAAGTCGATATGTGCATGCACCTTCTGTACCCGTTTATATCTCAAATTCAGGCTCAAAACACCCGAAAATTCGGTAATTTTGGGTCCTAGGAGCGATTTGTACATGCCTACTCCTAGTTAAAATGTTTTCAAGATACAGACCTAAAACATGCTCAAAATCGATATTTTAGGTGCCCAAAAGTCGATATGTGCATGCATCTTCTGTACCCGTATATATCTTAAATCCAGGCTCAAAAAACCCGAAATTTCGATATTTTGGGGTCCCAGAAGCGATCTGTACATGCTTACTCCGTGTTTGAGTGTTTTCAAAATACAGGCCCAAAACATGCTGAAAATCGATATTTTAGGTGTCCAAAGTCAGTATGTGCATGCATTTTCTGTACCCGTTTATATCTCAAATTCTAGCTCCAAACACCCGAAAATTCGATATTTTGGGGTCCCAGAAGCGATCTGTACATGCCTACTCAGTGCTAGAACATTTTCAAAATATAGGCCCAAAACATGCTAAAAATCGATATTTTAGGTGCCCAAAGTCGATATCTCAAATTCAGGCTCCAAACACCCGAAAATTCGATATTTTGGGGTCCCAGAAGCGATCTGTACAAGCCTACTCAGTGCTCGAATATTTTCAAAATATAGACTCAAAACATGCTAAAAATCGATATTTTAGGTGCCCAAAGTCAATATGTGTATGCATCTTCTGCACCCGTTTATATCTCAAATGCAGGCTCCAAACACCAGAAAACTCGATATTTTGGGGTCCCAGAAGCGATCTGTACATGCCTACTCAGTGCTAGAAGATTTTAAAATTATAGGCCCAAAACATGCTAAAAATCGATATTTTTGGTGCCCAAAGTCGATATCTCAAATTCAGGCTCAAAACACCCGAAAATTCGATATTTTGGGGTCCCAGAAGCGATCTGTACACACTTACTCCGTGTTAGAGTACTTTCAAAATACAGGCCCAAAACATGCTAAAAATCGATATTTTAGGTGCCCAATGTCGATATCTCAAATTCAGGCCCAAAACACCCGAAAATTCGATATTTTGGGGTCCTAGAAACGAACTGTACATGCCTACTCGGTGTTAGAGTATTTTCAAAATACAGGCCCAAAACATACTGAAAATCGATCTTTTAGGTGCCCAAAAGTCGATATGTGCATACATCTTCTGTACCCGTTTATATCTCAAATTCAGGCTCCAAACACCCGAAAATTCGATATTTTGGTGTCCCAGAAGCAATCTGTACATGCCTACTCAGTGCTAGAATGTTTTCAAAATATAGACTCAAAACATGCTAAAAATCGATATTTTAAGTGTCCAAAGTCGATATGTGCATGCACCTTCTGTACCCGTTTATATCTCAAATTCAGGCTCAAAGCACCCGAAAAATCGGTATTCTTGATTTCAAGAAGCGATCTGTACATGCCTACTCCTAGTTAGAATATTTTCAAGATACAGACCTAAAACATGCTCAAAATCGATATTTTAGGTGCCCAAAAGTCGATATGTGCATGCATCTTCTGTACCCTTTTATATCTCAAATTCAGGCTAAAAAAAAAAAACGAAAATTCGATATTTTGGGGTCCCAGAAGCGATCTGTACATGCTTACTCCGTGTTAGAGTCTTTTCAAAATACAGGCCCAAAACATGCTGAAAATCAATATTTTAGGTGTCCAAAGTCAATATGTGCATGCATCTTCTGCACCCTTTTATATCCCAAATTCAACTTCAAAACACCCGAAAATTCTATATTTTTGGGTCTCAGAAGCAATCTGTACATGCCTACTCAGTGCTAGAATATTTTCAAAATATAGGCTCAAAACATGCTAAAAATCTATATTTTAAGTGTCCAAAGTCGATATGTGCATGCATCTTCTGTACCCATTTATATCTCAAATTCAGGCTCAAAAAACCCGAAAATTCAATATTTTGGGGTCCCAGAAGCGATCTGTACATGCCTACTCCGTGTTAGAATATTTTCAAAATACAGGCCAAAAACATACTGAAAATCGATCTTTTAGGTGCCCAAAGTCAATATGTGCATGTATCTTCTGTACCCGTTTATATCTCAAATTAAGGCTCAAAATACCCGAAAATTCGATATTTTGGGGTGTCAGAAGCGATCTGTACATGCCTACTCAGAGCTAGAATATTTTCAAAATATAGGCACAAAACATGCTAAAAATCGATATTTTAGGTGCCCAAAGTCGATATATCAAATTCAGGACCAAAACATCCGAAAATTCGATATTTTGGGGTCCCAGAAACGATCTGTACATGCCTACTCCGTGTTAGAGTATTTTCAAAATACAGGCCCAAAACATACTGAAAATCGATCTTTTAGGTGAGCAAAAGTCGATATGAGCATGCATCTTCTGTACCCGTTTATATCTCAAATTCAGGCTCCAAACACACGAAAATTTGATATTTTGGGGTCCCAGAAGCGATCTGTATATGCCTACTCAGATACAGGCCCAAACATGCAGAAAATCGATATTTTAGGTGCCCAAAGTCAATATGAGTATGCATCTTCTGCACCCGTTTATATCTCAAATGCAGGCTCCAAACACCAGAAAACTCGATATTTTGGGGTCCCAGAAGCGATCTGTACATGCGTACTCAAATACAGGCCCAAAATATGCTGAAAATCGATATTTTAGGTGCCCAAAGTCAATATGTGCTTGTATCTTCTGTACCCGTTTATATCTCAAATTCAGGCTCAAAACACCCGAGAATTCAATATTTTGGGGTCCCAGAAGCGATCTCTACATGCCTACTCCGTGTTAGAGTATTTTCAAAATACAGGCCCAAAACATGCTAAAAATCGATATTTTAGGTGCCCAAAGTCAATATGTGCATGAATCTTCTGTACCCGTTTATATCTCAAATTTAGGCTCAAAACACCCGAAAATTCGATATTTTGGGGTCTCAGAAGCGATCTGTACATGCCTACTCAGTGCTAGAATATTTTCAAAATATAGGCCCAAAACATGCTAAAAATCGATATTTTAGGTGCCCAAAGTCGATATCTCAAATTCAGGCCCAAAACACCCGAAAATTCGATATTTTTGGGTGCCAGAAACGATCTGTACATGCCTACTTCGTGTTAGAGTATTTTCAAAATACAGGCCCAAAACATACTGAAAATCGATCTTTTAAGTTCCCAAAAGTCGATATGTGCATGCATCTTCTGAACCCGTTTATATCTCAAATGCAGGCTCCAAACACAAGAAAACTCGATATATTGGGGTCCTAGAAGCGATCTGTACATGCCTACTCAGATACAGGCCCAAAAGATGCTGAAAATCGATATTTTCGGTGCCCAAAGTCAATATGTGCATGTATCTTCTGTACCCGTTTATATCTCAAATTCAGGCTCAAAACACCCGAGAATTTAATATTTTGGGGTCCCAGAAGCGATCTTTAAATGCCTACTCAGTGCTAATATATTTTAAAAATATAGGCCCAAAACATGCTAAAAATCGAAATTTTAGGTTACCAAAGTCGATATCTCAAATTCAGGCCCAAAACACAAGAAAATTCGATATTTTGGGGTCCCAGAAGCGATCTGTACATGCCTACTCCTAGTTAGAATGTTTTCAAGATACAGACCTAAAACATGCTCAAAATCGATATTTTAGGAGCCCAAAGTCAATATGTGCATGCATCTTCTGTACCCGTTTATATCTCAAATTCAGGCTCAAAAAACCCGAAAATTCGATATTTTGGGGTCCAAGAAGCGATCTGTACATGCTTACTCCGTGTTAGAGTATTTTTAAAATACAAGCCCAAAACATGCTAAAAATCGATATTTTAAGTGCCCAAAGTCGATATCTCAAATTTAGGCCCAAAACACCCGAAAATTCGATATTTTGGGGTCCCAGAAGCGATCTGTACATGCTTTCTCCGTGTTAGAGTATTTTCAAAATACAGGCTTAAAACATACTGAAAATCGGTCTTGTAGGTGCCTAAAGTCAATATGTGTATGCATCTTCTGCACCCGTTTATATCCCAAATTCAACCTCAAAACACCCGAAAATTCGATATTTTTGGTTCCCAGAAGCGATCTGTACATGCCTACTCAGTGGTAGAATGTTTTCAAAATATAGACTTAAAACATGCTAAAAATCGATATTTTAAGTGTCCAATATCGATATCTGCATGCACCTTCTGTACACGTTTATATCTCAAATTCAGGTTAAAAACACCCGAAAAATCGGTATTTTTGTGTTCAAGAAGCGATCTGTACATGCTTACTCAGTGTTAGAGTATTTTGAAAATACAGGCCCAAAACATGCTAAAAATCGATATTTCAAGAGCCCAAAGTCGATATCTCAAATTCAGGCCTAAAACACCCGAAAACACGATATTTAGGGTCCCAAGACGATATGTACATGCATACTCAGATACAGGCCCAAAACATGCTAAAAATCGATATTTTAGGTGCCCAAAGTCGATATCTCAAATTCAGGCCCAAAACACCCGAAAATTCGATATTTTGGGGTCCCAGAAACGATCTGTACATGCCTACTCCGTGTTAGAATATTTTAAAAATATAGGCCCAAAACATGCTAAAATCGATATTTTAGGTTCCCAAAGTCGATATCTCAAATTCAGGCCCAAAACACCCAAAAATTCGATTTTTTGGGGTCCCAGAAACGATCTTTACATGCCTACTCCGTGTTAGAGTATTTTCAAAATACAGTCCCAAAACATGCTGAAAATTGATATTTTAGGTGCCCAAAGTCCATATGTGCATGCATCTTCTGTACCCGTTAATATCTCAAATTCAGGCTCAAAACACCCGAAAATTCGATATTTTGGGGTCCCAGAAAAGATCTGTACATGCCTACTCAGTGCTAGAAGATTTTCAAAATATAGGCCCAAAACATGCTAAAAATCGATATTTTAAGTGCCCAAATTCGATATCTCAAATTTAGGCCTAAAACAAACCGAAAATTCGATATTTTGGGGTCTCAGAAGCGATCTGTACATGCCTACTCCGTGTTAGAGTATTTTCAAAATACAAGCCCAAAACATACTGAAAATCGATCTTGTAAGTACCCAAAAGTTGATATGTGCATGCATCTTATGTACCCGTTTATATCTCAAATTCAGGCTCAAAACACTCAAAAATTCGGTATTTTTGGATCCTAGAAGCGATCTGTACACGCCTACTGCTAGTTAGAATGCTTTCAAGATACAGACCTAAAACATGCTCAAAATCGATATTTTAGGTGACCAAAAGTCGATATGTGCACGCATCTTCAGTACACATTTATATCTCAAATTCAGAGTAAAAAAACGAGAATTCGATATTTTGGGGTCCCAGAAGCGATCTGTACCTGCTTACTCCGTGTTAGGGTATTTTCAAAATACAGGCCCAAAACATGCTGAAAATCTATATTTTAGGTGTCCAAAGTCAATATGTGCATGCATCTTCTGTACCCGTTTATATCTCAAATTCAGGCTCAAACCAACCGAAAATTCGATATTTTGGAGTCCCAGAAGCGATCTGTACATACCTACTCAGTGCTAGAATATTTTCAAAATATATGCCCAAAACATGCTAAAAATCGAAATTTTAGGTGCCCAAAGTCGATATCTCATATTCAGGCCCAAAACACACGAAAATTCGATATTTTTGTGTCCCAGAAGCGATCTGTAAATGCCTACTCAGTGCAAGAATGTTTTCAAAATATAGACTCAAAACATGCTAAAAATCGATATTTTAAGTGTCCAAAGTCGATATGTGCATGCATGTTCTGTACCCGTTTATATTTCAAATTCAGGATCAAAACACCCGAAAATTCGGTATTTATGGGTCCTAGAAGCGATCTGTACATGCCTACTCCTAGTTAGAATGCTTTCAAGATATAGACCTAAAACATGCCACAAATCGATATTTTAAGAGCCCAAAGTCGATATCTCAAATTCAGGCCAAAAACACCCGAAAACTCGATATTTTGGAGTCCCAGAAGTGATATGTATATGCCGACTCAGATACAGGACCAAAACATGCTAAAAATCGATATTTTGGGTGCCTAAAGTAGATATCTGAAATTCAGGCCTAAAACACCCGAAAATTCTATATTTTGGGATCCCAGAAACGATCTGTACATGCCTACTCCGTGTTAGAGTATTTTCAAAATACAGGCCCAAAACATTCTGAAAATTGATCTTTTAAATGCCCAAAAGTCGATATGTGCATGCATCTTCTGTACCCGTTTATATCTCAAATTCAGGCTCAAACCAACCGAAAATTCGATATTTTGGAGTCCCAGAAGCGATCTGTACATACCTACTCAGTGCTAGAATATTTTCAAAATATATGCCCAAAACTTGCTAAAAATCGAAATTTTAGGTGCCCAAAGTCGATATCTCAAGTTCAGGCCCAAAACACACGAAAATTCGATATTTTTGGGTCCCAGAAGCGCTCTGTACATCCCTACTCCGTGTTAGAGTATTTTCAAAATACAGGCCCAAAACATACTGAAAATCGATCTTGTAGGTACCCAAAAGTTGATATGTGCATGCATCTTCTGTACCCGTTTATATCTCAAATTCAGGCTCAAAACACCCAATAATTCGGTATTTTTGGGTCCTAGAAGCGATCTGTACACGCCTACTGCTAGTTAGAATGCTTTCAAGATGCAGACCTAAAAACATGCTCAAAATCGATCTTTTAGGTGCCCAGAAGTCGATATGTGCATGCATCTTCTGTACCCGTTTATATCTCAAATTCAGGCTCCAAACATCCGAAAACTCGATATTTTGGGTCCCAAAAGCGATCTGTACATGCCTACTCAGATACAGGCCCAAAATATGCTGAAAATCGATATTTTAGGTGCCCAAAGTCCATATGTGCATGCATGTTCTGTACCCTTTAATATCTCAAATTCAGGCTCAAAACACCCGAAAATTCGATATTTTGGGGTCCCAGAAGCGATCTGTACATGCCTACTCAGTGCTAGAAGATTTTCAAAATATAGGCCCAAAACATGCTAAAAATCGATATTTTAAGTGCCCAAAGTCGATATCTCAAATTCAGGCCTAAAACAACCCGAAAATTCGATATTTTGGGGTCCTAGAAGCGATCTGTACACGCCTACTGCTAGTTAGAATGCTTTCAAGATACAGACCTAAAACATGCTCAAAATCGATATTTTAGGTGACCAAAAGTCGATATGTGCATGCATCTTCAGTACACGTTTATATATCAAATTCAGGATAAATAAACGAAAATTCGATATTTTGGGGTCCCAGAAGCGATCTGTACCTGCTTACTCCTTGTTAGGGTATTTTCAAAATACAGGCCCAAAACATGCTTAAAATCGATATTTTAGGTGTCCAAAGTCAATATGTGCATGCATTTTCTGTACCCGCTTATATCTCAAATTCAGGCTCCAAACACCCGAAAATTCGACATTTTGGTTTCCCAGAAACGATCTGTAAATGCCTACTCCGTTTTAGAGTATTTTTAGAAATACATTCCCAAAACATGCTGAAAATCCATATTTTAGGTGCCCAAAGTCAATATGTGTATGCATCTTCTGCACCCGTTTATATCCCAAATTCAACCTCAAAACACTTGAAAATTCGATATTTTTGGGTCCCATAAGCGATCTGTACATGCCTACTCAGTGCTAGAATATCTTCAAAATATAGGCTTAAAACATGCTAAAAATCGATATTTTAAGTGTCCAAAGTCGATATGTGCATGCATCTTCTGTACACGTTTATATCTCAAATTCAGTCTCAAAATACCCGAAAATTCGGTATTTTTGGGTCCAAGAAGCGATCTTTACATGCCTAATCCTAGTTAGAATGCTTTTAAGATATAGACCTAAAACATGCCAAAAATCGATATTTTAAGAGCCCAAAGTCGATATCTCGAATTCAGGCCAAAAACACTCGAAAACTCGATATTTTGGAGTCCCAGAAGTGATATGTATATGCTGACTCAGATACAGGACCAAAACATGCTAAAAATCGATATTTTAGGTGCCTAAAGTCGATATCTCAAATTCAGGCCCAAAACATACTGAAAATTGATCTTTTAAGTGTCCAAAGTCGATATCTCAAATTCAGGCCCAAAACACCCGAAAAATTCGATATTTTGGGGTCCTAGAAGCGATCTGTACATGCCTACTCCATGTTAGAGTATTTTCAAAATACAGGCCTAAAACATCCTGAAAATCTATATTTTAGGTGTCCAAAGTCAATATGTGCATGCATCTTCTGTACCCGTTTATATCTCAAATTCAGGCTCAAAACACCCGAAAATTCGATGTTTTGGGGCCCCAGAAGCGATCTGTACATGCCTACTCAATGCTAGAATATTATTAAAATATAGGCCCATAGCATGCTAAAAATCGATATTTTAGGTGCCCAAAGTCGATATCTCAAATTCAGGCCCAAAACACCCGAATAATTCGATATTTTGGGGTCCCAGAAGCGATTTGTACATGCCTACTCCCTGTTAGAGTATTTTCAAAATACAGGCATTGAAAATCCTGAAAATCAATATTTTAGGTGCCCAAAGTCAATATGTGCATGCATCTTCTGTACCCGTTTATATCTCAAATTCAGGCTCAAAACATCCGAAAATTCGATATTTTGGAGTCCCAGAAGCAATCTGTACATACCTACTCAGTGCTAGAATATTTTCAAAATATATGCCCAAAACATGCTAAAAATCGAAATTTTAGGTGCCCAAAGTCGATATCTCAAATTCAGGCCCAAAACACACGAAAATTCGATATTTTGGGGTCCCAGAAGCGATCTGTAAATGCCTATTCCGTGTTAGAGTATTTTCAAATTACAGGCCCAAAACATAATGAAAATCGATCTTTTAGGTGCCCAAAAGTCGATATGTGCATGCATCTTCTGTACCCGTTTATATCTCAAATTCAGGCTCCAAACATCCAAAACCTCGATATTTTTGGGTCCCAGAAGCGATCTGTACATGCCTACTCAGATACAGGCCCAAAACATGCTGAAAATCGATATTTTAGGTGCCTAAAGTCCATATGTGCATGCATCTTCTGTACCCGTTAATATCTTAAATTCAGGCTCAAAACACCCGAAAATTCGATATTTTGGGGTCCCAGAAGCGATATGTACATGCCTACTCAGTGCTAGAAGATTTTCAAAATATAGGCCCAAAACATGCTAAAAATCTATATTTTAAGTGTCCAAAGTCGATATCTCAAATTCAGGCCTAAAACAAACCGAAAATTCGATATTTTGGGGTCCCAGAAGCGATCTGTACATGCCTACTCCGTGTTAGAGTATTTTCAAAATACAAGCCCAAAACATACTGAAAATCGATCTTGTAAGTACCCAAAAGTTGATATGTGCATGCATCTTCTGTACCCGTTTATATCTCAAATTCTGGCTCAAAACACTCAAAAATTCGGTATTTTTGGGTCCTAGAAGTGATCTGTACATGCCTACTGCTAGTTAGAATGCTTTCAAGATGCAGACCTAAAACATGCTCAAAATCAATATTTTAGGTGACCAAAAGTCGATATGTGCATGCATCTTCAGTACACATTTATATCTCAAATTCAGAGTAAAAAAACGAAAATTCGATATTTTGGGGTCCCAGAAGCGATCTGTACCTGCTTACTCCGTGTTAGGGTATTTTCAAAATACAGGCCCAAAACATGCTGAAAATCTATATTTTAGGTGTCCAAAGTCAATATGTGCATGCATCTTCTGTACCCGCTTATATCTCAAATTCAGGCTCAAAACACCCGAAAATTCGATATTTTGGGGTCCCTGAAGCGATCTGTACATGCCTACTCAGTGCTAGAATATATTCAAAATATAGGCCCAAAGCATGCTAAAAATCGATATTTTAGGTGCCCAAAGTCGATATCACAAATTCAGGCCCAAAACACCCGAAAAATTCGATATTTAGGGGTCCCATAAGCGATCTGTACATGCCTACTCAGTGCTAGAATATTTTCAAAATATAGGCTTAAAACATGCTAAAAATCGATATTTTAAGTGTCCAAAGTCGATATGTGCATGCATCTTCTGTACACGTTTATATCTCAAATTCATTCTCAAAACACCCGAAAATTCGGTATTTTTGGGTCCAAGAAGCGATCTTTACATGCCTACTCCTAGTTAGAATGCTTTTAAGATATAGACCTAAAACATGCCAAAAATCGATATTTTAAGAGCCCAAAGTCGATATCTCAAATTCAGGCCAAAAACACTCGAAAACTCGATATTTTGGAGTCCCAGAAGTGATATGTATATGCCGACTCACATACAGGACCAAAACATGCTAAAAATCGATATTTTAGGTGCCTAAAGTCGATATCTCAAATTCAGGCCCAAAACATACTGAAAATTGATCTTTTAAGTGTCTAAAGTCGATATCTCAAATTCAGGCCCAAAACACCCGAAAAATTCGATATTTTGGGGTCCTAGAAGCGATCTGTACATGCCTACTCCATGTTAGAGTATTTTCAAAATACAGGCCTAAAACATCCTGAAAATCTATATTTTAGGTGTCCAAAGTCAATATGTGCATGCATCTTCTGTACCCGTTTATATCTCAAATTCAGGCTCAAAACACCTGAAAATTCGATATTTTGGGGCCCCAGAAGCGATCTGTACATGCCTACTCAATGCTAGAATATTATTAAAATATAGGCCCAAAGCATGCTAAAAATCGATATTTTAGGTGCCCAAAGTCGATATCTCAAATTCAGGCACAAAACACCCGAAAAATTCGATATTTTGGGGTCCCAGAAGCGATTTGTACATGCCTACTCCCTGTTAGAGTATTTTCAAAATACAGGCCTAGAAAATCCTGAAAATCAATATTTTAGGTGCCCAAAGTCAATATGTGCATGCATCTTCTGTACCCGTTTATCTCTCAAATTCAGGCTCAAAACATCCGAAAATTCGATATTTTGGAGTCCCAGAAGCGATCTGTACATACCTACTCAGTGCTAGAATATTTTCAAAATATATGCCCAAAACATACTAAAAATCGAAATTTTAGGTGCCCAAAGTCGATATCTCAAATTCAGGCCCAAAACACACGAAAATTCGATATTTTGGGGTCCCAGAAGCGATCTGTAAATGCCTATTCCGTGTTAGAGTATTTTCAAATTACAGGCCCAAAACATAATGAAAATCGATCTTTTAGGTGCCCAAAAGTCGATATGTGCATGCATCTTCTGTACCCGTTTATATCTCAAATTCAGGCTCCAAACATCCAAAAACTCGATATTTTTGGGTCCCAGAAGCGATCTGTACATGCCTACTCAGATACAGGCCCAAAACATGCTGAAAATCGATATTTTAGGTGCCCAAAGTCCATATGTGCATGCATCTTCTGTACCCGTTAATATCTCAAATTCAGGCTCAAAACACCCGAAAATTCGATATTTTGGGGTCCCAGAAGCGATATGTACATGCCTACTCAGTGCTAGAAGATTTTCAAAATATAGGCCCAAAACATGCTAAAAATCGATATTTTAAGTGTCCAAAGTCGATATCTCAAATTCAGGCCTAAAACAAACCGAAAATTCGATATTTTGGGGTCCCAGAAGCGATCTGTACATGCCTACTCCGTGTTAGAGTATTTTCAAAATACAAGCCCAAAACATACTGAAAATCGATCTTGTAAGTACCCAAAAGTTGATATGTGCATGCATCTTCTGTACCCGTTTATATCTCAAATTCAGGCTCAAAACACTCAAAAATTTCTGTATTTTTGGGTCCTAGAAGTGATCTGTACATGCCTACTGCTAGTTAGAATGCTTTCAAGATGCAGACCTAAAACATGCTCAAAATCAATATTTTAGGTGACCAAAAGTCGATATGTGCATGCATCTTCAGTACACATTTATATCTCAAATTCAGAGTAAAAAAACGAAAATTCGATATTTTGGGGTCCCAGAAGCGATCTGTACCTGCTTACTCCGTGTTAGGGTATTTTCAAAATACAGGCCCAAAACATGCTGAAAATCTATATTTTAGGTGTCCAAAGTCAATATGTGCATGCATCTTCTGTACCCGTTTATATCTCAAATTCAGGCTCAAACCAACCGAAAATTCGATATTTTGGAATCCCAGAAGCGATCTGTACATACCTACTCAGTGCTAGAATATTTTCAAAATATATGCCCAAAACATGCTAAAAATCGAAATTTTAGGTGCCCAAAGTCGATATCTCAAGTTCAGGCCCAAAACACACGAAAATTCGATATTTTTGGGTCCCAGAAGCGATCTGTACATGCCTACTCAGTGCAAGAATGTTTTCAAAATATAGACTCAAAACATGCTAAAAATAAATATTTTAAGTGTCCAAAGTCGATATGTGCATGCATGTTCTGTACCCGTTTATATTTCAAGTTCAGGATCAAAACACCCGAAAATTCGGTATTTATGGGTCCTAGAAGCGATCTGTACATGCATACTCCTAGTTAGAATGCTTTCAAGATATAGACCTAAAACATGCCAAAAATCGATATTTTAAGAGCCCAAAGTCGATATCTCAAATTCAGGCCAAAAACACCCGAAAACTCGATATTTTGTAGTCCCAGAAGTGATATGTATATGCCGACTCAGATACAGGACCAAAACATGCTAAAAATCGATATTTTAGGTGCCTAAAGTCGATATCTCAAATTCAGGCCCAAAACACCCGAAAATTCGATATTTTGGGGTCCCAGAAACGATCTGTACATGCCTACTCCGTGTTAGAGTATTTTAAAAATACAGGCCTAAAACATACTGAAAATTGATCTTTTAAGTGCCCAAAAGTCGATATGTGCATGCATCTTCTGCACCCGTTTATATCCCAAATTCAACCTCAAAACACCCGAAAATTCGATATTTTGGGGTCCCAGAAGCGATCTGTACATGCCTACTCAGTGCTAGAATGTTTTTTAATATATAGGCTAAAAAACATGCTAAAAATCGATATTTCAAGTGTCCAAAATCGATTTGTGCATGCACCTTCTGTACCCGTTTATATCTCAAATTCAGGCTCAAAACACACAAAAATTACGTATTTTTTAGTCCTAGAAGCGATCTGTACACGCCTACTGCTAGTTAGAATGCTTTCAAGATACAGACCTAAAACATGCTCAAAATCGATATTTTAGGTGCCCAAAAGTCGATATGTGAATGCATCGTTTATATCTCAAATTCAGGCTAAAAAAAAAAAAAAAACGGAAATTCGATATTTTGGGGTCTCAGAAGCGATCTGTACCTGCTTACTCCGTGTTAGAGTATTTTCAAAATACATTCCCAAAACATGCTGAAAATCGATATTTTAGGTGTCCAAAGTCAATATGTGCATGCATCTTCTATACCCGTTTATATCTCAAATTCAGGCTCAAAAAACACGAAAATTTGATATTTTGGGGTCCCAGAAGCGATCTGTACATGCCTACTGAGTGCTAGAATATTTTCAAAATATAGGCCCAAAGCATGCTAAAAATCGATATTTTAGGTGCCCAAAGTCGATATCTCAAATTCAGGCCCAAAACACCCGAAAAATTCGATATTTTGGGGTCCCAGAAGTGATCTGTACATGCCTACTCAATGTTAGAGTATTTTTAAAATACAGGCCCAAAACATCCTGAAAATCGATATTTTAGGTGCCCAAAGTCAATATGTGCATGCATCTTCTGTACCCGTTTATATCTCAAATTCAGGCTCAAACCAACCGAAAATTCGATATTTTGGAATCCCAGAAGCGATCTGTACATACTTACTCAGTGCTAGAATATTTTCAAAATATATGCCCAAAACATGCTAAAAATCGAAATTTTAGGTGCCCAAAGTCGATATCTCAAGTTCAGGCCCAAAACACACGAAAATTCGATATTTTTGGGTCCCAGAAGCGATCTGTACATGCCTACTCAGTGCAAGAATGTTTTCAAAATATAGACTCAAAACATGCTAAAAATCGATATTTTAAGTGTCCAAAGTCGATATGTGCATGCATGTTCTGTACCCGTTTATATTTCAAGTTCAGGATCAAAACACCCGAAAATTCGGTATTTATGGGTCCTAGAAGCGATCTGTACATGCATACTCCTAGTTAGAATGCTTTCAAGATATAGACCTAAAACATGCCAAAAATCGATATTTTAAGAGCCCAAAGTCGATATCTCAAATTCAGGCCAAAAACACCCGAAAACTCGATATTTTGGAGTCCCAGAAGTGATATGTATATGCCGACTCAGATACAGGACCAAAACATGCTAAAAATCGATATTTTAGGTGCCTAAAGTCGATATCTCAAATTCAGGCCCAAAACACCCGAAAATTCGATATTTTGGGGTCCCAGAAACGATCTGTACATGCCTACTCCTTGTTAGAGTATTTTAAAAATACAGGCCTAAAACATACTGAAAATTGATCTTTTAAGTGCCCAAAAGTCGATATGTGCATGCATCTTCTGCACCCGTTTATATCCCAAATTCAACCTCAAAACACCCGAAAATTCGATATTTTGGGGTCCCAGAAGCGATCTGTACATGCCTACTCAGTGCTAGAATGTTTTTTAATATATAGGCTAAAAAACATGCTAAAAATCGATATTTCAAGTGTCCAAAGTCGATTTGTGCATGCACCTTCTGTACCCGTTTATATCTCAAATTCAGGCTCAAAACACCCAAAAATTACGTATTTTTTAGTCCTAGAAGCGACCTGTACACGCCTACTGCTAGTTAGAATGCTTTCAAGATACAGACTTAAAACATGCTCAAAATCGATATTTTAGGTGCCCAAAAGTCGATATGTGAATGCATCGTTTATATCTCAAATTCAGGCTAAAAAAAAAAAAAAAGGAAATTCGATATTTTGGGGTCTCAGAAGCGATCTGTACCTGCTTACTCCGTGTTAGAGTATTTTCAAAATACAGGCCCAAAACATGCTGAAAATCGATATTTTAGGTGTCCAAAGTCAATATGTGCATACATCTTCTATAACCGTTTATATCTCAAATTCAGGCTCAAAACACCCGAAAATTTGATATTTTGGGGTCCCAGAAGCGATCTGTACATGCCTACTCAGTGCTAGAATATTTTCAAAATATAGGCCCAAAGCATGCTAAAAATCGATATTTTGGTGTCCCAGAAACGATCTGTACATGCCTACTCCATGTTAGAGTATTTTCAAAATACAGGCCTAAAACTTCCTAAAAATCGATATTTTAGGTGCCCAAAGTCAATATGTGCATGCATCTTCTGTACCCGTTTATATCTCAAATTCAGGCTCAAACCAACCGAAAATTAGATATTTTGGAATCCCAGAAGTGAACTGTACATACCTACTCAGTGCTAGAATATTTTCAAAATATATGCCCAAAACATGCTAAAAATCGAAATTTTAGGTGCCCAAAGTCGATATCTCAAGTTCAGGCCCAAAACTCACGAAAATTCGATATTTTTGGGTCCCAGAAGCGATCTGTACATGCCTACTCAGTGCGAGAATGTTTTCAAAATATAGACTCAAAACATGCTAAAAATCGATATTTTAAGTGTCCAAAGTCGATATGTGCATGCATGTTCTGTACCCGTTTATATTTCAAATTCAGGATCAAAACACCCGAAAATTCGGTATTTATGGGTCCTAGAAGCGATCTGTACATGCCTACTCCTAGTTAGAATGCTTTCAAGATATAGACCTAAAACATGCCAAAAATCGATATTTTAAGAGCCCAAAATCGATATCTCAAATTCAGGCCAAAAACACCCGAAAACTCGATATTTTGGAGTCCCAGAAGTGATATGTATATGCCGACTCAGATACAGGACCAAAACATGCTAAAAATCGATATTTTAGGTGCCTAAAGTCGATATCTCAAATTCAGGCCCAAAACACCCGAAAATTCGATATTTTGGGGTCCCAGAAACGATCTGTACATGCCTACTCCTTGTTAGAGTATTTTAAAAATACAGGCCTAAAACATACTGAAAATTGAACTTTTAAGTGCCCAAAAGTCGATATGTGCATGCATCTTCTGCACCCGTTTATATCCCAAATTCAACCTCAAAACACCCGAAAATTCGATATTTTGGGGTCCCAGAAGCGATCTGTACATGCCTACTCAGTGCTAGAATGTTTTTTAATATATAGGCTAAAAAACATGCTAAAAATCGATATTTCAAGTGTCCAAAATCGATTTGTGCATGCACCTTCTGTACCCGTTTATATCTCAAATTCAGGCTCAAAACACCCAAAAATTACGTATTTTTTAGTCCTAGAAGCGATCTGTACACGCCTACTGCTAGTTAGAATGCTTTCAAGATACAAACCTAAAACATGCTCAAAATCGATATTTTAGGTGCCCAAAAGTCGATATGTGAATGCATCGTTTATATCTCAAATTCAGGCTAAAAAAAAAAAAAAAGGAAATTCGATATTTTGGGGTCTCAGAAGCGATCTGTACCTGCTTACTCCGTGTTAGAGTATTTTCAAAATACAGGCCCAAAACATGCTGAAAATCGATATTTTAGGTGTCCAAAGTCAATATGTGCATGCATCTTCTATACCCGTTTATATCTCAAATTCAGGCTCAAAACACCCGAAAATTTGATATTTTGGGGTCCCATAAGCGATCTGTACATGCCTAAAATATCGATTTTGAGCATGTTTTGGGTCTGTATCTTGAAAACATTCTAACCAGGAGTAGGCATGTAGAGATCGCTTCTAGGACCCAAAAATACCGAATTTTCGGGTGTTTTGAGCCTGAATTTGAGATATAAACGGGTAAAGAAGGTACATGCACAATATTATCGACTTTGGAAACTTAAAATATCGATTTTTGGCATGTTTTCAGCCAATGTTTTAAAAACATTCTAGAACTGAGTAGGCATGTACAGATCGCTTCTGGGACCCAAAAATATAGAATTTTCGGGTGTTTGGAGCCTGAATTTGAGATATAAACGGGTACAGAAGATGCATGCACATATCGACTTTTGGGCACCTAAAAGATCAATTTTAAACATGTTTTGGGCCTGTATTTTGAAAATACTCTAACATGGAGTAGGCATGTACAGATCGCTTCTGGGACCTCAAAATATCGATTTTTCGGGTGTTTTAAGCCTGAATTTGAGATATAAACGGGTACAGAAGATGCATGCACATATTGACTTTGTTCACCTAAATGATCGATTTTCAGTATGTTTTGGGCCTCTATTTTGAAAATACTCTACCACGGAGTAGCCATGTACAGATCGCTTCTGGGACCCCAAAATATCGAATTTTCGAATGTTTTGGGCCTGAATTTGAGATATCGACTCGGTGCACTTAAAATATCGATTTTTAGCATGTTTTGGAACTATATTTTGAAAACATTCTAGCAATGAGTAGGCATGTACAGATTGCTTCTGGGACCCCAAAACATCGAATTTTCCGTTGTTTTGAGGTTGAACTTGGGATATAAACGGGTGCAGAAGATGCATACACATATTGACTCTGGGCACCTAAAATATCTATATTCAGCATGTTTTGGGCTTGTATCTGAGTAGGCATGTACAGATTGCTTTAAGGACCCCAAAATATCGAATTTTAGGGTGTTTGGAGCCTGAATTTGAGATATAAACGGGTACAGAAGATGAATGCACATATCGACTTTTGGGCACCTAAAAGATCGATTTTCAGTATGTTTTGGGACTGTATTTTAAAAAATACTCTAACACGGAGTAGGCATGTAAAGATCGCTTCTGGGACCCCAAAATATCGAATTTTCGGGTGTTTTGGGTCTGAGTTTGAGATATCGACTTTGGGCACCTAAAATATCGATTTAACATGTTTTGGGCCTATATTTTGAAAATATTCTAGCACTGAGTACAGATCGTTTCTGGAACCCCAAAATATCGAATTTTCTAGTGTTTCGAGCCTGAATTTGAGATATAAACGGGTACAGAAGATGCAAGCACATATTTACTTTGGGCACCTAAAATATTGATTTTCAGCATATTTTCTGCCTGTATTTTGAAAATACTCTAACACGGAGTAGGCATGTACAGATCGCTTCTAGGACCCAAAAATACCGAATTTTCGAGTGTTTTGAGCCTGAATTTGAGATATAAACGGGTACTGATGATCCATGCGCATATCGACTTTTGGGCACCTAAAATATCGATTTTGGGCATGTTTTGGGTCTGTATCTTGAAAACATTCTAACCAGGAGTAGGCATGTACAGATCGCTTCTGGGACCCCAAAATATCGAATTTTCGGGGGTTTTGAGCCTGAATTTGAGATATATACGGGTACTGAAGATGCATTCGCATATCGACTTTTGGGCAACTAAAATATCGATTTTCAGTATGTTTTGGGCCTCTATTTTGAAAATACTCTACCACGAAGTAGCCATGTACAGATTGCTTCTGGGACCCCAAAAAAACGAATTTTCGGGTGTTTTGAGCCTGAATTTGAGATATAAACGGGTGCAGAAGATGAATACACATATTGACTTTGGGCACCTATAATATCGATTTTAAGCATGTTTTGGGTCTCTATCTTGAAAACATTCTAACCAGGAGTAGGCATGTACAGATCGCTTCTGGGACCCCAAAATATCGAATTTTCGAGTGTTTTTAGCCTGAATTTGAGATATAAACGGGTACTGATGATCCATGCACATATCGACTTTTGGGCACCTAAAATATCGATTTTAAGCATGTTTTGGGTCTGTATCTTGAAAACATTCAAACCAGGAGTAGGCATGTACAGATCGCTTCTGGGACCCCAAAATATCGAATTTTCGAGTGTTTTTAGCCTGAATTTGAGATATAAACGGGTACTGAAGATGCATTCACATATCGACTTTTGGGCACCTAAAAGATCGATTTTCAGTATGTTTTGGGCCTATAGTTTGAAAATAATCTAGCGCTTAGTAGGCATGTACAGTTAGCTTCTGGAACCCAAAAATATCTAATTTTCGGGTGTTTTGAGGTTGAATTTGAGATATAAACGGGTGCAGAAGATGCAAACACATATTGACTTTGGGAACCTATAAAATCGATTTTCAGCATGTTTTGGGCCTGTATTTTGAAAACATTCTAACTAGGAGTAGGCATGTACAGATTGCTTCTAGGACCCAAAAATACCGATTTTTCGGGTGTTTTGAGGTTGAATTTGGGATATAAACGGGTGCAGAAGATGCATACACATATTAACTTTGGGCACCTAAAATTTCGATTTTCAGTGTGTTTTGGGCCTGTATCTGAGTAGGCATGTACAGATCGCTTGTGCGACCCTATAATGTCGAATTATCGGGTGTTTGGAGCCTGAATTTGAGATCTAAACGGGTACAGAAGATGCATGCACATATCGACTTTTGGGCACATAAATGATCGATTTTCAGTACTTTTTGGGCCTCTATTTTGAAAATACTCTACCACGGAGTAGCCATGAACTGATCGCTTCTGGGACCCCAAAATATCGAATTTTCGAATGTTTTGGGCCTGAATTTGAGATATCGACTTTGTGCACTTAAAATATCGATTTTCAGTATGTTTTGGGCCTGTATTTTAAAAAATACTCTAACACGGAGTAGGCATGTACAGATCGCTTCTGGGATCCCAAAATATCAAATTTTCGGGTGATTTTGGCCTGAATTTGAGATATCGACTTTGTTCACCTAAAATATCGATTTTAGCATGCTTTGGGCCTATATTTTGAAAATATTCTAGCACTGAGTACAGATTGTTTCTGGGACCCCAAAATATCGAATTTTCGGGTGTTTTGAGCCTGAATTTGAGATATAAACGTGTACAGAAGGTACATGCACATATCGACTTTGGAAACTTAAAATATCGATTTTTAGCATGTTTTCAGCCAATGTTTTGAAAACATTCTGGCACTGAGTAGGCATGTACAGATCGCTTCTAGGACCCAAAAATACCGAATTTTCGGGTGTTTGGAGCCTGAATTTGAGATATAAACGGGTACAGAAGATGCATGCACATATCGACTTTTGGGCACCTAAAAGATCAATTTTTAACATGTTTTGGGCCTGTACTTTGAAAATACTCTAACACGGAGTAGGCATGTACAGATCGCTTCTGGGACCTCAAAATATCGATTTTTCGGGTGTTTTGAGGCTGAATTTAAGATATAAACGGATACAGAAGATGCATGCACATATTGACTTTGTTCACCTAAAAGATCAATTTTCAATATGTTTTGGGCCTCTATTTTGAAAATACTCTACCACGGAGTAGCCATATACAGATCGCTTCTGGTACCCCAAAATATCGAATTTTCTAATGTTTTGGGCCTGAATTTCAGATATCGACTTTGTGCACTTAAAATATCAATTTTTAGCATGTTTTGGAACTATTTTTTGAAAAACATTCTAGCAATGAGTAGGCATGTACAGATTGCTTCTGGGACCCCAAAATATCGAATTTTCGGGTGTTTGGAGCCTGAATTTGAGATATAAACGGGTACAGAAGATAAATGCACATATCGACTTTTGAGCACCTAAAAGATCGATTTTCAGTATGTTTTGGGCCTGTATTTTAAAAAATACTCTAACACGGAGTAGGCATGTTAAGATCGCTTCTGGGACCCCAAAATATCAAATTTTCGGGTGTTTTTGGCCATAATTTGAGATATCGACTTTGGGCACCTAAAATATCGATTTTAGCATGTTTTGGGCCTATATTTTAAAAATATTCTAGCACTGAGAACAGATCGTTTCTGGGACCCCAAAATATCGAATTTTCGGGTGTTTTGAGCCTGAATTTGAGATATAAACGGGTACAGAAGATGTATGCACATATTGACTTTGGGCACCTAAAATATTTATTTTTAGCAGGTTTTCTGCCTGTATTTTGAAAATACTTTAACACGGAGTAGGCATGTAAATATCGCTTCTGGGACCCCAAAATATCGAGTTTTCGAGTGTTTTGAGCCTGCAATTGAGATATAAACGGGTACTGAATATGCATGCACATATCGACTTTTGGGCACATAAATGATCGATTTTCAGTATGTTTTGGGCCTGTATTTTGAAAATGCTCTAACACGGAGTAGGCATGTACAACTCGCTTCTGGAACCCCAAAATATCGAATTTTACGGTGTTTTGGGCCTGAATTTGAGATATCGACTTTGGGCACCTAAAATATCGATTTTTAGCATGTTTTGGGACTATATTTTGAAAATATTCAAGCACTTAGTAGGCATGTACAGATCGCTTCTGGGACCACAAAATACCGAATTTTAGGGTGTTTTGAGCCTGAATTTGAGATATAAACGGGTACAGAAGATGCATGCACATATCGACTTTTGGGCACCTAAAAGATCGATTTTCAGTATGTTTTGGGCTTGTATTTTAAAAATACTCTAACACGGAGTAGGTATGCTCAAATCGCTTCTGGGACCCCAAAATATCGAATTTTCGGGTGTTTTGGGCCTGATTTTGAGATATCGACGTTGGGCACCTAAAATATCGATTTTTAGCATGTTTTGGGACTATATTTTGAAAATATTCTAGCACTGAGTAGGCATGTACAGATTGCTTCTGGGACATCAAAATATCAAATTTTCGGGTGTATTGAGCCTGAGTTTGTGATATAAACGGGTACTGATGATTCATGCACATATCGACTTTTGGGCACCTAAAATATCGATTTTGAGCATGTTTTGGGTCTGTATCTTGAAAACATTCTAACCAGGAGTAGGCATGTACAGATCGCTTATAGGACCCAAAAATACAGAATTTTCGGGTGTTTTGAGCCTGAATTTGAGATATAAACGGGTAAAGAAGGTACATGCACAATATTATCGACTTTGGAAACTTAAAATATCGATTTTTGGCATGTTTTCAGCCAATGTTTTGAAAACATTCAAGCACTTAGTAGGCATGTACAGATCGCTTCTAGGACCCAAAAATACCGAATTTTCGGGTGTTTGGAGCCTGAATTTGAGATATAAACGGGTACAGAAGATGCATGCACATATCGACTTTTGGGCACCTAAAAGATCAATTTTAAACATGTTTTGGGCCTGTATTTTGAAAATACTCTAACACGGAGTAGGCATGTACAGATCGCTTCTGGGACCTCAAAATATCGATTTTTCGGGTGTTTTGAGGCTGAATTTGAGATATAAACGGGTACAGAAGATGCATGCACATATTGACTTTGTTCACCTAAAAGATCGATTTTCAGTATGTTTTGGGCCTCTATTTTGAAAATACTCTACTACGGAGTAGCCATGTACAGATCGCTTCTGGGACCCCAAAATATCGAATTTTCGAATGTTTTGGGCCTGAATTTGAGATATCGACTCGGTGCACTTAAAATATCGATTTTTTAGCATGTTTTAGAACTATACTTTGAAAACATTCTAGCAATGAGTAGGCATGTACAGATTGCTTCTGGGACCCCAAAACATCGAATTTTCCGGTGTTTTGAGGTTGAAATTGGGATATAAACGGGTGCAGAAGATGCATACACATATTGACTCTTGGCACCTAAAATATCTATATTCAGCATGTTTTGGGCCTGTATCTGAGTAGGCATGTACAGATTGCTTTAAGGACCCCAAAATATCGAATTTTAGGGTGTTTGGAGCCTGAATTTGAGATATAAACGGGTACAGAAGATGAATGCACATATCGACTTTTGGGCACCTAAAAGATCGATATTCAGTATGTTTTGGTCCTGTATTTTAAAAAATACTCTAACACGGAGTAGGCATGTAAAGATCGCTTCTGGGACCCAAAAATATCGAATTTTCGGGTGTTTCGAGCCTGAATTTGAGATATAAACGGGTACAGAAGATGCAAGCACAGATTTACTTTGGGCACCTAAAATATTGATTTTCAGCATGTTTTCTGCCTGTATTTTGAAAATACTCTAACACGGAGTAGGCATGTACAGATCGCTTCTGGGACCCCAAAATATCGAATTTTCGAGTGTTTTGAGCCTGAATTTGAGATATAAACGGGTACTGATGATCCATGCACATATCGACTTTTGGGCACCTAAAATATCGATTTTGGGCATGTTTTGGGTCTGTATCTTGAAAACATTCTATCCAGGAGTAGGCATGTACAGATCGCTTCTGGGACCCCAAAATATCGAATTTTCCGGCGTTTTGAGCCTGAATTTGAGATATATACGGGTACTGAAGATGCATTCACATATCGACTTTTCGGCACCTAAAAGATCGATTTTCAGTACTTTTTGGGCCTCTATTTTGAAAATACTCTACCACGGAGTAGCCATGTACTGATCGCTTCTGGGACCCCAAAATATCGAATTTTCGAATGTTTTGGGCCTGAATTTGAGATATCGACTTTGTGCACTTAAAATATCAATTTTTAGCATGTTTTGGAAATATTTTTTGAAAACATTCTAGCAATGAGTAGGCATGTACAGATTGCTTCTGGGACCCCAAAATATCGAATTTTCGGGTGTTTGGAGCCTGAATTTGAGATATAAACGGGTACAGAAGATAAATGCACATATCGACTTTTGAGCACCTAAAAGATCGATTTTCAGTATGTTTTGAGCCTGTATTTTTAAAAATACTCTAACACGGAGTAGGCATGTTAAGATCGCTTCTGGGACCCCAAAATATCAAATTTTCGGGTGTTTTTGGCCATAATTTGAGATATCGACTTTGGGCACCTAAAATATCGATTTTAGCATGTTTTGGGCCTATATTTTAAAAATATTCTAGCACTGAGTACAGATCGTTTCTGGGACCCCAAAATATCGAATTTTCGGGTGTTTTGAGCCTGAATTTGAGATATAAACGGGTACAGAAGATGTATGCACATATTGACTTTGGGCACCTAAAATATTTATTTTTAGCAAGTTTTCTGCCTGTATTTTGAAAATACTTTAACACGGAGTAGGCATGT
Source organism: Petrolisthes cinctipes (assembly GCA_033782935.1). Classification (NCBI taxonomy): domain Eukaryota; kingdom Metazoa; phylum Arthropoda; class Malacostraca; order Decapoda; family Porcellanidae; genus Petrolisthes; species Petrolisthes cinctipes. Next base: position 5,575,538 of record JAWQEG010000015.1, read on the forward strand.
AAATATCGCTTCTGGGACCCCAAAATATCGAATTTTCGAGTGTTTTGAGCCTGCAATTGAGATATAAACGGGTACTGAATATGCATGCACATATCGACTTTTGGGCACCTAAAATATCGATTTTAGCATGTTTTGGGTCTGTATCTTGAAAACATTCTAACTAGAAGTAGGCATTTACAGATCGCTTCTAGGACCCAAAAATACCGAATTTTCGTGTGATTTGAGCCTAAATTTGAGATATAAACGGGTACAGAAGATGCATGCACATATAGACTTTGGACACTTAAGATATCGATTTTTAGCATGTTTTGGAACATATATTTTGAAAATATTCTCGCACTGAGTATGCATGTACAGATCGCTTCTGGGTCCTCAAAATATAGAATTTTAGGGTGTTTTGAGGCTGAATTTGAGATATAAACGGATACAGAAGATGCATGCACACATCGACTTTGGACACTTAAAATATCGATTATTAGTATGTTTTGAGCCTATATTTTGAAAACATTCTAGCACTGACTAGGCATGTACAGATTGCTTCTGGGACCCCAAAATATCGAATTTTCGGGTGTTTTGAGGTTGAATTTGTGATATAAACGGGTGCAGAAGATGCATACACATATTGACTCTGGGCACCTAAAATATTGATTTTCAGCATGTTTTGGGCCTGTATCTGAGTAGGCATCTACAGATTGCTTTAAGGACCCCAAAATATCGAATTTTAGGGTGTTTAGAGCCTGAATTTGAGATATAAACCGATACAGAAGATGAATGCACATATCGACTTTTGGGCACGTAAAAGATCCATTTTCAGTATGTTTTGGGCCTGTATTTTGAAAATACTCTAATACGGAGTAGGCATGTACAGATCGCTTCTGGGGCCCAAAAACATCGAATTTTCGGGTGTTTTGGGCCTGAATTTGAGATATCGACTTTGGGCACCTAAAATATCGATTTTAGCATGTTTTGGGCCTATATTTTAAAAATATTCTAGCACTGATTACAGATTGTTTCTGGGACCCCAAAATATCGAATTTTCGGGTGTTTTGAGGCTGAATTTGAGATATAAACGGGTACAGAAGATGCATGCACACATCGACTTTGGACACTTAAAATATCGATCATTAGCATGTTTTCAGCCTATATTTTGAAAACATTCTAGCACTGAGTAGGCATGTACAGATTGCTTCTGGGACCCCAAAATATAGAATTTTTGGGTGTTTTGAGGTTGAATTTTGGATATAAACGGGTGCAGAAGATGCATACACATATTGACTCTGGGCACCTAAAATATCGATTTTCAGCATGTTTTGGGCCTGTATCTGAGTAGGCATCTACAGATTGCTTTAAGGACCCCAAAATATCGAATTTTAGGGTGTTTAGAGCCTGAATTTGAGATATAAACGGATACAGAAGATGAATGCACATATCGACTTTTGGGCACGTAAAAGATCGATTTTCAGTATGTTTTGGGCCTGTATTTTGAAAATACTCTAACACGGAGTAGGCATGTACAGATCGCTTCTGGGACCCCAAAATATCGAATTTTCGGGTGTTTTGGGCCTGAATTTGAGATATCGACTTTGGGCACCTAAAATATCGATTTTAGCATGTTTTGGGCCTATATTTTGAAAATATTCTAGCACTGATTACAGATTGTTTCTGGGACCCCAAAATATCGAATTTTCGGGTGTTTTGAGGCTGAATTTGAGATATAAACGGGTACAGAAGATGCATGCACACATCGACTTTGGACACTTAAAATATCGATCATTAGCATGTTTTAAGCCTATATTTTGAAAACATTCTAGCACTGAGAAGGCATGTACAGATTGCTTCTGGGACCCCAAAATATCGAATTTTCGGGTGTTTTGAGGTTGAATTTGGGATATAAACGGGTGCAGAAGATGCATACACATATTGACTCTGGGCACCTAAAATATCGATTTTCAGCATGTTTTTGGCCTGTATCTGAGTAGGCATGTACAGATTGCTTTAAGGACCCCAAAATATCGAATTTTCGGGTGTTTGGAGCCAGAATTTGAGATATAAACGGGTTTTAGAAGATGAATGCACATATCGACTTTTGGGCACCTAAAAGATCGATTTTCAGTATGTTTTGGGCCTGTATTTTGAAAATACTCTAGCACTTAGTAGGCATGTACATATCGCTTCTTGGACCCCAAAATATCAAATTTTCGGGTGTTTTGGGCCTGAATTTGAGATATCGACTTTGGGCACCTAAAATATCGATTTTAGCATGTTTTGGGTCTGTATCTTGAAAACATTCTAACTAGGACTAGGCATGTACAGATCGCTTCTAGGACCCAAAAATATCGAATTTTAGGGTGTTTGGAGGTTGAATTTGAGATATAAACGGGTACAGAAGATAATTGCACATATCGACTTGTGGGCACCTAAAAGATCGATTTTCAGTATGGTTTTTGCCTGTAATTTGAAAATACTCTAACAAGGAGTAGGCATGTACAGATCGCTTCTGGGTCCCCAAAATATCGAATTTTAGGGTGTTTTGGGCCTGAATTTGAGATATCGACTATGTGCACCTAAAATATCGATTTTATTATGTTTTGGGCCTATATTTAAAAAAAATATTCTAGCACTGAGTACAGATCGTTTCTGGGACCGCAAAATATCGAATTTTCGGGTGTTTCGAGCCTGAATTTGAGATATAAACGGGTACAGAAGATGCATGCACGTATTGACTTTGTGCACCTAAAATATTGATTTTCTGCATGTTTTGGGCCTGTATTTTGAAAATACTCTAACACGGAATAGGCATGTACAGATCGCTTCTGGGACCCCAAAATATCGAATTTTCCGGTGTTTGGAGTCTGAATTTGAGATATAAACGGGTACAGAAGATGAATGCACATATCGACTTTTGGGCACCTAAAAGATCGATTTTCAGTATGTTTTGTGCCTGTATTTTTAAAAATACTCTAGCACGGAGTAGGCATGTACAGATCGCTTCTTGGACCCGAAAATATCGAATTCGCGGGTGTTTTGGGCCTGAATTTGAGATATCGACTTTGGGCACCTAAAATATCGATTTTCAACATGTTTTTGGCCTGTATTTTGAAAATATTCTAACACGGAGTATGCATGTACAGATCGCTTCTGGGACCACAAAATATCTAATTTTTGGGTGTTTTGAACCTGAATTTGAGATATAAACGGGTACTGAAGATGCATGCGCATATCGACTTTTGGGCACCTAAAATATCGATTTTTAGCATGTTTTGGGTCTGCATCTTGAAAACATTCTAACTAGGAGTAGGCATGTACAGATCGCTTCTGGGACCTCAAAATATCGATTTTTCGGGTGTTTTAAGCCTGAATTTGAGATATAAACGGGTACAGAAGATGCATGCACATATCGACTTTGGACACTTAAAATATCGATTTTTAGGATGTTTTGAGCCTATATTTTGAAAATATTCTAGCACTGAGTACAGATCGTTTCGTGGACCCCAAAATATCGAATTTTAGGGTGTTTGGAGCTTGAATTTGAGATATAAACGGGTACAGAAGATCATTGCACATATCGACTTTTGGGCACCTAAAAGATCGATTTTCAGTATGTTTTTTGCCTATATTTTGAAAATACTCTAACAAAGAGTAGGCATGTACAGATCGCTTCTGGGACCCCAAAATATCGAATTTTCGGGTATTATGGGCCTGAATTTGAGATATCGACTTTGGGCACCTAAAATATCGATTTTATTATGTTTTGGGCATATATTTAAAAAAAATATTCTAGAACTGAGTACAGATCGTTTCTGGGACCGCAAAATATCGAATTTTCGGGTGTTTCGAGCCTGAATTTGAGATATAAACGGGTACAGAAGATGCATGCACATATTGACTTTGGGCACCTAAAATATTGATTTTCTGCATGTTTTGGGCCAGTATTTTGAAAATACTCTAACACGGAGTAGGCATGTACAGATCGCTTCTGGGACCCCAAAATATCGAATTTTCGGGTGTTTTGGGCCTGAATTTGAGATATCGACTTTGGGCACCTAAAATATCGATTTTAGCATGTTTTGGGCCTATATTTTGAAAAAATTCTAGCACTGAGTACAGATCATTTCGGGGACCCCAAAATATCGAATTTTCGGGTGTTTTGAGCCTGAATTTGAGATATATACGGGTACTATAGATGCATGCACATATCGACTTTTGGGCACCTAAAAGATCGATTTTCAGTATGTTTTGGGCCTCTATTTTGAAAATACTCAACCACGGAGTAGCCATGTACAGATTGCTTCTGGGACCCCAAAATATCGAATTTTCGAATGTTTTGGGCCTGAATTTGAGATATCGACTTTGTACACTTAAAATATCGATTTTTAGCATGTTTTGAAACTATATTTTGAAAACATTCTAGCAATGAGTAGGCATGTACAGATTGCTTCTGGGACCCCAAAATATCGAATTTTCGGGTGTTTGGAGCCTGAATTTGAGATATAAACGGGTTCAGAAGATGAATGCACATATTGACTTTTGGGCACCAAAAAGATCGATTTTCAGTATGTTTTGGGCCCGTTTTTTAAAAAATACTCTAACACGAGTAGGTATGTACAGATCGCTTCTGGGACCCCAAAATATCAAATTTTCGGGTGTTTTGGGCCTGAATTTGAGATATCGACTTTCGGCACCTAAAATATCGATTTTAGCATGTTTTGGGCCTATATTTTGAAAATATTCTAGCACTGAGTACAGATCGTTTCTGGGACCCCAAAATATCGAATTTTCGGGTGTTTCGAGCCTGAATTTGAGATAAAAACGGATACAGAAGATGCATGCACATATTGACTTTGTGCACCTAAAATATTTACTTTCAGCATGTTTTCAGCCTGTATTTTGAAAATACTCTAACACGGAGTAGGCATGTACAGATCGCTTCTGGGAAACCAAAATATCGAATTTTCGGGTGTTTTGAGCCTGCATTTGAGATATAAACGGGTACAGAAAATGCATGCACCCCGTTTATATCTCAAATTCAGGTTCAAAACACCCAAAAATTAGATATTTTGGGGTCCCAGAAGCGATCTGTACATGCATACTCCGTGTTAGAATATTTTCAAAATACAGGCCAAAAACATGTTGAAAATCGATATTTTAGGTGCCCAAAGTCGATATCTCAAATTCAGGCCCAAAACACCCGCGAATTCGATATTTTCGGGTCCAAGAAGCGATCTGTACATGCCTACTCCGTGCTAGAGTATTTTTAAAAATACAGGCACAAAACATACTGAAAATCGATCTTTTATGTGCCCAAAAGTCGATATGTGCATTCATCTTCTGTACCCGTTTATATCTCAAATTCAGACTCCAAACACCGGAAAATTCGATATTTTGGGGTCCCAGAAGCGATCTGTACATGCCTATTCCGTGTTAGAGTATTTTCAAAATACAGGCCCAAAACATGCAGAAAATCAATATTTTAGGTGCACAAAGTCAATACGTGCATGCATCTTCTGTACCCGTTTATATCTCAAATTCAGGCTCGAAACACCCGAAAATTCGATATTTTGCGGTCCCAGAAACGATCTGTACTCAGTGCTAGAATATTGTTTTTAAATATAGGCCCAAAACATAATAAAATCGATATTTTAGGTGCACATAGTCGATATCTCAAATTCAGGCCCAAAACACCCTAAAATTCGATATTTTGGGGACCCAGAAGCGATCTGTACATGCCTACTCCTTGTTAGAGTATTTTCAAATTACAGGCAAAAAACATACTGAAAATCGATCTTTTAGGTGCCCACAAGTCGATATGTGCAATTATCTTCTGTACCCGTTTATATCTCAAATTCAACCTCCAAACACCCTAAAATTCGATATTTTTGGGTCCTAGAAGCGATCTGTACATGCCTAGTCCTAGTTAGAATGTTTTCAAGATACAGACCCAAAACATGCTAAAATCGATATTTTAGGTGCCCAAAGTCGATATCTCAAATTCAGGCCCAAAACACCCGAAAATTTGATATTTTGGGGTCCAAGAAGCGATATGTACATGCCTACTAAGTGCTAGAGTATTTTCAAAATACAGGCCCAAAACATACTGAAAATCGATCTTTTAGGTGCCCAAAAGTCGATATGTGCATTCATCTTCTAAAACCCGTTTATATCTCAAATTCTGGCTCCAAACACCCGAAAATTCGATATTTTGGGGTCCTTAAAGCAATCTGTACATGCCTACTCAGATACAGGCCAAAAACATGCTGAAAATCGATATTTTAGGTGCCCAGAGTCAATATGTGTATGCATCTTCTGCACCCGTTTATATCCCAAATTCAACCTCAAAACACCCGAAAATTCGATATTTTGGGGTCCCAGAAGCAATCTGTACATGCCTACTCAGTGCTAGAATGTTTTCAAAATATAGGCTTAAAACATGCTAATGATCGATATTTTAAGTGTCCAAAGTCGATGTGTGCATGCATCTTCTGTACCCGTTTATATCTCAAATTCAGCCTCAAAACACCCGAAAATTCGATATTTTGGGGTCCCAGAAACAATCTGTAATCAGTGCTAGAATATTTTCAAAATATAGGCCCAAAACATGCTAAAATCGATATTTTAGGTGCCCAAAGTCGATATCTCAAATTCAGGCCCAAAACACCCGAAAATTCGATATTTTGGGGTCCCAGAAGCGATCTGTACATGCCTACTCCGTGTTAGAGTATTTTCAAAATACAGGCCCAAAACATACTGAAAATCGATCTTTTACGTGCCCAAAAGTCGATATGTGCATTCATCTTCTGTATCCGTTTATATCTCAAATTCAGGCTCTAAACACCCTAAAATTCGATATTTTGGGGTCCTTAAAGCAATCTGTAGATGCCTACTCAGATACAGGCCCAAAACATGCTGAAAATCGATATTTTAGGTGCCCAGAGTCAATATGTGTATGCATCTTCTGCACCCGTTTATATCCAAAATTCAACCTCAAAACACCCAAAAATTCTATATTTTGGGGTCCCAGAAGCAATCTGTACATGCCTACTCAGTGCTAGAATGTTTTCAAAATATAGGCTGAAAACATGCTAATGATCGATATTTTAAGTGTCCAAAGTCGATGTGTGCATGCATCTTCTGTACCCGTTTATATCTCAAATTCAGCCTCAAAACACCCGAAAATTCGATATTTTGGGGTCCCAGAAACAATCTGTAATCAGTGCTAGAATATTTTTAAAATATAGGCCCAAAACATGCTAAAATCGATATTTTAGGTGCCCAAAGTCGATATCTCAAATTCAGGCCCAAAACACCCGAAAATTCGATGTTTTGGGGCCCCAGAAGCGATCTGTACATGCCTACTCCGTATTAGAGTATTTTCAAAATACAGGCCCAAAACATACTGAAAATCGATCTTTTACGTGCCCAAAAGTCGATATGTGCATTCATCTTCTGTATCGGTTTATATCTCAAATTCAGGCTCTAAACACCCTAATATTCGATATTTTGGGGTCCTTAAAGCAATCTGTAGATGCCTACTCAGATACAGGCCCAAAACATGCTGAAAATCAATATTTTAGGTGCCCAGAGTCAATATGTGTATGCATCTTCTGCACCCGTTTATATCACAAATTCAACCTCAAAACACCCGAAAATTCGATATTTTGGGGTCCCAGAAGCAATCTGTACATGCCTAGTCAGTGCTAGAATGTTTTCAAAATATAGGCTCAAAACATACTAATAATCGATATTTTAAGTGTCCAAAGTCGATGTGTGCATGCATCTTCTGTATCCGTTTATATCTCAAATTCAGCCTCAAAACACCCTAAAATTCTATATTTTGAGGACCCAGAAGCGATCTGTACATGCATACTCAGTGCGAGAATATTTTCAAAATATATGTTCCAAAACATGCTAAAAATCGATATCTTAAGTGTCCAAAGTCTATATGTGCTTGCATCTTCTGTACCCGTTTATATCTCAAATTTAGGCTCAAATCACACGAAAATTCGGTATTTTTGGGTCCTAGAAGCGATCTGTACATGCCTACTCCTAGTTAGAATGTTTTCAAGATACAGACCCAAAACATGCTAAAATCGATATTTTAGGTGCCCAAAAGTCGATATGTGCATGCATATTCAGTACCCGTTTATATCTCAATTGCAGGCTCAAAACACTCGAAAATTCGATATTTTGGGGTCCCAGAAGCGATATTTACATGCCTACTCCGTGTTAAAGTATTTTCAAAATACAGGCAGAAAACCTGCTAAAAATAAATATTTTAGGTGCCCAAAGTCAATATGTGCATACATCTTCTGTACCCGTTTATATCTCAAATTCAGGCTCAAAACACCCGAAAATTCGATATTTTGGGGTCCCAGAAACGATCTGTACTCAGTGCTAGAATATTTTTAAAATATAGGCCCAAAACATGCTAAAATCGATATTTTAGGTGCCCAAAGTCGATATCTCAAATTATGGCCAAAAACACCCGAAAATTTGATATTTTGGGGTCCCAGAAGCGATCTTAACATGCCTACTCCGTGTTAGAGTATTTTTAAAAATACAGGCTCAAAACATACTGAAAATCGATCTTTTAGGTGCTCAAAAGTCGATATGTGCATTTATCTTCTGTACCCGTTTATATCTCAAATTCAGGCTCCAAACACCCGAAAATTCGATATTTTGGGGTCCCAGAAGCAATCTGTACATGCCTACTCATTGCTAGAATGTTTTCAAAAAATAGTTCCAAAACATGCTAAAAATTGATATTTTAAGTGCACAAAGTCGATATCTGAAATTCAGGCCCAAAACATTAGAAAATTCGATATTTTGTGGTCCCAGAAGCGATCTGTATATGGCTACTCCGTGGTAGAGTATTTTCAAAATAGAGGCCCAAAACATATTGAAAATTGATCTTTTAGGTGAACAAAGTCAATATGTGCATGCATCTTCTGTATCCGTTTATATCTTAAATTCAGCCTCAAAACACCCGAAAAATCGATATTTTGAGGTCCCAGAAGCGATCTGTACATGCCTACTCCGTGTTAGAGTATTTTCAATGTACAGGCCCAAAACATGTTAAAAATTGATCTTTTAGGTGCCCAAAAGTCGATATGTGCATGCATCTTCTGTACCCGTTTATATCTCAAATTCAGGCTCCAAACACCCGAAAATTCTATATTTTAGGGTCCCAGAAGCGATCTGTACATGCCTACTCAGTGCCAGAATGTTTTCAAAACATTGGCTGAAAACATGCTAAAAATCGATATTTTAAGTTTCCAAAGTCGATATGTGCATGTACCTTCTGTACACGTTTATATCTCAAATTCAGGCTCAAAACACCCGAAAATTCGATATTTTGGGGTCCCAGAAACAATCTGTACTCAGTGCTAGAATATTTTCAAAATATAGGCCCAAAACATGCTAAAATCGATATTTTAGGTGAACAAAGTCGATATCTCAAATTTAGGCCAAAATCACCCGAAAATTTGATATTTTGGGATCCCAGAAGCGATCTGTACATGCCTACTCCGTGTTAGAGTATTTTTTAAAATACAGGCCCAAAACATACTGAAAATCGATATTTTAAGTGCACAAAGTCGATATCTCAAATTCAGGCCCAAAACATTCGAAAATTCGATATTTTGGGGTCCCAGAAGCGATCAGTACATGGCTACTCCGTGGTAGAGTATTTTCAAAATAGAGGCCCAAAAAGTACTGAAAATCGATCTTTTAGGTGCCGAAAAGTCGATATGTGAATGCATCTTCAGTACCCGTATATATCTCAAATTCAGGCTCAAAACCCCGGAAAATTCGATATTTTGGGGTCTCAGAAGCGATCTGTACATGCCTACTCCTGGATAGAATGTTTTCAAGATACAGACCCAAAACATGCCCAAAATCGATATTTTAGGTGCCCAAAAGTCGATATGTGCATGGATCATCAGTACCCGTTTATATCTCAAATTCAGGCTCAAAACACTCGAAAATTCGATATTTTGGGGTCCCAGAAGCGATCTGTACATGCCTACTCCGTGTTAGAGTATTTTCAAAATACAGGCAGAAAACATGCTGAAAATCAATATTTTAGGTGCCCAAAGTAAATCTGTGCTTGCATCTTCTGTACCCGTTTATATCTCAAATTCAGGCTCGAAACACCCGAAAATTCGATATTTTGGGGTCCCAGAAGCGATCTTTACATGCCTACTCCGTGTTAGAGTATTTTTTAAAATACAGGACCAAAACATACTGAATATCGATCTTTTAGGTGCCCAAAAGTCGATATGTGCATTCATCTTCTGTACCCGTTTATATCTCAAATTCAGGCTCCAAACACCCTAAAATTCGATATTTTGGGGTCCTTAAAGCAATCTGTACATGCCTACTCAGATACAGGCCCAAAACATGCTGAATATAGATATTTTAGGTGCCAAGAGTCAATATGTGTATGCATCTTCTGCACCCGTTTATATCCCAAGTTCAACCTCAAAACACCGGAAAATTCGATGTTTTGGGGTCCCAGAAGCAATCTGTACATGCCTACTCATTGCTAGAATGTTTTCAAAGTATAGTTCTAAAACATGCTAAAAAATCGATATTTTAAGTGCACCGAGTCGATATCTCAAATTCAGGCCCAAAACATTCGAAAATTCGATATTTTGGGGTCCCAGAAGCGATCTGTACATGGCTACTCCGTAGTAGAGTATTTTCAAAATAGAGGCCCAAAACATACTGAAAATCGATCTTTTAGGTGAACAAAGTCAATATGTGCATGCATCTTCTGTACCCGTTTATATCTCAAATTCAGCCTCAAAACACCCGAAAAATCGATATTTTGAGGTCCCAGAAGCGATCTGTACATGCCTACTCCGTGTTAGAGTATTTTCAAAATACAGGCCCAAAACATGTTTAAAATTGATCTTTTAGGTGCCCAAAAGTCGATATGTGCATGCATCTTCTGTACCCGTTTATATCTCAAATTCAGGCTCCAAACACCCGAAAATTCGGTATTTTTGGGTCCTAGAAGCGAATCTGTACATGCCTACTAAGTGCTTGAATGTTTTCAAAACATTGGCTGAAAACATGCCAAAAATCGATATTTTAAGTTTCCAAAGTCGATAATATTGTGCATGTACCTTCTTTACCCGTTTATATCTCAAATTCAGGCTCAAAACACCCGAAAATTCTGTATTTTTGGGTCCTAGAAGCGATCTGTACATGCCTACTCCTGGTTAGAATGTTTTCAAGATACAGACCCAAAACATGCTCAAAATCGATATTTTAGGTGCCCAAAAGTCGATATGTGCATGAATCATCAGTACCCGTTTATATCACAAACTCAGGCTCAATACACCCGAAAATTTGATATTTTGATGTCCCAGAAGCAATCTGTACATGCCTACTCAGTGCTAGAATATTTTCAAAATATAGTCCCAAAACATGCTAAAAATCGATATTTTAGGTGCCCAACGTCGATATCTCAAAATCAGGCCCAAAACACCCGAAAATTCGATATTTTGGGGTCCCAGAAGCGATTTGAGCATACCTACTCCGTGTTAGAGTATTTTTAAAATACAAGCCCAAAACATACTGAAAATCGATCTTTTAGGTGCCCAAAAGTCGATATGTGCATGCATCTTCTGTACCCGTTTATATCTCAAATTCAGGCTCAAAATACCCTAAAATTCGGTATTTTGTGGTCCCAGAAGCGAGTTGTACATGCCTACTCCGTGTTAGAGCATTTTCAAAATACAGGCCCAAAACATACTGAAAATCGATCATTTATGTGCCCAAAAGTCGATATGTGCATGCATATTCAGTACCCGTTTATATCTCAATTGCAGGCTCAAAACACTCGAAAATTCGATATTTTGGGGTCCCAGAAGCGATATTTACATGCCTACTCCGTGTTAAAGTATTTTCAAAATACAGGCAGAAAACCTGCTAAAAATAAATATTTTAGGTGCCCAAAGTCAATATGTGCATACATCTTCTGTACCCGTTTATATCTCAAATTCAGGCTCAAAACACCCGAAAATTCGATATTTTGGGGTCCCAGAAACGATCTGTTCTCAGTGCTAGAATATTTTTAAAATATAGGCCCAAAACATGCTAAAATCGATATTTTAGGTGCCCAAAGTCGATATCTCAAATTATGGCCAAAAACACCCGAAAATTTGATATTTTGGGGTCCCAGAAGCGATCTTAACATGCCTACTCCGTGTTAGAGTATTTTTAAAAATACAGGCCCAAAACATACTGAAAATCGATCTTTTAGGTGCTCAAAAGTCGATATGTGCATTTATCTTCTGTACCCGTTTATATCTCAAATTCAGGCTCCAAACACCCGAAAATTCGATATTTTGGGGTCCCAGAAGCAATCTGTACATGCCTACTCATTGCTAGAATGTTTTTCAAAAAATAGTTCCAAAACATGCTAAAAATTGATATTTTAAGTGCACAAAGTCGATATCTGAAATTCAGGCCCAAAACATTAGAAAATTCGATATTTTGGGGTACCAGAAGCGATCTGTATATGGCTACTCCGTGGTAGAGTATTTTCAAAATAGAGGCCCAAAACATATTGAAAATTGATCTTTTAGGTGAACAAAGTCAATATGTGCATGCATCTTCTGTATCCGTTTATATCTTAAATTCAGCCTCAAAACACCCGAAAAATCGATATTTTGAGGTCCCAGAAGCGATCTGTACATGCCTACTCCGTGTTAGAGTATTTTCAAAGTACAGGCCCAAAACATGTTAAAAATTGATCTTTTAGGTGCCCAAAAGTCGATATGTGCATGCATCTTCTGTACCCGTTTATATCTCAAATTCAGGCTCCAAACACCCGAAAATTCGGTATTTTTGGGTCCTAGAAGCGATCTGTACATGCCTACTCAGTGCCAGAATGTTTTCAAAACATTGGCTGAAAACATGCTAAAAATCGATATTTTAAGTTTCCAAAGTCGATATGTGCATGTACCTTCTGTACACGTTTATATCTCAAATTCAGGCTCAAAACACCCGAAAATTCGATATTTTGGGGTCCCAGAAACAATCTGTACTCAGTGCTAGAATATTTTCAAAATATAGGCCCAAAGCATGCTAAAATCGATATTTTAGGTGAACAAAGTCGATATCTCAAATTCAGGCCAAAATCACCCGAAAATTTGATATTTTGGGATCCCAGAAGCGATCTGTACATGCCTACTCCGTGTTAGAGTATTTTTTAAAATACAGGCCCAAAACATACTGAAAATCGATATTTTAAGTGCACAAAGTCGATATCTCAAATTCAGGCCCAAAACATTCGAAAATTCGATATTTTGGGGTCCCAGAAGCGATCAGTACATGGCTACTCCGTGGTAGAGTATTTTCAAAATAGAGGCCCAAAAAGTACTGAAAATCGATCTTTTAGGTGCCGAAAAGTCGATATGTGAATGCATCTTCAGTACCCGTATATATCTCAAATTCAGGCTCAAAACCCCGGAAAATTCGATATTTTGGGGTCCCAGAAGCGATCTGTACATGCCTACTCCTGGATAGAATGTTTTCAAGATACAGACCCAAAACATGCCCAAAATCGATATTTTAGGTGCCCAAAAGTCGATATGTGCATGGATCATCAGTACCCGTTTATATCTCAAATTCAGGCTCAAAACACTCGAAAATTCGATATTTTGGGGTCCCAGAAGCGATCTGTACATGCCTACTCCGTGTTAGAGTATTTTCAAAATACAGGCAGAAAACATGCTGAAAATCAATATTTTAGGTGCCCAAAGTAAATCTGTGCTTGCATCTTCTGTACCCGTTTATATCTCAAATTCAGGCTCGAAACACCCGAAAATTCGATATTTTGGGGTCCCAGAAGCGATCTTTACATGCCTACTCCGTGTTAGAGTATTTTTTAAAATACAGGACCAAAACATACTGAATATCGATCTTTTAGGTGCCCAAAAGTCGATATGTGCATTCATCTTCTGTACCCGTTTATATCTCAAATTCAGGCTCCAAACACCCTAAAATTCGATATTTTGGGGTCCTTAAAGCAATCTGTACATGCCTACTCAGATACAGGCCCAAAACATGCTGAATATAGATATTTTAGGTGCCAAGAGTCAATATGTGTATGCATCTTCTGCACCCGTTTATATCCCAAGTTCAACCTCAAAATACCGGAAAATTCGATGTTTTGGGGTCCCAGAAGCAATCTGTACATGCCTACTCATTGCTAGAATGTTTTCAAAGTATAGTTCTAAAACATGCTAAAAAATCGATATTTTAAGTGCACCGAGTCGATATCTCAAATTCAGGCCCAAAACATTCGAAAATTCGATATTTTGGGGTCCCAGAAGCGATCTGTACATGGCTACTCCGTGGTAGAGTATTTTCAAAATAGAGGCCCAAAACATACTGAAAATCGATCTTTTAGGTGAACAAAGTCAATATGTGCATGAATCTTCTGTACCCGTTTATATCTCAAATTCAGCCTCAAAACACCCGAAAAATCGATATTTTGAGGTCCCAGAAGCGATCTGTACATGCCTACTCCGTGTTAGAGTATTTTCAAAATACAGGCCCAAAACATGTTTAAAATTGATCTTTTAGGTGCCCAAAAGTCGATATGTGCATGCATCTTCTGTACCCGTTTATATCTCAAATTCAGGCTCCAAACACCCGAAAATTCGGTATTTTTGGCTCCTAGAAGCGATCTGTACATGCCTACTAAGTGCTTGAATGTTTTCAAAACATTGGCTGAAAACATGCCAAAAATCGATATTTTAAGTTTCCAAAGTCGATAATATTGTGCATGTACCTTCTTTACCCGTTTATATCTCAAATGCAGGCTCAAAACACCCGAAAATTCGGTATTTTTGGGTCCTAGAAGCGATCTGTACTTGCCTACTCCTGGTTAGAATGTTTTCAAGATACAGACCCAAAACATGCTCAAAATCGATATTTTAGGTGCCCAAAAGTCGATATGTGCATGCATCATCAGTACCCGTTTATATCACAAACTCAGGCTCAATACACCCAAAAATTTGATATTTTGATGTCCCAGAAGCGATCTGTACATGCCTACTAAGTGCTTGAATATTTTCAAAATATAGTCCCAAAACATGCTAAAAATCGATATTTTAGGTGCCCAAAGTCGATATCTCAAATTCAGGCCCAAAACACCGTAAAATTCGATATTTTGGGGTTCCAGAAGCGATCTGTACATGCCTACTCCGTGTTAGAGCATTTTCAAAATACAGGCCCAAAACATACTGAAAATCGATCATTTATGTGCCCAAAAGTCGATATGTGCATGCATCTTCTGTACCCGTTTAGATCTCAAATTCAGGCTCCAAACACCCGATAATTCGACATTATAGGGTCGCACAAGCGATCTGTACATGCCTACTCAGATACAGGCCCAAAACACGCTGAAAATCGAAATTTTAGGTGCCCAAAGTCAATATGTGTATGCATCTTCTGCACCCGTTTATATCCCAAATTCAGGCTCAAAACACCCGAAAAATCGGTATTTTTGGGTCCTAGAAGCAATCTGTACATGCCTACTCCTAGTTAGAATGTTTTCAAAATACAGGCCCAAAACATGCTGAAAATCGATTTTATAGGTTCCCAAAGTCAATATGTGTTTGCATCTTCTGCACCCGTTTATATCTCAAATTCAACCTCAAAACACCCGAAAATTAGATATTTTTGGGTCCCAGAAGCTAACTGTACATGCCTACTCAGCGCTAGATTATTTTCAAACTATAGGCCCAAAACATACTGAAAATCGATCTTTTAGGTGCCCAAAAGTCGATATGTGAATGCATCTTCAGTACCCGTTTATATCTCAAATTCAGGCTAAAAACACTCGAAAATTCGATATTTTGGGGTCCCAGAAGCGATCTGTACATGCCTACTCCTGGTTGGAATGTTTTCAAGATACAGACCCAAAACATGCTTAAAATCGATATTTTAGGTGCCCAAAAGTCGATATGTGCATGGATCATCAGTACCCGTTTATATCTCAAATTCAGGCTAAAAACACTCGAAAATTCGATATTTTGGGGTCCCAGAAGCGATCTGTACATGCCTACTCCTGGTTAGAATGTTTTCAAGATAGAGACCCAAAACATGCTTAAAATCGATATTATAGGTGCCCAAAGTCAATATGTGTATTCATCTTCTGCACCCGTTTATATCTCAAATTCAGGCTCAAAACACCCGAAAATTCGTTTTTTTGGGGTCCCAGAAGCAATCTGTACATGGCTACTTCGTGGTAGAGTATTTTCAAAATAGAGGCCCAAAACATACTGAAAATCGATCTTTTAGTTGCCCAAAAGTCGATATGCGAATGCATCTTCAGTACCCGTATATATCTCAAATTCAGGCTCAAAACCCCCGAAAATTCGATATTTTGGGGTCCCAGAAGCGATCTGTACATGCCTACTCCTGGTTAGAATGTTTTCAAGATACAGACCCAAAACATGCCCAAAATCGATATTTTAGGTGCCCAAAAGTCGATATGCGCATGGATCATCAGTACCCGTTTATATCTCAAATTCAGGCTCAAAACACTCGAAAATTCGGTATTTTTGGGTCCTAGAAGCGATCTGTACATGCCTACTCCGTGTTAGAGTATTTTCAAAATACAGGCAGAAAATATGCTGAAAATCAATATTTTAGGTGCCCAAAGTAAATATGTGCTTGCATCTTCTGTACCCGTTTATATCTCAAATTCAGGCTCGAAACACTAGAAAATTCGATATTTTGGGGTTCCAGAAACGATCTGTACTCAGTGCTAGAATATTTTCAAAATATAGGCCCAAAACATGTTAAATCGATATTTTAGGTGCCCAAAGTCGATATCTCAAACTCAGACCCAAAACACCCGAAAATTCGATATTTTGGGGTCCCAGAAGCGATCTTTACATGCCTACTCCGTGTTAGAGTATTTTTTAAAATACAGGCCCAAAACATACTGAAAATCGATCTTTTAGGTGCCCAAAAGTCGATATGTGCATTCATCTTCTGTACCCGTTTATATCTCAAATTCAGGCTCCAAACACCCTAAAATTCGATATTTTGGGGTCCTTAAAGCAATCTGTACATGCCTACTCAGATACAAGCCCAAAACATGCTGAATATAGATATTTTAGGTGCCCAGAGTCAATATGTGTATGCATCTTCTGCACCCGTTTATATCCCAAGTTCAACCTCAAAACAACGGAAAATTCGATGTTTTGGGGTCCCAGAAGCAATCTGTACATGCCTACTCATTGCTAGAATGTTTTCAAAATATAGTTCCAAAACATGCTAAAAATCGATATTTTAAGTGCACCGAGTCGATATCTCAAATTCAGGCCCAAAACATTCGAAAATTCGATATTTTGGGGTCCCAGAAGCGATCTGTACATGGCTACTCCGTGGTAGAGTATTTTCAAAATAGAGGCCCAAAACATACTGAAAATCGATCATTTAGGTGAACAAAGTCAATATGTGCATGCATCTTCTGTACCCGTTTATATCTCAAATTCAGGCTTAAAACACCCGAAAAATCGATATTTTGAGGTCCCAGAAGCGATCTGTACATGCCTACTCCATGTTAGAGTATTTTCAAAATACAGGCCCAAAACATGTTTAAAATTGATCTTTTATATGCCCAAAAGTCGATATGTGCATGCATCTTCTGTACCCGTTTATATCTCAAATTCAGGCTCCAAACACCCGAAAATTCTATATTTTTGGGTCCCAGAAGCGATCTGTACATGCCTACTCAGTTCTAGAATGTTTTCAAAACATTGGCTGAAAACATGCCAAAAATCGATATTTTAAGTTTCCAAAGTCGATAATATTGTGCATGTACCTTCTTTACCCGTTTATATCTCAAATTCAGGCTCAAAACACCCGAAAATTCGGTATTTTTGGGTCCTAGAAGCGATTTCTACATGCCTACTCCTGGTTAGAATGTTTTCAAGATACAGACCCAAAACATGCTCAAAATCGATATTTTAGGTGCCCAAAAGTCGATATGTGCATGCATCATCAGTACCCGTTTATATCACAAACTCAGGCTCAATACACCCGAAAATTTGATATTTTGATGTCCCAGAAGCAATCTGTACATGCCTACTCAGTGCTAGAATATTTTCAAAATATAGTCCCAAAACATGCTAAAAATCGATATTTTAGGTGCCCAAAGTCGATATCTCAAATTCAGGCCCAAAACACCGTAAAATTCGATATTTTGGGGTTCCAGAAGCGATCTGTACATGCCTACTCCGTGTTAGAGCATTTTCAAAATACAGGCCCAAAACATACTGAAAATCGATCATTTATGTGCCCAAAAGTCGATATGTGCATGCATCTTCTGTACCCGTTTATATCTCAAATTCAGGCTCCAAACATCCGAAAATTCGACATTATAGGGTCGCACAAGCGATCTGTACATGCCTACTCAGATACAGGCCCAAAACATGCTGAAAATCGATATTATAGGTTCGCAAAGTCAATATGTGTATGCATCTTCTGCACCCGTTTATATCTCAAATTCAACCTCAAAACACCCGAAAATTCGATATTTTTGGGTCCCAGAAGCTAACTGTACATGCCTACTCAGCGCTAGATTATTTTCAAACTATAGGCCCAAAACATACTGAAAATCGATTTTTTAGGTGCCCAAAAGTCGATATGTGAATGCATCTTCAGTACCTGTTTATATCTCAAATTCAGGCTAAAAACACTCGAAAATTCAATATTTTGGGGTCCCAGAAGAAATCTGTACATGCCTACTCCTAGTTAGAATGTTTTAAAGAAACAGACTTAAAACATGCTTAAAATCGATATTTTAGGTGCCCAAAAGTCGATATGTGCATGGATCATCAGTACCCGTTTATATCTCAAATTCAGGCTCAAAACACTCGAAAATTCGATGTTTTGGGGTCCCAGAAGCGATCTGTACATGCCTACTCCGTGTTAGAGTATTTTCAAAATACAGGCAGAAAACATGCTGAAAATCAATATTTTAGGTGCCCAAAGTAAATATGTGATTGCATCTTCTGTACCCGTTTATATCTCAAATTCAGGCTCGAAACACTAGAAAATTCTATATTTTGGGGACCCAGAAACGATCAGTACTCAGTGCTAGAATATTTTCAAAATATAGGCCCAAAACATGCTAAAATCGATATTTTAGGTGCCCAAAGTCGATATCTCAAACTCAGGCCCAAAACACCCGAAAATTCGATATTTTGGGGACCAAGAACCGATCTGTACATGCCCACTCCGTGTTAGAGTATTTTTTAAAATACAGGCCCAAAACATACTGAAAATCGATCTTTTAGGTGCCCAAAAGTCGATATGTGCATTCATCTTCTGTACCCGTTTATATCTCAAATTCAGGCTCCAAACACCCTAAAATTCGATATTTTGGGGTCCTTAAAGCAATCTGTACATGCCTACTCAGATACAGGCCCAAAACATGCTGAAAATAGATATTTTAGGTGCCCAAAAGTCAATATGTGTATGCATCTTCTGCACCCGTTTATATCCCAAGTTCAACCTCAAAACACCCGAAAATTCGATGTTTTGGGGTCCCAGAAGCAATCTGTACATGCCTACTCATTGCTAGAATGTTTTCAAAATATAGTTCCAAAACATGCTAAAAATCGATATTTTAAGTGCACCGAGTCGATATCTCAAATTCAGGCCCAAAACATTCGAAAATTCGATATTTTGGGGTCCCAGAAGCGATCTGTACATGGCTACTCCGTGGTAGAGTATTTTCAAAATAGAGGCCCAAAACATACTGATAATCGATCTTTTAGGTGAACAAAGTCAATATGTTCATGCATCTTCTGTACCCGTTTATATCTCAAATTCAGCCTCAAAACACCCGAAAAATCGATATTTTGGGGTCCCAGAAGCGATCTGTACATGCCTACTCCGTGTTAGAGTATTTTCAAAATACAGGCCCAAAACATGTTAAAAATTGATCTTTTAGGTGCCCAAAAGTCGATATGTGCATGCATCATCAGTACCCGTTTATATCACAAACTCATGCTCAATACACCCGAAAATTTGATATTTTGATGTCCCAGAAGCGATCTGTACATGGCTACTCAGTGCTAGAATATTTTCAAAATATAGTCCCAAAACATGCTAAAAATCGATATTTTAGGTGCCCAACGTCGATATCTCAAAATCAGGCCCAAAACACCCGAAAATTCGATATTTTGTGGTCCCTGAAGCGATTTGAGCATACCTACTCCGTGTTAGAGTATTTTTAAAATACAAGCCCAAAACATACTGAAAATCGATCTTTTAGGTGCCCAAAAGTCGATATGTGCATGCATCTTCTGTACCTGTTTATATCTCAAATTCAGGCTCCGAAAACCCGAAAATTCGATATTTTAGGGTCCCAGAAGCGATGTGTTCATGCATACACCGTGTAAGAGTATTTTCAATATACAGGCCCAAAACATGCTGAAAATCGATATTTTAGGTGCCCAAAGTCAATATGTGTATGCATCTTCTGCACCCGTTTATATCCCAAATTCAACCTCAAAACACCCGAAAAATCGGTATTTTTGGGTCCTAGAAGCAATCTGTACATGCCTACTCCTAGTTAGAATGTTTTCAAAATACAGGCCCAAAACATGCTGAAAATCGATTTTATAGGTTCCCAAAGTCAATATGTGTTTGCATCTTCTGCACCCGTTTATATCTCAAATTCAACCTCAAAACACCCGAAAATTAGATATTTTTGGGTCCCAGAAGCTAACTGTACATGCCTACTCAGCGCTAGATTATTTTCAAACTATAGGCCCAAAACATACTGAAAATCGATCTTTTAGGTGCCCAAAAGTCGATATGTGAATGCATCTTCAGTACCCGTTTATATCTCAAATTCAGGCTAAAAACACTCGAAAATTCGATATTTTGGGGTCCCAGAAGCGATCTGTACATGCCTACTCCTGGTTGGAATGTTTTCAAGATACAGACCCAAAACATGCTTAAAATCGATATTTTAGGTGCCCAAAAGTCGATATGTGCATGGATCATCAGTACCCGTTTATATCTCAAATTCAGGCTAAAAACACTCGAAAATTCGATATTTTGGGGTCCCAGAAGCGATCTGTACATGCCTACTCCTAGTTAGAATGTTTTCAAGATAGAGACCCAAAACATGCTTAAAATCGATATTATAGGTGCCCAAAGTCAATATGTGTATTCATCTTCTGCACCCGTTTATATCTCAAATTCAGGCTCAAAACACCCGAAAATTCGTTTTTTTGGGGTCCCAGAAGCAATCTGTACATGGCTACTTCGTGGTAGAGTATTTTCAAAATAGAGGCCCAAAACATACTGAAAATCGATCTTTTAGTTGCCCAAAAGTCGATATGCGAATGCATCTTCAGTACCCGTATATATCTCAAATTCAGGCTCAAAACCCCCGAAAATTCGATATTTTGGGGTCCCAGAAGCGATCTGTACATGCCTACTCCTGGTTAGAATGTTTTCAAGATACAGACCCAAAACATGCCCAAAATCGATATTTTAGGTGCCCAAAAGTCGATATGCGCATGGATCATCAGTACCCGTTTATATCTCAAATTCAGGCTCAAAACACTCGAAAATTCGGTATTTTGGGGTCCCAGAAGCGATCTGTACATGCCTACTCCGTGTTAGAGTATTTTCAAAATACAGGCCCAAAACATGTTAAAAATTGATCTTTTAGGTGCCCAAAAGTCGATATGTGCATGCATCTTCTGTACCCGTTTATATCTCAAATTCAGGCTCGAAACACCCGAAAATTCGTTTTTTTGGGGTCCCAGAAGCGATCTGTACATGCCTACTCAGTGCTAGAATGTTTTCAAAACATTGGCTGAAAACATGCCAAAAATCGATATTTTAATTTTCCAAAGTCGATAATATTGTGCATGTACCTTCTTTACCCGTTTATATCTCAAATTCAGGCTCAAAACACCCGAAAATTCGGTATTATTGGGTCCTAGAAGCGATCTGTACATGCCTACTCCTGGTTAGAATGTTTTCAAGATACAGACCCAAAACATGCTCAAAATCAATATTTTAGGTGCCCAAAAGTCGATATGTGCATGCATCATCAGTACCCGTTTATATCACAAACTCATGCTCAATACACCCGAAAATTTGATATTTTGATGTCCCAGAAGCGATCTGTACATGGCTACTCAGTGCTAGAATATTTTCAAAATATAGTCCCAAAACATGCTAAAAATCGATATTTTAGGTGCCCAACGTCGATATCTCAAAATCAGGCCCAAAACACCCGAAAATTCGATATTTTGTGGTCCCTGAAGCGATTTGAGCATACCTACTCCGTGTTAGAGTATTTTTAAAATACAAGCCCAAAACATACTGAAAATCGATCTTTTAGGTGCCCAAAAGTCGATATGTGCATGCATCTTCTGTACCTGTTTATATCTCAAATTCAGGCTCCGAAAACCCGAAAATTCGATATTTTAGGGTCCCAGAAGCGATGTGTTCATGCATACACCGTGTAAGAGTATTTTCAATATACAGGCCCAAAACATGCTGAAAATCGATATTTTAGGTGCCCAAAGTCAATATGTGCATGCCTCTTCTGTACCCGTTTTTTTCACAAACTCAGGCTCAATACACCCGAAAATTTGATATTTTGATGTCCCAGAAGCGATCTGTACATGCCTACTCAGTGCTAGAATATTTTCAAAATATAGTCCCAAAACATGCTAAAAATCGATATTTTAGGTGCCCAAAGTCGATATCTCAAATTCAGGCGCAAAACACCGTTAAATTCGATATTTTGGGGTTCCAGAAGCGATCTGTAGATGCCTACTCCGTGTTAGAGCATTTTCAAAATACAGGCCCAAAACATACTGAAAATCGATCATTTATGTGCCCATAAGTCGATATGTGCATGCATCTTCTGTACCCGTTTATATCTCAAATTCAGGCTCCAAACACCCGAAAATTCGACATTATGGGGTCGCACAAGCGATCTGTACATGCCTACTCAGATACAGGCCCAAAACACGCTGAAAATCGAAATTTTAGGTGCCCAAAGTCAATATGTGTATGCATCTTCTGCACCCGTTTATATCCCAAATTCAACCTCAAAACACCCGAAAAATCGATATTTTTGGGTCCCAGAAGCTAACTGTACATGCCTACTCAGCGCTAGATTATTTTCAAACTATAGGCCCAAAACATGCTAAAAATCGATATTTTAGGGGCCCAAAGTCGATATATCAAATTCAGACCCAAAACACCCGTAAATTCGATATTTTGGGGCCCCAGAAGCGATCTGTACTCATTGGTAGAGTATTTTTAAAAATACAGGCCCAAAACATACTGAAAATCGATCTTTTAGGGGCCCAAAAGTCGATATGTGCATACATTTTCAGTACCCGTTTATATCTCAAATTCAGTCTCAAAACAACCGAAAAATCGATATTTTTGGGACCCAGAAGCGATCTGTACATGCCTACTCTGTGTTAGAGTATTTTCAAAATACAGGCCCACAAAATGCTGAAAATCGATATTGTAGGTGACCAAAGTCAATATGTGCATGCATCTTCTGTACCCGTTTATATCTCAAATTCAGGCTCCAAACACCCGAAAATTCGATATTTTGGGGTCCCAGAAGCAATCTGTACATAAATAATCATTGCTAGAATGTTTTCAAAATACAGTTCCAAAACATGCTAAAAATCGATATTTAAAGTGCACAAAGTCGATATCTCAAATTCAGGCGCAAAACACCCGAAAATTCGATATTTTGGGGTCCCAGAAGCGATCTGTACATGCCTACTCCTGGTTAGAATGTTTTCAAGATACAGACCCAAAACATGCTCAAAATCGATATTTTAGGTGCCCAAAAGTCGATATGTGCATGATCGTCAGTACCCGTTTATATCTCAAATTCAGGCTCAAAACACTCGAAAATTCGATATTTTGGGGTCCCAGAAGCGATCTGTACATGCCTACTCTGTGTTAGAGTATTTTCAAAATACAGTCCCACAACATGCTAAAAATCGATATTTTAGGTGCCAAAAGTCAATATGTGCATGCATCTTCTGTACCCGTTTATATCTCAAATTCATGCTCAAAACACCCGGAAATTCGATATTTTGGGGTCCCAGAAGCGATCTGTACATGCCTACTCCGTGTTAGAGTATTTTTAAAAATACAGGCCCAAAACATACTGAAAATCGATCTTTTAGGTGCCCAAAAGTCGATATGTGCATTCATCTTCTGTACCCGTTTATATCTCAAATTCAGGCTCCAAACACCAAAAAATTCGATATTTTGGGGTCCCAGAAGCGATCTGTACATGCCTACTCCGTGTTAGAGTATTTTTAAAAATAAAGGCCCAAAACATACTGAAAATCGATCTTTTAGGTGCCCAAAATTCAATATGTGCATTCATCTTCTGTACCCGTTTATATCTCAAATTCAGGCTCCAAACACCCTAAAATTCGATATTTTGGGGTCCTTAATTAAAGCAATCTGTACATGCCTACTCAGATACAGGCCCAAAACATGCTCAAAATCGATATTTTAGGGGCCCAAAAGTCGATATGTGAATGCATCATCAGTACCCGTTTATATCACAAACTCAGGCTCAATACACCCGAAAATTTGATATTTTGATGTCCCAGAAGCGATCTGTACATGCCTACTCAGTGCTAGAATATTTTCAAAATATAGTCCCAAAACATGCTAAAAATCGATATTTTAGGTGCCCAACGTCGATATCTCAAAATCAGGCCCAAAACACCCGAAAATTCGATATTTTGTGGTCCCTGAAGCGATTTGAGCATACCTACTCCGTGTTAGAGTATTTTTAAAATACAAGCCCAAAACATACTGAAAATCGATCTTTTAGGTGCCCAAAAGTCGATATGTGCATGCATCTTCTGTACCTGTTTATATCTCAAATTCAGGCTCCGAAAACCCGAAAATTCGATATTTTAGGGTCCCAGAAGCGATGTGTTCATGCATACACCGTGTAAGAGTATTTTCAATATACAGGCCCAAAACATGCTGAAAATCGATATTTTAGGTGCCCAAAGTCAATATGTGCATGCCTCTTCTGTACCCGTTTTTTTCACAAACTCAGGCTCAATACACCCGAAAATTTGATATTTTGATGTCCCAGAAGCGATCTGTACATGCCTACTCAGTGCTAGAATATTTTCAAAATATAGTCCCAAAACATGCTAAAAATCGATATTTTAGGTGCCCAAAGTCGATATCTCAAATTCAGGCGCAAAACACCGTTAAATTCGATATTTTGGGGTTCCAGAAGCGATCTGTAGATGCCTACTCCGTGTTAGAGCATTTTCAAAATACAGGCCCAAAACATACTGAAAATCGATCATATATGTGCCCATAAGTCGATATGTGCATGCATCTTCTGTACCCGTTTATATCTCAAATTCAGGCTCCAAACACCCGAAAATTCGACATTATGGGGTCGCACAAGCGATCTGTACATGCCTACTCAGATACAGGCCCAAAACACGCTGAAAATCGAAATTTTAGGTGCCCAAAGTCAATATGTGTATGCATCTTCTGCACCCGTTTATATCCCAAATTCAACCTCAAAACACCCGAAAAATCGATATTTTTGGGTCCCAGAAGCTAACTGTACATGCCTACTCAGCGCTAGATTATTTTCAAACTATAGGCCCAAAACATGCTAAAAATCGATATTTTAGGGGCCCAAAGTCGATATATCAAATTCAGACCCAAATCACCCGTAAATTCGATATTTTGGGGCCCCAGAAGCGATCTGTACTCATTGGTAGAGTATTTTTAAAAATACAGGCCCAAAACATACTGAAAATCGATCTTTTAGGGGCCCAAAAGTCGATATGTGCATACATTTTCAGTACCCGTTTATATCTCAAATTCAGTCTCAAAACAACCGAAAAATCGATATTTTTGGGACCCAGAAGCGATCTGTACATGCCTACTCTGTGTTAGAGTATTTTCAAAATACAGGCCCACAAAATGCTGAAAATCGATATTGTAGGTGACCAAAGTCAATATGTGCATGCATCTTCTGTACCCGTTTATATCTCAAATTCAGGCTCCAAACACCCGAAAATTCGATATTTTGGGGTCCCAGAAGCAATCTGTACATAAATAATCATTGCAAGAATGTTTTCAAAATATAGTTCCAAAACATGCTAAAAATCGATATTTAAAGTGCACAAAGTCGATATCTCAAATTCAGGCTCCAAACACCCGAAAATTCGATATTTTGGGGTCCCAGAAGCGATCTGTACATGCCTACTCCTGGTTAGAATGTTTTCAAGATAGAGACCCAAAACATGCTCAAAATCGATATTTTAGGTGCCCAAAAGTCGATATGTGCATGATCGTCAGTACCCGTTTATATCTCAAATTCAGGCTCAAAACACTCGAAAATTCGATATTTTGGGGTCCCAGAAGCGATCTGTACATGCCTACTCTGTGTTAGAGTATTTTCAAAATACAGTCCCACAACATGCTAAAAATCGATATTTTAGGAGCCAAAAGTCAATATGTGCATGCATCTTCTGTACCCGTTTATATCTCAAATTCATGCTCAAAACACCCGGAAATTCGATATTTTGGGGTCCCAGAAGCGATCTGTACATGCCTACTCCGTGTTAGAGTATTTTTAAAAATACAGGCCCAAAACATACTGAAAATCGATCTTTTAGGTGCCCAAAAGTCGATATGTGCATTCATCTTCTGTACCCGTTTATATCTCAAATTCAGGCTCCAAACACCAAAAAATTCGATATTTTGGGGTCCCAGAAGCGATCTGTACATGCCTACTCCGTGTTAGAGTATTTTTAAAAATAAAGGCCCAAAACATACTGAAAATCGATCTTTTAGGTGCCCAAAATTCAATATGTGCATTCATCTTCTGTACCCGTTTATATCTCAAATTCAGGCTCCAAACACCCTAAAATTCGATATTTTGGGGTCCTTAATTAAAGCAATCTGTACATGCCTACTCAGATACAGGCCCAAAACATGCTCAAAATCGATATTTTAGGGGCCCAAAAGTCGATATGTGAATGCATCATCAGTACCCGTTTATATCACAAACTCAGGCTCAATACACCCGAAAATTTGATATTTTGATGTCCCAGAAGCGATCTGTACATGCCTACTCAGTGCTAGAATATTTTCAAAATATAGTCCCAAAACATGCTAAAAATCGATATTTTAGGTGCCCAACGTCGATATCTCAAAATCAGGCCCAAAACACCCGAAAATTCGATATTTTGTGGTCCCAGAAGCTATTTGAGCATACCTACTCCGTGTTAGAGTATTTTCAAAATACAGTCCCACAACATGCTGAAAATCGATATTTTAGGTGCCCAAAGTCAACATGTGCATGCATCTTCTGTACCCGTTTATATCTCAAATTCAGGCTCAAAACACCCGAAAATTCGATATTTTGGGGTCCCAGAAGCGATCTGTACATGCCTACTCCGTGTTAGAGTATTTTCAAAATACAGGCCCAAAACATGTTAAAAATTGATCTTTTAGGTGCCCAAAAGTCGATATGTGCATGCATCTTCTGTACCCGTTTATATCTCAAATTCAGGCCCCAAACACCCGAAAATTCTATATTTTTGGGTCCCAGAAGCGATCTGTACATGCCTACTCAGTGCTAGAATGTTTTCAAAACATTGGCTGAAAACATGCCAAAAATCGATATTTTAATTTTCCAAAGTCGATAATATTGTGCATGTACCTTCTTTACCCGTTTATATCTCAAATTCAGGCTCAAAACACCCGAAAATTCGGTATTTTTGGGTCCTAGAAGCGATCTGTACATGCCTACTCCTGGTTAGAATGTTTTCAAGATACAGACCCAAAACATGCTCAAAATCAATATTTTAGGTGCCCAAAAGTCGATATGTGCATGCATCATCAGTACCCGTTTATATCACAAACTCATGCTCAATACACCCGAAAATTTGATATTTTGATATCCCAGAAGCGATCTGTACATGCCTACTCAGTGCTAGAATATTTTCAAAATATAGTCCCAAAACATGCTAAAAATCGATATTTTAGGTGCCCAACGTCGATATCTCAAAATCAGGCCCAAAACACCCGAAAATTCGATATTTTGTGGTCCCTGAAGCGATTTGAGCATACCTACTCCGTGTTAGAGTATTTTTAAAATACAAGCCCAAAACATACTGAAAATCGATCTTTTAGGTGCCCAAAAGTCGATATGTGCATGCATCTTCTGTACCTGTTTATATCTCAAATTCAGGCTCCGAAAACCCGAAAATTCGATATTTTAGGGTCCCAGAAGCGATGTGTTCATGCATACACCGTGTAAGAGTATTTTCAATATACAGGCCCAAAACATGCTGAAAATCGATATTTTAGGTGCCCAAAGTCAATATGTGCATGCCTCTTCTGTACCCGTTTTTTTCACAAACTCAGGCTCAATACACCCGAAAATTTGATATTTTGATGTCCCAGAAGCGATCTGTACATGCCTACTCAGTGCTAGAATATTTTCAAAATATAGTCCCAAAACATGCTAAAAATCGATATTTTAGGTGCCCAAAGTCGATATCTCAAATTCAGGCGCAAAACACCGTTAAATTCGATATTTTGGGGTTCCAGAAGCGATCTGTAGATGCCTACTCCGTGTTAGAGCATTTTCAAAATACAGGCCCAAAACATACTGAAAATCGATCATTTATGTGCCCATAAGTCGATATGTGCATGCATCTTCTGTACCCGTTTATATCTCAAATTCAGGCTCCAAACACCCGAAAATTCGACATTATGGGGTCGCACAAGCAATCTGTACATGCCTACTCAGATACAGGCCCAAAACACGCTAAAAATCGAAATTTTAGGTGCCCAAAGTCAATATGTGTATGCATCTTCTGCACCCGTTTATATCCCAAATTCAACCTCAAAACACCAGAAAAATCGATATTTTTGGGTCCCAGAAGCTAACTGTACATGCCTACTCAGCGCTAGATTATTTTCAAACTATAGTCCCAAAACATGCTAAAAATCGATATTTTAGGGGCCCAAAGTCGATATATCAAATTAAGACCCAAAACACCCGTAAATTCGATATTTTGGTGCCCCAGAAGCGATCTGTACTCATTGGTAGAGTATTTTTAAAAATACAGGCCCAAAACATACTGAAAATCGATCTTTTAGGGGCCCAAAAGTCGATATGTGCATACATTTTCAGTACCCGTTTATATCTCAAATTCAGTCTCAAAACAACCGAAAAATCGATATTTTTGGGACCCAGAAGCGATCTGTACATGCCTACTCTGTGTTAGAGTATTTTCAAAATACAGGCCCACAAAATGTTGAAAATCGATATTGTAGGTGACCAAAGTCAATATGTGCATGCATCTTCTGTACCCGTTTATATCTCAAATTCAGGCTCCAAACACCCGAAAATTCGATATTTTGGGGTCCGAGAAGCAATCTGTACATAAATAATCATTGCTAGAATGTTTTCAAAATATAGTTCCAAAACATGCTAAAAATCGATATTTAAAGTGCACAAAGTCGATATCTCAAATTCAGGCTCCAAACACCCGAAAATTCGATATTTTGGGGTCCCAGAAGCGATCTGTACATGCCTACTCCTGGTTAGAATGTTTTCAAGATAGAGACCCAAAACATGCTCAAAAAGGATATTTTAGGTGCCCAAAAGTCGATATGTGCATGATCGTCAGTACCCGTTTATATCTCAAATTCAGGCTCAAAACACTCGAAAATTCGATATTTTGGGGTCCCAGAAGCGATCTGTACATGCCTACTCTGTGTTAGAGTATTTTCAAAATACAGTCCCACAACATGCTAAAAATCGATATTTTAGGTGCCAAAAGTCAATATGTGCATGCATCTTCTGTACCCGTTTATATCTCAAATTCATGCTCAAAACACCCGGAAATTCGATATTTTGGGGTCCCAGAAGCGATCTGTACATGCCTACTCCGTGTTAGAGTATTTTTAAAAATACAGGCCCAAAACATACTGAAAATCGATCTTTTAGGTGCCCAAAAGTCGATATGTGCATTCATCTTCTGTACCCGTTTATATCTCAAATTCAGGCTCCAAACACCCAAAAATTCGATATTTTGGGGTCCCAGAAGCGATCTGTACATGCCTACTCCGTGTTAGAGTATTTTTAAAAATAAAGGCCCAAAACATACTGAAAATCGATCTTTTAGGTGCCCAAAATTCAATATGTGCATTCATCTTCTGTACCCGTGTATATCTCAAATTCAGGCTCCAAACACCCTAAAATTCGATATTTTGGGGTCCTTAATTAAAGCAATCTGTACATGCCTACTCAGATACAGGCCCAAAACATGCTCAAAATCGATATTTTAGGGGCCCAAAAGTCGATATGTGAATGCATCATCAGTACCCGTTTATATCACAAACTCAGGCTCAATACACCCGAAAATTTGATATTTTGATGTCCCAGAAGCGATCTGTACATGCCTACTCAGTGCTAGAATATTTTCAAAATATAGTCCCAAAACATGCTAAAAATCGATATTTTAGGTGCCCAACGTCGATATCTCAAAATCAGGCCCAAAACACCCGAAAATTCGATATTTTGTGGTCCCAGAAGCGATTTGAGCATACCTACTCCGTGTTAGAGTATTTTTAAAATACAAGCCCACAACATGCTGAAAATCGATATTTTAGGTGCCCAAAGTCAACATGTGCATGCATCTTCTGTACCCGTTTATATCTCAAATTCAGGCTCAAAACACCCGAAAATTCGATATTTTGGGGTCCCAGAAGCGATCTGTACATGCCTACTCCGTGTTAGAGTATTTTTAAAAATACAGGCCCAAAACATACTGAAAATCGATCTTTTAGGTGCCCAAAAGTCGATATGTGCATTCATCTTCTGTACCCGTTTATATCTCAAATTCAGGCTCCAAACACCCTAAAATTCGATATTTTGGGGTCCTTAATTAAAGCAATCTGTACATGCCTACTCAGATACAGGCCCAAAACATGCTGAAAATAGATATTTTAGGGGCCCAGAGTCAATATGTGTATGCATCTTCTGCACCCGTTTGTATCCCAAGTTCAACCTCAAAACAGACGAAAATTCGATATTTTGGGGTCCCAGAAGCGATCTGTACATGCATACTCCTGGTTAGAATGTTTTCAAGATACAGACCGAAAACATGCTCAAAATCGATATTTTAAGTGCACAAAAGTCGATATGTGCATGGATCATCAGTACCCGTTTATATCTCAAATTCAGGCTCAAAACACTCGAAAATTCGATATTTTGGGGTCCCAGAAGCGATCTGTACATGCCTACTCTGTGTTAGAGTATTTTCAAAATACAGGCAGAAAACATGCTGAAAATAAATATTTTGGGTGCCCAAAGTCAATATCTGCATGCATCTTCTGTACCCGTTTATATCTCAAATTCAGGCTCGAAACACCCGAAAATTCGATATTTTGGGGTCCCAGAAACGATCTGTACTCAGTGATAGAATATTTTCAAAATATAGGTACAAAACATGCTAAAATCGATATTTTAGGTGCCCAAAGTCGATATCTAAAATTCAGGCCCAAAACACCCGAAAATTCGATATTTTGGGGTCCCAGAAACGATCTGTACTCAGTGCTAGAGTATTTTTAAAAATACAGGCCCAAAACATACTGAAAATCGATCTTTTAGGTGCCCAAAAGTCGATATGTGCATTCATCTTCTGTACCCGTTTATATCTCAAATTCAGGCTCTAAACACCCTAAAATTCGATATTTTGGGGTCCTTAATTAAAGCAATCTGTACATGCCTACTCAGATACAGGCCCAAAACATGCTGAAAATAGATATTTTAGGTGCCCAGAGTCAATATGTGTATGCATCTTCTGCACCCGTTTGTATCCCAAGTTCAACCTCAAAACAGACGAAAATTCGATATTTTGGGGTCCCAGAAGCGATCTGTACATGCCTACACTATGTTAAAGTATTTTCAAAATACAGGCCCAAAACATGTTAAAAATTGATCTTTTAGGTGCCCAAAAGTCGATATGTGCATGCATCTTCTGTACCCGTTTATATCTCAAATTCAGGCTCCAAACACCCGAAAATTCGATATTTTGTGGTTCCAGAAGCGATCTGTACATGCCTACTCAGTGTTAAAATGTTTTCAAAACATAGGCTGAAAACATGGCAAAAATCGATATTTTAAGTTTCCAAAGTCAATATGTGCATGCCTCTTCTGTACCCGTTTTTATCACAAACTCAGGCTCAATACACTCGAAAATTTGATATTTTGATGTCCCAGAAGCGATCTGTACATGCCTACTCAGTGCTAGAATATTTTCAAAATATAGTCCAAAAACATGCTAAAAATCGATATTTTAGGTGCCCAAAGTCGATATCTCAAATTCAGGCCCAAAACACCCGAAAATTCGATATTTTGGGGTTCCAGAAGCGATCTGTACATGCCTACTCCGTGTTAGAGCATTTTCAAAATACAGGCCCAAAACATACTGAAAATCGATCATTTATGTGCCCAAAAGTCGATATGTGCATGCATCTTTTGTACCCGTTTATATCTCAAATTCAGGCTCCAAACACCCTAAAATTCGATATTTTGGGGTCCTTAATTAAAGCAATCTGTACATGCCTACTCAGATACACGCCCAAAACATGATGAAAATAGATATTTTAGGTGCCCAGAGTCAATATGTGTATGCATCTTCTGCACCCGTTTGTATCCCAAGTTCAACCTCAAAACAGACGAAAATTCGATATTTTGGGGTCCCAGAAGCGATCTGTACATGCATACTATGTGTTAGAGTATTTTCAAAATACAGGCCCAAAACATGTTAAAAATTTATCTTTTAGGTGCCCAAAAGTCGATATGTGCATGCATCTTCTGTACCCGTTTATATCTCAAATTCAGGCTCCAAACACCCTAAAATTCGATATTTTGGGGTCCTTAATTAAAGCAATCTGTACATGCCTACTCAGATACAGGCCCAAAACATGCTGAAAATAGATATTTTAGGGGCCCAGAGTCAATATGTGTATGCATCTTCTGCACCCGTTTATATCCCAAGTTCAACCTCAAAACACCCGAAAATTCGATATTTTGGGGTCCCAGAAGCAATCTGTACATGCCTAATCATTGCTAGAATGTTTTCAAAATATAGTTCCAAAACATGCTAAAAATCGATATTTAAAGTGCACAAAGTCGAAATCTCAAATTCAGGATCCAAACACCCGAAAATTCGATATTTTGGGGTCCCAGAAGCGATCTGTACATGCATACTCCTGGTTAGAATGTTTTCAAGATACAGACCGAAAACATGCTCAAAATCGATATTTTAAGTGCACAAAAGTCGATATGTGCATGGATCATCAGTACCCGTTTATATCTCAAATTCAGGCTCAAAACACTCGAAAATTCGATATTTTGGGGTCCCAGAAGCGATCTGTACATGCCTACTCTGTGTTAGAGTATTTTCAAAATACAGGCAGAAAACATGCTGAAAATAAATATTTTGGGTGCCCAAAGTCAATATCTGCATGCATCTTCTGTACCCGTTTATATCTCAAATTCAGGCTCGAAACACCCGAAAATTCGATATTTTGGGGTCCCAGAAACGATCTGTACTCAGTGATAGAATATTTTCAAAATATAGGTACAAAACATGCTAAAATCGATATTTTAGGTGCCCAAAGTCGATATCTAAAATTCAGGCCCAAAACACCCGAAAATTCGATATTTTGGGGTCCCAGAAACGATCTGTACTCAGTGCTAGAGTATTTTTAAAAATACAGGCCCAAAACATACTGAAAATCGATCTTTTAGGTGCCCAAAAGTCGATATGTGCATTCATCTTCTGTACCCGTTTATATCTCAAATTCAGGCTCTAAACACCCTAAAATTCGATATTTTGGGGTCCTTAATTAAAGCAATCTGTACATGCCTACTCAGATACAGGCCCAAAACATGCTGAAAATAGATATTTTAGGTGCCCAGAGTCAATATGTGTATGCATCTTCTGCACCCGTTTGTATCCCAAGTTCAACCTCAAAACAGACGAAAATTCGATATTTTGGGGTCCCAGAAGCGATCTGTACATGCCTACACTATGTTAAAGTATTTTCAAAATACAGGCCCAAAACATGTTAAAAATTGATCTTTTAGGTGCCCAAAAGTCGATATGTGCATGCATCTTCTGTACCCGTTTATATCTCAAATTCAGGCTCCAAACACCCGAAAATTCGATATTTTGTGGTTCCAGAAGCGATCTGTACATGCCTACTCAGTGTTAAAATGTTTTCAAAACATAGGCTGAAAACATGGCAAAAATCGATATTTTAAGTTTCCAAAGTCAATATGTGCATGCCTCTTCTGTACCCGTTTTTATCACAAACTCAGGCTCAATACACTCGAAAATTTGATATTTTGATGTCCCAGAAGCGATCTGTACATGCCTACTCAGTGCTAGAATATTTTCAAAATATAGTCCAAAAACATGCTAAAAATCGATATTTTAGGTGCCCAAAGTCGATATCTCAAATTCAGGCCCAAAACACCCGAAAATTCGATATTTTGGGGTTCCAGAAGCGATCTGTACATGCCTACTCCGTGTTAGAGCATTTTCAAAATACAGGCCCAAAACATACTGAAAATCGATCATTTATGTGCCCAAAAGTCGATATGTGCATGCATCTTTTGTACCCGTTTATATCTCAAATTCAGGCTCCAAACACCCTAAAATTCGATATTTTGGGGTCCTTAATTAAAGCAATCTGTACATGCCTACTCAGATACACGCCCAAAACATGATGAAAATAGATATTTTAGGTGCCCAGAGTCAATATGTGTATGCATCTTCTGCACCCGTTTGTATCCCAAGTTCAACCTCAAAACAGACGAAAATTCGATATTTTGGGGTCCCAGAAGCGATCTGTACATGCATACTATGTGTTAGAGTATTTTCAAAATACAGGCCCAAAACATGTTAAAAATTTATCTTTTAGGTGCCCAAAAGTCGATATGTGCATGCATCTTCTGTACCCGTTTATATCTCAAATTCAGGCTCCAAACACCCGAAAATTCGATATTTTGGGGTCCCAGAAGCGATCTGTACATGCATACTCCTGGTTAGAATGTTTTCAAGATACAGACCGAAAACATGCTCAAAATCGATATTTTAAGTGCACAAAAGTCGATATGTGCATGGATCATCAGTACCCGTTTATATCTCAAATTCATTCTCAAAACACTCGAAAATTCGATATTTTGGGGTCCCAGAAGCGATCTGTACATGCCTACTCTGTGTTAGAGTATTTTCAAAATACAGGCAGAAAACATGCTGAAAATAAATATTTTGGGTGCCCAAAGTCAATATCTGCATGCATCTTCTGTACCCGTTTATATCTCAAATTCAGGCTCGAAACACCCGAAAATTCGATATTTTGGGGTCCCAGAAACGATCTGTACTCAGTGATAGAATATTTTCAAAATATAGGTACAAAACATGCTAAAATCGATATTTTAGGTGCCCAAAGTCGATATCTAAAATTCAGGCCCAAAACACCCGAAAATTCGATATTTTGGGGTCCCAGAAACGATCTGTACTCAGTGCTAGAGTATTTTTAAAAATACAGGCCCAAAACATACTGAAAATCGATCTTTTAGGTGCCCAAAAGTCGATATGTGCATTCATCTTCTGTACCCGTTTATATCTCAAATTCAGGCTCTAAACACCCTAAAATTCGATATTTTGGGGTCCTTTATTAAAGCAATCTGTACATGCCTACTCAGATACAGGCCCAAAACATGCTGAAAATAGATATTTTAGGTGCCCAGAGTCAATATGTGTATGCATCTTCTGCACCCGTTTGTATCCCAAGTTCAACCTCAAAACAGACGAAAATTCGATATTTTGGGGTCCCAGAAGCGATCTGTACATGCCTACACTATGTTAAAGTATTTTCAAAATACAGGCCCAAAACATGTTAAAAATTGATCTTTTAGGTGCCCAAAAGTCGATATGTGCATGCATCTTCTGTACCCGTTTATATCTCAAATTCAGGCTCCAAACACCCGAAAATTCGATATTTTGTGGTTCCAGAAGCGATCTGTACATGCCTACTCAGTTTTAAAATGTTTTCAAAACATAGGCTGAAAACATGGCAAAAATCGATATTTTAAGTTTCCAAAGTCAATATGTGCATGCCTCTTCTGTACCCGTTTTTATCACAAACTCAGGCTCAATACACTCGAAAATTTGATATTTTGATGTCCCAGAAGCGATCTGTACATGCCTACTCAGTGCTAGAATATTTTCAAAATATAGTCCAAAAACATGCTAAAAATCGATATTTTAGGTGCCCAAAGTCGATATCTCAAATTCAGGCCCAAAACACCCGAAAATTCGATATTTTGGGGTTCCAGAAGCGATCTGTACATGCCTACTCCGTGTTAGAGCATTTTCAAAATACAGGCCCAAAACATACTGAAAATCGATCATTTATGTGCCCAAAAGTCGATATGTGCATGCATCTTTTGTACCCGTTTATATCTCAAATTCAGGCTCCAAACACCCTAAAATTCGATATTTTGGGGTCCTTAATTAAAGCAATCTGTACATGCCTACTCAGATACACGCCCAAAACATGATGAAAATAGATATTTTTGGTGCCCAGAGTCAATATGTGTATGCATCTTCTGCACCCGTTTGTATCCCAAGTTCAACCTCAAAACAGACGAAAATTCGATATTTTGGGGTCCCAGAAGCGATCTGTACATGCATACTATGTGTTAGAGTATTTTCAAAATACAGGCCCAAAACATGTTAAAAATTTATCTTTTAGGTGCCCAAAAGTCGATATGTGCATGCATCTTCTGTACCCGTTTATATCTCAAATTCAGGCTCCAAACACCCGAAAATTCGATATTTTGGGGTTCCAGAAGCGATCTGTACATGCCTACTCAGTGCTAAAATGTTTTCAAAACATAGGCTGAAAACATGGCAAAAATCGATATTTTAAGTTTCCAAAGTCGATTTGTGCATGTACCTTCTGTACCCGTTTATATCTCAAATTCAAGCTGAAAACACCCAAAAATTCGGTATTTTTGGGTCCTAGAAGCTATCTGTACATGCCTATTCCGGGTTAGAATGTTTTCAAGATACAGACCCAAAATATGCTCAAAATCGATATTTTAGGTGCCCAAAAGTCGATATGTGCATGCATCTTCTGTACCCGTTTATATCTCAAATTTAGGCTCCAAAAACCTGAAAATTCGATATTTTAGGGTCCCAGAAGCGATCTGTTCATGCATACACCGTGTTAGAGTATTTTCAATATACAGGCCCAAAACTGGCTGAAATTCGATATTTTAGGTGCCCAAAGTCAATATGTGCATGCATCTTCTGTACCCGTTTTTATTACAAACTCATGCTCAATACACTCGAAAATTTGATATTTTGATATCCCAGAAGCGATCTTTACATGCCTACTCAGTGCTAGAATATTTTCAAAATATAGTCCAAAACCATGCTAAAAATCGATATTTTAGGTGCCCAAAGTCGATATCTCAAATTCAGGCCCAAAACACCCGAAAATTCGATATTTTGGGGTTCCAGAAGCGATCTGTACATGCATACTCCGTGTTAGAGCATTTTCAAAATACAGGCCCAAAACATACTGAAAATCGATCATTTATGTGCCCAAAAGTCGATATGTGCATGCATCTTTTGTACCCGTTTATATCTCAAATTCAGGCTCCAAACACACTAAAATTCGATATTTTGGGATCCTTAATTAAAGCAATCTGTACATGCCTACTCAGATACAGGCCCAAAACACGTTGAAAATCGAAATTTTAGGTGCCCAAAGTTAATATGTGTATGCATCTTCTGCACCCGTTTATATCCCAAAATCAACCTCAAAACACCCGAAAAATCGGTATTTTTGGGTCTTAGAAGCGATCTGTACATGCCTACTCCTAGTTAGAATGTTTTCAAAATACAGGCCCAAAACATGCTGAAAATCGATATTATAGGTGCCCAAAGTCAATATGTGTATGAATCTTCTGCACCCGTTTATATCCCAAATTCAACCTCAAAACACCCGAAAATTCGATATTTTTGGGTCCCAGAAGCGATTTGTACATGGCTACTCATCGCTAGATTATTTTCAAACTATAGGCCCAAAACATGCTAAAAATAGATATTTAAATTGCACACAGTCGATATCTCAAATTCAGGCTCCAAACACCCGAAAATTCGATATTTTGGGGTCCCAGAAGTGATCTGTACATGCCTACTCCTGGTTAGAATGTTGTCAAGATACAGACCCAAAACATGCTCAAAATCGATATCTTAGGTGCCCAAAAGTCGATATGTGCATGGATCATCAGTACCCGTTTATATCTCAAATTCAGGCTCGAAACACCCGAAAATTTGATATTTTGGGGTCCTAGAAACGATCTGTACTCAGTGCTAGAATATTTTCAAAATATAGGCCCAAAACATGCTAAAATCGATATTTTAGGTGCCCAAAGTCGATATCTCAAATTCAGGCCCAAAACACCCGAAAATTCGATATTTTGGGGTTCCAGAAGCGATCTGTACATGCCTACTCCGTGTTAGAGCATCTTCAAAATACAGGCCCAAAACATACTGAAAATCGATCATTTATGTGCCCAAAAGTCGATATGTGCATGCATCTTTTGTACCCGTTTATATCTCAAATTCAGGCTCCAAACACCCTAAAATTCGATATTTTTGGGTCCTTAGTTAAAGCAATCTGTACATGCCTACTCAGATACAGGCCCAAAACATGCTGAAAATAGATATTTTAGGTGCCCAGAGTCAATATGTGTATTCATCTTCTGCACCCGTTTGTATCCCAAGTTCAACCTCAAAACAGACGAAAATTCAATATTTTGGGGTCCCAGAAGAGATCTGTACATGTATACTCTGAGTTAGAGTATTTTCAAAATACAGGCCCAAAACATGTTAAAAATTTATCTTTTAGGTGCCCAAAAGTCGATATGTGCATGCATCTTCTGTACCCGTTTATATCTCAAATTCAGGCTCCAAACACCCGAAAATTCGATATTTTTGGGTCCCAGAAGCGATCTGTACATGCCTACTCAGTGCTAAAATGTTTTCAAAACATAGGCTGAAAACATGGCAAAAATCGATATTTTAAGTTTCCAAAGTCGATATGTGCATGTACCTTCTGTACCCGTTTATATCTCAAATTCAAGCTGAAAACACCCAAAAATTCGGTATTTTTGGGTCCTAGAAGCGATCTGTACATGCCTACTCCTGGTTAGAATGTTTTCAAGATACAGAACCAAAATATGCTCAAAATCGATATTTTAGGTGCCCAAAAGTCGATATGTGCATGCATAATCAGTACCCGTTTATATCTCAAATTCAGGCTCAAAACACCCGAAAATTCGATATTTTGGAGTCCCAGAAGCGATCTGTACATGCCTACTCCGTGTTAGAGTATTTTCAAAACATGCAGAAAATAAATATTTTAGGTGCCCAAAGTCAATATGTGCATGCATCTTCTGTACCCGTTTATATCACAAATTCAGGCTCAATACACCCGAAAATTTGATATTTTGATGTCCCAGAAGCGATCTGTACATGCCTACTCAGTGCTAGAATATTTTCAAAATATAGTCCCAAAACATTCTAAAAATCGATATTTTAGGTGCCCAACGTCGATGTCTCAAAATCAGGCCCAAAACACCCGAAAATTCGATTTTTTGTGGTCCCAGAAGCGATTTGAGCATACCTACTCCGTGTTAGAGTATTTTAAAAATACAAGCCCAAAACATACTGAAAATCGATCTTTTAGGTGCCCAAAAGTCGATATGTGCATGCATCTTCTGTACCCGTTTATATCTCAAATTTAGGCTCCAAAAACCTGAAAATTCGATATTTAAGGGTCCCAGAAGCGATCTGTTCATGCATACACCGTGTTAGAGTATTTTCAATATACAGGCCCAAAACTGGCTGAAATTCGATATTTTAGGTGCCCAAAGTCAATATGTGCATGCATCTTCTGTACCCGTTTATATCTCAAATTCAGGCTCCAAACACCCTAAAATTCGATATTTTGGGGTCCTTAATTAAAGAAATCTGAACATGCCTACTCAGATACAGGCCCAAAACACGCTGAAAATCGAAATTTTAGGTGCCCAAAGTCAATAAGTGTATGCATCTTCTGCACCCGTTTATATCCCAAATTCAACCTCAAAAACACCCGAAAAATCGGTATTTTTAGGTCCTAGAAGCGATTTGTACATGCCTACTCAACGCTAGATTATTTTCAAACTATAGGCCCAAAACATGCTAAAAATCGATATTTAAAGTGCACAAAGTCAATATGTGTATGAATCTTCTGCACCCGTTTATATCCCAAATTCAGGCTCCAAACACCCGAAAATTCGATATTTTGGGGTCCCAGAAGTGATCTGTACATGCCTACTCCTGGTTAGAATGTTTTCAAGATACAGACCCAAAACATGCTCAAAATCGATATCTTAGGTGCCCAAAAGTCGATATGTGCATGGATCATCAGTACCCGTTTATATCTCAAATTCAGGCTCAAAACACTCGAAAATTCGATATTTTGGGGTCACAGAAGCGATCTGTACATGCCTACTCCGTGTTAGAGTATTTTCAAAATACAGGCAGAAAACATGCTGAAAATAAATATTTTAGGTGCCCAAAGTCAATATGTGCATGCATCTTCTGTACCCGTTTATATCTCAAATTCAGGCTCGAAACACCCAAAAATTCGATATTTTGGGGTCCTAGAAACGATCTGTACTCAGTGCTAGAATGTTTTCAAAATATAGTTCCAAAACATGCTAAAAATCGATATTTTAATTGCACAAAGTCGATATATCAAATTCAGGCCCAAAACATTTGAAAATTCGATATTTTGGGGTCCCAGAAGCGATCTGTACATGGCTACTCCGTGGTAGAGTATTTTTAAAATAGAGGCCCAAAACATACTGAAAATCGATCTTTTAGGTGCCCAAAAGTCGATATGTGCATGCATCTTCAGTACCCGTATATATCTCAAATTCAGGCTCAAAACACCCGAAAATTCGATATTTTGGGGTCCCAGAAGCGATCTGTACATGCCTACTCCGTGTTAGAGTATTTTCAAAATACTGGCCCAAAACATGCTGAAAATCGATATTTTAGGTGCCCAAAGTCAATATGTGCATGCATCTTCTGTACCCGTTTATATCTCAAATTCAGCCTCAAAACACCCGAAAATTCGTTTTTTTTTGGGTCCTAGAAGCGATCTGTACGTGCCTACTCAGTGCTAGAATGTTTTCAAAATATAGGCTCAAAACATTCTAAAAATCGATATTATAAGTGTCCAAAGTCAATATGTGCATGTACATTTTGTACCCGTTTAAATCTCAAATTCAACCTCAAAACACCCGAAAATTCGGTATTTTTGGGTCCTAGAAGCGATATGTAAATGCCTAATACTAATTAGAATGTTTTCAAGATACAGGCGCAAAACATGCTCAAAATCGATATTTTGGGTGCCCAAAAGTCGATATGTGCATACATCTTCAGTACCCGTTTATATCTCATATTCAGTCTCAAAACAACCGAAAATTCGATATTTTTGGGTCCCAGAAGCGATCTGTACATGCCTAC
This sequence comes from Petrolisthes cinctipes, assembly GCA_033782935.1. NCBI lineage: Eukaryota > Metazoa > Arthropoda > Malacostraca > Decapoda > Porcellanidae > Petrolisthes > Petrolisthes cinctipes. The sequence continues at coordinate 5,617,291 of JAWQEG010000015.1, forward strand.
TCTGTGTTAGAGTATTTTCAAAATACAGGCCCAAAACATGCTGAAAATCGATATTTTAGGTGCCCAAAGTCAATATGTGCATGCATCTTCTGTACCCGTATATATCTCAAATTCAGGCTCCAAACACCTGAAAATTCGACATTATGGGGTCCCACAAGCGATCTGTACATGCCTACACAGATACAGGCCCAAAACACGCTGAAAATCGATATTTTAGGTGCCCAAAGTCAATATGTGTATGCATCTTCTGCACCCGTTTATATCCCAAATTCAACCTCCAAACACCCGAAAATTCGATATTTTTGGGTCCCAGAAGCTCTCTGTACATGCCTACTCAGTGCTAGAATGTTTTCAAAATATAGGCCCAAAACATGCTAAAACTCGATATTTTAATTTTCCAAAGTCGATATGTGCATGCATTTTATGTACCCGTTTATATCTCAAATTCAGGCTCAAAACACCCGAAAAGTCGATATTTTTGGGTCCTAGAAGCGATCTGTACATACCTACTCCTAGTTAGAATGTTTTTAAGATACAGACCCAAAACATGCTCAAAATCGGTATTTTTGGTGCCCGAAAGTCGATATGTGCATGCATCTTCTGTACCCGTTTATATCTCAAATTTACGCTACAAACTCCCAAAAATTCGATATTTTGTAGTCCTACAAGCGATCTGTACATGCCTACTCCTAGTTGGAATGTTTTCTAGATACAGACCCAAAACATGCTCAAAATCGATATTTTAGGTGCCCAAAAGTCGATATGTTCATGCATCTTCAGTACCCGTTTATATTCCAAATTCAGGGTTAAGACTCCCGAAAATTCGATATTTTGGGGTCCCAGAAGTAATCTGCACATGCCTACTCCGTGTTAGAGTATTTCAAAATAAAGGCCCAAAACATGCTAAAAATCGATATTTTAGGTGCCCAAAGTCAATATGTGTATGTATCTTCTGCACCCGTTTATATCACAAATTCAACCTCAGAACACCCGAAAATTCGATATTTTTGGGTCCCAGAAGCGATCTGTACATGCCTACTCAGTGCTATAATATTTTCAAAATATAATCCCAAAACATGCTAAAAATCGATATTCCTGGTGCCCAAAGTCGATATCTCAAATTCAGGCCCAAAACACCCGAAATATCGATATTTTGGGGGTCTCAGAAGCGATCTGTACATGAATATTCAGATACAGGCCCAAAGCATGCTGAAAATCGATATATTAGGTGCCCAAAGTCAATATGTGTATGCCTTTTCTTCAACCGTTTATATCACAAATTCAACCTCAGAACACCTGAAAATTCGATATTTTTGGGTCCCAGAAGCGATCTGTACATGCCTACTCAGTGCTAGAATGTTTTCAAAATATAGACTCAAAACATGCTAAAAATCGATATTTTAAGTGTCCAAAGTCGATATGTGCATGAATCTTCTGTACCCGTTTATATCTCAAATTCGGGATCAAAACACCCGAAAATTCGGAATTTTTGGGTCCTAGAAGCGATCTGTACATGCCTACTCCTAGTTAGAATGTTTTCAAGATACAGACCAATACATGCTCAAAATCGATATCTTAGGTGCCCAAAAGTCGATATGTGCATGCATAATCAGTACCCGTTTATATCTCAAATTCAGGCTCAAAACACCCGAAAATTCGATATTTTGGAGTCCCAGAAGCGATCTGTACATGCCTACTCCGTGTTAGAGTATTTTCAAAACATGCAGAAAATAAATATTTTAGGTGCCCAAAGTCAATATGTGCATGCATCTTCTGTACCCGTTTATATCACAAATTCAGGCTCAATACACCCGAAAATTTGATATTTTGATGTCCCAGAAGCGATCTGTACATGCCTACTCAGTGCTAGAATATTTTCAAAATATAGTCCCAAAACATTCTAAAAATCGATATTTTAGGTGCCCAACGTCGATGTCTCAAAATCAGGCCCAAAACACCCGAAAATTCGATTTTTTGTGGTCCCAGAAGCGATTTGAGCATACCTACTCCGTGTTAGAGTATTTTAAAAATACAAGCCCAAAACATACTGAAAATCGATCTTTTAGGTGCCCAAAAGTCGATATGTGCATGCATCTTCTGTACCCGTTTATATCTCAAATTTAGGCTCCAAAAACCTGAAAATTCGATATTTAAGGGTCCCAGAAGCGATCTGTTCATGCATACACCGTGTTAGAGTATTTTCAATATACAGGCCCAAAACTGGCTGAAATTCGATATTTTAGGTGCCCAAAGTCAATATGTGCATGCATCTTCTGTACCCGTTTATATCTTAAATTCAGGCTCCAAACACCCTAAAATTCGATATTTTGGGGTCCTTAATTAAAGAAATCTGAACATGCCTACTCAGATACAGGCCCAAAACACGCTGAAAATCGAAATTTTAGGTGCCCAAAGTCAATAAGTGTATGCATCTTCTGCACCCGTTTATATCCCAAATTCAACCTCAAAAACACCCGAAAAATCGGTATTTTTAGGTCCTAGAAGCGATTTGTACATGCCTACTCAACGCTAGATTATTTTCAAACTATAGGCCCAAAACATGCTAAAAATCGATATTTAAAGTGCACAAAGTCAATATGTGTATGAATCTTCTGCACCCGTTTATATCCCAAATTCAGGCTCCAAACACCCGAAAATTCGATATTTTGGGGTCCCAGAAGTGATCTGTACATGCCTACTCCTGGTTAGAATGTTTTCAAGATACAGACCCAAAACATGCTCAAAATCGATATCTTAGGTGCCCAAAAGTCGATATGTGCATGGATCATCAGTACCCGTTTATATCTCAAATTCAGGCTCAAAACACTCGAAAATTCGATATTTTGGGGTCACAGAAGCGATCTGTACATGCCTACTCCTAGTTAGAATGTTTTCAAGATCCTGACCCAAAACATGCTCAAAATCGATATTTTATGTGCCAAAAAGTCGATATGTTCATGACTCTTAAGTACCCGTTTATATCTCTAATTCAGGCTCGAAACACCCAAAAATTCGATATTTTGGGGTCCTAGAAACGATCTGTACTCAGTGCTAGAATGTTTTCAAAATATAGTTCCAAAACATGCTAAAAATCGATATTTTAATTGCACAAAGTCGATATCTCAAATTCAGGCCCAAAACATTTGAAAATTCGATATTTTGGGGTCCCAGAAGCGATCTGTACATGGCTACTCCGTGGTAGAGTATTTTTAAAATAGAGGCCCAAAACATACTGAAAATCGATCTTTTAGGTGCCCAAAAGTCGATATGTGCATGCATCTTCAGTACCCGTATATATCTCAAATTCAGGCTCAAAACACCCGAAAATTCGATATTTTGGGGTCCCAGAAGCGATCTGTACATGCCTACTCCGTGTTAGAGTATTTTCAAAATACTGGCCCAAAACATGCTGAAAATCGATATTTTAGGTGCCCAAAGTCAATATGTGCATGCATCTTCTGTACCCGTTTATATCTCAAATTCAGCCTCAAAACACCCGAAAATTCGTTTTTTTTTGGGTCCTAGAAGCGATCTGTACGTGCCTACTCAGTGCTAGAATGTTTTCAAAATATAGGCTCAAAACATTCTAAAAATCGATATTATAAGTGTCCAAAGTCAATATGTGCATGTACATTTTGTACCCGTTTAAATCTCAAATTCAACCTCAAAACACCCGAAAATTCGGTATTTTTGGGTCCTAGAAGCGATATGTACATGCCTAATACTAATTAGAATGTTTTCAAGATACAGGCGCAAAACATGCTCAAAATCGATATTTTGGGTGCCCAAAAGTCGATATGTGCATACATCTTCAGTACCCGTTTATATCTCATATTCAGTCTCAAAACAACCGAAAATTCGATATTTTTGGGTCCCAGAAGCGATCTGTACATGCCTACTCTGTGTTAGAGTATTTTCAAAATACAGGCCCAAAACATGCTGAAAATCGATATTTTAGGTGCCCAAAGTCAATATGTGCATGCATCTTCTGTACCCGTATATATCTCAAATTCAGGCTCCAAACACCTGAAAATTCGACATTATGGGGTCCCACAAGCGATCTGTACATGCCTACACAGATACAGGCCCAAAACACGCTGAAAATCGATATTTTAGGTGCCCAAAGTCAATATGTGTATGCATCTTCTGCACCCGTTTATATCCCAAATTCAACCTCCAAACACCCGAAAATTCGATATTTTTGGGTCCCAGAAGCTCTCTGTACATGCCTACTCAGTGCTAGAATGTTTTCAAAATATAGGCCCAAAACATGCTAAAACTCGATATTTTAATTTTCCAAAGTCGATATGTGCATGCATTTTATGTACCCGTTTATATCTCAAATTCAGGCTCAAAACACCCGAAAAGTCGATATTTTTGGGTCCTAGAAGCGATCTGTACATACCTACTCCTAGTTAGAATGTTTTTAAGATACAGACCCAAAACATGCTCAAAATCGGTATTTTTGGTGCCCGAAAGTCGATATGTGCATGCATCTTCTGTACCCGTTTATATCTCAAATTTACGCTACAAACTCCCAAAAATTCGATATTTTGTAGTCCTACAAGCGATCTGTACATGCCTACTCCTAGTTGGAATGTTTTCTAGATACAGACCCAAAACATGCTCAAAATCGATATTTTAGGTGCCCAAAAGTCGATATGTTCATGCATCTTCAGTACCCGTTTATATTCCAAATTCAGGGTTAAGACTCCCGAAAATTCGATATTTTGGGGTCCCAGAAGTAATCTGCACATGCCTACTCCGTGTTAGAGTATTTCAAAATAAAGGCCCAAAACATGCTAAAAATCGATATTTTAGGTGCCCAAAGTCAATATGTGTATGTATCTTCTGCACCCGTTTATATCACAAATTCAACCTCAGAACACCCGAAAATTCGATATTTTTGGGTCCCAGAAGCGATCTGTACATGCCTACTCAGTGCTATAATATTTTCAAAATATAATCCCAAAACATGCTAAAAATCGATATTCCTGGTGCCCAAAGTCGATATCTCAAATTCAGGCCCAAAACACCCGAAATATCGATATTTTGGGGGTCTCAGAAGCGATCTGTACATGAATATTCAGATACAGGCCCAAAGCATGCTGAAAATCGATATATTAGGTGCCCAAAGTCAATATGTGTATGCCTTTTCTTCAACCGTTTATATCACAAATTCAACCTCAGAACACCTGAAAATTCGATATTTTTGGGTCCCAGAAGCGATCTGTACATGCCTACTCAGTGCTAGAATGTTTTCAAAATATAGGCTCAAAACATGCTAAAAATCGATATTTTAAGTGTCCAAAGTCGATATGTGCATGAATCTTCTGTACCCGTTTATATCTCAAATTCGGGATCAAAACACCCGAAAATTCGGAATTTTTGGGTCCTAGAAGCGATCTGTACATGCCTACTCCTAGTTAGAATGTTTTCAAGATACAGACCAATACCTGCTCAAAATCGATATCTTAGGTGCCCAAAAGTCGATATGTGCATGCATCTTCAGTACCCGTTTTTATCTCAAATTCAGGGTTAAAACACCCGAAAATTCGATATTTTGGGGTCCCAGAAGTAATCTGTACATGCCTACTCCGTGTTAGAGTATTTTCAAAATACAGGCCCAAAACATGCTGAAAATCGATATTTTAGGTGCCCAAAGTAAATATGTGCATGCATCTTCTCTACACCCGTTTATTTCTCAAATATAACTTCAAAACACACGAAAATTCGATATTTTGGGGTCCCAGAAGCGATCTGTACGGCACTCAGTGCTAGAATTTTTTCAAAATATAGGCTCAAAACATGCTAAAAATCGATATTTAAAGTGTCCAAAGTCGATATGTGCATGCATCTTCTGTACTTGTATATTTCTCAAATTCAGGCTCAAAGCGCCCGAAAATTCGGTATTTTGGGGGTCCTACAAGCAATCTGTACATTCCTACTCCTAGTTCGAATGTTTTCAAGTTACAAACCCAAAACTTGCTCAAAAACGATATTTTAGGTGTCCAAAAGTCGATATGTGCATTCATCTTCAGTACCCTTTTATATCTGAAATTCAGGCTCAAAACACCCGAAAATTCGATATTTTGGGGTCCCAGAAGTAATCTGCACATGCCTACTCCGTGTTAGAGTATTTCAAAATACAGGCCCAAAACATGCTAAAAATCGATATTTTAGGTGCCTAAAGTCAATATGTGTATGTATCTTCTGCACCCGTTTATATCACAAATTCAACCTCAGAACACCCGAAAATTCGATATTTTTGGGTCCCAGAAGCGATCTGTACATGCCTACTCAGTGCTAGAATGTTTTCAAAATATAGGCTCAAAACATGCTAAAAATCGATATTTTAAGTGTCCAAAGTCGATATCTCAAATTCAGTCCCAAAATACCCGAAATATCGATATTTTGGGGTCTCAGAAGCGATCTGTACATGAATATTCAGATACAGGCCCAAAGCATGCTGAAAATCGATATATTAGGTGCCCAAAGTCAATATGTGTATACATCTACTGCAACCGTTTATATCACAAATTCAACCTCAGAACACCTGAAAATTCGATATTTTTTGGTCCCAGAAGCGATCTGTACATGCCTACTCAGTGCTAGAATGTTTTTAAAATATAGGCTCAAAACATGCTAAAAATCGATATTTTAAGTGTCCAAAGTCGATATGTGCATGCATCTTCTGTACCCGTTTATATCTCAAATTCAGGGTTAAAACACCCGAAAAATCGATATTTTGGGGTTCCTGAAGCGATCTGTACATGCCTACTCAGTGCTAGAATGTTTTCAAAATATAGGCTCAAAACATGCTAAAAATCGATATTTTAAGTGTCCAAAGTCGATATGTGCATGTATCTTCTGTACCCGTTTATATCTCAAATTCGGGATCAAAACACCCGAAAATTCGGAATTTTTGGTTCCCAGAAGAGATCTGTAGATGCCTACTCCTAGTTAGAATGTTTTCAAGATACAGACATAAAACATGATCAAAATCGATATTTTAGATGCCCAAAAGTCGATATGTGCATACATCTTCTGTACCCGTTTATATCTCAAATTCAGGGTTAAAACACCCGATAATTCGATATTTTGGGGTCCCCGAAGTGATCTGTACATGCCTACTCCGTGTTAGAGTATTTTCAAAATACAGGCACAAAACATGCTGAAAATCGATATTTTAGGTGCCCAAAGTCAATATGTGCATGCCTCTTCTCTACCCGTTTATATCTCAAATTCAACCTCAAAACACAAGAAAATTCGGTATTTTTGTGTCCTAGAAGCGATCTGTACATGCCTACTCCTAGTTCGAATGTTTTCAAGATACAAACCCAAAACTTGCTCAAAATCGATATTTTAGGTGTCCAAAAGTCAATATGTGCATGCATCTTCAGTACCCGTTTTTATCTCAAATTCAGGGTTAAAACACCCGAAAATTCGATATTTTGGGGTCCCAGAAGCGATCTGTACATGCCTACTCAGTGCTAGAATTTTTTCAAAATATAGGCTCAAAACATGCTAAAAATCGATATTTTAAGTGTCCAAAGTCGATATGTGCATGCATCTTCTGTACCTGTATATTTCTCAAATTCAGGCTCAAAACACCCGAAAATTCGGTATTTTTGCGGTCCTACAAGCAATCTGTACATGCCTACTCCTAGTTCGAATGTTTTCAAGATACAAACCCAAAACTTGCTTAAAATCGATATTTTAGGTGTCAAAAAGTCGATATGTGCATTCATCTTCAGTACCCGTTTATATCTCAAATTCAGGCTCAAAACACCCGAAAATTCAATATTTTGGGGTCCCAGAAGTAATCTGCACATGCCTACTCCGTGTTAGAGTATTTCAAAATACAGGCCCAATACATGCTAAAAATCGATATTTTAGGTGCCCAAAGTCAATATGTGTATGTATCTTCTGCACCCGTTTATATCACAAATTCAACCTCAGAACACCCGAAAATTCGATATTTTTGGGTCCCAGAAGCGATCTGTACATGCCTACTCAGTGCTAGAATATTTTCAAAATATAATCCCAAAACATGCTAAAAATCGATATTTTTGGTGCCCAAAGTCGATATCTCAAATTCAATCCCAAAACACCCGAAATATCGATATTTTGGGGTCTCAGAAGCGATCTGTACATGAATATTCAGATACAGGCCCAAAGCATGCTGAAAATCGATATATTAGGTGCCCAAAGTCAATATGTGTATGCATCTACTGCAACCGTTTATATCACAAATTCAACCTCAGAACACCTGAAAATTCGATATTTTTTGGTCCCAGAAGCGATCTGTACATGCCTACTCAGTGCTAGAATGTTTTTAAAATATAGGCTCAAAACATGCTAAAAATCGATATTTTAAGTGTCCAAAGTCGATATGTGCATGCATCTTCTGTACCCGTTTATATCCCAAATTCAACCTCAAAACACCCGAAAATTCGATATTTTTGGGTCCCAAAAGCGATCTGTACATGCCTACTCAGTGCTAGAATGTTTTTAAAATATAGGCTCAAAACATGCTAAAAATCGATATTTTAAGTGTCCAAAGTCGATATGTGTATGCATCTTCTGTACCCGTTTATATCCCAAATTCAACCTCAAAACACCCGAAAATTCGATATTTTTGGGTCCCAGAAGCGATCTGTACATGCCTACTCTGTGCTAGAATGTTATCAAAATATAGGCTCAAAACATGCTAAAAATCGATATTTTAAGTGTCTAAAGTCGATATGTGCATGAATCTTCTGTACCCGTTTATATCTCAAATTCGGGATCAAAACACCCGAAAATTCGGTATTTTTGGTTCCTAGAAAAGATTTGTAGATGTCTACTCCTAGTTAGAATGTTTTCAAGATACAGACCCAAAACATGCTCAAAATTGATATTTTAGGTGATAAAAGTCGATATGTTCATGCATCTTCAGTACCCGTTTATATCTCAAATTCTGGCTCAAAACACCCTAAAATTCGATATTTTGGGGTCCTTAAAGCAATCTGTACATGCCTACTCAGATAAAGGCCCAAAACATGCTGAAAATCAATATTTTAGGTGCCCAGAGTCAATATGTGTATGCATCTTCTGCACCCGTTTAAATCCCAAGTTCAACCTCAAAACACCCGAAAATTCGATATTTTGGGGTCCCAGAAGCAATCTGTACATGCCTACTCAGTGCTAGAATGTTTTCAAAATATAGTCCCAAATCATGCTAAAAATCGATATTTCAAGTGCACAAAGTCGATATCTCAAATTCAGGCCCAAAACATTCGAAAATTCGATATTTTGGGGTCCCAGAAGCGATCTGTACATGGCTACTCCGTGGTAGAGTATTTTCAAAAGAGAGGCCCAAAACATACTGAAAATCGATCTTTTAGGTGCCCAAAAGTCGATATGTGCATGCATCTTCAGTACCCGTATATATCTCAAATTCAGGCTCAAAACACCCGAAAATTCGATATGTTGGGGTCCCAGAAGCGATCTGTACATGCCTACTCTGTGTTAGAGTATTTTCAAAATACAGGCTGAAAACATGCTGAAAATTAATATTTTTGGTGCCCAAAGTCAATATGTGGATGCATCATCTGTACCCGTTTATATCTCAAATTCAGGCTCGAAACACCCGAAAATTCGATATTTTGGGGTCCCAGAAACGATCTGTAGTCAGTGCTAGAATATTTCTAAAATATAGGCCCAAAACATGATAAAATCGATATTTTAGGTGCCCCAAGTCGATACCTCAAATTCAGGCCCAAAACACCCGAAAATTCGATATTTTGGGGTCCCAGAAGCGATCTGTACATGCCTACTCCGGGTTAGAGTATTTTTAAAAATACAAGCCCAAAAGATACTGAAAATCGATCTTTTAGGTGCCCAAAAGTCATTATGTGCATTCATCTTCTGTACCCGTTTATATCTCAAATTCAGGCTCCAAACACCCGAAAATTCGATATTTTGGGGTCCCAGAAGCAATCTGTACATGCCTACTCATTGCTAGAATGTTTTCAAAATATAGTTCCAAAACATGCTAAAAATCGATATTTTAAGTGCACAAAGTCGATATCTCAAATTCAGGCCCAAAACATTCGAAAATTCGCTATTTTGGGGTCCCAGAAGCAATCTGTACATGGCTACTCCGTGGTAGAGTATTTTCAAAATAGAGGCCCAAAACATACTGAAAATCGATCTTTTAGGTGCCCAAAAGTCAATATGTGTATGCATCTTCTGCACCCGTTTAAATCCCAAGTTCAACCTCAAAACACCCGAAAATTCGATATTTTGGGGTCCCAGAAGCAATCTGTACATGCCTACTCAGTGCTAGAATGTTTTCAAAATATAGTTCCAAAACATGCTAAAAATCGATATTTTAAGTGCACAAAGTCGATATCTCAAATTCAGGCCCAAAACATTCGAAAATTCGATATTTTGGGGTCCCAGAAGCGATCTGTACATGGCTACTCCGTGGTAGAGTATTTTCAAAATAGAGGCCCGAAACATACTGAAAATCGATCTTTTAGGTGCCCAAAAGTCGATATGTGCATGCATCTTCAGTACCCGTATATATCTCAAATTCAGGCTCAAAACACCCGAAAATTCGATATTTTGGGGTCCCAGAAACGATCTGTACATGCCTACTCTGTGTTAGAGTATTTTCAAAATACAGGCAGAAAACATGCTGAAAATAAATGTTTTAGGTGCCCAAAGTCAATATGAGGATGCATCTTCTGTACCCGTTTATATCTCAAATTCAGGCTCGAAACACCCGAAAATTCGATATATTGGGGTCCCAGAAACGATCTGTACTCAGTGCTAGAATATTTTTAAAATATAGGCCCAAAACATGCTAATATCGATATTTTAGGTGCCCAAAGTCGATATCTCAAATTCAGGCGCAAAACACCCGAAAATTCGATATTTTCGGGTCCCAGAAGCGATCTGTATATGCAAACTCCGGGTTAGAGTATTTTTAAGAATACAGGCCCAAAACATACTGAAAATCGATCTTTTAGGTGCCCAAAAGTCATTATGTGCATTCATCTTCTGTACCCGTTTATATCTCAAATTCAGGCTCCAAACACCCGAAAATTCGATATTTTGGGGTCCTTAAAGGAATCTGTAAATGCCTACTCAGATACAAGCCCAAAACATGCTGAAAATAGATCTTTTAGGTGCCCAAAAGTCGATATGTGCATTCATCATCAGTACCCGTTTATATTTCAAATTCAGGCCCAAAACATTCGAAAATTCGATATTTTGGGGTCCCAGAAGCGATCTGTACATGGCTACTCCGTGGTAGAGTATTTTCAAAATAGAGGCCCATAACATGCAGAAAATCAATATTTTAGGTGCCCAAAGTCAATATGTGCATGCATCTTATGTACCCAGTTATATCACAAATTCATGCTCAATACACCCGAAAATTCGATATTATGGGGTCTCAGAAGCGATCTGTACATGCCTACTCAGTGCTAGAATATTTTTAAAATATAGACCCAATACATGCTAAAAATCGATATTTTTGGTGCCCAAAGTCGATATCTCAAATTCAGGCCCAAAACACCAGAAAATTCGATATTTTGGGGTCCCAGAGGCGATCTGTACATGCCTACTCAGTGTTAGAATATTTTCAAAATATAGGCCCAAAACATACTAAAAATCGATCTTTTATGTGCCCAAAAGTCGATATGTGCATGCATCTTCTGTACCCGTTTATATCTCAAATTCAGGCTTCAAACACCCGAAAATTCGATATTTTTGGGTCCCAGAAACGATCTGTACACGCCTACTCAGTGCTAGAATGTTTTCAAAATATTGGCTGAAAACATGCCAAAAATCGATATTTTAAGTTTCCAAAGTCGATATGTGCATGTACATTCTGTACCCGTTTATATCTCAAATTCAGGCTCAAAACACCCGAAAATTCGGTATTTTTGGGTCCTAGAAGCGATATGTACATGCCTACTCCTGGTTAGAATGTTTTCAAGATACAGACCCAAAACATGCTCAAAATCGATATTTTAGGTGCCCAAAAGTCGATATGTGCATGCATCATCAGTACCCGTTTATATCTCAAATTCAGGCTCAAAACACCCGAAAATTCGATATTTTGGGGTCCCAGAAGCGAACTGTACATGCCTACTCCGTGTTAGAGTATTTTCAAAATACAGGCCCAAAACATGCAGAAAATCAATATTTTAGGTGCCCAAAGTCAATATGTGGATGCATCTTCTGTTCCCGGTTATATCACAAATTCAGGCTCAATACACCCGAAAATTCGATATTATGGGGTCTCAGAAGCGATCTGTACATGCCTACTCAGTGCTAGAATATTTTCAAAATATAGACCCAATACATGCTAAAAATCGATATTTTAGGTGCCCAAAGTCGATATCTCAAATTCAGGCCCGAAACACCAGAAAATCCGATATTTTGGGATCCCAGAGGCGATCTGTACATGCCTACTCAGTGTTAGAATATTTTCAAAATATAGGCCCAAAACATATTGAAAATCGATCTTTTATGTGCCCAAAAGTCGATATGTGCATGCATCTTCTGTACCCGTTTATATCTCAAATTCAGGCTCCAAACACCCGAAAATTCGACATTTTTGGGTCCCAGAAGCGATCTGTACATGCCTACTCAGTGCTAGAATATTTTCAAAATATAGTCCCAAAACATGCTAAAAATCGATATTTTAGGTGCCCAACGTCGATATCTCAAAATCAGGCCCAAAACACCCGAAAATTCGATATTTTGTGGTCCCAAAAGCGATTTGAGCATACCTACTCCGTGTTAGAGTATTTTTGTAAAATACAAACCCAAAACATACTGAAAATCGATCTTTTAGGTGCCCAAAAGTCGATATGTGCATGCATCTTCAGTACCCGTTTATATCTCAAATTCAGGCTCCAAAAACCCGAAAATTCGATATTATAGGGTCCCAGAAGCGATCTGTTCATGTATACACATTGGGCAAGAGTATTTTCAATATACCGGCCCAAAACATGCTGAAAATCGATATTTTAGGTGCCCAAAGTCAATATGTGCATGCATCTTCTGTACCCGTTTTTATCACAAATTCAGGCTCAATACACCCGAAAATTTGATATTTTGAGGTCCCAGAAGCGATCTGTACATGCCTACTCAGTGCTAGAATATTTTCAAAAGATAGTCCAAAAACATGCTAAAAATCGATATTTTAGGTGTCCAAAGTCGATATCTCAAATTCAGGCCCAAAACACCCGAAAATTCGATATTTTGCAGTTCCAGAAGCGATCTGTACATGCCTATCCTGTGTTAGAGCATTTTCAAAATACAGGCCCAAAACATACTGAAAATCGATCGTTTATGTGCCCAAAAGTCGATATGTGCATGCATCTTTTGTACCCGTTTATATCTCAAATTCAGGCTCCAAACACCCGAAAACTCGACATTATGGGGTCGCACAAGCGATCTGTACATGCCTACTCAGATACAAGCCCAAAACACGCTGAAAATCGAAATTTTAGGTGCCGAAAGTCAATATGCCGATGCATCTTCTGTACCCGTTTATATTTCAAATTCAGGCTCCAAACACCCGAAAATTCGATATTTTTTGGTCCCAGAAGCGATCTGTACATGCCTACTCAGTGCTAGAATGTTTTCAAAGCATTGGCTGAAAACATGCCAAAAATCGATATTTTAAGTATCCAAAGTCGATCTGTGCATGTACCTTCTGTACCCTTTTATATCTCAAATTCAGGCTCAAAACACCCGAAAATTCGATATTTTGGGGTCCCAGAAGCGATCTGTACATGCCTACTCCGTGTTAGAGTATTTTCAAAATACAGGCCCAAAACATGCAGAAAATCAATATTTTAGGTGCCCAAAGTCAATATGTCAATGCATCTTCTGTACCCGTTTATATCACAAATTCAGGCTCAATACACCTGAAAATTTGATATTTTGATGTCCCAGAAGCAATCTGTACATGCCTACTCAGTGCTAGAATATTTTCAAAATATAGTCCCAAAACATGCTAAAAATCGATATTTTAGGTGCCCAACGTCGATATCTCAAAATCAGGCCCAAAACACCCGAAAATTCGATATTTTGCGGTCCCAGAAGCGATTTGAGCATACCTACTCCGTGTTAGAGTATTTTTAAAATACAAGCCCAAAACATACTGAAAATCGATCTTTTGGGTGCCCAAAAGTCGATATGTGCATGCATCTTCTGTACCCGTTTATATCTCAAATTCAGGCTCCAATAACCCGAAAATTCGATATTTTATTGTCCCAGAAGCGATCTGTTCATGCATACACCGTGTTAGAGTATTTTCAAATTACAGGCCCAAAACATGCTAAAAATCGATATTTTAGGTGCCCAAAGTCAATATGGGCATGCATCTTCTGTACTCGTTTATATCTCAAATTCAGCCTCAAAACACCCGAAAAATCGATATTTTGAGGTCCCAGAAGCGATCTGTACATGCCTACTCCGTGTTATAGTATTTTCAAAATATAGTCCCAAAACATGCAGAAAATCAATATTTTAGGTGCCCAAAGTCAATATGTGCATGCATCTTCTGTACCCGTTTATATCTCAAATTCAGGCTCAAAACACCCGAAAATTCGGTATTTTTGGGTCCTAGAAGCGATATGTACATGCCTACTCCTGGTTAGAATGTTCTCAAGATACAGAAACAAAACATGCTCAAAATCGATATTTTAGGTGCTCAAAAGTCGATATGTGCATGCATCATAAGTACCCGTTTATATCTCAAATTCTGGCTCAAAACACCCGAAAATTCGATAATTTAGGGTCCCAGAAGCGATCTGTACATGCCTACTCCGTGTTAGAGTATTTTAAAAAAACAGGCCCAAAACATGCAGAAAATCAATATTTTAAGTGCCCAAAGTCAATATGTGCATGCATCTTCTGTACCCGTTTATATAACAAATTCAGGCTCAATACACCCGAAAATTTGATATTTTGATGTCCCAGAAGCGATCTGTACATGCCTACTCAGTGCTAGAATATTTTCAAAATATAGTCCCAAAACATTCTAAAAATCGATATTTTATGTGCCCAACGTCGATATCTCAAAATCAGGCCCAAAACACCCGAAAATTCGATATTTTGTGGTCCCAGAAGCGATTTGAGCGTACCTACTCCGTGTTAGAGTATTTTTAAAATACAAGCCCAAAACATACTGAAAATCGATCTTTTAGGTGCCCAAAAGTCGATATGTGCATGCATCTTCTGTTCCCGTTTATATCTCAAATTCAAGCTCCAAAAACCCGAAAATGCGATATTTTAGGGTCCCAGAAGCGATCTGTTCATGCATACACCGTGTTAAAGTATTTTCAATATACAGGCCCAAAACATACTAAAAAATCGATCTTTTAGGTGCCCAAAAGTCGATATGTGCATTCATCTTCTGTAAACGTTTATATCTCAAATTCAGGCTTCAAACACCCTAAAATTCGATATTTTGGGGTCCTTAAAGCAATCTGTACATGCCTACTCAGATACAGGCCCAAAACATGGTGAAAATAGATATTTTAGGTGCCCAGAGTCAATATGTGTATGCATCTTCTGCACCCGTTTATATCCCAAGTTCAACCTCAAAATACCCGAAAATTCGATATTTTGGGGTCCCAGAAGAAATCTGAACATGCTTATTCATTGCTAGAATGTTTTCAAACTATAATTCCAAAACAAGCTAAAAATCGATATTTTAAGTGCACTAAATCGATATCTCAAATTCAGGCCCAAAACAATCGAAAATTCGATATTTTGGGGTCCCAGAAGCGATCTGTACATGGCTACTCCGTGGTAGAGTATCTTAAAATTAGAGGCCTAATACATACTGAAAATCGATATTTTAGGTGCCCAGAAGTCGATATGTGCATGCATCTTCAGTACCCGTATATATCTCAAATTCAGGCTCAAAAAACCCGAAAATTCGATATTTTGGGGTCCCAGAAGCGATCTGTACATGCCTACTCCGTGTTAGAGTATTTTCAAAATACAGGCCCAAAACATGTTGAAAATCGATATTTTAGGTGCCCAAAGTCAATATGTGCATGCATCTTCTGTTCCCGTTTTTATCTCAAATACAGCCTCAAAACACCCGAAAAATCGATATTTTGAGGTCCCAGAAGCGATCTGTACATGCCTACTCCGTGTTAGAGTATTTTCAAAACACAGTCCCAAAACATGTTAAAAATTGATCTTTTAGGTGCCCAAAAGTCGATATTTGCATGCATCTTCTGTACCCGTTTATATCTCAAATTTAGGCTCCAAACACCGAAAATTCGATATTTTTGGGTCCCAGAAGCGATCTGTACATGCCTACTCAGTGCTAGAATGTTTTCAAAACATAGGCTGAAAACATGCCAAAAATCGATATTTAAAGTTTCCAAAGTCGATATGTGCATGTACCTTCTGTACCCGTTTATATCTCAAATTCAGGCTCAAAACACCCAAAAATTCGGTATTTTTGTGTCCTAGAAGCGATCTGTACATGCCTACTCCTGGTTAGAATGTTTTCAAGATACAGACCCAAAACATGCTCAAAATCGATATTTTAGGTGCCCAAAAGTCGATATGTGCATGCATCTTCAGTTCCCGTTTAAATCTTAAATTCAGGGTTAAAACTCCCGAAAATTCGATATTTTTGGGTTCCAGAAGCGATCTGTATATGCCTTCTCCGTGTTAGAGTATTTCAAAATACAAGTCCAGAACATGCTAAAAATCGATATTTTAGGTGCCCAAAGTCGATATCGCAAATTCAGGCCCAAAACACCTGAAAATTCGATATTTTGGGGTCCCAGAAGCGATCTGTACATGCCTATTCAGATAAAGGCCCAAAATATGCTAAAAATCGATATATTAGGTGCCCAAAGTCAATATGTGTATGCATCTTCTGCAACCGTTTATATCACAAATTCAACCTCAGAACACCGGAAAATTCGATATTTTTGGGTCCCAGAAGCGATCTGTACATGTCTACTCAATGCTAGAATGCTTTCAAAATATTGGCTCAAAACATGCTAAAAATCGATATTTTAAGTGTCCAAAGTCGATATGTTTATTCATCTTCTGTACCCGTTTATATCTCAAATTCGGGATCAAAACACCCGAAAATTCGGTTTTTTTGGGTCCTAGAAGCGATTTGTACATGCCTACTCCTGGTTAGAATGTTTTCAAGATACAGACCCAAAACATGCTCAAAATCGATATTTTAGGTGCCAAAAAGTCGATATGTTCATGAATATTCAGTACCCGTTTATATCTCAAATTCAGGCTCAAAACACCCGAAAATTCGATATTTTGAGGTCCCAGAAGCGATCTGTACATGCCTACTCAGTGCTAGAATATTTTCAAAATATAGTCCAAAAACATGCTAAAAATCGATATTTTTTGGTGCCCAAAGTCGATATCTCAAATTCAGGCCCGAAACACCCGTAAATTCAATATTTTGGGGTCCCAAAAGCTATCTGTACATGCCTACTCCGTGTTAGAGTATTTTCAAAATACAGGCCCAAAAAATACTGAAAATCGATATTTTAGGTTCCCAAAAGTCGATCAGTGCATGCATCTTCTGAGGCCGTTTATATCCCAAATTCAACCTCAAAACACCCGAAAATTCGATATTTTTGCGTCCCAGAAGCGATCTGTACATGCCTACTCTGTGCTAGAATGTTTTCAAAATATAGGCTCAAAACATGCTAAAAATCGATATTTTAAGTGACCAAAATCGATATGTGCATTCATTTTCTGTACCCTTTTATATCTCAAATTCAGGCTCAAAATACCCGAAAATTCGGTATGTTTGGGTCCTACAAGCGACCTGTACATGCCTACTCCTAGTTGAAATGTTTTTTTAAGATACAGACCCAAAACATGCTCAAAATCGATATTTTAGGTGCCAAAAAGTCGATATGTTTATGTATCTTCAGTACCTGTTTATATCTAAAATTCAAGCTACAAACACCCGAAAATTCGATATTTTGAGGTCCCAAAAGCGATCTGTACATGCCTATTCAGATACAGGCCCAAAACAAGCTTAAAATCGATATATTAGGTGCACAAAGACAATATGTGTATGCATCATCTGCAACCGTTAATATCACAAATTAAACCTCAGAACACCCGAAAATTCTATATTTTTGGGTCCCAGAAGCGATCTGTACATGCCTACCCTGTGCTAGAATGTTTTCAAGATACAGACCTTAAACATGCTCAAAATCGATATTTTAGGTGCCCAAAAGTCGATATGTGCATGCATCTTCAGTACCTGTTTATATCTCAAATTTAGGGTTAAAAAACCCGAAAATTTCGATATTTTGAGGTTCCAGATGCGATCTGTACATGCCTACTCCGTGTTAGAGTATTTTCAACATACAGGCCCAAAACATGCTGAAAATCGATATCTTAGGTGCCCAAAGTCGATATCTCAAATTCAGGCCCAAAACACCCGAAAATTCGATATTTTGGGGTCCCAAAAGCGATCTGTACAGCCTACTCCGATTTAGAGTATTTTATAAATACAGGCCCAAAACATACTGAAAATCGATCTTTTAGGTGCCCACAAGTCGATATGTGCATGCATCTTCTGTACCCGTTTATATCTCAAATTCAGGCTCCAAACACCCGAAAATTCGATATTTTGTGGTTCCAGAAGCGATCTGTACATGCCTACTCAGTGTTAAAATGTTTTCAAAACATAGGCTGAAAACATGGCAAAAATCGATATTTTAAGTTTCCAAAGTCAATATGTGCATGCCTCTTCTGTACCCGTTTTTATCACAAACTCAGGCTCAATACACTCGAAAATTTGATATTTTGATGTCCCAGAAGCTATCTGTACATGCCTACTCCGGGTTAGAATGTTTTCAAGATACAGACCCAAAATATGCTCAAAATCGATATTTTAGGTGCCCAAAAGTCAATATGTGCATGCATCTTCTGTACCCGTTTATATCTCAAATTTAGGCTCCAAAAACCTGAAAATTCGATATTTTAGGGTCCCAGAAGCGATCTGTTCATGCATACACCGTGTTAGAGTATTTTCAATATACAGGCCCAAAACTGGCTGAAATTCGATATTTTAGGTGCCCAAAGTCAATATGTGCATGCATCTTCTGTACCCGTTTTTATTACAAACTCATGCTCAATACACTCGAAAATTTGATATTTTGATATCCCAGAAGCGATCTTTACATGCCTACTCAGTGCTAGAATATTTTTAAAATATAGTCCAAAACCATGCTAAAAATCGATATTTTAGGTGCCCAAAGTCGATATCTCAAATTCAGGCCCAAAACACCCGAAAATTCGATATTTTGGGGTTCCAGAAGCGATCTATACATGCATACTCCGTGTTAGAGCATTTTCAAAATACAGGCCCAAAACATACTGAAAATCGATCATTTATGTGCCCAAAAGTCGATATGTGCATGCATCTTTTGTACCCGTTTATATCTCAAATTCAGGCTCCAAACACACTAAAATTCGATATTTTGGGATCCTTAATTAAAGCAATCTGTACATGCCTACTCAGATACAGGCCCAAAACACGTTGAAAATCGAAATTTTAGGTGCCCAAAGTTAATATGTGTATGCATCTTCTGCACCCGTTTATATCCCAAAATCAACCTCAAAACACCCGAAAAATCGGTATTTTTGGGTCTTAGAAGCGATCTGTACATGCCTACTCCTAGTTAGAATGTTTTCAAAATACAGGCCCAAAACATGCTGAAAATCGATATTATAGGTGCCCAAAGTCAATATGTGTATGAATCTTCTGCACCCGTTTATATCCCAAATTCAACCTCAAAACACCCGAAAATTCGATATTTTTGGGTCCCAGAAGCGATTTGTACATGCCTACTCAGCGCTAGATTATTTTCAAACTATAGGCCCAAAACATGCTAAAAATAGATATTTAAAGTGCACAAAGTCGATATCTCAAATTCAGGCTCCAAACACCCGAAAATTCGATATTTTGGGGTCCCAGAAGTGATCTGTACATGCCTACTCCTGGTTAGAATGTTGTCAAGATACAGACCCAAAACATGCTCAAAATCGATATCTTAGGTGCCCAAAAGTCGATATGTGCATGGATCATCAGTACCCGTTTATATCTCAAATTCAGGCTCGAAACACCCGAAAATTTGATATTTTGGGGTCCTAGAAACGATCTGTACTCAGTGCTAGAATATTTTCAAAATATAGGCCCAAAACATGCTAAAATCGATATTTTAGGTGCCCAAAGTCGATATCTCAAATTCAGGCCCAAAACACCCGAAAAATCGATATTTTGGGGTTCCAGAAGCGATCTGTACATGCCTACTCCGTGTTAGAGCATCTTCAAAATACAGGCCCAAAACATACTGAAAATCGATCATTTATGTGCCCAAAAGTCGATATGTGCATGCATCTTTTGTACCCGTTTATATCTCAAATTCAGGCTCCAAACACCCTAAAATTCGATATTTTTGGGTCCTTAGTTAAAGCAATCTGTACATGCCTACTCAGATACAGGCCCAAAACATGCTGAAAATAGATATTTTAGGTGCCCAGAGTCAATATGTGTATTCATCTTCTGCACCCGTTTGTATCCCAAGTTCAACCTCAAAACAGACGAAAATTCAATATTTTGGGGTCCCAGAAGAGATCTGTACATGTATACTCTGAGTTAGAGTATTTTCAAAATACAGGCCCAAAACATGTTAAAAATTTATCTTTTAGGTGCCCAAAAGTCGATATGTGCATGCATCTTCTGTACCCGTTTATATCTCAAATTCAGGCTCCAAACACCCGAAAATTAGATATTTTTGTGTCCCAGAAGCGATCTGTACATGCCTACTCAGTGCTAAAATGTTTTCAAAACATAGGCTGAAAACATGGCAAAAATCGATATTTTAAGTTTCCAAAGTCGATATGTGCATGTACCTTCTGTACCCGTTTATATCTCAAATTCAAGCTGAAAACACCCAAAAATTCGGTATTTTTGGGTCCTAGAAGCGATCTGTACATGCCTACTCCTGGTTAGAATGTTTTCAAGATACAGACCCAAAATATGCTCAAAATCGATATTTTAGGTGCCCAAAAGTCGATATGTGCATGCATAATCAGTACCCGTTTATATCTCAAATTCAGGCTCAAAACACCCGAAAATTCGATATTTTGGAGTCCCAGAAGCGATCTGTACATGCCTACTCCGTGTTAGAGTATTTTCAAAACATGCAGAAAATAAATATTTTAGGTGCCCAAAGTCAATATGTGCATGCATCTTCTGTACCCGTTTATATCACAAATTCAGGCTCAATACACCCGAAAATTTGATATTTTGATGTCCCAGAAGCGATCTGTACATGCCTACTCAGTGCTAGAATATTTTCAAAATATAGTCCCAAAACATTCTAAAAATCGATATTTTAGGTGCCCAACGTCGATGTCTCAAAATCAGGCCCAAAACACCCGAAAATTCGATTTTTTGTGGTCCCAGAAGCGATTTGAGCATACCTACTCCGTGTTAGAGTATTTTAAAAATACAAGCCCAAAACATACTGAAAATCGATCTTTTAGGTGCCCAAAAGTCGATATGTGCATGCATCTTCTGTACCCGTTTATATCTCAAATTTAGGCTCCAAAAACCTGAAAATTCGATATTTAAGGGTCCCAGAAGCGATCTGTTCATGCATACACCGTGTTAGTGTATTTTCAATATACAGGCCCAAAACTGGCTGAAATTCGATATTTTAGGTGCCCAAAGTCAATATGTGCATGCATCTTCTGTACCCGTTTATATCTCAAATTCAGGCTCCAAACACCCTAAAATTCGATATTTTGGGGTCCTTAATTAAAGAAATCTGAACATGCCTACTCAGATACAGGCCCAAAACACGCTGAAAATCGAAATTTTAGGTGCCCA
Source organism: Petrolisthes cinctipes (assembly GCA_033782935.1). Classification (NCBI taxonomy): domain Eukaryota; kingdom Metazoa; phylum Arthropoda; class Malacostraca; order Decapoda; family Porcellanidae; genus Petrolisthes; species Petrolisthes cinctipes. The sequence goes on from JAWQEG010000015.1 coordinate 5,639,231, forward strand.
AAGTCAATAAGTGTATGCATCTTCTGCACCCGTTTATATCCCAAATTCAACCTCAAAAACACCCGAAAAATCGGTATTTTTAGGTCCTAGAAGCGATTTGTACATGCCTACTCAACGCTAGATTATTTTCAAACTATAGGCCCAAAACATGTTAAAAATCGATATTTAAAGTGCACAAAGTCAATATGTGTATGAATCTTCTGCACCCGTTTATATCCCAAATTCAGGCTCCAAACACCCGAAAATTCGATATTTTGGGGTCCCAGAAGTGATCTGTACATGCCTACTCCTGGTTAGAATGTTTTCAAGATACAGACCCAAAACATGCTCAAAATCGATATCTTAGGTGCCCAAAAGTCGATATGTGCATGGATCATCAGTACCCGTTTATATCTCAAATTCAGGCTCAAAACACTCGAAAATTCGATAGTTTGGGGTCACAGAATCGATCTGTACATGCCTACTCCGTGTTAGAGTATTTTCAAAATACAGGCAGAAAACATGCTGAAAATAAATATTTTAGGTGCCCAAAGTCAATATGTGCATGCATCTTCTGTACCCGTTTATATCTCAAATTCAGGCTCGAAACACCCAAAAATTCGATATTTTGGGGTCCTAGAAACGATCTGTACTCAGTGCTAGAATGTTTTCAAAATATAGTTCCAAAACATGCTAAAAATCGATATTTTAATTGCACAAAGTCGATATCTCAAATTCAGGCCCAAAACATTTGAAAATTCGATATTTTGGGGTCCCAGAAGCGATCTGTACATGGCTACTCCGTGGTAGAGTATTTTTAAAATAGAGGCCCAAAACATACTGAAAATCGGTCTTTTAGGTGCCCAAAAGTCGATATGTGCATGCATCTTCAGTACCCGTATATATCTCAAATTCAGGCTCAAAACACCCGAAAATTCGATATTTTGGGGTCCCAGAAGCGATCTGTACATGCCTACTCCGTGTTAGAGTATTTTCAAAATACTGGCCCAAAACATGCTGAAAATCGATATTTTAGGTGCCCAAAGTCAATATGTGCATGCATCTTCTGTACCCGTTTATATCTCAAATTCAGCCTCAAAACACCCGAAAATTCGTTTTTTTTTGGGTCCTAGAAGCGATCTGTACGTGCCTACTCAGTGCTAGAATGTTTTCAAAATATAGGAACAAAACATTCTAAAAATCGATATTATAAGTGTCCAAAGTCAATATGTGCATGTACATTTTGTACCCGTTTAAATCTCAAATTCAACCTCAAAACACCCGAAAATTCGGTATTTTTGGGTCCTAGAAGCGATATGTACATGCCTAATACTAATTAGAATGTTTTCAAGATACAGGCGCAAAACATGCTCAAAATCGATATTTTAGGTGCCCAAAGTCAATATGTGCATGCATCTTCTGTACCCGTATATATCTCAAATTCAGGCTCCAAACACCTGAAAATTCGACATTATGGGGTCCCACAAGCGATCTGTACATGCCTACACAGATACAGGCCCAAAACACGCTGAAAATCGATATTTTAGGTGCCCAAAGTCAATATGTGTATGCATCTTCTGCACCCGTTTATATCCCAAATTCAACCTCCAAACACCCGAAAATTCGATATTTTTGGGTCCCAGAAGCTCTCTGTACATGCCTACTCAGTGCTAGAATGTTTTCAAAATATAGGCCCAAAACATGCTAAAACTCGATATTTTAATTTTCCAAAGTCGATATGTGCATGCATTTTATGTACCCGTTTATATCTCAAATTCAGGCTCAAAACACCCGAAAAGTCGATATTTTTGGGTCCTAGAAGCGATCTGTACATACCTACTCCTAGTTAGAATGTTTTTAAGATACAGACCCAAAACATGCTCAAAATCGGTATTTTTGGTGCCCGAAAGTCGATATGTGCATGCATCTTCTGTACCCGTTTATATCTCAAATTTACGCTACAAACTCCCAAAAATTCGATATTTTGTAGTCCTACAAGCGATCTGTACATGCCTACTCCTAGTTGGAATGTTTTCTAGATACAGACCCAAAACATGCTCAAAATCGATATTTTAGGTGCCCAAAAGTCGATATGTTCATGCATCTTCAGTACCCGTTTATATTCCAAATTCAGGGTTAAGACTCCCGAAAATTCGATATTTTGGGGTCCCAGAAGTAATCTGCACATGCCTACTCCGTGTTAGAGTATTTCAAAATAAAGGCCCAAAACATGCTAAAAATCGATATTTTAGGTGCCCAAAGTCAATATGTGTATGTATCTTCTGCACCCGTTTATATCACAAATTCAACCTCAGAACACCCGAAAATTCGATATTTTTGGGTCCCAGAAGCGATCTGTACATGCCTACTCAGTGCTATAATATTTTCAAAATATAATCCCAAAACATGCTAAAAATCGATATTCCTGGTGCCCAAAGTCGATATCTCAAATTCAGGCCCAAAACACCCGAAATATCGATATTTTGGGGGTCTCAGAAGCGATCTGTACATGAATATTCAGATACAGGCCCAAAGCATGCTGAAAATCGATATATTAGGTGCCCAAAGTCAATATGTGTATGCCTTTTCTTCAACCGTTTATATCACAAATTCAACCTCAGAACACCTGAAAATTCGATATTTTTGGGTCCCAGAAGCGATCTGTACATGCCTACTCAGTGCTAGAATGTTTTCAAAATATAGGCTCAAAACATGCTAAAAATCGATATTTTAAGTGTCCAAAGTCGATATGTGCATGAATCTTCTGTACCCGTTTATATCCCAAATTCGGGATCAAAACACCCGAAAATTCGGAATTTTTGGGTCCTAGAAGCGATCTGTACATGCCTACTCCTAGTTAGAATGTTTTCAAGATACAGACCAATACATGCTCAAAATCGATATCTTAGGTGCCCAAAAGTCGATATGTGCATGCATCTTCAGTACCCGTTTTTATCTCAAATTCAGGGTTAAAACACCCGAAAATTCGATATTTTGGGGTCCCAGAAGTAATCTGTACATGCCTACTCCGTGTTAGAGTATTTTCAAAATACAGGCCCAAAACATGCTGAAAATCGATATTTTAGGTGCCCAAAGTAAATATGTGCATGCATCTTCTCTACCCGTTTATTTCTCAAATATAACTTCAAAACACACGAAAATTCGATATTTTGGGGTCCCAGAAGCGATCTGTACGGCACTCAGTGCTAGAATTTTTTCAAAATATAGGCTCAAAACATGCTAAAAATCGATATTTAAAGTGTCCAAAGTCGATATGTGCATGCATCTTCTGTACTTGTATATTTCTCAAATTCAGGCTCAAAGCGCCCGAAAATTCGGTATTTTGGGGGTCCTACAAGCAATCTGTACATTCCTACTCCTAGTTCGAATGTTTTCAAGTTACAAACCCAAAACTTGCTCAAAAACGATATTTTAGGTGTCCAAAAGTCGATATGTGCATTCATCTTCAGTACCCTTTTATATCTGAAATTCAGGCTCAAAACACCCGAAAATTCGATATTTTGGGGTCCCAGAAGTAATCTGCACATGCCTACTCCGTGTTAGAGTATTTCAAAATACATGCCCAAAACATGCTAAAAATCGATATTTTAGGTGCCTAAAGCCAATATGTGTATGTATCTTCTGCACCCGTTTATATCACAAATTCAACCTCAGAACACCCGAAAATTCGATATTTTTGGGTCCCAGAAGCGATCTGTACATGCCTACTCAGTGCTAGAATGTTTTCAAAATATAGGCTCAAAACATGCTAAAAATCGATATTTTAAGTGTCCAAAGTCGATATCTCAAATTCAGTCCCAAAATACCCGAAATATCGATATTTTGGGGTCTCAGAAGCGATCTGTACATGAATATTCAGATACAGGCCCAAAGCATGCTGAAAATCGATATATTAGGTGCCCAAAGTCAATATGTGTATGCATCTACTGCAACCGTTTATATCACAAATTCAACCTCAGAACACCTGAAAATTCGATATTTTTTGGTCCCAGAAGCGATCTGTACATGCCTACTCAGTGCTAGAATGTTTTTAAAATATAGGCTCAAAACATGCTAAAAATCGATATTTTAAGTGTCCAAAGTCGATATGTGCATGCATCTTCTGTACCCGTTTATATCTCAAATTCAGGGTTAAAACACCCGAAAAATCGATATTTGGGGGTTCCTGAAGCGATCTGTACATGCCTACTCAGTGCTAGAATGTTTTCAAAATATAGGCTCAAAACATGCTAAAAATCGATATTTTAAGTGTCCAAAGTCGATATGTGCATGTATCTTCTGTACCCGTTTATATCTCAAATTCGGGATCAAAACACCCGAAAATTCGGTATTTTTGGTTCCCAGAAGAGATCTGTAGATGCCTACTCCTAGTTAGAATGTTTTCAAGATACAGACATAAAACATGATCAAAATCGATATTTTAGATGCCCAAAAGTCGATATGTGCATACATCTACAGTACCCGTTTATATCTCAAATTCAGGGTTAAAACACCCGATAATTCGATATTTTGGGGTCCCCGAAGTGATCTGTACATGCCTACTCCGTGTTAGAGTATTTTCAAAATACAGGCACAAAACATGCTGAAAATCGATATTTTAGGTGCCCAAAGTCAATATGTGCATGCCTCTTCTCTACCCGTTTATATCTCAAATTCAACCTCAAAACACAAGAAAATTCGGTATTTTTGGGTCCTAGAAGCGATCTGTACATGCCTACTCCTAGTTCGAATGTTTTCAAGATACAAACCCAAAACTTGCTCAAAATCGATATTTTAGGTGTCCAAAAGTCAATATGTGCATGCATCTTCAGTACCCGTTTTTATCTCAAATTCAGGGTTAAAACACCCGAAAATTCGATATTTTGGGGTCCCAGAAGCGATCTGTACATGCCTACTCAGTGCTAGAATTTTTTCAAAATATAGGCTCAAAACATGCTAAAAATCGATATTTTAAGTGTCCAAAGTCGATATGTGCATGCATCTTCTGTACCTGTATATTTCTCAAATTCAGGCTCAAAACACCCGAAAATTCGGTATTTTTGCGGTCCTACAAGCAATCTGTACATGCCTTCTCCTAGTTCGAATGTTTTCAAGATACAAACCCAAAACTTGCTTAAAATCGATATTTTAGGTGTCAAAAAGTCGATATGTGCATTCATCTTCAGTACCCGTTTATATCTCAAATTCAGGCTCAAAACACCCGAAAATTCAATATTTTGGGGTCCCAGAAGTAATCTGCACATGCCTACTCCGTGTTAGAGTATTTCATAATACAGGCCCAATACATGCTAAAAATCGATATTTTAGGTGCCCAAAGTCAATATGTGTATGTATCTTCTGCACCCGTTTATATCACAAATTCAACCTCAGAACACCCGAAAATTCGATATTTTTGGGTCCCAGAAGCGATCTGTACATGCCTACTCAGTGCTAGAATATTTTCAAAATATAATCCCAAAACATGCTAAAAATCGATATTTTTGGTGCCCAAAGTCGATATCTCAAATTCAATCCCAAAACACCCGAAATATCGATATTTTGGGGTCTCAGAAGCGATCTGTACATGAATATTCAGATACAGGCCCAAAGCATGCTGAAAATCGATATATTAGGTGCCCAAAGTCAATATGTGTATGCATCTACTGCAACCGTTTATATCACAAATTCAACCTCAGAACACCTGAAAATTCGATATTTTTTGGTCCCAGAAGCGATCTGTACATGCCTACTCAGTGCTAGAATGTTTTTAAAATATAGGCTCAAAACATGCTAAAAATCGATATTTTAAGTGTCCAAAGTCGATATGTGCATGCATCTTCTGTACCCGTTTATATCCCAAATTCAACCTCAAAACACCCGAAAATTCGATATTTTTGGGTCCCAAAAGCGATCTGTACATGCCTACTCAGTGCTAGAATGTTTTTAAAATATAGGCTCAAAACATGCTAAAAATCGATATTTTAAGTGTCCAAAGTCGATATGTGCATGCATCTTCTGTACCCGTTTATATCCCAAATTCAACCTCAAAACACCCGAAAATTCGATATTTTTGGGTCCCAGAAGCGATCTGTACATGCCTACTCTGTGCTAGAATGTTATCAAAATATAGGCTCAAAACATGCTAAAAATCGATATTTTAAGTGTCTAAAGTCGATATGTGCATGAATCTTCTGTACCCGTTTATATCTCAAATTCGGGATCAAAACACCCGAAAATTCGGTATTTTTGGTTCCTAGAAAAGATTTGTAGATGTCTACTCCTAGTTAGAATGTTTTCAAGATACAGACCCAAAACATGCTCAAAATCGATATTTTAGGTGCCCAAAAGTCGATATGTGCATGCATCTACAGTACCCGTTTATATCTCAAATTCAGGGTTAAAACACCCGATAATCCGATATTTTGGGGTCCCAGAAGCGATCTGTACATGCCTACTCCGTGTTAGAGTATTTTCAAAATACGGCCCCAAAACATAATTAAAATCGATATTTTAGGTGCACAAAGTCAATATGTGCTTGCCTCTTCTCTACCCGTTTATATCTCAAATTCACGCTACAAACACCCGAAAATTCGATTTTTTGGGGTCCCAGAAGCGATCTGTAGATTTCTACTCAGTGCTAGAATGTTTTCAAAATATAGGCTTAAAACATGCTAAAAATCGATATTTTAAGTGTCCAAAGTCGATATGTGCATGCATCTTCTGTACCCGTTTATATCCCAAATTCAACCTCAAAACACCCGAAAATTCGATATTTTTTGGTCCCAGAAGCGATCTGTACATGCCTACTCCTAGTTAGAATGTTTTCAAGATACAGACCCAAAACATGCTCAAAATTGATATTTTAGGTGCCAAAAGTCGATATGTTCATGCATCTTCAGTACCCGTTTATATCTCAAATTCTGGCTCAAAACACCCTAAAATTCGATATTTTGGGGTCCTTAAAGCAATCTGTACATGCCTACTCAGATAAAGGCCCAAAACATGCTGAAAATCAATATTTTAGGTGCCCAGAGTCAATATGTGTATGCATCTTCTGCACCCGTTTAAATCCCAAGTTCAACCTCAAAACACCCGAAAATTCGATATTTTGGGGTCCCAGAAGCAATCTGTACATGCCTACTCAGTGCTAGAATGTTTTCAAAATATAGTCCCAAATCATGCTAAAAATCGATATTTCAAGTGCACAAAGTCGATATCTCAAATTCAGGCCCAAAACATTCGAAAATTCGATATTTTGGGGTCCCAGAAGCGATCTGTACATGGCTACTCCGTGGTAGAGTATTTTCAAAAGAGAGGCCCAAAACATACTGAAAATCGATCTTTTAGGTGCCCAAAAGTCGATATGTGCATGCATCTTCAGTACCCGTATATATCTCAAATTCAGGCTCAAAACACCCGAAAATTCGATATGTTGGGGTCCCAGAAGCGATCTGTACATGCCTACTCTGTGTTAGAGTATTTTCAAAATACAGGCTGAAAACATGCTGAAAATTAATATTTTTGGTGCCCAAAGTCAATATGTGGATGCATCATCTGTACCCGTTTATATCTCAAATTCAGGCTCGAAACACCCGAAAATTCGATATTTTGGGGTCCCAGAAACGATCTGTAGTCAGTGCTAGAATATTTCTAAAATATAGGCCCAAAACATGCTAAAATCGATATTTTAGGTGCCCCAAGTCGATACCTCAAATTCAGGCCCAAAACACCCGAAAATTCGATATTTTGGGGTCCCAGAAGCGATCTGTACATGCCTACTCCGGGTTAGAGTATTTTTAAAAATACAAGCCCAAAAGATACTGAAAATCGATCTTTTAGGTGCCCAAAAGTCATTATGTGCATTCATCTTCTGTACCCGTTTATATCTCAAATTCAGGCTCCAAACACCCGAAAATTCGATATTTTGGGGTCCCAGAAGCAATCTGTACATGCCTACTCATTGCTAGAATGTTTTCAAAATTTAGTTCCAAAACATGCTAAAAATCGATATTTTAAGTGCACAAAGTCGATATCTCAAATTCAGGCCCAAAACATTCGAAAATTCGCTATTTTGGGGTCCCAGAAGCAATCTGTACATGGCTACTCCGTGGTAGAGTATTTTCAAAATAGAGGCCCAAAACATACTGAAAATCGATCTTTTAGGAGCCCAAAAGTCAATATGTGTATGCATCTTCTGCACCCGTTTAAATCCCAAGTTCAACCTCAAAACACCCGAAAATTCGATATTTTGGGGTCCCAGAAGCAATCTGTACATGCCTACTCAGTGCTAGAATGTTTTCAAAATATAGTTCCAAAACATGCTAAAAATCGATATTTTAAGTGCACAAAGTCGATATCTCAAATTCAGGCCCAAAACATTCGAAAATTCGATATTTTGGGGTCCCAGAAGCGATCTGTACATGGCTACTCCGTGGTAGAGTATTTTCAAAATAGAGGCCCGAAACATACTGAAAATCGATCTTTTAGGTGCCCAAAAGTCGATATGTGCATGCATCTTCAGTACCCGTATATATCTCAAATTCAGGCTCAAAACACCCGAAAATTCGATATTTTGGGGTCCCAGAAACGATCTGTACATGCCTACTCTGTGTTAGAGTATTTTCAAAATACAGGCAGAAAACATGCTGAAAATAAATGTTTTAGGTGCCCAAAGTCAATATGAGGATGCATCTTCTGTACCCGTTTATATCTCAAATTCAGGCTCGAAACACCCGAAAATTCGATATATTGGGGTCCCAGAAACGATCTGTACTCAGTGCTAGAATATTTTTAAAATATAGGCCCAAAACATGCTAATATCGATATTTTAGGTGCCCAAAGTCGATATCTCAAATTCAGGCGCAAAACACCCGAAAATTCGATATTTTCGGGTCCCAGAAGCGATCTGTATATGCAAACTCCGGGTTAGAGTATTTTTAAGAATACAGGCCCAAAACATACTGAAAATCGATCTTTTAGGTGCCCAAAAGTCATTATGTGCATTCATCTTCTGTACCCGTTTATATCTCAAATTCAGGCTCCAAACACCCGAAAATTCGATATTTTGGGGTCCTTAAACGAATCTGTAAATGCCTACTCAGATACAAGCCCAAAACATGCTGAAAATAGATCTTTTAGGTGCCCAAAAGTCGATATGTGCATTCATCATCAGTACCCGTTTATATTTCAAATTCAGGCCCAAAACATTCGAAAATTCGATATTTTGGGGTCCCAGAAGCGATCTGTACATGGCTAGTCCGTGGTAGAGTATTTTCAAAATAGAGGCCCATAACATGCAGAAAATCAATATTTTAGGTGCCCAAAGTCAATATGTGCATGCATCTTATGTACCCAGTTATATCACAAATTCATGCTCAATACACCCGAAAATTCGATATTATGGGGTCTCAGAAGCGATCTGTACATGCCTACTCAGTGCTAGAATATTTTTAAAATATAGACCGAATACATGCTAAAAATCGATATTTTTGGTGCCCAAAGTCGATATCTCAAATTCAGGCCCAAAACACCAGAAAATTCGATATTTTGGGGTCCCAGAGGCGATCTGTACATGCCTACTCAGTGTTAGAATATTTTCAAAATATAGGCCCAAAACATACTAAAAATCGATCTTTTATGTGCCCAAAAGTCGATATGTGCATGCATCTTCTGTACCCGTTTATATCTCAAATTCAGGCTTCAAACACCCGAAAATTCGATATTTTTGGGTCCCAGAAACGATCTGTACACGCCTACTCAGTGCTAGAATGTTTTCAAAACATTGGCTGAAAACATGCCAAAAATCGATATTTTAAGTTTCCAAAGTCGATATGTGCATGTACATTCTGTACCCGTTTATATCTCAAATTCAGGCTCAAAACACCCGAAAATTCGGTATTTTTGGGTCCTAGAAGCGATATGTACATGCCTACTCCTGGTTAGAATGTTTTCAAGATACAGACCCAAAACATGCTCAAAATCGATATTTTAGGTGCCCAAAAGTCGATATGTGCATGCATCATCAGTACCCGTTTATATCTCAAATTCAGGCTCAAAACACCCGAAAATTCGATATTTTGGGGTCCCAGAAGCGAACTGTACATGCCTACTCCGTGTTAGAGTATTTTCAAAATACAGGCCCAAAACATGCAGAAAATCAATATTTTAGGTGCCCAAAGTCAATATGTGGATGCATCTTCTGTACCCGGTTATATCACAAATTCAGGCTCAATACACCCGAAAATTCGATATTATGGGGTCTCAGAAGCGATCTGTACATGCCTACTCAGTGCTAGAATATTTTCAAAATATAGACCCAATACATGCTAAAAATCGATATTTTAGGTGCCCAAAGTCGATATCTCAAATTCAGGCCCGAAACACCAGAAAATCCGATATTTTGGGATTCCAGAGGCGATCTGTACATGCCTACTCAGTGTTAGAATATTTTCAAAATATAGGCCCAAAACATATTGAAAATCGATCTTTTATGTGCCCAAAAGTCGATATGTGCATGCATCTTCTGTACCCGTTTATATCTCAAATTCAGGCTCCAAACACCCGAAAATTCGACATTTTTGGGTCCCAGAAGCGATCTGTACATGCCTACTCAGTGCTAGAATATTTTCAAAATATAGTCCCAAAACATGCTAAAAATCGATATTTTAGGTGCCCAACGTCGATATCTCAAAATCAGGCCCAAAACACCCGAAAATTCGATATTTTGTGGTCCCAGAAGCGATTTGAGCATACCTACTCCGTGTTAGAGTATTTTTGTAAAATACAAACCCAAAACATACTGAAAATCGATCTTTTAGGTGCCCAAAAGTCGATATGTGCATGCATCTTCAGTACCCGTTTATATCTCAAATTCAGGCTCCAAAAACCCGAAAATTCGATATTTTAGGGTCCCAGAAGCGATCTGTTCATGTATACACATTGGGTAAGAGTATTTTCAATATACCGGCCCAAAACATGCTGAAAATCGATATTTTAGGTGCCCAAAGTCAATATGTGCATGCATCTTCTGTACCCGTTTTTATCACAAATTCAGGCTCAATACACCCGAAAATTTGATATTTTGAGGTCCCAGAAGCGATCTGTACATGCCTACTCAGTGCTAGAATATTTTCAAAAGATAGTCCAAAAACATGCTAAAAATCGATATTTTAGGTGTCCAAAGTCGATATCTCAAATTCAGGCCCAAAACACCCGAAAATTCGATATTTTGCAGTTCCAGAAGCGATCTGTACATGCCTATCCTGTGTTAGAGCATTTTCAAAATACAGGCCCAAAACATACTGAAAATCGATCGTTTATGTGCCCAAAAGTCGATATGTGCATGCATCTTCTGTACCCGTTTATATCTCAAATTCAGGCTCCAAACACCCGAAAACTCGACATTATGGGGTCGCACAAGCGATCTGTACATGCCTACTCAGATACAAGCCCAAAACACGCTGAAAATCGAAATTTTAGGTGCCGAAAGTCAATATGCCGATGCATCTTCTGTACCCGTTTATATTTCAAATTCAGGCTCCAAACACCCGAAAATTCGATATTTTTTGGTCCCAGAAGCGATCTGTACATGCCTACTCAGTGCTAGAATGTTTTCAAAGCATTGGCTGAAAACATGCCAAAAATCGATATTTTAAGTATCCAAAGTCGATCTGTGCATGTACCTTCTGTACCCTTTTATATCTCAAATTCAGGCTCAAAACACCCGAAAATTCGATATTTTGGGGTCCCAGAAGCGATCTGTACATGCCTACTCCGTGTTAGAGTATTTTCAAAATACAGGCCCAAAACATGCAGAAAATCAATATTTTAGGTGCCCAAAGTCAATATGTCAATGCATCTTCTGTACCCGTTTATATCACAAATTCAGGCTCAATACACCTGAAAATTTGATATTTTGATGTCCCAGAAGCAATCTGTACATGCCTACTCAGTGCTAGAATATTTTCAAAATATAGTCCCAAAACATGCTAAAAATCGATATTTTAGGTGCCCAACGTCGATATATCAAAATCAGGCCCAAAACACCCGAAAATTCGATATTTTGCGGTCCCAGAAGCGATTTGAGCATACCTACTCCGTGTTAGAGTATTTTTAAAATACAAGCCCAAAACATACTGAAAATCGATCTTTTGGGTGCCCAAAAGTCGATATGTGCATGCATCTTCTGTACCCGTTTATATCTCAAATTCAGGCTCCAATAACCCGAAAATTCGATATTTTATTGTCCCAGAAGCGATCTGTTCATGCATACACCGTGTTAGAGTATTTTCAAATTACAGGCCCAAAACATGCTAAAAATCGATATTTTAGGTGCCCAAAGTCAATATGGGCATGCATCTTCTGTACTCGTTTATATCTCAAATTCAGCCTCAAAACACCCGAAAAATCGATATTTTGAGGTCCCAGAAGCGATCTGTACATGCCTTCTCCGTGTTATAGTATTTTCAAAATATAGTCCCAAAACATGCAGAAAATCAATATTTTAGGTGCCCAAAGTCAATATGTGCATGCATCTTCTGTACCCGTTTATATCTCAAATTCAGGCTCAAAACACCCGAAAATTCGGTATTTTTGGGTCCTAGAAGCGATATGTACATGCCTACTCCTGGTTAGAATGTTCTCAAGATACAGAAACAAAACATGCTCAAAATCGATATTTTAGGTGCTCAAAAGTCGATATGTGCATGCATCATAAGTACCCGTTTATATCTCAAATTCTGGCTCAAAACACACGAAAATTCGATAATTTAGGGTCCCAGAAGCGATCTGTACATGCCTACTCCGTGTTAGAGTATTTTAAAAAAACAGGCCCAAAACATGCAGAAAATCAATATTTTAAGTGCCCAAAGTCAATATGTGCATGCATCTTCTGTACCCGTTTATATAACAAATTCAGGCTCAATACACCCGAAAATTTGATATTTTGATGTCCCAGAAGCGATCTGTACATGCCTACTCAGTGCTAGAATATTTTCAAAATATAGTCCCAAAACATTCTAAAAATCGATATTTTAGGTGCCCAACGTCGATATCTCAAAATCAGGCCCAAAACACCCGAAAATTCGATATTTTGTGGTCCCAGAAGCGATTTGAGCGTACCTACTCCGTGTTAGAGTATTTTTAAAATACAAGCCCAAAACATACTGAAAATCGATCTTTTAGGTGCCCAAAAGTCGATATGTGCATTCATCTTCTTTACCCGTTTATATCTCAAATTCAGGCTCCAAAAACCCGAAAATTCGATATTTTAGGGTCCCAGAAGCGATCTGTTCATGCATACACCGTGTTAGAGTATTTTCAATATACAGGCCCAAAACATGCTGAAAATCGATATTTTAGGTGCCCACAGTCAATATGTGCATGCTTCTTCTGTACCCGTTTTTATCACAAATTCAGGCTCAATACACCCGAAAATTTGATATTTTGAGGTCCCAGAAGCGATCTGTACATGCCTACTCAGTGCTAGAATATTTTAAAAATATAGTCCAAAAACATGCTATAAATCGATATTTTAGGTGCCCAAAGTCGATATCTCAAATTCAGGCCCAAAACACCCGCAGATTCGATATTTTGAGGTTCCAGAAGCGATCTGTACATGCCTACTCCGTGTTAGAGCATTTTCAAAATACAGGCCCAAAACATACTGAAAATCGATCTTTTAGGTGCCCAAAGTCAATATGTGCATGCATCTTCTGTACCCGTTTATATCTCAAATTCAGCCTCAAAACACCCGAAAAATCGATATTTTGAGGTCCCAGAAGCGATCTGTACATGCCTACTCCGTGTTAGAGTATTTTCAAAATACAGGCCCAAAACATGTTAAAAATTGATCTTTTAGGTGCCCAAAAGTAGATATGTACATGCATCTTCTGTACCCGTTTATATCTCAAATTCAGGCTCCAAACACCCAAAAATTCGATATTTTCAGGTCCCAGAAGCGATCTGTACATGCCTACTCAGTGCTAGAATGTTTTCATAACATTGGCTGAAAACATGGCAAAAATCGATATTTTAAGATTCCAAAGTCGATATGTGCATGTACCTTCTGTACCCGTTTTTATCTCAAATTCAGGCTCAAAACACCCGAAAATTCGGTATTTTTGGGTCCTAGAAGCGATCTGTACATGCCTACTCCTGGTTAGAATGTTTTCATGATACAGACCCAAAACATGCTCAAAATCAATATTTTAGGAGCCCAAAAGTCGATATGTGCATGCATCATCAGTACCCGTTTATATCTCAAATTCAGGCTCCTAACACCCGAAAATTCGATATTTTGGGGTCCCAGAAGCGATCTGTACATGCCTACTCCGTGTTAGAGTATTTTCAAAATACAGGCCCAAAACATGCAGAAAATCAATATTTTAGGTGCCCAAAGTCAATATGTGCATGCATCTTCAGTACCCGTTTATATCACAAATTCAGGCTCAATACACCCGAAAATTTGATATTTTGATGTCCCAGAAGCGATCTCTACAGGCCTACTCAGTGCTAGAATATTTTCAAAATATAGTCCCAAAACATGCTAAAAATCGATATTTTAGGTGCCCAACGTCGATATCTCAAAATCAGGCCCAAAACACCCGAAAATTCGATATTTTGTGGTCCCAGAAGCGATTTGAGCATACCTACTCCGTGTTAGAGTATTTTTAAAATACAAGCCCAAAACATACTGAAAATCAATCTTTTAGGTGCCCAAAAGTCGATATGTGCATGCATCTTCTGTTCCCGTTTATATCTCAAATTCAAGCTCCAAAAACCCGAAAATGCGATATTTTAGGGTCCCAGAAGCGATCTGTTCATGCATACACCGTGTTAAAGTATTTTCAATATACAGGCCCAAAACATACTAAAAAATCGATCTTTTAGGTGCCCAAAAGTCGATATGTGCATTCATCTTCTGTAAAAGTTTATATCTCAAATTCAGGCTTCAAACACCCTAAAATTCGATATTTTGGGGTCCTTAAAGCAATCTGTACATGCCTACTCAGATACAGGCCCAAAACATGGTGAAAATAGATATTTTAGGTGCCCAGAGTCAATATGTGTATGCATCTTCTGCACCCGTTTATATCCCAAGTTCAACCTCAAAATACCCGAAAATTTGATATTTTGGGGTCCCAGAAGAAATCTGAACATGCTTATTCATTGCTAGAATGTTTTCAAACTATAATTCCAAAACAAGCTAAAAATCGATATTTTAAGTGCACTAAATCGATATCTCAAATTCAGGCCCAAAACATTCGAAAATTCGATATTTTGGGGTCCCAGAAGCGATCTGTACATGGCTACTCCGTGGTAGAGTATCTTAAAAATAGAGGCCTAATACATACTGAAAATCGATATTTTAGGTGCCCAGAAGTCGATATGTGCATGCATCTTCAGTACCCGTATATATCTCAAATTCAGGCTCAAAAAACCCGAAAATTCGATATTTTGGGGTCCCAGAAGCGATCTGTACATGCCTACTCCGTGTTAGAGTATTTTCAAAATACAGGCCCAAAACATGTTGAAAATCGATATTTTAGGTGCCCAAAGTCAATATGTGCATGCATCTTCTGTTCCCGTTTTTATCTCAAATACAGCCTCAAAACACCCGAAAAATCGATATTTTGAGGTCCCAGAAGCGATCTGTACATGCCTACTCCGTGTTAGAGTATTTTCAAAACACAGTCCCAAAACATGTTAAAAATTGATCTTTTAGGTGCCCAAAAGTCGATATTTGCATGCATCTTCTGTACCCGTTTATATCTCAAATTTAGGCTCCAAACACCGAAAATTCGATATTTTTGGGTCCCAGAAGCGATCTGTACATGCCTACTCAGTGCTAGAATGTTTTCAAAACATAGGCTGAAAACATGCCAAAAATCGATATTTAAAGTTTCCAAAGTCGATATGTGCATGTACCTTCTGTACCCGTTTATATCTCAAATTCAGGCTCAAAACACCCAAAAATTCGGTATTTTTGTGTCCTAGAAGCGATTTGTACATGCCTACTCCTGGTTAGAATGTTTTCAAGATACAGACCCAAAACATGCTCAAAATCGATATTTTAGGTGCCCAAAAGTCGATATGTGCATGCATCTTCAGTTCCCGTTTAAATCTTAAATTCAGGGTTAAAACTCCCGAAAATTCGATATTTTTGGGTTCCAGAAGCGATCTGTACATGCCTACTCAGTGCTAGAATATTTTCAAAATATAGTCCAAAAACATGCTAAAAATCGATATTTTTTGGTGCCCAAAGTCGATATCTCAAATTCAGGCCCGAAACACCCGTAAATTCAATATTTTGGGGTCCCAAAAGCTATCTCTACATGCCTACTCCGTGTTAGAGTATTTTCAAAATACAGGCCCAAAAAATACTGAAAATCGATATTTTAGGTTCCCAAAAGTCGATAAGTGCATGCATCTTCTGAGGCCGTTTATATCCCAAATTCAACCTCAAAACACCCGAAAATTCGATATTTTTGCGTCCCAGAAGCGATCTGTACATGCCTACTCTGTGCTAGAATGTTTTCAAAATATAGGCTCAAAACATGCTAAAAATCGATATTTTAAGTGACCAAAATCGATATGTGCATTCATTTTCTGTACCCTTTTATATCTCAAATTCAGGCTCAAAATACCCGAAAATTCGGTATGTTTGGGTCCTACAAGCGACCTGTACATGCCTACTCCTAGTTGAAATGTTTTTTTAAGATACAGACCCAACACATGCTCAAAATCGATATTTTAGGTGCCAAAAAGTCGATATGTTTATGTATCTTCAGTACCTGTTTATATCTAAAATTCAAGCTACAAACACCCGAAAATTCGATATTTTGAGGTCCCAAAAGCGATCTGTACATGCCTATTCAGATACAGGCCCAAAACAAGCTTAAAATCGATATATTAGGTGCACAAAGACAATATGTGTATGCATCATCTGCAACCGTTAATATCACAAATTAAACCTCAGAACACCCGAAAATTCTATATTTTTGGGTCCCAGAAGCGATCTGTACATGCCTACCCTGTGCTAGAATGTTTTCAAGATACAGACCTTAAACATGCTCAAAATCGATATTTTAGGTGCCCAAAAGTCGATATGTGCATGCATCTTCAGTACCTGTTTATATCTCAAATTTAGGGTTAAAAAACCCGAAAATTTCGATATTTTGAGGTTCCAGATGCGATCTGTACATGCCTACTCCGTGTTAGAGTATTTTCAACATACAGGCCCAAAACATGCTGAAAATCGATATCTTAGGTGCCCAAAGTCGATATCTCAAATTCAGGCCCAAAACACCCGAAAATTCGATATTTTGGGGTCCCAAAAGCGATCTGTACAGCCTACTCCGATTTAGAGTATTTTATAAATACAGGCCCAAAACATACTGAAAATCGATCTTTTAGGTGCCCACAAGTCGATATGTGCATGCATCTTCTGTACCCGTTTATATCTCAAATTGAGGCTCTAAACACCCATAATTTCGATATTTTTGGGTCCCAAAAGCGATCTGTACATGCCTACTCAGATACAGGCCCAAAAAATGCTGAAAATCGATATTTTAGTTTCCCAAAGTCAAAATGTGGATGCATTTTCTGTGCCCGTTTATATCTCAAATCCAACCTCAAAACACACAAAATTCGATATTTTGGGGTCCCAGATGCGATCTCTACATGCCTACTCAGTGCTAGAATGTTTTCAAAATATAGGCTCAAAACATGCTAAAAATCGATATTTTAAGTGTCCAAAATCGATATGTGCATGCATCTCCTGTACCCGTTTATATCTCAAATTCAGGCTCAAAATACCCGAAAATTCGATATTTTGAGGTCCCTGAAGCGATCTGTACATGCCTATTCAGATACAGGCCCAAAACATGCTGAAAATCAATATATTAGGTGCCCAAAGTCAATATGTGTATGCATCTTCGGCAACCGTAATATCACGAATTAAACCTCAAAACACCCGAAAATTCGATATTTTTGGGTCCCAGAAGCGATCTATACATACCTACTCCGTGTTAGATTATTTTCAACATACAGGCCCAAAACATGCTGAAAATCGATATTTTAGGTGCTCAAAGTCAATATGTGGATGCATCTTCAGTACCCGTTTATATCTCAAATTCAACCTCAAAACACACGAAATTTCGATATTTTGGGGTTCCAAAAGCGATCTGTACATGCCTACTCCGTGTTAGAGTATTTTCAATATACAGGCCCAAAACATACTGAAAATCGATCTTTTAGGTGCCCAAATGTCGATATGTGGATGCATCTTCAGTACCAGTTTATATCTCAAATTCAGGCTCCAAACACCCGAAAATTCGATATTTTTGGGTTCCAGAAGCGATCTGTACATGCCTACTCAGTGCTAGAATGTTTTCATAATATAGGCTCAAAACTTGCTAAAAATCAATATTTTAATTGTCCAAAGTCGATATGTGCATGCATCTTCTATACCCGTTTATATCTCAAATCCGGGATCAAAACACCTGAAAATTCGGTATTTTTGGGTCCTTGAAGCGAAGTGTACATGCCTACTCCTAGTTAGAATGTTTTCAAGATACAGACCCAAAACATGCTCAAAATCGATATTTTAGGTGCCAAAAAGTCGATATGTTCATGCATCTTCAGTACCAGTTTATATCTCAAATTCAACCTCAAAACACATGAAAATTCGATATTTAGGGGTCCCAGAAGCGATCTGTACATGCCTACTCAGTTCTAGAATATTTTCAAAATATAGGCCCAAACCATGCTAAAAATCGATATTTTAGATACCCAAAGTCGATATCTCAAATTCAGCCCCAAAACAATCGAAAATTCGATATTTTGGGGTCCCAGAAGCGATCTGTACATGCCTACTCCGTGATAGAGTATTTTCAAAATACAGGCCCAAAACATACTGAAAATCAATCTTTTAGGTGCCCAAAAGTCGATATGTGAATGCATCTTCTGAGCCCGTTTATATCCCAAATTCATACTCAAAACACCTGAAAATTCGATATTTTTGCGTCCCAGAAGTGATCTGTACATGCCTATTCTGTGCTAGAATGTTTTCAAAATATAGGCTCAAAACATGCTAAAAATCTATATTTTAAGTGTCCAAAATCGATATGTGGATGCATCTTCTGTACCTGTTTATATCTTAAATTCAGGCTCAAAAGACCCGAAAATTCGGTATTTTGGTTTCCCAGAAGCGATCTGTACATGCCTACTCCTAGTTAGAATGTTTTCAAGATACTGACCCAAAACATGCTGAAAATCGATATTTTAGGTGCCAAAAATTCGATATGTTCATGACTCTTAAGTACCCGTTTATATCTCTAATTCAGGCTCAAAACGCCCTAGAATTCGATATTTTGAGGTCCCAGAAGCGATCTGTACATGCCTGCTCAGTGCTAGAATATTTTCAAAATATAGTCCAAAAACATGCTAAAAATCGATATTTTAGGTGCCCAAAGTCGATATCTCAAATTCAGGCCCAAAACACCCGAAAATTCAATATTTTGTGGTCCCAGAAGCTATCTGTAAATGCCTACTCATTGTTAGAGTATTTTCAAAATACAGGCCCAAAACATACTGAAAATCGATATTTTAGGTGCTCAAAAGTCGATATGTGCATGCATCTTCTGTACCCGTTTATATCTCAAATTCACGCTACAAACACCCGAAAATTCGATATTTTGAGGTCCCAGAAGCAAACTGTACATGCCTACTCAGTGCTAGAATGTTTTCAAAACATAGGCTCAAAACATGCTAAAAATCGATATTTTTGGTGTCCAAAGTCGATATGTGCATGCATCTTCTGTACCCGTTTATATCTCAAATTCGGGATTAAAACACCTGAAAATTCGGTATTTTTGGGTCCTAGAAGCGATCTGTACATGCCTACTCCTAGTTAGAATGTTTTCAAGATACAGACCCAAAACATGCTCAAAATCGATATTTTAGGTGCCCAAAAGTCATAATGTGCATGCATCTTCAGCACCTGTTTATATCTCAAATTCAGGGTTAAAAAACCCGAAAATGTCGATATTTTGGGTTTCCAGAAGCAATCTGTACATGCCTACTCCGTGTTAGAGTATTTTCAACATACATCCCCAAAACATGCTGAAAATCGATATTTTAGGTGCCCAAAGTCAATATGTGCATGCATCTTCTGTTCCCGTTTATATCTCAAATTAAGGCTACAAACACCCTAAAATTCGATATTTTGAGGTCCAAGAAGCGATCTGTACATGCCTATTCAGAAACAGGCCCAAAACATGCTGAACATCGATATATTAGGTGCCCAAAGTCAATATGTGAATGCATCTTCTGCAACCGTTGATATCACAAATTAAACCTCAGAACACCCGAAAATTCAATATTTTTGGGTCCCAGAAGCGATCTGTACATACCTAATCCGTGCTAGAGTATTTTCAAGATACAGACCCAAAACATGCTCAAAATCGATATTTTAGGTGCCAAAAAGTCGATATGTTCATGCATCTTCAGTACCCGTTTATATCTCAAATTCAGGCTCAAAACACCCGAAAATTCGATATTTTAAGGTCCCAGAAGCGATCTGTACATGCCTACTCAGTGCTAGAATATTTTCAAAATATACTCAAAAAACATGCAAAAAATCGATATTTTTTGGTGCCCAAAATCGATATCTCAAATTCATGCCCAAAACACCCGAAAATTCAATATTTTTGGGTCCCAGAAGCTATCTGTAAATGCCTACTCCGTGTTCGAGTATTTTCAACATACAGGTCCAAAAAATACTGAAAATCGATATTTTAGGTGCCCAAAAGTCGATAAGTGCATGAATCTTCTGTACCCGTTTATATCTCAAATTCAGGCTCAAAACACCCGAAAATTCGATATTTTGGGGTCCCAGAAGCGATCTGTACATGCCTACTCAGTGCTAGAATATTTTCAAAATATAGTCCAAAAACATGCTAAAAATCGATATTTTTTGGTGCCCAAAGTCGATATCTCAAATTCAGGCCCAAAACACCAGTAAATTCAATATTTTGGGGTCCCAAAAGCTATCTGTAAATGCCTACTCCGTGTTAGAGTATTTTCAAAATGCAGGCCCAAAAAATACTGAAAATCGATATTTTAGGTGCCCAAAAGTCGATAAGTGCATGCATCTTCTGAGCCCGTTTATATCTTAAATTCAACCTCAAAACACCCGAAAATTCGATATTTTTGCGTCCCACAAGCGATCTGTACATGCCTACTCTGTGCTAGAATGTTTTCAAAATATAGGCTTAAAACATGCTAAAAATCGATATTTTAAGTGACCAAAATCGATATGTGCATTCATTTTCTGTACCCTTTTATATCTCAAATTCAGGCTCAAAGTACCCGAAAATTCGGTATTTTTGGGTCCTACAAGCGATCTGTACATGCCTACTCCTAGTTAGAATGTTTTTTTAAGATACAGACCCAAAACATGCTCAAAATCGATATTTTAGGTGCCAAAAAGTCGATATGTTTATGTATCTTTAGTACCCGTTTATATCTCAAATTCAGGCTACAAACACCCGAAAATTCGATATTTTGAGGTCCCAAAAGCGATCTGTACATGCCTATTCAGATACAGGCTCAAAACATGCTTAAAATCGATATATTAGGTGCCCAAAGACAATATGTGTATGCATCATCTGCAACCGTTAATATCACAAATTAAACCTCAGAACACCCGAAAATTCGATATTTTTGGGTCCCAGAAGCGATCTGTACATGCCTACTCAGTGCTAAAATATTTTCAAAATATAGGCCCAAAACATGCTAAAAATCGATCTTTTAGGTGCCCAAAAGTCGATATGTTCATGCATCTTCAGTACCCGTTTATATCTCAAATTCAGGCTCAAAACACCCGAAAATTCGATATTTTTGGGTTCCAGAAGCGATCTGTACATGCCTACTCAGTGCTAGAATGTTTTCATAATATAGGCTCAAAACTTGCTAAAAATCAATATTTTAAGTGTCCAAAGTCGATATGTGCATGCATCTTCTATACCCGTTTATATCTCAAATCTGGGATCAAAACACCTAATAATTCGGTATTTTTGGGTCCTAGAAGCGATCTGTACATGCCTACTCCTAGTTAGAATGTTTTCAAGATACAGACCCAAAACATGCTCAAAATCGATATTTTAGGTTCCCAAAAGTCATAATGTGCATGCATCTTCAGTACCTGTTTATATCTCAAATTCAGGGTTAAAAAACCCAAAAATGTCGATATTTTGGGTTTCCAGAAGCAATCTGTACATGCCTACTCCGTGTTAGAGTATTTTCAACATACATCCCCAAAACATGCTGAAAATCGATATTTTAGTTGCCCAAAGTCAATATGTGCATGCATCTTCTGTACCAGTTTATATCTCAAATTCAACCTCAAAACACACGAAAATTCGATATTTTGGGGTCCCAGAAGCGATCTGTACATGCCTACTCAGTGCTAGAATATTTTCAAAATATAGGCCCAAAACATGCTAAAAATCGATATTTTAGATGCCCAAAGTCGATATCTCAAATTCAGGCCCAAAACACCCGAAAATTCAATATTTTGGGTTCCCAGAAGCTATCTGTAAAGGCCTACTCCGTGTTAGAGTATTTTCAAAATACAGGCCGAAAACATGCTGAAAATCGATATTTTAGGTGCCCAAAATCGATATGTGCATGCATCTTCTGTTCCCGTTTATATCTCTAATTCAGGCTCAAAATACCCGAAAATTCGGTATTTTGGTGTCCCAGAAGCGATCTGTACATGCCTACTCCTAGTTAGAATGTTTTCAAGATACTGACCCAAAACATGCTCAAAATCGATATTTTAGGTGCCAAAAAGTCGATATGTTCATGACTCTTCAGTACCCGTTTATATCTCAAATTCAGGCTCAAAACACCCGAAAATTCGATATTTTGAGGTCCCAGAAGCGATCTGTACATGCCTACTCAGTGCTAGAATATTTTCAAAATATAGTCCAAAAACATGCTAAAAATCGATATTTTAGGTGCCCAAAGTCGATATCTCAAATTCAGGCCCAAAACACCCGAAAATTCAATATTTTGGGGTCCCAGAAGCTATCTGTAAATGCCTACTCCGTGTTAGAGTATTTTCAAAATACAGGCCCAAAACATACTGAAAATCGATATTTTAGGTGCCCAAAAGTCGATATGTGCATGCATCTTCTGTACCCGTTTATATCTCAAATTCACGCTACAAACACCCGAAAATTCGATATTTTGGGGTCCCAGAAGCAATCTGTACATGCCTACTCAGTGCTAGAATGTTTTCAAAACATAGGCTCAAAACATGCTAAAAATCGATATTTTAGGTGTCCAAAGTCGATATGTGCATGCATCTTCTGTACCCGTTTATATCTCAAATTCGGGATTAAAACACCTGAAAATTCGGTATTTTTGGGTCCTAGAAGCGATCTGTACATGCCTACTCCTAGTTAGAATGTTTTCAAGATACAGACCCTAAACATGCTCAAAATCGATATATTAGGTGCCCAAAAGTCGATATGTGCATGCATCTTCAGTACCCGTTTATATCTCAAATTCAGTCTCAAAAAAACCGAAAATTTCGATATTTTGGGGTTCCAGAAGCGATCTGTACATGCCTACTCCGTGTTAGAGTATTTTCAACATACAGGCCGAAAACATGCTGAAAATCGATATTTTAGGTGCCCTAAGTCAATATGTGAATGCATCTTCTGTACCCGTTTATATCTCAAATTCAACCTCAAAGCACATGAAAATTCGATATTTTGGGGTCCCAGAAGCGATCTGTACATGCCTACTCAGTTCTAGAATATTTTCAAAATATAGGCCCAAAACATGCTAAAAATCGATATTTTAGATGCCCAAAGTCGATATCTCAAATTCAGGCTCAAAACAATCGAAAATTCGATATTTTGGGGTCCCAGAAGCGATCTGTACATGCCTACTCCGTGATAGAGTATTTTCAAAATACAGGCCCAAAACATACTGAAAATCAATCTTTTAGGTGCCCAAAAGTCGATATGTGAATGCATCTTCTGAGCCCGTTTATATCCCAAATTCAAACTCAAAATACCTGAAAATTCGATATTTTTGCGTCCCAGAAGTGATCTGTACATGCCTATTCTGTGCTAGAATATTTTCAAAATATAGGCTCAAAACATGCTAAAAATCGATATTTTAAGTGTCCAAAGTCGATATGTGCATGCATCTTCTGTACCCGTTTATATCTCAAATTCGGGATTAAAACACCCGAAAATTCGGTATTTTTGGGTCCTACAAGTGATCTGTACATGCCTACTCCTAGTTAGAATGTTTTCAAGATACAGACCCAAATCATGCTCAAAATCGATATTTTACGTTCCAAAAAGTCGATATGTTCATGCATCTTCAGTACCCGTTTATATCTCAAATTAAGGCTACAAACACCCGAAAATTCGATATTTTGAGGTCCAAGAAGCGATCTGTACATGCCTATTCAGATACAGGCCCAAAACATGCTGAACATCGATATATTAGGTGCCCAAAGTCAATATGTGATTGCATCTTCTGCAACCGTTGATATCACAAATTAAACCTCAGAACACCCGAAAATTCAATATTTTTGGGTCCCAGAAGCGATCTATACATACCTACTCCGTGTTAGAGTATTTTCAAAATATAGGCTCAAAACATGCTAAAAATCGATATTTTAAGTGTCCAAAATCGATATGTGCATGCATCTTCAGTACCTGTTTATATCTTAAATTCAGGCTCAAAAGACCCGAAAATTCGGTATTTTGGTGTCCCAGAAGCGATCTGTACATGCCTACTCCTAGTTAGAATGTTTTCAAGATCCTGACCCAAAACATGCTCAAAATCGATATTTTATGTGCCAAAAAGTCGATATGTTCATGACTCTTAAGTACCCGTTTATATCTCTAATTCAGGCTCAAAACACCCGAGAATTTGATATTTTGAGGTCCCAGAAGCGATCTGTACATGCCTACTCAGTGCTAGAATATTTTCAAAGTATAGTCCAAAAACATGCTAAAAATCGATATTTTAGGTGCCCAAAGTCGATATCTCAAATTCAGGCCCAAAACACCCGAAAATTCAATATTTTGGGGTCCCAGAAGCTATCTGTAAAGGCCTACTCCGTGTTAGAGTATTTTCAAAATACAGGCCCAAAACATACTGAAAATCGATATTTTAGGTGCTCAAAAGTCGATACGTGCATGCATCTTCTGTACCCGTTTATATCTCAAATTCACGCTACAAACACCCGAAAATTCGATATTTCTGGGTCCCAGAAGCAAACTGTACATGCCTACTCAGTGCTAGAATGTTTTCAAAATATAGGCTCAAAACATGCTAAAAATCGATATTATAGGTGTCCAAAGTCGATATGTGCATGCATCTTCTGTACCCTTTTATATCTCAAATTCGGGATTAAAACACCTGAAAATTCGGTATTTTTGGGTCCTAGAAGCGATCTGTACATGCCTACTCCTAGTTAGAATGTTTTTAAGATACAGACCCAAAACATGCTCAAAATCGATATTTTAGGTTCCCAAAAGTCATAATGTGCATGCATCTTCAGTACCTGTTTATATCTCAAATTCAGGGTTAAAAAACCCGAAAATGTCGATATTTTGGGTTTCCAGAAGCAATCTGTACATGCCTACTCCGTGTTAGAGTATTTTCAACATACATCCCCAAAACATGCTGAAAATCGATATTTTAGTTGCCCAAAGTCAATATGTGCATGCATCTTCTGTACCAGTTTATATTTCAAATTCAACCTCAAAACACACGAAAATTCGATGTTTTGGGGTCCCAGAAGCGATCTGTACATGCCTACTCAGTGCTAGAATATTTTCAAAATATAGGCCCAAAACATGCTTAAAATCGATATCTTAGGTGCCCAAAGTCTATATCTCAAATTCAGGCCCAAAACACCCGAAAATTCAATATTTTGGGGTCCCAGAAGCTATCTGTAAATGCCTACTCCGTGTTAGAGTATTTTCAAAATACAGGTTCAAAACATACTGAAAATCGATATTTTAGGTGCTCAAAAGTCGATATGTGCATGCATCTTCTGTACCCGTTTATATCTCAAATTCACGCTACACACACCCGAAAATTCGATATTTTGGGGTCCCAGAAGCAAACTGTACATGCCTACTCAGTGCTAGAATGTTTTCAAAACATAGGCTCAAAACATGCTAAAAATCGATATTTTAGGTGTCCAAAGTCGATATGTGCATGCATCTTCTGTACCCGTTTATATCTCAAATTCAACCTCAAAACACACGAAAAATCGGTATTTTGGGGTCCCAGAAGCGATCTGTACATGCCTACTCAGTGCTAGAATATTTTCAAAATATAGGCCCAAAACATGCTAAAAATCGATATCTCAGGTGCCCAAAGTCGATATCTCAAATTCAGGCCCAAAACACCAGAAAATTCAATATTTTGGGGTCCCAGAAGCTATCTGTAAATGCCTACTCCGTGTTAGAGTATTTTCAAAATACAGGCCCAAAACATTCTGAAAATCGATATGTTAGGTGCCCAAAAGTCGATATGTGCATGCATCTTCTGTACCCGTTTATATCTCAAATTCACGCTACAAACACCCGAAAATTCGATATTTTGGGGTCCCAGAAGCAATCTGTACATGCCTACTCAGCGCTAGAATGTTTTCAAAACATAGGCTCAAAACATGCTAAAAATCGATATTTTAGGTGTCCAAAGTCGATATGTGCATGCATCTTCTGTACCCGTTTATATCTCAAATTCAGGCTCAAAACACCCGAAAATTCGGTATTTTTGGGTCCTACAAGCGATCAGTACATGCCTACTCCTAGTTAGAATATTTTCAAGATACAGACCCAAATCATGCTCAAAATCGATATTTTACGTGCCAAAAAGTCGATATGTTCATGCATCTTCAGTACCCGTTTATATCTCAAATTCAGGCTACAAACACCCGAAAATTCGATATTTTGAGGTCCAAGAAGCGATCTGTACATGCCTATTCAGATACAGGCCCAAAACATGCTGAACATCGATATATTAGGTGCCCAAAGTCAATATGTGTATGCATCTTCTGCAACCGTTAATATCACAAATTAAACCTCAGAACACCCGAAAATTCGATATTTTTGGGTCCCAGAAGCGATCTATACATACCTACTCCGTGTTAGAGTATTTTCAACATACATCCCCAAAACATGCTGAAAATCGATATTTTAGGTGCCCAAAGTCAACATGTGCATACATCTTCTGTACTCGTTTATATCTCAAATTCAACCTCAAAACACACAAAAATTCGATATTTTGGGGTGCCAGAAATGATCTGTACATGCCTACTCAGTGCTAGAATGTTTTCATAATATAGGCACAAAACATGCTAAAAATCGATATTTTAAGTGTCCAAAGTCGATATGTGCATGCATCTTCTGTACCCGTTTATATCCCAAATTCAACCTCAAAACACACGAAAATTCGATATTTTGGGGTCCCAGAAGCGATCTGTACATGCCTACTTAGTGCTAGAATATTTTCAAAATATAGGCCCAAAACATGCTAAAAATCGATGTTTTAGATGCCCAAAAGTCGATATGTGAATGCATCTTCTGAGCCCGTTTATATCCAAAATTCAAACTCAAAACACCTGAAAATTTGATATTTTTGCATCCCAGAAGCGATCTGTACATGCCTACTCTGTGCTAGAATGTGTTCAATATATAGGCTCAAAACATGCTAAAAATCGATATTTTAAGTGTCCAAAATCGATATGTGCATGCATCTTCTGTACCCGTTTATATCTCAAATTCAGGCTCAAAATACCCGAAAATTCGGTATTTTTTGGTCCTAGAAGCGATCTGTACATGCCTACTTCGTGTTAGAGTATTTTCAAAATACAGGCCTAAAACATGCTGAAAATCAATATTTTAGGTGCCCAAAGTCAATATGTGCATGCATCTTCTTTACCCGTTTATATCCCAAATTCGACCTCAAAACACCCGAAAATTCGATATTTTTGGGTCCCAGAAGCGATCTGTACATGCCTACACAGTGCTAGAATGTTTTCAAAAAAAAGGCTCAAAACATGCTAAAAATCGATATTTTAATTGTCCAAAGTCGATATGTGCATGGATCATCTGTGCCTGTTTATATCTTAAATTCAGGCTTAAAATACCCGAAAATTCGTTATTTTGGTGTCCCAGAAGCGATCTGTACATGCCTACTCCTAGTTAGAATGTTTTCAAGATACTGACCCAAAACATGCTCAAAATCGATATTTTAGGTCCCAAAAAGTCGATATGTTCATGACTTTTCTGTACCCGTTTATATCTCAAATTCAGGCCCAAAACACCCGAAAATTCAATATTTTGGGGTCCCAGAAGCTATCTGTAAATGCCTACTCCGTGTTAGAGTATTTTCAAAAATACAGGCCCAAAACATACTGAAAATCGATATTTTAGGTGCCCAAAAGTCGATATGTGAATGCATCTTCTGTACCCGTTTATATCTCAAATTCACGCTACAAATACCCGAAAAATTCGATATTTTGGGGTCCCAGAAGCAATCTGTACATGCCTACTCAGTGCTAGAATGTTTTCAAAACATAGGCTCAAAACATGCTAAAAATCGATATTTTAGGTGTCCAAAGTCGATATGTTCATGCATCTTCTGTACCCGTTTATATCTCAAATTCGGGATTAAAACACCTGAAAATTCGGTATTTTTGGTCCTAGAAGCGATCTGTACATGCCTACTCCTAGTTTGAATGTTTTCAAGATACAGACCCAAAACATGCTCAAAATCGATATTTTAGGTGCCCAAAAGTCATAATGTGCATGCATCTTCAGTACCTGTTTATATCTCAAATTCAGGGTTAAAAAACCCGAAAATTTCGATATTTTGGGGTTCCAGAAGCGATCTGTACATGCCTACTCCGTGTTAGAGTATTTTCAACATACATCCCCAAAACATGTTGAAAATCGATATTTTAGGTGCCCAAAGTCAATATGTGCATGCATCTTCTGTACCCGTTTATATCTCAAATTCAACCTCAAAACACACGAAAATTCGATATTTTGGGGTCCCAGAAGCGATCTGTACATGCCTACTCAGTGCTAGAATATTTTCAAAATATAGGCCCAAAACATGCTAAAAATCGATATCTCAGGTGCCCAAAGTCGATATCTCAAATTAAGGCCCAAAACACCAGAAAATTCAATATTTTGGGGTCCCAGAAGCTATCTGTAAATGCCTACTCCGTGTTAAAGTATTTTCAAAATACAGGCCCAAAACATACTGAAAATCGATATGTTAGGTGCCCAAAAGTCGATATGTGCATGCATCTTCTGTACCCGTTTATATCTCAAATTCACGCTACAAACACCCGAAAATTCGATATTTTGGGGTCCCAGAAGCAATCTGTACATGCCTACTCAGCGCTAGAATGTTTTCAAAACATAGGCTCAAAACATGCTAAAAATCGATATTTTAGGTGTCCAAAGTCTATATGTGCATGCATCTTCTGTACCCGTTTATATCTCAAATTTAGGCTCAAAACACCCGAAAATTCGGTATTTTTGGGTCCTACAAGCGATCAGTACATGCCTACTCCTAGTTAGAATATTTTCAAGATACAGACCCAAATCATGCTCAAAATCGATATTTTACGTGCCAAAAAGTCGATATGTTCATGCATCTTCAGTACCCGTTTATATCTCAAATTCAGGCTACAAACACCCGAAAATTCGATATTTTGAGGTCCAAGAAGCGATCTGTACATGCCTATTCAGATACAGGCCCAAAACATGCTGAACATCGATATATTAGGTGCCCAAAGTCAATATGTGTATGCATCTTCTGCAACCGTTAATATCACAAATTAAACCTCAGAACACCCGAAAATTCGATATTTTTGGGTCCCAGAAGCGATCTATACATGCCTACTCAGTGCTAGAATGTTTTCATAATATAGGCACAAAACATGCTAAAAATCGATATTTTAAGTGTCCAAAGTCGATATGTGCATGCATCTTCTGTACCCGTTTATATCCCAAATTCAACCTCAAAACACACGAAAATTCGATATTTTGGGGTCCCAGAAGCGATCTGTACATGCCTACTCAGTGCTAGAATATTTTCAAAATATAGGCCCAAAACATGCTAAAAATCGATATTTTAGATGCCCAAAAGTCGATATGTGAATGCATCTTCTGAGCCCGTTTATATCCAAAATTCAAACTCAAAACACCTGAAAATTCGATATTTTTGCATCCCAGAAGCGATCTGTACATGCCTACTCTGTGCTAGAATGTGTTCAATATATAGGCTCAAAACATGCTAAAAATCGATATTTTAGGTGTCCAAAGTCGATATGTGCATGCATCTTCTGTACCCGTTTATATCTCAAATTCGGGATTAAAACACCTGAAAATTCGGTATTTTTGGGTCCTAGAAGCGATCTGTACATGCCTACTCCTAGTTAGAATGTTTTCAAGATACAGACCCAAAACATGCTCAAAATCGATATATTAGGTGCCCAAAAGTCGATATGTGCATGCATCTTCAGTACCCGTTTATATCTCAAATTCAGTCTCAAAAAAACCGAAAATTTCGATATTTTGGGGTTCCAGAAGCGATCTGTACATGCCTACTCCGTGTTAGAGTATTTTCAACATACAGGCCGAAAACATGCTGAAAATCGATATTTTAGGTGCCCTAAGTCAATATGTGAATGCATCTTCTGTACCCGTTTATATCTCAAATTCAACCTCAAAGCACATGAAAATTCGATATTTTGGGGTCCCAGAAGCGATCTGTACATGCCTACTCAGTTCTAGAATATTTTCAAAATATAGGCCCAAAACATGCTAAAAATCGATATTTTAGATGCCCAAAGTCGATATCTCAAATTCAGGCTCAAAACAATCGAAAATTCGATATTTTGGGGTCCCAGAAGCGATCTGTACATGCCTACTCCGTGATAGAGTATTTTCAAAATACAGGCCCAAAACATACTGAAAATCAATCTTTTAGGTGCCCAAAAGTCGATATGTGAATGCATCTTCTGAGCCCGTTTATATCCCAAATTCAAACTCAAAATACCTGAAAATTCGATATTTTTGCGTCCCAGAAGTGATCTGTACATGCCTATTCTGTGCTAGAATATTTTCAAAATATAGGCTCAAAACATGCTAAAAATCGATATTTTAAGTGTCCAAAGTCGATATGTGCATGCATCTTCTGTACCCGTTTATATCTCAAATTCGGGATTAAAACACCCGAAAATTCGGTATTTTTGGGTCCTACAAGTGATCTGTACATGCCTACTCCTAGTTAGAATGTTTTCAAGATACAGACCCAAATCATGCTCAAAATCGATATTTTACGTTCCAAAAAGTCGATATGTTCATGCATCTTCAGTACCCGTTTATATCTCAAATTAAGGCTACAAACACCCGAAAATTCGATATTTTGAGGTCCAAGAAGCGATCTGTACATGCCTATTCAGATACAGGCCCAAAACATGCTGAACATCGATATATTAGGTGCCCAAAGTCAATATGTGATTGCATCTTCTGCAACCGTTGATATCACAAATTAAACCTCAGAACACCCGAAAATTCAATATTTTTGGGTCCCAGAAGCGATCTATACATACCTACTCCGTGTTAGAGTATTTTCAAAATATAGGCTCAAAACATGCTAAAAATCGATATTTTAAGTGTCCAAAATCGATATGTGCATGCATCTTCAGTACCTGTTTATATCTTAAATTCAGGCTCAAAAGACCCGAAAATTCGGTATTTTGGTGTCCCAGAAGCGATCTGTACATGCCTACTCCTAGTTAGAATGTTTTCAAGATCCTGACCCAAAACATGCTCAAAATCGATATTTTATGTGCCAAAAAGTCGATATGTTCATGACTCTTAAGTACCCGTTTATATCTCTAATTCAGGCTCAAAACACCCGAGAATTTGATATTTTGAGGTCCCAGAAGCGATCTGTACATGCCTACTCAGTGCTAGAATATTTTCAAAGTATAGTCCAAAAACATGCTAAAAATCGATATTTTAGGTGCCCAAAGTCGATATCTCAAATTCAGGCCCAAAACACCCGAAAATTCAATATTTTGGGGTCCCAGAAGCTATCTGTAAAGGCCTACTCCGTGTTAGAGTATTTTCAAAATACAGGCCCAAAACATACTGAAAATCGATATTTTAGGTGCTCAAAAGTCGATACGTGCATGCATCTTCTGTACCCGTTTATATCTCAAATTCACGCTACAAACACCCGAAAATTCGATATTTCTGGGTCCCAGAAGCAAACTGTACATGCCTACTCAGTGCTAGAATGTTTTCAAAATATAGGCTCAAAACATGCTAAAAATCGATATTATAGGTGTCCAAAGTCGATATGTGCATGCATCTTCTGTACCCTTTTATATCTCAAATTCGGGATTAAAACACCTGAAAATTCGGTATTTTTGGGTCCTAGAAGCGATCTGTACATGCCTACTCCTAGTTAGAATGTTTTTAAGATACAGACCCAAAACATGCTCAAAATCGATATTTTAGGTTCCCAAAAGTCATAATGTGCATGCATCTTCAGTACCTGTTTATATCTCAAATTCAGGGTTAAAAAACCCGAAAATGTCGATATTTTGGGTTTCCAGAAGCAATCTGTACATGCCTACTCCGTGTTAGAGTATTTTCAACATACATCCCCAAAACATGCTGAAAATCGATATTTTAGTTGCCCAAAGTCAATATGTGCATGCATCTTCTGTACCAGTTTATATTTCAAATTCAACCTCAAAACACACGAAAATTCGATGTTTTGGGGTCCCAGAAGCGATCTGTACATGCCTACTCAGTGCTAGAATATTTTCAAAATATAGGCCCAAAACATGCTTAAAATCGATATCTTAGGTGCCCAAAGTCTATATCTCAAATTCAGGCCCAAAACACCCGAAAATTCAATATTTTGGGGTCCCAGAAGCTATCTGTAAATGCCTACTCCGTGTTAGAGTATTTTCAAAATACAGGTTCAAAACATACTGAAAATCGATATTTTAGGTGCTCAAAAGTCGATATGTGCATGCATCTTCTGTACCCGTTTATATCTCAAATTCACGCTACACACACCCGAAAATTCGATATTTTGGGGTCCCAGAAGCAAACTGTACATGCCTACTCAGTGCTAGAATGTTTTCAAAACATAGGCTCAAAACATGCTAAAAATCGATATTTTAGGTGTCCAAAGTCGATATGTGCATGCATCTTCTGTACCCGTTTATATCTCAAATTCAACCTCAAAACACACGAAAAATCGGTATTTTGGGGTCCCAGAAGCGATCTGTACATGCCTACTCAGTGCTAGAATATTTTCAAAATATAGGCCCAAAACATGCTAAAAATCGATATCTCAGGTGCCCAAAGTCGATATCTCAAATTCAGGCCCAAAACACCAGAAAATTCAATATTTTGGGGTCCCAGAAGCTATCTGTAAATGCCTACTCCGTGTTAGAGTATTTTCAAAATACAGGCCCAAAACATTCTGAAAATCGATATGTTAGGTGCCCAAAAGTCGATATGTGCATGCATCTTCTGTACCCGTTTATATCTCAAATTCACGCTACAAACACCCGAAAATTCGATATTTTGGGGTCCCAGAAGCAATCTGTACATGCCTACTCAGCGCTAGAATGTTTTCAAAACATAGGCTCAAAACATGCTAAAAATCGATATTTTAGGTGTCCAAAGTCGATATGTGCATGCATCTTCTGTACCCGTTTATATCTCAAATTCAGGCTCAAAACACCCGAAAATTCGGTATTTTTGGGTCCTACAAGCGATCAGTACATGCCTACTCCTAGTTAGAATATTTTCAAGATACAGACCCAAATCATGCTCAAAATCGATATTTTACGTGCCAAAAAGTCGATATGTTCATGCATCTTCAGTACCCGTTTATATCTCAAATTCAGGCTACAAACACCCGAAAATTCGATATTTTGAGGTCCAAGAAGCGATCTGTACATGCCTATTCAGATACAGGCCCAAAACATGCTGAACATCGATATATTAGGTGCCCAAAGTCAATATGTGTATGCATCTTCTGCAACCGTTAATATCACAAATTAAACCTCAGAACACCCGAAAATTCGATATTTTTGGGTCCCAGAAGCGATCTATACATACCTACTCCGTGTTAGAGTATTTTCAACATACATCCCCAAAACATGCTGAAAATCGATATTTTAGGTGCCCAAAGTCAACATGTGCATACATCTTCTGTACTCGTTTATATCTCAAATTCAACCTCAAAACACACAAAAATTCGATATTTTGGGGTGCCAGAAACGATCTGTACATGCCTACTCAGTGCTAGAATGTTTTCATAATATAGGCACAAAACATGCTAAAAATCGATATTTTAAGTGTCCAAAGTCGATATGTGCATGCATCTTCTGTACCCGTTTATATCCCAAATTCAACCTCAAAACACACGAAAATTCGATATTTTGGGGTCCCAGAAGCGATCTGTACATGCCTACTTAGTGCTAGAATATTTTCAAAATATAGGCCCAAAACATGCTAAAAATCGATGTTTTAGATGCCCAAAAGTCGATATGTGAATGCATCTTCTGAGCCCGTTTATATCCAAAATTCAAACTCAAAACACCTGAAAATTTGATATTTTTGCATCCCAGAAGCGATCTGTACATGCCTACTCTGTGCTAGAATGTGTTCAATATATAGGCTCAAAACATGCTAAAAATCGATATTTTAAGTGTCCAAAATCGATATGTGCATGCATCTTCTGTACCCGTTTATATCTCAAATTCAGGCTCAAAATACCCGAAAATTCGGTATTTTTTGGTCCTAGAAGCGATCTGTACATGCCTACTTCGTGTTAGAGTATTTTCAAAATACAGGCCTAAAACATGCTGAAAATCAATATTTTAGGTGCCCAAAGTCAATATGTGCATGCATCTTCTTTACCCGTTTATATCCCAAATTCGACCTCAAAACACCCGAAAATTCGATATTTTTGGGTCCCAGAAGCGATCTGTACATGCCTACACAGTGCTAGAATGTTTTCAAAAAAAAGGCTCAAAACATGCTAAAAATCGATATTTTAATTGTCCAAAGTCGATATGTGCATGGATCATCTGTGCCTGTTTATATCTTAAATTCAGGCTTAAAATACCCGAAAATTCGTTATTTTGGTGTCCCAGAAGCGATCTGTACATGCCTACTCCTAGTTAGAATGTTTTCAAGATACTGACCCAAAACATGCTCAAAATCGATATTTTAGGTCCCAAAAAGTCGATATGTTCATGACTTTTCTGTACCCGTTTATATCTCAAATTCAGGCCCAAAACACCCGAAAATTCAATATTTTGGGGTCCCAGAAGCTATCTGTAAATGCCTACTCCGTGTTAGAGTATTTTCAAAAATACAGGCCCAAAACATACTGAAAATCGATATTTTAGGTGCCCAAAAGTCGATATGTGAATGCATCTTCTGTACCCGTTTATATCTCAAATTCACGCTACAAATACCCGAAAAATTCGATATTTTGGGGTCCCAGAAGCAATCTGTACATGCCTACTCAGTGCTAGAATGTTTTCAAAACATAGGCTCAAAACATGCTAAAAATCGATATTTTAGGTGTCCAAAGTCGATATGTTCATGCATCTTCTGTACCCGTTTATATCTCAAATTCGGGATTAAAACACCTGAAAATTCGGTATTTTTGGTCCTAGAAGCGATCTGTACATGCCTACTCCTAGTTTGAATGTTTTCAAGATACAGACCCAAAACATGCTCAAAATCGATATTTTAGGTGCCCAAAAGTCATAATGTGCATGCATCTTCAGTACCTGTTTATATCTCAAATTCAGGGTTAAAAAACCCGAAAATTTCGATATTTTGGGGTTCCAGAAGCGATCTGTACATGCCTACTCCGTGTTAGAGTATTTTCAACATACATCCCCAAAACATGTTGAAAATCGATATTTTAGGTGCCCAAAGTCAATATGTGCATGCATCTTCTGTACCCGTTTATATCTCAAATTCAACCTCAAAACACACGAAAATTCGATATTTTGGGGTCCCAGAAGCGATCTGTACATGCCTACTCAGTGCTAGAATATTTTCAAAATATAGGCCCAAAACATGCTAAAAATCGATATCTCAGGTGCCCAAAGTCGATATCTCAAATTCAGGCCCAAAACACCAGAAAATTCAATATTTTGGGGTCCCAGAAGCTATCTGTAAATGCCTACTCCGTGTTAAAGTATTTTCAAAATACAGGCCCAAAACATACTGAAAATCGATATGTTAGGTGCCCAAAAGTCGATATGTGCATGCATCTTCTGTACCCGTTTATATCTCAAATTCACGCTACAAACACCCGAAAATTCGATATTTTGGGGTCCCAGAAGCAATCTGTACATGCCTACTCAGCGCTAGAATGTTTTCAAAACATAGGCTCAAAACATGCTAAAAATCGATATTTTAGGTGTCCAAAGTCGATATGTGCATGCATCTTCTGTACCCGTTTATATCTCAAATTTAGGCTCAAAACACCCGAAAATTCGGTATTTTTGGGTCCTACAAGCGATCAGTACATGCCTACTCCTAGTTAGAATATTTTCAAGATACAGACCCAAATCATGCTCAAAATCGATATTTTACGTGCCAAAAAGTCGATATGTTCATGCATCTTCAGTACCCGTTTATATCTCAAATTCAGGCTACAAACACCCGAAAATTCGATATTTTGAGGTCCAAGAAGCGATCTGTACATGCCTATTCAGATACAGGCCCAAAACATGCTGAACATCGATATATTAGGTGCCCAAAGTCAATATGTGTATGCATCTTCTGCAACCGTTAATATCACAAATTAAACCTCAGAACACCCGAAAATTCGATATTTTTGTGTCCCAGAAGCGATCTATACATACCTACTCCGTGTTAGAGTATTTTCAACATACATCCCCAAAACATGCTAAAAAAATCGATATTTTAGGTGCCCAAAGTCAACATGTGCATGCATCTTCTGTACTCGTTTATATCTCAAATTGAACCTCAAAACACACAAAAATTCGATATTTTGGGGTGCCAGAAACGATCTGTACATGCCTACTCAGTGCTAGAATGTTTTCATAATATAGGCACAAAACATGCTAAAAATCGATATTTTAAGTGTCCAAAGTCGATATGTGCATGCATCTTCTGTACCCGTTTATATCCCAAATTCAACCTCAAAACACACGAAAATTCGATATTTTGGGGTCCCAGAAGCGATCTGTACATGCCTACTCAGTGCTAGAATATTTTCAAAATATAGGCCCAAAACATGCTAAAAATCGATATTTTAGATGCCCAAAAGTCGATATGTGAATGCATCTTCTGAGCCCGTTTATATCCAAAATTCAAACTCAAAACACCTGAAAATTCGATATTTTTGCATCCCAGAAGCGATCTGTACATGCCTACTCTGTGCTAGAATGTGTTCAATATATAGGCTCAAAACATGCTAAAAATCGATATTTTAAGTGTCCAAAATCGATATGTTCATGCATCTTCTGTACCCGTTTATATCTCAAATTCAGGCTCAAAATACCCGAAAATTCGGTATTTTTTGGTCCTAGAAGCGATCTGTACATGCCTACTTCGTGTTAGAGTATTTTCAAAATACAGGCCTAAAACATGCTGAAAATCAATATTTTAGGTGCCCAAAGTCAATATGTGCATGCATCTTCTTTACCCGTTT
This sequence comes from Petrolisthes cinctipes, assembly GCA_033782935.1. Taxonomy (NCBI): domain Eukaryota; kingdom Metazoa; phylum Arthropoda; class Malacostraca; order Decapoda; family Porcellanidae; genus Petrolisthes; species Petrolisthes cinctipes. The sequence goes on from JAWQEG010000015.1 coordinate 5,677,028, forward strand.
ATATCCCAAATTCGACCTCAAAACACCCGAAAATTCGATATTTTTGGGTCCCAGAAGCGATCTGTACATGCCTACACAGTGCTAGAATGTTTTCAAAAAAAATGCTCAAAACATGCTAAAAATCGATATTTTAATTGTCCAAAGTCGATATGTGCATGGATCATCTGTACCTGTTTATATCTTAAATTCAGGCTTAAAATACCCGAAAATTCGGTATTTTGGTGTCCCAGAAGCGATCTGTACATGCCTACTCCTAGTTAGAATGTTTTCAAGATACAGACCCAAAACATGCTCAAAATCGATATTTTAGGTGCCCAAAAGTCATAATGTGCATGCATCTTCAGTACCTGTTTATATCTCAAATTCAGGGTTAAAAAACCCGAAAATTTCGATATTTTGGGGTTCCAGAAGCGATCTGTACATGCCTACTCCGTGTTAGAGTATTTTCAACATACATCCCCAAAACATGTTGAAAATCGATATTTTAGGTGCCCAAAGTCAATATGTGCATGCATCTTCTGTACCCGTTTATATCTCAAATTCTACCTCAAAACACACGAAAATTCGATATTTTGGGGTCCCAGAAGCGATCTGTACATGCCTACTCAGTGCTAGAATATTTTCAAAATATAGGCCCAAAACATGCTAAAAATCGATATCTCAGGTGCCCAAAGTCGATATCTCAAATTCAGGCCCAAAACACCAGAAAATTCAATATTTTGGGGTCCCAGAAGCTATCTGTAAATGCCTACTCCGTGTTAAAGTATTTTCAAAATACAGGCCCAAAACATACTGAAAATCGATATGTTAGGTGCCCAAAAGTCGATATGTGCATGCATCTTCTGTACCCGTTTATATCTCAAATTCACGCTACAAACACCCGAAAATTCGATATTTTGGGGTCCCAGAAGCAATCTGTACATGCCTACTCAGCGCTAGAATGTTTTCAAAACATAGGCTCAAAACATGCTAAAAATCGATATTTTAGGTGTCCAAAGTCGATATGTGCATGCATCTTCTGTACCCGTTTATATCTCAAATTTAGGCTCAAAACACCCGAAAATTCGGTATTTTTGGGTCCTACAAGCGATCAGTACATGCCTACTCCTAGTTAGAATATTTTCAAGATACAGACCCAAATCATGCTCAAAATCGATATTTTACGTGCCAAAAAGTCGATATGTTCATGCATCTTCAGTACCCGTTTATATCTCAAATTCAGGCTACAAACACCCGAAAATTCGATATTTTGAGGTCCAAGAAGCGATCTGTACATGCCTATTCAGATACAGGCCCAAAACATGCTGAACATCGATATATTAGGTGCCCAAAGTCAATATGTGTATGCATCTTCTGCAACCGTTAATATCACAAATTAAACCTCAGAACACCCGAAAATTCGATATTTTTGGGTCCCAGAAGCGATCTATACATACCTACTCCGTGTTAGAGTATTTGCAACATACATCCCCAAAACATGCTAAAAAAATCGATATTTTAGGTGCCCAAAGTCAACATGTGCATGCATCTTCTGTACTCGTTTATATCTCAAATTGAACCTCAAAACACACAAAAATTCGATATTTTGGGGTGCCAGAAACGATCTGTACATGCCTACTCAGTGCTAGAATGTTTTCATAATATAGGCACAAAACATGCTAAAAATCGATATTTTAAGTGTCCAAAGTCGATATGTGCATGCATCTTCTGTACCCGTTTATATCCCAAATTCAACCTCAAAACACACGAAAATTCGATATTTTGGGGTCCCAGAAGCGATCTGTACATGCCTACTCAGTGCTAGAATATTTTCAAAATATAGGCCCAAAACATGCTAAAAATCGATATTTTAGATGCCCAAAAGTCGATATGTGAATGCATCTTCTGAGCCCGTTTATATCCAAAATTCAAACTCAAAACACCTGAAAATTCGATATTTTTGCATCCCAGAAGCGATCTGTACATGCCTACTCTGTGCTAGAATGTGTTCAATATATAGGCTCAAAACATGCTAAAAATCGATATTTTAAGTGTCCAAAATCGATATGTGCATGCATCTTCTGTACCCGTTTATATCTCAAATTCAGGCTCAAAATACCCGAAAATTCGGTATTTTTTGGTCCTAGAAGCGATCTGTACATGCCTACTTCGTGTTAGAGTATTTTCAAAATACAGGCCTAAAACATGCTGAAAATCAATATTTTAGGTGCCCAAAGTCAATATGTGCATGCATCTTCTTTACCCGTTTATATCCCAAATTCGACCTCAAAACACCCGAAAATTCGATATTTTTGGGTCCCAGAAGCGATCTGTACATGCCTACACAGTGCTAGAATGTTTTCAAAAAAAATGCTCAAAACATGCTAAAAATCGATATTTTAATTGTCCAAAGTCGATATGTGCATGGATCATCTGTACCTGTTTATATCTTAAATTCAGGCTTAAAATACCCGAAAATTCGGTATTTTGGTGTCCCAGAAGCGATCTGTACATGCCTACTCCTAGTTAGAATGTTTTCAAGATACTGACCCAAAACATGCTCAAAATCGATATTTTAGGTCCCAAAAAGTCGATATGTTCATGACTTTTCTGTACCCGTTTATATCTCAAATTCAGGCTCAAAACACCCGAAAATTCGATATTTTGAGGTCCCAGAAGCGATCTGTACATGCCTACTCAGTGCTAGAATATTTTCAAAGTATAGTCCGAAAACATGCTAAAAATCGATATTTTAGGTGGCCAAAGTCGATATCTCAAATTCAGGCCCAAAACACCCGAAAATTCAATATTTTGGGGTCCCAGAAGCTATCTGTAAATGCCTACTCCGTGTTAGAGTATTTTCAAAATACAGGCCCAAAACATACTGAAAATCGATATTTTAGGTGCCCAAAAGTCGATATGTGAATGCATCTTCTGTACCCGTTTATATCTCAAATTCACGCTACAAATACCCGAAAAATTCGATATTTTGGGGTCCCAGAAGCAATCTGTACATGCCTACTCAGTGCTAGAATGTTTTCAAAACATAGGCTCAAAACATGCTAAAAATCGATATTTTAGGTGTCCAAAGTCGATTTGTTCATGCATCTTCTGTACCCGTTTATATCTCAAATTCGGGATTAAAACACCTGAAAATTCGGTATTTTTGGTCCTAGAAGCGATCTGTACATGCCTACTCCTAGTTTGAATGTTTTCAAGATACAGACCCAAAACATGCTCAAAATCGATATTTTAGGTGCCCAAAAGTCATAATGTGCATGCATCTTCAGTACCTGTTTATATCTCAAATTCAGGGTTAAAAAACCCGAAAATTTCGATATTTTGGGGTTCCAGAAGCGATCTGTACATGCCTACTCCGTGTTAGAGTATTTTCAACATACATCCCCAAAACATGTTGAAAATCGATATTTTAGGTGCCCAAAGTCAATATGTGCATGCATCTTCTGTACCCGTTTATATCTCAAATTCAGGCTCAAAACACCCGAAAATTCGGTATTTCTGGGTCCTACAAGCGATCTGTACATGCCTACTCCTAGTTAGAATGTTTTCAAGATACAGACCAAAATCATGCTCAAAATCGATATTTTACGTTCCAAAAAGTCGATATGTTCATGCATCTTCAGTACCCGTTTATATCTCAAATTCAGGCTACAAACACCCGAAAATTCGATATTTTGAGGTCCAAGAAGCGATCTGTACATGCCTATTCAGATACATGCCCAAAACATGCTGAACATCGATATATTAGGTGCCCAAAGTCAATATGTGTATGCATCTTCTGCAACCGTTAATATCACAAATTCAACCTCAAAACACCCGAAAATTCGATATTTTTGGGTCCCAGAATCGATCTATACATACCTACTCCGTGTTAGAGTATTTTCAACATACAGGCCAAAAACATGCTGAAAATCGATATTTTAGGTGCCCAAAGTCAATATGTGCATGCATCTTCTGTACTCGTTTATATCTTAAATTCAACCTCAAAACACACAAAAATTCGATTTTTTGGGGTGCCAGAAGCGATTTGTACATACCTACTCAGTGCTAGAATGTTTTCATAATATTGGCTCAAAACTTGCTAAAAATCAATATTTTAAGTGTCCAAAGTCGATATGTGCATGCATCTTCTGTACCCGTTTATATCTCAAATTCGGGATTAAAACACCTGAAAATTCGGTATTTTTGGGTCCTAGAAGCGATCTGTACATGGCTTCTCCTAGTTAGAATGTTTTCAAGATACAGACCCAAAACATGCTCAAAATCGATATTTTAGGTGCCCAAAAGTCGATATGTGCATGCATCCTCAGTACCTGTTTATATCTCAAATTCAGGCTCAAAACACCCGAAAACTCGATATTTTGGGGTCCCCGAAGCGATCTGTACATGCCTACTCAGTGCTAGAATATTTTCAAAATATTGTCCCAAAACATACTAAAAATCGATATTTTAGGTGCCCAAAGTCGATATTTCAAATTCAGACCCAAAACACCCGAAAATTCGATATTTTGGGATCCCAGAAGCTATCTGTAAATGCCTACTCAGTGCTAGAATGTTTTCAAAATATAGGCTCAAAACATGCTAAAAATAGATATTTTAAGTGTCCAAAGTCGATATGTGCATGCATCTTCAGTACCCGTTTATATCTCAAATTCAGGGTTATAACACCCGAAAATTCGATATTTTGGGATCGAAGAAGCGATCTGTACATGCCTACTCCGTGGTAGAGTATTTTCAAAATACAGGCCCAAAACATGCTTAAAATCGATATTTTAGATGCCCAAAAGTCGATATGTGCATGCATCTTCAGTACCCGTTTATATCTCAAATTCAGGTTTAAAACACCCGAAAATTTGATATTTTGGGGTCCCAGAAGCGATCTGTACATGCCTACACCGTGTTAGAGTATTTTCAAAATACAGGTCCAAAACATGCTGAAAATCAATATTTTAGGTGCCCAAAGTAAATATGTGCATGCATCTTCTGTACCCGTTTATATCTCTAATTGAGGCTCTAAACACACAAAAATTCGATATTTTGGGGTCCCAAAAGCGATCTGTACATGCCTACTCAGATACAGGCCCAAAAACATGCTAAAAATCGATATTTTAGGTGCCCAAAGTCAAAATGTGGATGCATCTTCTGCGCCCGTTTATATCCCAAATTCAACCTCAAAACCCCTAAAATTCGATATTTTTAGGTCCCAGAAGCGATCTGTACATGCCTACTCTGTGCTAGAATGTTTTCATAATATAGGCACAAAACATGCTAAAAATCGATATTTTAAGTGTCCAAAGTCGATATGTGCATGCATCTTCTGTACCCGTTTATATCTCAAATTTAACCTTAAAACACACGAAAATTCGATATTTTGGGGTCCCAGATGCGATCTGTACATGCCTACTCAGTGCTAGAATATTTTCAAAATATAGGCCCAAAACATGCAAAAAATCGATATTTTAGGTGCCCAAAGTCTATATCTCAAATTCAGGCCCAAAACACATGAAAATTCGATATTTTGGGGTGCCAGAAGCGATCTGTACATGCCTACTCCGTGTTAGAGTATTTTCAAAATACAGGCCAAAAACATGCTGAAAATCAATATTTTAGGTGCCCAAAGTCAATATGTGCATGCATCTTCTTTATCCGTTTATATCCCAAATTCGACCTCAAAACACCCGAAAATTCGATATTTTTGGGTCCCAGAAGCGATCTGTACATGCCTACACAGTGCTAGAACGTTTTAAAAAAAAAGGCTCAAAACATGCTAAAAATCGATATTTTAATTGTCCAAAGTCGATATGTGCATGGATCATCTGTACCTGTTTATATCTTAAATTCAGGCTGAAAAGACCCGAAAATTCGGTATTTTGGTGTCCCAGAAGCGATCTGTACATGGATACTCCTAGTTAGAATGTTTTTAAGTTGCTGACCCAAAACATGCTCAAAATCGATATTTTAGGTGCCAAAAAGTCGGTATGTTCATGACTTTTCAGTACCCGTTTATATCTCAAATTCAGGCTCAAAACACCTGAAAATTCGAAAAATTTGAGGTCCCAGAAGCGATCTGTACATGCCTACTCAGTGCTAGAATATTTTCAAAACATAGTCCAAAAACATGCTAAAAATCGATATTTTAGGTGCCCAAAGTCGATATCTCAAATTCAGGCCCAAAACACCCGAAAATTCAATATTTTGGGGTCGCAGAAGCTATCTGTAAATGCCTACTCAGTGCTAAAATATTTTCAAAATATAGGCCCAAAACATGCTAAAAATCGATATTTTAGGTGCCCAAAGTCTATATATCAAATTCAGGCCCAAAACACATGAAAATTCGATATTTTGGGGTCCCAGAAGCGATCTGTACATGCCTACTCCGTGTTAGAGTATTTTCAAAATACAGGCCAAAAACATGCTGAAAATCGATATTGTATGTGCCCAAAAGTCAATATGTGCATGCATCTTCTGTACCCGTTTATTTCTTAAATTGAGGCTCTAAACACCCAAAAATTCGATATTTAGGGGTCCCAAAAGCGATCTGTACATGCCTACTCAGATACAGGCCCAAAACATGCTGAACATCGATATTTTAGGTGCCCAAAGTCAAAATGTGGATGCATCTTCTGCGCCCGTTTATATCCCAAATGCAACCTCAAAACACCCGAAAATTCGATATTTTTGGGTCCCAGAAGCGATCTGTACATGCCTACTCTGTGCTAGAAGGTTTTCATAATATAGGCACAAAACATGCTAAAAATCGATATTTTAAGTGTCCAAAGTCGATATGTGCATGCATCTTCTGTACCCGTTTATATCTCAAATTCTGGCTAAAAACACCCGAAAATTCGGTATTTTTGGGTCCTAAAAGCGATCTGTACATGCCTACTCCTAGTTCGAATGTTTTCAAGATACAGACCCAAAACTTGCTCAAAATCGATATTTTAGGTGTCCAAAAGTCGATATGTGTATGCATCTTCAGTACCCATTTATATCTCAAATTCAGGCTCAAAACACCCGAAAATTCGATATTTTGAGGTCCCAGAAGTGATCTGTACATGCCTACTCCGTGTTAGAGTATTTAAAAATACAGGCCCAAAACATGCTAAAAATCGATATTTTAGGTGCCCAAAGTCAATATGTGTATGCATCTTCTGCACCCGTTTATATCACATATTCAACCTCAAAACACCCGAAAAATCGATATTTTTGGGCCCCAGAGGCGATCTGTACATGCCTACTCAGTGCTAGAATATTTTCAAAATATAGGCCTAAAACATGCTAAAAATCGATATTTTAACTGTCCAAAGTCGATATGTGCATGCATCTTCTGTACCCGTTTATATCTCAAATTTAACCTTAAAAGACACGAAAATTCGATATTTTGGGGTCCCAGAAGCGATCTGTACATGCCTACTCAGTGCTAGAATATTTTTGAAATATAGGCCCAAAACATGCTACAAATCGATATTTTAGGTGCCCAAAGTCTATATCTCAAATTCAGGCCCAAAACACATGAAAATTCGATATTTTGGGGTCCCAGAAGCAATCTGTACATGCCTACTCCGTGTTAGAGTATTTTAAAAATACAGGCCAAAACCATGCTGAAAATCAATATTTTAGGTGCCCAAAGTCAATATGTGCATGCATCTTCTTTACCCGTTTGTATCCCAAATTCGACCTCAAAACACCCGAAAATTCGATATTTTTGGGTCCCAGAAGCGATCTGTACATGCCTACACAGTGCTAGAACGTTTAAAAAAAAAAAGCTGAAAACATGCTAAAAATCGATATTTTAATTGTCCAAAGTCGATATGTGCATGGATCATCTGTACCTGTTTATATCTTAAATTCAGGCTGAAAAGACACGAAAATTCGGTATTTTGGTGTCCCAGAAGCGATCTGTACATGCCTACTCCTAGTTAGAATGTTTTTAAGATGCTGACCCAAAACATGCTCAAAATCGATATTTTAGGTCCCAAAAAGTCGATATGTTCATGACTTTTCAGTACCCGTTTATATCTCAAATTCAGGCTCAAAACACCTGAAAATTCGAAAAATTTGAGGTCCCAGAAGCGATCTGTACATGCCTACTCAGTGCTAGAATATTTTCAAAATATAGTCCAAAAAACATGCTAAAAATCGATATTTTAGGTGCCCAAAGTCGATATCTCAAATTCAGGCCCAAAACACCCGAAAATTCAATATTTTGGGGTCGCAGAAGCTATCTGTAAATGCCTTCTCCGTGTTAGAGTATTTTCATAATACAGGCCCAAAACATACTGAAAATCGATATTGTAGGTGCCCAAAAGTCGATATGTGCATGCATCTTCTGTACCCGTTTATATCTTAAATTGAGGCTCTAAACACCCAAAAATTCGATATTTTGGGGTCCCAAAAGCGATCTGTACATGCCTACTCAGAAACAGGCCCAAAACATGCTGAAAATCGATATTTTAGGTGCCCAAAGTCAAAATGTGGAGGCATCATCTGCGCCCGTTTATATCCCAAATGCAACATCAAAACACCCGAAAATTCGATATTTTTGGGTCCCAGAAGCGATCTGTACATGCCTACTCTGTGCTAGAATGTTTTCATAATATAGGCACAAAACATGCTAAAAATCGATATTTTAAGTGTCCAAAGTCGATATGTGCATGCATCTTCTGTACCCGTTTATATCTCAAATTCAGGCTAAAAACACCCGAAAATTCGGTATTTTTGGGTCCTAAAAGCGATCTGTACATGCCTACTCCTAGTTCGAATGTTTTCAAGATACAGACCCAAAACTTGCTCAAAATCGATATTTTAGTTGTCCAAAAGTCGATATGTGTATGCATCTTCAGTACCCATTTATATCTCAAATTCAGGCTCAAAACACCCGAAAATTCGATATTTTGAGGTCCCAGAAGTGATCTGTACATGCCTACTCCGTGTTAGAGTATTTAAAAATAGAGGCCCAAAACATGCTAATAATCGATATTTTAGGTGCCCAAAGTCAATATGTGTATGCATCTTCTGCACCCGTTTATATCACAAATTCAACCTCAAAACACCCGAAAAATCGATATTTTCGGGCCCCAGAGGCGATCTGTACATGCCTACTCAGTGCTAGAATGTTTTCAAAATATAGGCCTAAAACATGCTAAAAATCGATATTTTAAGTGTCCAAAGTCGATATGTGCATGCATCTTCTGTACCCGTTTATATCTCAAATTCAGGCTCAAAACACCCGAAAATTCGATATTTTGGGGTCCCAGTAGCGATCTGTACATGCCTACTCAGTGCTAGAATATTTTCAAAATATAGTCCCAAAACATACTAAAAGTCGATATTTTAGGTGCCCAAAGTCGATATCTCAAATTCAGACCCAAAACACACGAAAATTCGATATTTTGGGGTCCTAGAAGCTATCTGTAAATGCCTACTACATGTTAGAGTAGTTTCAAAATACAGGCCCAAAACATACTGAAAATCGATCCTTTAGGTGCCCAAAAGTCGATATGTGCATGTATCTTCTGTACCCGTTTATATCTCAAATTCAGGCTACGAACACCCGAAAATTCCATATTTTGGGGTCCCCGAAGCGATCTGTACATGCCTATTCAGATACAGGCCCAAAACATGCTGAAAATCGATATATTAGGTGTCCAAAGTCAATATGTGTATGCATCTTCTGCAACCGTTTATATCACAAGTTAAAACTCAGAACACCCGAAAATTCGATATTTTTCGGTCCCAGAAACGATCTGTACATGCCTACTCAGTGCTAGAATGTTTTCAAAATATAGGCTCAAAACATGCTAAAAATCGATATTTTAAGTGTCCAAAGTCGATATGTGCATGCATCTTCTGTACCCGTTTATATCTCAAATTCAGGCTCAAAACACCCGATAATTCGATATTTTGGGGTCCCAGAAGCGATCTGTACATGCCTACTCAGTGCTAGAATATTTTCAAAATATAGTCCCAAAACATACTAAAAGTCGATATTTTAGGTGCCCAAAGTCGATATCTCAAATTCAGACCCAAAACACACGAAAATTCGATATTTTGGGGTCCCAGAAGCTATCTGTAAATGCCTACTCCATGTTAGAGTAGTTTCAAAATACAGGCCCAAAACATACTGAAAATCGATCCTTTAGGTGCCCAAAAGTCGATATGTGCATGTATCTTCTGTACCCGTTTATATCTCAAATTCAGGCTACAAACACCCGAAAATCCAATATTTTGGGGTCCCAGAAGCAATCTGTACATGCCTACTCAGTGCTAGAATGTTTTCAAAATACAGGCCCAAAACATACTGAAAATCGATCTTTTAGTTGCCCAAAAGTCGATATGTGCATGCATCTTTTGTACCCGTTTATAACTCAAAATCAGGCTACGAACACCCAAAAATTCCATATTTTGGGGTCCCAGAAGCGATCTGTACATGCCTATTCAGATACAGGCCCAAAACATGCTGAAAATCGATATATTAGGTGTCCAAAGTCAATATGTGTATGCATCTTCTGGAACCGTTTATATCACAAATTAAAACTCAGAACACCCGAAAATTCGATATTTTTCGGTCCCAGAAACGATCTGTACATGCCTACTCAGTGCTAGAATGTTTTCAAAATATAGGCTCAAAACATGCTAAAAATCGATATTTTAAGTGTCCAAAGTCGGTAGGTGCATGCATCTTCAGTACCCGTTTATATCTCAAATTCAGGGTTATAACACCCGAAAATTCGATATTTTTGGATCCAAGAAGCGATCTGTACATGCCTACTCCTAGTTAGAATGTTTTCAAGATACAGACCCAAAACATGCTCAAAATCGATATTTTAGATGCCTAAAAGTCGATATGTGCATGCATCTTCAGTACCCGTTTATATCTCAAATTCAGGTTTAAAACACCCGAAAATTTGATATTTTGGGGTCCCAGAAGCGATCTGTACATGCCTACTCCGTGTTAGAGTATTTTCAAAATACAGGCCCAAAACATGCTGAAAATCGATATTTTAGGTGCACAAAGTCAATATGTGCATGCATCTTCTGTACCCGTTTATATGCCAAATTCAGGCTACAAACACCCGAAAATTCGATATTTTTGGGTCCCAGAAGCGATCTGTACATGCCTACTAAGATTCAGGCCCAAAACATGTTGAAAATTAATATACTAGGTGCCAAAATTCAATATGTGTATGCATCTTCTGCACCCGTTTATATCCCAAATTCAACCTCAAAACACCCAAAAATTCGATATTTTTGGGTCCCAGAAGCGATCTGTACATACCTACTCAGTGCTAGAATGTTTTCAAAATATAGGCTCAAAACATGCTAAAAATCGATATTTTAGGTGCCCAAAGTCGATATCTCAAATTCAGGCTCAAAACACCCGAAAATTTGATTTTTTGGGTCAAAGAAGCGATCTGTACATGCATAGTCAGTGCTAGAATATTTTCAAATTACAGGCCCAAAACAAGCTGCAAATCGATATTTTATGTGCCCAAGTCAATATGTGCAGGTATCTTCTGTACCCGTTTAGATCCCAAATTCAGGCTCAAATCACCCCAAAATTCGATATTTTTGGGCCCCAGAAGCAATCTGTAGAAGCCTACTCAATACTAGAATGTTTTCAAAATATAGGCTCAAAACATGCTAAAAATCTGTATTTTTGGTGTCCAAAGTCAATAGGTGCATGAATCTTCTGTACCCGTTTATATCCCAAATTCATTCTCAAAACACCTCAAAATTCGATATTTTTGGGTCCCAGAAGCGATCTGCACATGCTTACTCAATGTTAGACAATTTTTAAATCACATGCACAATAACAAGTTGAAAATCGATATTTTAGGTGCCCAAAATCGATATGTGCATGCATCTTCTGTAACCGTTTATATCTCAAATTTAGGCTCAAAACTCTCAAAAATTCGATATTTTTGGGTCCCAGATGCGATCTGTACATGCATAGTCAGTGCTAGAATATTTTCAATATACAGGCCCAGAACAAGCTGAAAATCGATATTTTAAGTGCCCAAGTCAATAGGTGCATGCATCTTCTGTACCCGTTTATATCCCATATTCAGGCTCATGACACCCGAAAATTTGATATTTTTGGGTCCTAGAAGAGATCTGTACATGCCTACTCCTTGCTAGAATGTTTTCAAAATGTAGGCTCAAAACATGCTAAAAATCGATATTTTAGGTGCCCAAAGTCATTATGTGCATGAATCTTCTGTACCCGTTTATATCTGAAATTCAGGCTCAAAACACCCGAAAGTTCGATATTTTTGGGTCCAAAAGGCGATCTGTACATGCCTACTCAATGTTAGAATATTTTTAAAATACTCTCCCAAAACATGCTGAAAATTGATATTTTAGGTGCCCAAAGTCAATATGTGCATGCATCTTCAGTACCCGTTTATATCCCAAATTCAAGCTCAAAACACCCTAAAATTCAATATTTTGGGGTCCCAGAAGCGATCTGTACATGCCTACTCAGTGCTAGAATGTTTTCAAATTACAGGCACAAAAACAAGTTAAAATCGATATTTTACGTGCCCAAAATCGATATGTGCATGCATTTTCTGTACCCGTTTATATCTCAAATTCAGGCTCAAAACACCCAAAAAAATGATATTTTTGGGTCAAAGATGCGATCTGTACATGCATAGTCAGTGCTAGAATATTTTCAAATTACAGGCACAGAACAAGCTGAAAATCGATATTTTGGGTGCCCAAGTCAATATGTGTATGCATCTTCTGTACCCGTTTACATCCTAAATTCAGGATCAAATCACCCAAAAATTCGATATTTTTGTATCCCAATAGCGATATGTACATGCCTACTCCTTGCTGGAATGTTTTTAAGATAATGACCCAAAACATGCTCAAAATCGATATTTTAGGTGCTAAAAGTCGATATGTGCAAGCATCTTCAGTACACGTTTATATCTCAAATTCTGGCTCAAAACACCCGAAAATTCGATATTTTTGGGTCCCAGAAGCGATCTGTACATGCCTACTCCGTGTTAGAGTATTTTCATAATATAGGCCCAAAACATGTTGAAATTCGACCTATTAGGTGCAAAAAGTCAATATGTGCATGCATATTCGGTACCCGTTTATATTTTATATTCAGGCTCAAAACACCCGAAAATTCGATATTTTTGGGTCCCAGAAGCGATCTGTACATGCATACTCAGTGCAAGAATACTTTCAAAATATAGGCCCAAAGCATACTAAAAATCGATATTTTTTGTGCCCAAAGTCGATATGTGCATGCGTTTTCTTTACCCGTTTATTTCACAAAACCTGGCTCAAAATACCTGAAAATTCGATATTTTTGGTTCCCAGAAGCGATCTATACATGCATATTCAGCAATAGAATATTTTCAAAATAAAGGCCCATCAAATGCCGAAATTCGATATTTTAGGTACCCAAAGTCGATATGTGCATGCATCTTCTGTACCGGTTTGATATCTAAAATTCATGCTCAAAACACCCGAAAATTCGATATTTTTGGGTCCCGAAAGCGATCTGTAAATGCCTACTCAGTGCTAGAATATTTTCAAAATATAAGCCGAAAACATGCTAAAAATCGATATTTGTTGTTCAAAAAGTCATTCATGGGGTGGTGGGTGTGTGGTTGTCAGTACAGTGCGTGGATAGTAAATATCAACAGTCAATCATGGGGTATGTGGGTGTCAATATAGTGATTGTATTGTAAATATCAACAGTCATTTATGGGGTGGTTTGTGTTATTACAGTGATTGGTCTGTAAATATAAACAGTCATTCATGAGGTGGTGGGTATGTGGGTGTCATTAAAGTGCTTGGACTGTATATATCAACAGTCATTCATGGGGTGGTGGGTGTGTGGGTGTCATTACAGTGCTTGGACTGTAAATATCAACAGTCATTCATGAGATGGTGGGTGTGTTGGTGTCACTACAGTGCTCGGACTGTAAATATCAACAGTCATTCATGGGCTGGTTAGTCTGTGGGTGTTATTACAATGCTTTGACTGAAAATATCAACAGTCATTTATGGGGTGGTGGGTGTCATTACAGTGCTTGGACTGTACATATCAACAGTCATTCATGGGGTCGTGGGTGTGTGGGTGTTATTACAGTGCTTGGAGTGTAAATATCAACCGTCATTCATGGGGTGGTAGGTGTCATTACAGTGCTTGTACTGTAAATATCAAGAGTCATTAATGCGGTGGTCGGTGTGTTGGTTTCATTACAGTGCTTGGACTGTAAATATCAACAGTCATTTAAGGGGTGGTGGGTGTGTGGGTGTCATTACAGAGCTTGGACTGTAAATATCAACAGTCATTCATGGGGTGGTGGGTGTTATTACAGTGCTTGGACTTTAAATATCAACAGTCATTAACCCTTAAATGCTTATTGACCAAAAATCACGTCACTGCGAATTTAGGCCTTGAAGCCGATTGACGTAATATTTAGCCGGTAGAAAAAAAACTGCTTGGGCTATATCCAGCCACTTTATTGGTAACACTGGTTAGGTTGGGCCTTTAATGAGTGGTGTGAGAAGGAAATGGTTCACTCGTCATATATACGCAATGAAAATACGCTCTCTCACGTTTTCTAATTTTAGGTTTTTTTTTAGGGGTAACTACTTTATTACTCATGGTGCTGTTGTACACAAACCAGTGGACCTAGAAAATTTTAGTTTACAGATTCTGGTGTGTAAAATCAAGCTCTACAAATCTGTTATAACAAAATTTACCTAAACGAAACTTTAAAAATGACCTTGTTGTTGCGGTTCACGCTCCAGTAGCGGTAGGGGGAATGCGGTTCTTAGGGGTTAATGTGGTGGTGGGTGTGTGGGTGTCATTACAGTGCTTGGACTATAAATATCAACTATCATTTATGGGGTGGTAGGTGTGTGGGTGTCATTAGAGTGCTTAGACTGTAAATATCAACATGCATTCATGGGATGTTGTGTGTGTGAGTATCATTACAGTGCTTGGACTGTAAATATCAACAGTCATTCAAAGGGTGGTGGGTATGTGGATGTCATTACAGCGCTTGGACTGCAAATATCAACAGTCATTCATGGGATGGTAAGTGTATGGGTGTCATTACAGTTCTTGGACTGTTAATATCAACAGACATTCATGGGGTGGTGGGTGTGTGGGTATCATTACAATGCTTGGACTGTAAATATCAACAGCCATTTATCGGGTGGGTGGTGTGTGGGTCTCATTACAGTGCTTGGACTGTAAATATCAACAGTTATTCATTGGGTGGTGGGTGTGTGGGTGTCATTACAGTGCTTGGACTATAAATATCAATGGTCATTAATAAGATGGTTTGTGTGCGGGTGTCATTACATTGCTTTGATTGTAAATATCAACAAGCATTCATGGGGTTGATGGTGTGTGAGTGTCATTACAGTGCTTGGACTCTCAATATCAACAGTCATTCATAGGGTGGTATGTGTGTGGGTCACAATACAGTGCATGGAATGTAAATATCAACAGTTATTTATGGGTTGGTGGATGTGTGGGTGTCAATACGGTGCTTAGACTGTAAATATCAACAGTCAATCATGGGGTGGTCAGTGTGTGGGTCTCAATACAGTGCTTGGATTGTAAATATCAACAGTCATTCATGGGGTGGTAGGTGTGTGGGTGTCATTACAGAGCTTGGATTGTAAATATCAACAGTCATTCATGGGGTGGTGTGTGTGTGGGTGTATTTACAGTGCTTGGACTGTAAATATCAATCGTCATTCATGGTGTGTGTTGATGCTATTACAGAGTTTGGAGTGTAAATATCAACAATCATTTATAGGTTGGTGGGAGTGTGTGTCATTACAGTGCTTGGACTGTACATATCAACAGTCATTCAAGGGGTGGTGGGTGTGTAGGTGTAATTATAGTGTTTGGAGTGTAAATATCAAGTCATTAATGGGGTGGTGGGTGTCATTATAGTGCTTTGACTGTAAATATCAACAGTCATTCATGGGGTGATGGATGTGTGGGTGTCATTACAGTGCTTGGACTGTAAATATCAACAGTCATTATTAGGGCGGAGGGTGTCATTACAGTGCTTGGACTGTAAATATCAACAGTCATTCATGGGAAGGTGGGTGTGTGGGTGTCATTACAGTGCTTGGACTGTAAATATCAACAGTCATTTATGGGGTGGTGAGTGTGTGGGTGATATTACAGTGCTTGGACTGTAAATATTAACCAATATTCATGGGGTTGTGGTTGTGTGGGTGTCATTACAGTGTTTGGACTGTAAATATCAGCAGTCATTCATGGATTGGTGGATGTGTGTCATTACAGTGCTTGGACTGTAAATATCAACTGTCATTCATGGGGTGTGTCAGTGACATTACAGTGCTTGTACTGTAAATATCAACAGCCATTCATGGGTTGGTGTGTGTGTGTCATTATAGTGCTTGGACTGTAAATATCAACTGTCATTCATGGGGTGTGTCAGTGACATTACAGTGCTTGTACTGTAAATATCAACAGTCATTCATGGGTTGGTGGGTGTGGGTGTCATTACAGTGCTTGGACTGTAAATATCAACAGTCATTCATTGGGTGGTGGGTGTTTGTGTGTCATTACAGTGCTTGGACTGTTAATATATATCAACAGTCATTCATGGGGTGGTGGGTGTGTAGCTGTCATTACAGTGCTTTGACTGTAAATATCAACAGTCATTCATGGTGTGGTGAGTGTAGTTACAGTGCTTGGACTGTATATATCAACAGTCATTCATGGGGTGGTGGGTGTGTGGCTGTCATTACAGTGCTTGGACTGTAAATATCAACTGTCATTCATGGGGTGTGTCAGTGACATTACAGTGCTTGTACTGTAAATATCAACAGTCATTCATGGGTTGGTGGGTGTGTGTGTCATTACAGTACTTGGACTGTAAATATCAACAGTCATTCATTGGGTGGTGAGTGTTTGTGTGTCATTACAGTGCTTGGACTGTTAATATATATCAACAGTCATTCATGGGGTTGTGGGTGTGTAGCTGTCATTACAGTGCTTGGACTGTAAATATCAACTGTCATTCATGGGGTGGTGGGTGCCATTACAGTGCTTTGACTGTAAATATCAACAGTCATTCATGGTGTGGTGAGTGTCATTACAGTACTTGGACTGTATATATCAACAGTCATTCATGGGGTGTTGGGTGTGTAGGTGTCATTACAGTGTTTGGACTGTAAATATTAACAGTCATTCATGGGGTGGTGGGTGTGTGGGTGTCATTACAGTGCTTGGACTGAAATATCAACAGTTATTCATTGAGTGGTGGGTGTGTGGGTGTCATTACAGTGCATGGACTATAAATATCAATGGTCATTAATGGGGTGGTGGGTGTCATTACAGTGTTTGGACTGGAAATATCAACTGTCATTCATGGGGTGGTTGGTGTGTGGGTTATATTACAGTGCTTGGACTGTAAATATTAACCAACATTAATGGGGTTGTGGTTGTGTGGGTGTCATTATAGTGCTTGGACTGTAAATATCAACAGTTATTTATGTGGTGGTTAATGTGTGTGGTTCTCATTACAGTGCATGGAATGTAAATATCAACAGTCATTTATTGGTTAGTGGGTGTGTGGGTGTCATTACAGTGCTTAGAGTGTAAATATTAACAGTCATTCATGGGGTGGTCAGTGTGTGGGTGTCAATACAGTGCTTGGATTGTAAATATCAAAAATAATTCATGGGGTGGTAGGTGTGTGGGTGTCATTACAGTGCTTGAATTGTAAATATCTACAGTCATTCATGGGGTGATGGGTGTCTGGGTGTCATTACAGTACTTGGACTGTAAATATCAACTGTCATTGATGGTGTGTTTGTGTGCTATTACAGAGTTTGGAGTGGAAATATCAACAGTCATTCATAGGTTGGTGGGAGTGTGTGTCATTACAGTGCTTGGACTGTAAATATCAACAGTCAATCATGGGGTGGTCAGTGTGTGGGTGTCAATACAATGCTTGGATTGTAAATATCAACAGTTATGCATGGGGTTGTCAGTGTGTGGGTGTTTATACAGTACTTGGATTTTAAATATCAACAGTCATTCATGGGGTGGTGGGTGTGTGGTTTTCATTACAGTACTTGGATTGTAGATATCAACAGTCATTCATGGGGTTGTGGGTGTGTGGGTGTCATTACAGTGCTTGGACTCTAAATATCAACAGTCATTCATAGGTTGGTGGGGGTGTGTGTCATTACAGTGCCTGGACTGTAAATATCAACAATCATTTATGGGGTGGTGGGTGTGTAGGTGTAATTACAGATCTTGGACTATAAATATTAAGTCATTCATAGGGTAGTGGATGTATGGGTGTCGGTACTGTGCTTGGACTGTTAATATCAACAGTCATTAATGGGGTGGTGGTAGTGTGGATGTCATTACAGTGCTTGAACTGTATATATCAACAGTCATTCATGGTGTGGTAGGTGTCATTACAGTGCTTGGACTGTAAATATCAACAGTCATTCATGGTGTGATGGGTGTGTGGGTTACATTACAGTACTTGGACTGTAAGTATCAACAGTCATTCACGAGGTGGTTGGTGTGTGGGTGTCATTACAGTGCTTGGACTGTAAATATCAACAGTCATAAATGGGGTGGAGGATGTCATTACAGTCCTTAAACTGTAAATATCAATAGTTATTAATGATGTAATAGGTGTGTGGGTGTCATTACAGTGCTCTGACCGTAAAAATCAACAGTCATTCAGAGGGTGGTGGGTGTGTGGGTGTCATTACAGTGCCTGGACTGTAAATATCAACAGTCAATTATGGGGTGGTGGATGTGTGTATGTCATTAGTGCTTGGACTGTAAATATCAATAGTCATTCATGGGGTGGTGTGTGTGTGGCTGTCATTTCAGTGCTTTGACTGTAAATATCAACAGTCATTCATGGGGAGGGGAGTGTCATTGCAGTGCTTGGACTGTAAATATCAAGTCATTTATGGGGTGGTGGGTGTGTGGGTGTCATTACAGTGCTTGGACAGTAAATATCAATAGTCATTAATTCAGTTGTGGGTGTGTGGGTGTCATTACAGTGCTTAGACTGTAAATATCAACAGTAATTCTTTTGGTGGTGGGTGTAGGGGTGCCAGTACAGTGCTTGGACAGTAAATATCAACCATCTCTCTTGGAGTAATTGGTGTTTGGGTGTCATGATAGTGCTTGGACTGTAAATATCAACAGCTATTCATTGAGTGGTGGTTGTGTGGGTGTCATTACAGTGATTGGACTGTAAATATCAACAGACATTCATGGGGTGGTGGGTGTGTGGGTGTCATTACAGTGATTGGTGTGTATATATCAACAGTCATTCATTTAGTGGTGGGTGTGATGGTGTCATTACAGTGCTTGGACTGTGAATATCAACCGTCATTCATGGGGTGGTAGTTGTGTGGGTGTCATTACACAGCTTGGACTGTAAATATCAACAGTCATTTATAGGATGGTGGATGTGTGTGTGTCATTACAGTGCTTGGACTTTAAATACCAACAGTCATTCATGGGATGGTAGGTGTTATTACAGTGCTTAGACTGTAAATATCAACAGTCATTTAAAGGCTGGTGGGTGTGTGGGTGTCATTACAGTGTTTGGACTGCAAATATCAATAGTCATTTATGGGATGGTAAGTGTGTGGGTGTCATTACAGTGCTTGGACTGTAAATATCAACAGTCATTCTTGTGGTGGATGGTGTGTGAGTGTCATTACAGTGCTTGGACTGTAAATATCAAAGGCATTCATGGGGTACTTGGTGTGTGGGTTTCATTACAGTGCATGGAATGTAAATATCGACAGTCATTTATTGGTTGGTGGGTGTGTGGGTGTCATTACAGTGCTTAAACTGTAAATATCAACAGTCAATCATCGGGTGGTGTGTCTGTGGGTGTCAATACAGTGCTTGAATTGTAAATATCAACAGTCATTCATGGGGTGGTGGGTGTGTGGGTGTCATTACAGTGCTTGGATTGTAAATATCAACGGCCCTAATTCATGGGGTGGTGGGTGTCTGAGTGTTATTACAGTGCTTGGACTGTAAATATCAACAATCATTCATGGTGTGTGTGGGTGCTATTACAGAGTTTGGAGTGTAAATATCAACAGTCATTCATAGGTTGGTGGGAGTGTGTGTCATTACAGTGCTTGGACTGTAAATATCAACAGTCAATCATGGGGTGGTCAGTGTGTGGGTGTCAATACAATGCTTGGATTGTAAATATCAACAGTTATGCATGGGGTTGTCAGTGTGTGGGTGTTTATACAGTACTTGGATTTTAAATATCAACAGTCATTCATGGGGTGGTGGGTGTGTGGTTTTCATTACAGTACTTGGATTGTAGATATCAACAGTCATTCATGGGGTTGTGGGTGTGTGGGTGTCATTACAGTGCTTGGACTCTAAATATCAACAGTCATTCATAGGTTGGTGGGGGTGTGTGTCATTACAGTGCCTGGACTGTAAATATCAACAATCATTTATGGGGTGGTGGGTGTGTAGGTGTAATTACAGATCTTGGACTATAAATATTAAGTCATTCATGGGGTAGTGGATGTATGGGTGTCGGTACTGTGCTTGGACTGTTAATATTAACAGTCATTAATGGGGTGGTGGTAGTGTGGATGTCATTACAGTGCTTGAACTGTATATATCAACAGTCATTCATGGTGTGGTAGGTGTCATTACAGTGCTTGGACTGTAAATATCAACAGTCATTCATGGTGTGATGGGTGTGTGGGTTACATTAAAGTGCTTGGACTCTAAGTATCAACAGTCATTCACGAGGTGGTTGGTGTGTGGGTGTCATTACAGTGCATGGACTGTAAATATCAACAGTCATAAATGGGGTGGAGGATGTCATTACAGTCCTTAAACTGTAAATATCAATAGTTATTAATGATGTAATAGGTGTGTGGGTGTCATTACAGTGCTCTGACAGTAAAAATCAACAGTCATTCAGAGGGTGGTGGGTGTGTGGGTGTCATTACAGTGCCTGGACTGTAAATATCAACAGTCAATTATGGGGTGGTGGATGTGTGTATGTCATTAGTGCTTGGACTGTAAATATCAATAGTCATTCATGGGGTGGTGTGTGTGTGGCTGTCATTTCAGTGCTTTGACTGTAAATATCAACAGTCATTCATGGGGAGGGGAGTGTCATTGCAGTGCTTGGACTGTAAACATCAAGTCATTTATGGGGTGGTGGGTGTGTGGGTGTCATTACAGTGCTTGGACAGTAAATATCAATAGTCATTCATTCAGTTGTGGGTGTGTGGGTGTCATTACAGTGCTTGGACTGTAAATATCAACAGTCATTCTTTTGGTGGTGGGTGTAGGGGTGCCAGTACAGTGCTTGGACTGTAAATATCAACCATCTCTCTTGGAGTAATGGGTGTTTGGGTGTCATGATAGTGCTTGGACTGTAAATATCAACAGTCATTCATGGGTTGGTGGGTGTGTGTGTCATTACAGTACTTGGACTGTAAATATCAACAGTCATTCATTGAGTGGTGAGTGTTTGTGTGTCATTACAGTGCTTGGACTGTTAATATATATCAACAGTCATTCATGGGGTTGTGGGTGTGTAGCTGTCATTACAGTGCTTGGACTGTAAATATCAACTGTCATTCATGGGGTGGTGGGTGCCATTACAGTGCTTTGACTGTAAATATCAACAGTCATTCATGGTGTGGTGAGTGTCATTACAGTGCTTGGACTGTATATATCAACAGTCATTCATGGGGTGTTGGGTGTGTAGGTGTCATTACAGTGTTTGGACTGTAAATATTAACAGTCATTCATGGGGTGGTGGGTGTGTGGGTGTCATTACAGTGCTTGGACTGAAATATCAACAGTTATTCATTGAGTGGTGGGTGTGTGGGTGTCATTACAGTGCATGGACTATAAATATCAATGGTCATTAATGGGGTGGTGGGTGTCATTACAGTGTTTGGACTGGAAATATCAACTGTCATTCATGGGGTGGTTGGTGTGTGGGTTATATTACAGTGCTTGGACTGTAAATATTAACCAACATTAATGGGGTTGTGGTTGTGTGGGTGTCATTATAGTGCTTGGACTGTAAATATCAACAGTTATTTATGTGGTGGTTAATGTGTGTGGTTCTCATTACAGTGCATGGAATGTAAATATCAACAGTCATTTATTGGTTAGTGGGTGTGTGGGTGTCATTACAGTGCTTAAACTGTAAATATCAACAGTCAATCATCGGGTGGTGTGTCTGTGGGTGTCAATACAGTGCTTGAATTGTAAATATCAACAGTCATTCATGGGGTGGTGGGTGTGTGGGTGTCATTACAGTGCTTGGATTGTAAATATCAACGGCCCTAATTCATGGGGTGGTGGGTGTCTGAGTGTTATTACAGTGCTTGGACTGTAAATATCAACAATCATTCATGGTGTGTGTGGGTGCTATTACAGAGTTTGGAGTGTAAATATCAACAGTCATTCATAGGTTGGTGGGAGTGTGTGTCATTACAGTGCTTGGACTGTAAATATCAACAGTCAATCATGGGGTGGTCAGTGTGTGGGTGTCAATACAATGCTTGGATTGTAAATATCAACAGTTATGCATGGGGTTGTCAGTGTGTGGGTGTTTATACAGTACTTGGATTTTAAATATCAACAGTCATTCATGGGGTGGTGGGTGTGTGGTTTTCATTACAGTACTTGGATTGTAGATATCAACAGTCATTCATGGGGTTGTGGGTGTGTGGGTGTCATTACAGTGCTTGGACTCTAAATATCAACAGTCATTCATAGGTTGGTGGGGGTGTGTGTCATTACAGTGCCTGGACTGTAAATATCAACAATCATTTATGGGGTGGTGGGTGTGTAGGTGTAATTACAGATCTTGGACTATAAATATTAAGTCATTCATGGGGTAGTGGATGTATGGGTGTCGGTACTGTGCTTGGACTGTTAATATTAACAGTCATTAATGGGGTGGTGGTAGTGTGGATGTCATTACAGTGCTTGAACTGTATATATCAACAGTCATTCATGGTGTGGTAGGTGTCATTACAGTGCTTGGACTGTAAATATCAACAGTCATTCATGGTGTGATGGGTGTGTGGGTTACATTAAAGTGCTTGGACTCTAAGTATCAACAGTCATTCACGAGGTGGTTGGTGTGTGGGTGTCATTACAGTGCATGGACTGTAAATATCAACAGTCATAAATGGGGTGGAGGATGTCATTACAGTCCTTAAACTGTAAATATCAATAGTTATTAATGATGTAATAGGTGTGTGGGTGTCATTACAGTGCTCTGACAGTAAAAATCAACAGTCATTCAGAGGGTGGTGGGTGTGTGGGTGTCATTACAGTGCCTGGACTGTAAATATCAACAGTCAATTATGGGGTGGTGGATGTGTGTATGTCATTAGTGCTTGGACTGTAAATATCAATAGTCATTCATGGGGTGGTGTGTGTGTGGCTGTCATTTCAGTGCTTTGACTGTAAATATCAACAGTCATTCATGGGGAGGGGAGTGTCATTGCAGTGCTTGGAATGTAAATATCAAGTCATTTATGGGGTGGTGGGTGTGTGGGTGTCATTACAGTGCTTGGACAGTAAATATCAATAGTCATTCATTCAGTTGTGGGTGTGTGGGTGTCATTACAGTGCTTGGACTGTAAATATCAACAGTCATTCTTTTGGTGGTGGGTGTAGGGGTGCCAGTACAGTGCTTGGACTGTAAATATCAACCATCTCTCTTGGAGTAATGGGTGTTTGGGTGTCATGATAGTGCTTGGACTGTAAATATCAACAGCTATTCATTGAGTGGTGGTTGTGTGGGTGTCATTACAGTGATTGGACTGTAAATATCAACAGACATTCATGGGGTGGTGGGTGTGTGGGTGTCATTACAGAGATTGGTGTGTATATATCAACAGTCATTCATTTAGTGGTGGGTGTGATGGTGTCATTACAGTGCTTGGACTGTGAATATCAACCGTCATTCATGGGGTGGTAGGTGTGTGGGTGTCATTACACAGCTTGGACAATAAATATCAACAGTCATTTATAGGATGGTGGATGTGTGTGTGTCATTACAGTGCTTGGACTTTAAATACCAACAGTCATTCATGGGATGGTAGGCGTTATTACAGTGCTTGGACTGTAAATATCAACAGTCATTTAAAGGCTGGTGGGTGTGTGGGTGTCATTACAGTGTTTGGACTGCAAATATCAATAGTCATTTATGGGATGGTAAGTGTGTGGGTTTCATTACAGTGCTTGGACTGTAAATATCAACAGTCATTCTTGGGGTGGATGGTGTGTGAGTGTCATTACAGTGCTTGGACTGTAAATATCAATGGCATTCATGGGGTAGTTGGTGTGTGGGTTTCATTACAGTGCATGGAATGTAAATATCGACAGTCATTTATTGGTTGGTGGGTGTGTGGGTGTCATTTACAGTGCTTAGACTGTAAATATCAACAGTCAATCATCGGGTGGTGTGTCTGTGGGTGTCAATACAGTGCTTGAATTGTAAATATCAACAGTCATTCATGGGGTGGTGGGTGTGTGGGTGTCATTACAGTGCTTGGATTGTAAATATCAATGGCCCTAATTCATGGGGTGGTGGGTGTCTGAGTGTCATTACAGTGCTTGGACTGTAAATATCAACTATCATTCATGGTGTGTGTGGGTGCTATTACAGAGTTTGGAGTGTAAATATCAACAGTCATTCATAGGTTGGTGGGAGTGTGTGTCATTACAGTGCATGGACTGTAAATATCAACAGTCATTCAAGGGGTGGTGGGTGTGTAGGTGTAATTACTGTGCTTGGAGTGTAAATATCATGTCATTCATGGGGTGGTGGGCGTCATTACAGTGTTTTGACTGTGAATATAAACAGTTATTCATGGGGTGATGGATGTGTGGGTGTCATTACAGTGCTTGGACTGTAAATATCAATAGTCATTAATAGGGTGGTGGGTGTCATTACAGTGCTTGGACTGAAAATATCAACAGTCATTCATGGAGTGGTGGGTGTGTGGGTATCATTACAGTGATTGGACTGTAAATATCAACAGTAATTCATGGGGTGGTGGGTGTGTGGGTGATATTACAGTGCTTGGACTATAAATATTAACCATCATTTATGGGGTGGTGGGTGTGTGAGTGTCATTACAGTGCTTTGACTGTAAATATCAACAGTCATTCATGAGTTGGTAGGTGTGTTTGTCATTACAGTGTTTGGACTGTAAATATCAACAGTCATTCATAGGGTGGTGGGCGTTTGTGTGTCATTACAGTGCTGAGACGGTTAATATATATCAACAGTCATTCATGGGGTGGTGGGTGTGTAGGTGTCATTACAGTGCTTGGACTGTAAATATCAACCGTCATTCGTGGGGTGGTATGTGTCATTACAGTGCTTTGACTGAAAATATCAACAGTCATTTATGGGGTGGTGAGTGTCATTACAGTGCTTGGACTGTATATATCAACAGTTATTCATGGGGTTGTTGGTGTGTGGGTGTCATTACATTGCTTGGACTGTAACTATCAACAGTCATTCATGGGGTGGTGGGTGTGTGGGTATCATTACAGTGATAGGACTGTAAATATCAACAGTAATTCATGGGGTGGTGGGTGTGTGGGTAATATTACAGTGCTTGGACTATAAATATTAACAATCATTTATGGGGTGGTAGGTGTGTGCATGTCATTACAGTGCTTTGACTGTAAATATCAACAGTCATTCATGGGGTGGTTGGTTGTTGGTGTCATTATAGTGCTTGGATTGTAATTATCAATAGTCATTCATTGGGTTTTGGTTGTGTGGGTGTCATTACTGTGCTTGGGTTGTAAATATCAACTGTCAATCATGAGGTGTGTTGGTGACATTACAGTGCTTATACTGTAAATATCAACAGACATTCATGGGTTGATGTGTGTGTGTGTCATTACAGTGCTTGGACTATAAATATCAACTGTCATTCATGGGGTGTGTCGGTGACATTACAGTGCTTGTACTGTAAATATCAACAGTCATTCATGAGTTGGTAGGTGTGTGGGTGTCATTACAGTGCTTAGACTGTAAATATCAACAGTCAATCATGGGGTGGTCAGTGTGTGGGTGTCAATACAGTGCTTGGATTGTAAATATCAACAGTCATTCATGGGATGGTGGGTGTGTGGGTGTCAATACAGTGCTTGGACTGTATATATAAACTGTCATTCATGGTGTGTGTGGGTGCTATTACAGAACTTGGACTGTAAATCTCAACAGTCATTCAAAGGTTGGTGGGAGTGTGTGTCATTACAGTGCTTGGACTGTAAATATAAACTGTGTTTCATGGTGTGTAAGGGTGCTATTACAGAGCTTGGACTGTAAATATCAACAGTCATTCATAGGTTGGTGGGGGGGGTGTCATTACAGTGCCTGGACTGTAAATATCAACAATCATTCAAGGGGTGGTGGGTGTGTAGGTGTAATTACAGATCTTGAACTGTAAATATCATGTCATTCACGGGGTAGTGGATGTATGGGTGTCAGTACTGTGCTTGGACTGTTAATATCAACAGTCATTCATGGGGTGGTGGGTATATGGGTGTCATGACATTGCTTGGACTGTAAATATCAACAGTCATTCATGGTGTGGTGGGTTTGTGGGTTTCATTACAGTGCTAGGACTGTAAATATCAAAAGTCATTCATTGCATGATTGGTGTGTGGGTGTCATTACAGTGATTTACCTGTAAGTATCAACAGTCATCCATGGGGTGGTGTGTGTGTGGTTTTCATTTCAGTGCTTTTACTGTAAATATCAACAGTCATTCATGGGAAGGGGAGTGTCATTGCAGAGCTTGGACTGTAAATATCAAGTCATTCATGGGGTGGTGGGTGTGTAGGTGTCATTACAGTATATGGACAGTAAATATCAATAGTCATTCATAGAGTGGTGGGTGTGTGGGTGTCATTACAGTGCTTGGACTGTAAATATCAACATTCATTCATGGGGTGGTGGGTGTGTGGGTGTCATTACAGTGCAGGGAGTGTAAATATCAACAGACATAATGGGGTGGTGGGTGTTTGGGTGTCATTATAGTTCTTGGTCTGTAAATATCATCAGTAATTCATTTAGTGGTTCGTGTAGGGGTGTCATTACAGTGCTTGGACTGTGATTATCAACCATTATTCATGGGGTGCTGGGTGTGTGAGTGTCATTACAATGCTTGGAGTGTAAATATCAACAGTTATTTATGGGATGGTGGGTGTGTGTGTCATTACAGTGCTTGGACTTTAAATATCAACAGTCATTCATTTAGTGGTTAGTGTAGGGTTGTCATTACAGTGCTTGGACTGTGAATATCAACCATCATTGATGGGGTTGTGGGTGTGTAGTGTCATTACAGTACTTGGACAGTAAATATCAATAGTCATTCATGGAGTGGTGGGTGTGTGGATGTCATTACAGTGCTTTAACTGTAATTATTAACAGTCATTCATGGGGTGGTGTGTGTGTGGTTTTCATTTCAGTGCTTTAACTGTAAATATCAACAGTCATTCATAGGGAGGGGAGTGTCATTGAAGTGCTTGGACTGTAAATATCAAGTCATTCATGGGGTGGTTAGTGTGTGGGTGTCATTACAGTACTTGGACAGAAAATATCAATAGTCATTCATGGAGTGGTGGGTGTGTGGGTGTCATTACAGTGCTTGGACAGTAAATATCAACAGTCATTCATGGGGTGGTGGGTGTGTGGGTGTCATTACTGTGCTTGGTCTGTAAATATCAACAGTCATTCATTTAGTTTTTAGTGTAGGGGTGTTATTACAGTGCTTGGACTGTGATTTTCAACCGTCATTCATGGGGTGCTGGGTGTGTGGGTGTCATTACAGTGCTTGGAGTGTAAATATCAACAGTTATTCATTGGGTGTTGGGTGTGTGGCTGTCATTACAGTGCTTGGACTATAAATATCAATGGTCATTAATGGGGTGGTGGATATGTGGGTGTCATTACAGTGTTTGGACTGTAAATATCAACAATCATTCATGGGGTGGATGGTGTGTGAGTGTCATTACAGTGCTTGGACTGTAAATATAAACAGTCATTTATTGGGTGGTTAGTGTGTGAGTCTCATTACAATGCATGGAACGTAAATATCAACAGTCATTTATGGGTTGGTGGGTGTGTTGGTGTATTACAGTGCTTAGACTGTAAATATCAACAGTCAATCATGGGGTGGTTAGTGTGTGGGTGTCAATACAGTGCTTGGATTGTAAATATCAACAGTCATTCATGGGGAAGTAGATGTGTAGGTGTCATTATAGTGCTTGGATTGTAAATATCAACAGTCATTCATGGGGTGGTGGGTGAGTGGGTGTCATTATAGTGCTTGGATTGTAAATATTAACTGTCATTCATGGTGTGTGTGGGTGCTATTACAGAGTTTGGAGTGTAAATATAAACAGTCATTCATAGGTTGGGGGGAATGTGTGTCATTACAGTGTTTGGACTGTAAATATTAACAGTCATTCAAGGGGTGGTGGGTGTGTAGGTGTTATTACAGTGCTTGGACAGTAAATATCAACAGTTATTCATGGGAAGGTGGGTGTGTGGGTGTCATTACAGTGCTTGGACTGTAAATATTAAACATCATTCATTCGGTTATGGTAGTGTGGGTGTCATTACAGTGCTTGGACTGTAAATATCAATAGTCATTCATGGGTTGGTGGGTGTGTGGGTGTCTTTACAATGCTTGGACTGTAAATATCAACTGTTATTCATGGGGTGTGTCGGTGACATTACAGTGCTTGTACTCTAAATATCACCAGTCATTCATGGGTTGGTGTGTGTGTGTGTGTCATTACAGTGCTTGGACTGAAAATATCAACTGTTATTCATGGCGTGTGTCGGTGACATTACAGTGATTGTACTGTAAATATCAACAGTCATTCATGGGTTGGTGGGTGTGTGTGTCATTACAGTGCTTGGACTGTAAATATCCACAGTCATTCATGGGGTGGTGGGTTTTTGTGTGTCATTACAGTGCTTGGACTGTTAATATATATCAACAGTCAAATATGGGGTGGTGGGTGTGTGGTTGTCATTAGACTGCTTGAACTGTAAATATCAAGTCATTCATGTTGTGGTGGGTGTGTGGGTGTCATTGCAGTACTTGGACAGAAAATATAAATAGTCATTCATGGAGTGGTGGGTGTGTGGGTGTCATTACAGTGCTTGGACTATAAATATCACCAGTCATTCATGGGGTGGTGGGTGTGTGGGTGTCATTACAGTGCATGGAGTGTAAATATCAACCGTCTTTCATGGGGTAGTGGGTATTTGGGTGTCATTATATTGCTTGGACTGTAAATATTAACAGCCATTAATGGGGTGGTGGATGTGTGGGTGTCATTACAGTAATTGGACTGTAAATATCAACAGACATTCATGGGGTGGTGGGTGTGTGGGTGTCATTACAGTGCTTGGTCTGTAAATTACAACAGTCATTCATTTAGTTTTTAGTGTAGGGGTGTTATTACAGTGCTTGGACTGTGATTATCAACCGTCATTCATGGGGTGCTGGGTGTGTGGGTGTCATTACAGTGCTTGGAGTGTAAATATCAACAGTTATTCATTGGGTGTTGTGTGTGTGGCGGTCATTACAGTGCTTGGACTATAAATATCAATGGTCATTAATGGGGTGGTGGATGTGTGGGTGTCATTACAGTGCTTGGACTGTAAATATCAACAGTCATTCATGGGTTTGGATGGTGTGTGAGTGTCATTACAGTGCTTGGACTGTAAATATAAACAGTCCTTTATTGGGTGGTTAGTGTGTGGGTCTCATTACAGTGCATGGAATGTAAATATCAACAGTCATTTATGGGTTGGTGGGTGTGTTGGTGTATTACAGTGCTTAGACTGTAAATATCAACATTCAATCATGGGGTGGTCAGTGTGTTGGTGTCAATACAGTGCTTGGATAGTAAATATCAACAGTCATTCATGGGGAAGTAGATGTGTAGTTGTCATTATAGTGCTTGGATTGTAAATATCAACAGTCATTCATGGGGTGGTGGGTGAGTGGGTGTCATTATAGTGCTTGGATTGTAATTATCAACTGTCATTCATGGTGTGTGTGGGTGCTATTACAGAGTTTGGAGTGCAAATATAAACAGTCATTCATAGGTTGGGGGGAATGTGTGTCATCATAGTGCTTGGACTGTAAATATTAACAGTCATTCAAGGTGTGGTGGGTGTGTAGGTGTAATTACAGTGCTTGGACAGTAAATATCAACAGAGTATTCATGGGAAGGTGGGTGTGTGGGTGTCATTACAGTGCTTGGACTGTAAATATTAACCATCATTCATTTGGTTATGGTTGTGTGGGTGTCATTACAGTGCTTGGACTGTAAATATCAATAGTCATTTATGGGTTGGTGTGTGTGTGTGTCATTACAGTGCTTGGACTGTAAATATCAACTGTTATTCATGGGGTGTGTCGGTGACATTACAGTTATTGTACTGTAAATATCAACAGTCATTCATGGGTTGGTGGGTGTGTGTGTCTTTACAGTGCTTGGACTGTTAATTTCCACAGTCATTCATGGGGTGGTGGGTGTTTGTGTGTCATTACAGTGCTTGGACTGTTAATATATATCAACAGTCATTTATGGGGTGGTGGGTGTGTGGTTGTCATTACACTGCTTGGACTGTAACTATCAACAGTTATTCATGGGGTGGTGGGTGTGTGGGTGTCATTACAGTGTTTGGACTGTAAATATCAACAGTCATTCATGGGTTGGTGAATGTGTGGGTGCTTGGACAGCAAATATTAACGGTCATTTATGGGGTGGTGGGTGTGTGGGTGTCATTACAGTGTTTGGACTGTAAATATCAACAGTCATTCATAGGTTGGTGAATGTGTGGGTCCTTGGACAGCAAATATTAACTATCATTTATGGGGTGGTGGGTGTGTGGGTGTCATTACAGTGCTTTGACTGTAAATATCAACAGTCATTCAAGGGATGGTGGGTGTGTAGGTGTAATTACAGTGCTTGGAGTGTAAACATCAAGTCATTCATATGGTGGTCGGTGTCATTACAGTATTTTGACTGTAAATATCAAGAGTAATTCATGGAGTGATGGTTGTTTGGGTGTCATTACCGTGCTTGGACTGTAAATATCAGCAGTCATTAATGGGGTGGTGGGTGTCATTACAGTGCTTTGACTGTAAATATCAACAGTTATTCATGGGAAGGTGGGTGTGTGGGTGTCATTACAGTGCTTGGACTGTAAATATTAACCATCAATTATTCGGTTATGGTTGTGTGGGTGTCATTACAGTGCTTGGACTGTAAATATCAATAGTCATTCATGGGTTGGTGGGTGTGTGGGTGTCATTACAATGCTTGGATTGTAAATATCAACAGTCATTCATGTGGTGGTGGTTTGTTGGTGTCATTACAGTGCTTTGATTGTAAATATCAACAGTAATTATTTGGGTGGTGGGTGTGTGGGTTTTATTACAGTGCTTGGACTGTAATTATCAACTGTCATTCATTGGGTGTGTCGGTGACATTACAGTGCTTGTACTGTAAATATCACCAGTCATTCATGGGTTGGTGTGTGTGTGTCATTACAGTGCTTTGACTGTAAATATCAACTGTTATTTATGGGGTGTGTCTGTGACATTACAGTGATTGTACAGTAAATATCAAAAGTCATTCATAGGTTGGTGAATGTGTGGGTGCTTGGACTGAAAATATTAACAGCCATTTATGGGGTGGTGGATGTGTGGGTGTCATTACAGTGCTTGGTCTGTAAATATTAATCATCATTCATTCGGTTATGGTTGTGTGGGTGTCATTACAGTGCTTGGACTGTAAATATCAATAGTCATTCATGGGTTGGTGGGTGTGTGGGTGTCATTACAATGCTTGGATTGTAAATATCAACAGTCATTCATGTGGTGGTGGTTTGTTGGTGTCATTACAGTGCTTGGATTGTAAATATCAACAGTAATTATTTGGGTGGTGGGTGTGTGGGATTTATTACAGAGCTTGAACTGTAAATGTCAACTGTCATTCATTGGATGTGTCAGTGACATTACAGTGCTTGTACTGTAAATATCACCAGTCATTCATGGGTTGGTGTGTGTGTGTGTCATTACAATGCTTGGAGTGTAAATATCAACTGTTATTTATGGGGTGTGTCGGTGACATTACAGTGATTGTACTGTAAATATCAAAAGTCATTCATAGGATGGTGAATGTGTGGGTGCTTGGACTGTAAATATTAACAGCCATTTATGGGGTGGTGGATGTGTGGGTGTCATTACAGTAATTGGACTGTAAATATCAACAGACATTCATGGGGTGGTGGGTTTGTGGGTGTCATTACAGTGCCTGGTCTGTAAATTACAACAGTCATTCATTTAGTCTTTAGTGTAGGGGTGTTATTACAGTGCTTGGACTGTGATTATCAACCGTCATTCATGGGGTGCTGGGTGTGTGGGTGTCATTACAGTGCTTGGAGTGTAAATATCAACAGTTATTCTTTGGGTGTTGGGTGTGTGGCTGTCATTACAGTGCTTGGACTATAATTATCAATGGTCATTAATGGGGTGGTTGATGTGTGGGTGTCATTACAGTGCTTGGACTGTAAATATCAACAGTCATTCCTGGGGTGGATGGTGTGTGAGTGTCATTACAGTGCTTGGACTGTAAATATAAACAGTCATTTATTGGGTGGTTAGTGTGTGGGTCTCATTACAGTGCATGGAATGTAAATATCAACAGTCATTTATGGGTTGGTGGGTGTGTTGGTGTATTACAGTGCTTAGACTGTAAATATCAACAGTCAATCATGGGGTGGTCAGTGTGTGGGTGTCAATACAGTGCTTGGATTGTAAATATCAACAGTCATTCATAGGGAAGTAGATGTGTAGGTGTCATTATAGTGCTTGGATTGTAAATATCAACAGTCATTCATGGGGTGGTGGGTGAGTGGGTGTCGTTATAGTGCTTGAATTGTAAATATCAACTGTCATTCATGGTGTGTGTGGGTGCTATTACAGAGTTTGGTGTGTAAATATAAACAGTCATTCATAGGTTGGGGGAAATGTGTGTCATTACAGTGCTTGGACTGTAAATATTAACAGTCATTCAAGGGGTGGTGGGTGTGTAGGTGTAATTACAGTGCTTGGACAGTAAATATCAACAGTTATTCATGGGAAGGTGGGTGTGTGGGTGTCATTACAGTGCTTGGACTGTAAATATTAACCATCATTCATTTGGTTATGTTGTGTGGGTGTCATTACAGTGCTTGGACTGTAAATATCAATAGTAAATCATGGGTTGGTGTGTGTGTGTGTGTCATTACAGTGCTTGGACTGTAAATATCAACTGTTATTCATGGGGTGTGTCGGTGACATTACAGTTATTGTACTGTTACTAAATATCAACAGTCATTCATGGGTTGGTGGGTGTGTGTGTCATTACAGTGCTTGGACTGTAAATTTCCAAAGTCATTCATGGGGTGGTGGGTGTTTGTGTGTCATTACAGTGCTTGGACTGTTAATATATATCAACAGTCAATTATGGGGTGGTGGGTGTGTGGTTGTCATTACACTGCTTGGACTGTAACTATCAACAGTTATTCATGGGGTGGTGGGTGTGTGGGTGTTATTACAGTGTTTGGACTGTAAATATCAACAGTCATTCATGGGTTGGTGAATGTGTGGGTGCTTGGACGGCAAATATTAACGGTCATTTATGGGGTGGTGGGTGTGTGGGTGTCATTACAGTGTTTGGACTGTAAATATCAACAGTCATTCATAGGTTGGTGAATGTGTGGGTGCTTGGACAGCAAATATTAATGGTCATTTATGGGGTGGTGGGTGTGTGGGTGTCATTACAGTGCTTTGACTGTAAATATCAACAGTCATTCATGGGGTGGTGGGTGTGTAGGTGTAATTACAGTGCTTGGAGTGTAAACATCAAGTCATTCATATGGTGGTCGGTGTCATTACAGTACTTTGACTGTAAATATCAAGAGTCATTAATGGAGTGATGGTTGTTTGGGTGTCATTACAGTGCTTGGACTGTAAATATCAGCAGTCATTAATGGGTTTGTGGGTGTCATTACAGTGCTTGGACTGTAAATATCAACAGTTATTCATGGGAAGGTGGGTGTGTGGGTGTCATTACAGTGCTTGGACTGTAAATATTAACTATCATTCATTAGGTTATGGTTGTGTGGGTGTCATTTCAGTGCTTGGACTGTAAATATCAATAGTCATTCATGGGTTGGTGGGTGTGTGGGTGTCATTACAATGCTTGGACTGTAAATATCAACAGTCTTTCATGTGGTGGTGGTTTGTTGGTGTCATTACAGTGCTTGGATTGTAAATATCAACAGTAATTATTTGGGTGGTGGGTGTGTGGGTTTTATTACAGTGCTTGGACTGTAAATATCAACTGTCATTTATTGGGTGTGTCGGTGACATTACAGTGCTTGTACTGTAAATATCACCAGTCATTCATGGGTTGGTGTGTGTGTGTGTCATTACAGTGCTTGGACTGTAAATATCAACTGTTATTTATGGGGTGTGTCGGTGACATTACAGTGATTGTACAGTAAATATCAAAAGTCATTCATAGGTTGGTGAATGTGTGGGTGCTTGGACTGTAAATATTAACAGCCATTTATGGGGTGGTGGATGTGTGGGTGTCATTACAGTGCTTGGACTGTAAATATCAAGTCATTCATGGGGTGGTGGGTGTGTAGGTGTCATTACAGTATATGGACAGTAAATATCAATAGTCATTCATAGAGTGGTGGGTGTGTGGGTGTCATTACAGTGCTTGGACTGTAAATATCAACATTCATTCATGGGGTGGTGGGTGTGTGGGTGTCATTACAGTGCAGGGAGTGTAAATATCAACAGACATAATGGGGTGGTGGGTGTTTGGGTGTCATTATAGTTCTTGGTCTGTAAATATCATCAGTAATTCATTTAGTGGTTCGTGTAGGGGTGTCATTACAGTGCTTGGACTGTGATTATCAACCATTATTCATGGGGTGCTGGGTGTGTGAGTGTCATTACAATGCTTGGAGTGTAAATATCAACAGTTATTTATGGGATGGTGGGTGTGTGTGTCATTACAGTGCTTGGACTTTAAATATCAACAGTCATTCATTTAGTGGTTAGTGTAGGGTTGTCATTACAGTGCTTGGACTGTGAATATCAACCATCATTGATGGGGTTGTGGGTGTGTAGTGTCATTACAGTACTTGGACAGTAAATATCAATAGTCATTCATGGAGTGGTGGGTGTGTGGATGTCATTACAGTGCTTTAACTGTAATTATTAACAGTCATTCATGGGGTGTTGTGTGTGTGGTTTTCATTTCAGTGCTTTAACTGTAAATATCAACAGTCATTCATAGGGAGGGGAGTGTCATTGAAGTGCTTGGACTGTAAATATCAAGTCATTCATGGGGTGGTTAGTGTGTGGGTGTCATTACAGTACTTGGACAGAAAATATCAATAGTCATTCATGGAGTGGTGGGTGTGTGGGTGTCATTACAGTGCTTGGACAGTAAATATCAACAGTCATTCATGGGGTGGTGGGTGTGTGGGTGTCATTACTGTGCTTGGTCTGTAAATATCAACAGTCATTCATTTAGTTTTTAGTGTAGGGGTGTTATTACAGTGCTTGGACTGTGATTTTCAACCGTCATTCATGGGGTGCTGGGTGTGTGGGTGTCATTACAGTGCTTGGAGTGTAAATATCAACAGTTATTCATTGGGTGTTGGGTGTGTGGCTGTCATTACAGTGCTTGGACTATAAATATCAATGGTCATTAATGGGGTGGTGGATATGTGGGTGTCATTACAGTGTTTGGACTGTAAATATCAACAATCATTCATGGGGTGGATGGTGTGTGAGTGTCATTACAGTGCTTGGACTGTAAATATAAACAGTCATTTATTGGGTGGTTAGTGTGTGAGTCTCATTACAATGCATGGAACGTAAATATCAACAGTCATTTATGGGTTGGTGGGTGTGTTGGTGTATTACAGTGCTTAGACTGTAAATATCAACAGTCAATCATGGGGTGGTTAGTGTGTGGGTGTCAATACAGTGCTTGGATTGTAAATATCAACAGTCATTCATGGGGAAGTAGATGTGTAGGTGTCATTATAGTGCTTGGATTGTAAATATCAACAGTCATTCATGGGGTGGTGGGTGAGTGGGTGTCATTATAGTGCTTGGATTGTAAATATTAACTGTCATTCATGGTGTGTGTGGGTGCTATTACAGAGTTTGGAGTGTAAATATAAACAGTCATTCATAGGTTGGGGGGAATGTGTGTCATTACAGTGCTTGGACTGTAAATATTAACAGTCATTCAAGGGGTGGTGGGT
The DNA here is from genome assembly GCA_033782935.1 of Petrolisthes cinctipes. Lineage (NCBI taxonomy): Eukaryota > Metazoa > Arthropoda > Malacostraca > Decapoda > Porcellanidae > Petrolisthes > Petrolisthes cinctipes. The sequence goes on from JAWQEG010000015.1 coordinate 5,713,477, forward strand.
GTGTAGGTGTTATTACAGTGCTTGGACAGTAAATATCAACAGTTATTCATGGGAAGGTGGGTGTGTGGGTGTCATTACAGTGCTTGGACTGTAAATATTAAACATCATTCATTCGGTTATGGTAGTGTGGGTGTCATTACAGTGCTTGGACTGTAAATATCAATAGTCATTCATGGGTTGGTGGGTGTGTGGGTGTCTTTACAATGCTTGGACTGTAAATATCAACTGTTATTCATGGGGTGTGTCGGTGACATTACAGTGCTTGTACTCTAAATATCACCAGTCATTCATGGGTTGGTGTGTGTGTGTGTGTCATTACAGTGCTTGGACTGAAAATATCAACTGTTATTCATGGCGTGTGTCGGTGACATTACAGTGATTGTACTGTAAATATCAACAGTCATTCATGGGTTGGTGGGTGTGTGTGTCATTACAGTGCTTGGACTGTAAATATCCACAGTCATTCATGGGGTGGTGGGTTTTTGTGTGTCATTACAGTGCTTGGACTGTTAATATATATCAACAGTCAAATATGGGGTGGTGGGTGTGTGGTTGTCATTAGACTGCTTGAACTGTAAATATCAAGTCATTCATGTTGTGGTGGGTGTGTGGGTGTCATTGCAGTACTTGGACAGAAAATATAAATAGTCATTCATGGAGTGGTGGGTGTGTGGGTGTCATTACAGTGCTTGGACTATAAATATCACCAGTCATTCATGGGGTGGTGGGTGTGTGGGTGTCATTACAGTGCATGGAGTGTAAATATCAACCGTCTTTCATGGGGTAGTGGGTATTTGGGTGTCATTATATTGCTTGGACTGTAAATATTAACAGCCATTAATGGGGTGGTGGATGTGTGGGTGTCATTACAGTAATTGGACTGTAAATATCAACAGACATTCATGGGGTGGTGGGTGTGTGGGTGTCATTACAGTGCTTGGTCTGTAAATTACAACAGTCATTCATTTAGTTTTTAGTGTAGGGGTGTTATTACAGTGCTTGGACTGTGATTATCAACCGTCATTCATGGGGTGCTGGGTGTGTGGGTGTCATTACAGTGCTTGGAGTGTAAATATCAACAGTTATTCATTGGGTGTTGTGTGTGTGGCGGTCATTACAGTGCTTGGACTATAAATATCAATGGTCATTAATGGGGTGGTGGATGTGTGGGTGTCATTACAGTGCTTGGACTGTAAATATCAACAGTCATTCATGGGTTTGGATGGTGTGTGAGTGTCATTACAGTGCTTGGACTGTAAATATAAACAGTCCTTTATTGGGTGGTTAGTGTGTGGGTCTCATTACAGTGCATGGAATGTAAATATCAACAGTCATTTATGGGTTGGTGGGTGTGTTGGTGTATTACAGTGCTTAGACTGTAAATATCAACATTCAATCATGGGGTGGTCAGTGTGTTGGTGTCAATACAGTGCTTGGATAGTAAATATCAACAGTCATTCATGGGGAAGTAGATGTGTAGTTGTCATTATAGTGCTTGGATTGTAAATATCAACAGTCATTCATGGGGTGGTGGGTGAGTGGGTGTCATTATAGTGCTTGGATTGTAATTATCAACTGTCATTCATGGTGTGTGTGGGTGCTATTACAGAGTTTGGAGTGCAAATATAAACAGTCATTCATAGGTTGGGGGGAATGTGTGTCATCATAGTGCTTGGACTGTAAATATTAACAGTCATTCAAGGTGTGGTGGGTGTGTAGGTGTAATTACAGTGCTTGGACAGTAAATATCAACAGAGTATTCATGGGAAGGTGGGTGTGTGGGTGTCATTACAGTGCTTGGACTGTAAATATTAACCATCATTCATTTGGTTATGGTTGTGTGGGTGTCATTACAGTGCTTGGACTGTAAATATCAATAGTCATTTATGGGTTGGTGTGTGTGTGTGTCATTACAGTGCTTGGACTGTAAATATCAACTGTTATTCATGGGGTGTGTCGGTGACATTACAGTTATTGTACTGTAAATATCAACAGTCATTCATGGGTTGGTGGGTGTGTGTGTCTTTACAGTGCTTGGACTGTTAATTTCCACAGTCATTCATGGGGTGGTGGGTGTTTGTGTGTCATTACAGTGCTTGGACTGTTAATATATATCAACAGTCATTTATGGGGTGGTGGGTGTGTGGTTGTCATTACACTGCTTGGACTGTAACTATCAACAGTTATTCATGGGGTGGTGGGTGTGTGGGTGTCATTACAGTGTTTGGACTGTAAATATCAACAGTCATTCATGGGTTGGTGAATGTGTGGGTGCTTGGACAGCAAATATTAACGGTCATTTATGGGGTGGTGGGTGTGTGGGTGTCATTACAGTGTTTGGACTGTAAATATCAACAGTCATTCATAGGTTGGTGAATGTGTGGGTCTTTGGACAGCAAATATTAACGATCATTTATGGGGTGGTGGGTGTGTGGGTGTCATTACAGTGCTTTGACTGTAAATATCAACAGTCATTCAAGGGATGGTGGGTGTGTAGGTGTAATTACAGTGCTTGGAGTGTAAACATCAAGTCATTCATATGGTGGTCGGTGTCATTACAGTATTTTGACTGTAAATATCAAGAGTCATTCATGGAGTGATGGTTGTTTGGGTGTCATTACCGTGCTTGGACTGTAAATATCAGCAGTCATTAATGGGGTGGTGGGTGTCATTACAGTGCTTTGACTGTAAATATCAACAGTTATTCATGGGAAGGTGGGTGTGTGGGTGTCATTACAGTGCTTGGACTGTAAATATTAACCATCAATTATTCGGTTATGGTTGTGTGGGTGTCATTACAGTGCTTGGACTGTAAATATCAATAGTCATTCATGGGTTGGTGGGTGTGTGGGTGTCATTACAATGCTTGGATTGTAAATATCAACAGTCATTCATGTGGTGGTGGTTTGTTGGTGTCATTACAGTGCTTTGATTGTAAATATCAACAGTAATTATTTGGGTGGTGGGTGTGTGGGTTTTATTACAGTGCTTGGACTGTAATTATCAACTGTCATTCATTGGGTGTGTCGGTGACATTACAGTGCTTGTACTGTAAATATCACCAGTCATTCATGGGTTGGTGTGTGTGTGTCATTACAGTGCTTTGACTGTAAATATCAACTGTTATTTATGGGGTGTGTCGGTGACATTACAGTGATTGTACAGTAAATATCAAAAGTCATTCATAGGTTGGTGAATGTGTGGGTGCTTGGACTGAAAATATTAACAGCCATTTATGGGGTGGTGGATGTGTGGGTGTCATTACAGTGCTTGGTCTGTAAATATTAATCATCATTCATTCGGTTATGGTTGTGTGGGTGTCATTACAGTGCTTGGACTGTAAATATCAATAGTCATTCATGGGTTGGTGGGTGTGTGGGTGTCATTACAATGCTTGGATTGTAAATATCAACAGTCATTCATGTGGTGGTGGTTTGTTGGTGTCATTACAGTGCTTGGATTGTAAATATCAACAGTAATTATTTGGGTGGTGGGTGTGTGGGATTTATTACAGAGCTTGAACTGTAAATGTCAACTGTCATTCATTGGATGTGTCAGTGACATTACAGTGCTTGTACTGTAAATATCACCAGTCATTCATGGGTTGGTGTGTGTGTGTGTCATTACAATGCTTGGAGTGTAAATATCAACTGTTATTTATGGGGTGTGTCGGTGACATTACAGTGATTGTACTGTAAATATCAAAAGTCATTCATAGGATGGTGAATGTGTGGGTGCTTGGACTGTAAATATTAACAGCCATTTATGGGGTGGTGGATATGTGGGTGTCATTACAGTAATTGGACTGTAAATATCAACAGACATTCATGGGGTGGTGGGTTTGTGGGTGTCATTACAGTGCCTGGTCTGTAAATTACAACAGTCATTCATTTAGTCTTTAGTGTAGGGGTGTTATTACAGTGCTTGGACTGTGATTATCAACCGTCATTCATGGGGTGCTGGGTGTGTGGGTGTCATTACAGTGCTTGGAGTGTAAATATCAACAGTTATTCTTTGGGTGTTGGGTGTGTGGCTGTCATTACAGTGCTTGGACTATAATTATCAATGGTCATTAATGGGGTGGTTGATGTGTGGGTGTCATTACAGTGCTTGGACTGTAAATATCAACAGTCATTCCTGGGGTGGATGGTGTGTGAGTGTCATTACAGTGCTTGGACTGTAAATATAAACAGTCATTTATTGGGTGGTTAGTGTGTGGGTCTCATTACAGTGCATGGAATGTAAATATCAACAGTCATTTATGGGTTGGTGGGTGTGTTGGTGTATTACAGTGCTTAGACTGTAAATATCAACAGTCAATCATGGGGTGGTCAGTGTGTGGGTGTCAATACAGTGCTTGGATTGTAAATATCAACAGTCATTCATAGGGAAGTAGATGTGTAGGTGTCATTATAGTGCTTGGATTGTAAATATCAACAGTCATTCATGGGGTGGTGGGTGAGTGGGTGTCGTTATAGTGCTTGAATTGTAAATATCAACTGTCATTCATGGTGTGTGTGGGTGCTATTACAGAGTTTGGTGTGTAAATATAAACAGTCATTCATAGGTTGGGGGAAATGTGTGTCATTACAGTGCTTGGACTGTAAATATTAACAGTCATTCAAGGGGTGGTGGGTGTGTAGGTGTAATTACAGTGCTTGGACAGTAAATATCAACAGTTATTCATGGGAAGGTGGGTGTGTGGGTGTCATTACAGTGCTTGGACTGTAAATATTAACCATCATTCATTTGGTTATGTTGTGTGGGTGTCATTACAGTGCTTGGACTGTAAATATCAATAGTAAATCATGGGTTGGTGTGTGTGTGTGTGTCATTACAGTGCTTGGACTGTAAATATCAACTGTTATTCATGGGGTGTGTCGGTGACATTACAGTTATTGTACTGTTACTAAATATCAACAGTCATTCATGGGTTGGTGTGTGTGTGTGTCATTACAGTGCTTGGACTGTAAATTTCCAAAGTCATTCATGGGGTGGTGGGTGTTTGTGTGTCATTACAGTGCTTGGACTGTTAATATATATCAACAGTCAATTATGGGGTGGTGGGTGTGTGGTTGTCATTACACTGCTTGGACTGTAACTATCAACAGTTATTCATGGGGTGGTGGGTGTGTGGGTGTTATTACAGTGTTTGGACTGTAAATATCAACAGTCATTCATGGGTTGGTGAATGTGTGGGTGCTTGGACGGCAAATATTAACGGTCATTTATGGGGTGGTGGGTGTGTGGGTGTCATTACAGTGTTTGGACTGTAAATATCAACAGTCATTCATAGGTTGGTGAATGTGTGGGTGCTTGGACAGCAAATATTAATGGTCATTTATGGGGTGGTGGGTGTGTGGGTGTCATTACAGTGCTTTGACTGTAAATATCAACAGTCATTCATGGGGTGGTGGGTGTGTAGGTGTAATTACAGTGCTTGGAGTGTAAACATCAAGTCATTCATATGGTGGTCGGTGTCATTACAGTACTTTGACTGTAAATATCAAGAGTCATTAATGGAGTGATGGTTGTTTGGGTGTCATTACAGTGCTTGGACTGTAAATATCAGCAGTCATTAATGGGTTTGTGGGTGTCATTACAGTGCTTGGACTGTAAATATCAACAGTTATTCATGGGAAGGTGGGTGTGTGGGTGTCATTACAGTGCTTGGACTGTAAATATTAACTATCATTCATTCGGTTATGGTTGTGTGGGTGTCATTTCAGTGCTTGGACTGTAAATATCAATAGTCATTCATGGGTTGGTGGGTGTGTGGGTGTCATTACAATGCTTGGACTGTAAATATCAACAGTCTTTCATGTGGTGGTGGTTTGTTGGTGTCATTACAGTGCTTGTATTGTAAATATCAACAGTAATTATTTGGGTGGTGGGTGTGTGGGTTTTATTACAGTGCTTGGACTGTAAATATCAACTGTCATTTATTGGGTGTGTCGGTGACATTACAGTGCTTGTACTGTAAATATCACCAGTCATTCATGGGTTGGTGTGTGTGTGTGTCATTACAGTGCTTGGACTGTAAATATCAACTGTTATTTATGGGGTGTGTCGGTGACATTACAGTGATTGTACAGTAAATATCAAAAGTCATTCATAGGTTGGTGAATGTGTGGGTGCTTGGACTGTAAATATTAACAGCCATTTATGGGGTGGTGGATGTGTGGGTGTCATTACAGTGCTTGGACTGTAAATATTAATTATCATTCATTCGGTTATGGTTGTGTGGGTGTCATTACAGTGCTTGGACTGTAAATATCAATAGTCATTCATGGGTTGGTGGGTGTGTGGGTGTCATTACAATGCTTGGATTGTAAATATCAACAGTCATTAATGTGGTGGTGGTTTGTTGGTGTCATTACAGTGCTTGGATTGTAAATATCAACAGTAATTATTTGGGTGGTGGGTGTGTGGGTTTTATTACAGTGCTTGAACTGTAAATATCAACTGTCATTCATTGCGTGTGTCGGTGACATTACAGTGCTTGTACTGTAAATATCACCAGTCATTCATGGGTTGGTGTGTGTGTGTCATTACAGTGCTTGGAGTGTAAATATCAACTGTTATTTATGGGGTGTGTCGGTGACATTACAGTGATTGTAGTGTAAATATCAAAAGTCATTCATAGGTTGGTGAATGTGTGGGTGCTTGGACTGTAAATATTAACAGCCATTTATGGGGTGATGGATGTGTGGGTATCATTACAGTAATTGGTCTGTAAATATCAACAGACATTCATGGGGTGGTGGGTGTGTGGGTGTCATTACAGTGCCTGGTCTGTAAATTACAACAGTCATTCATTTAGTTTTTAGTGTAGGGGTGTTATTACAGTGCATGGACTGTGATTATCAACCGTCATTCATGGGGTGCTGATTGTGTGGGTGTCATTACAGTGCTTGGAGTGTAAATATCAACAGTTATTCATTGGGTGTTGGGTGTGTGGCTGTCATTACAGTGCTTGGACTATAATTATCAATGGTCATTAATGGGGTGGTGGATGTGTGGGTGTCATTACAGTGCTTGGACTGTAAATATCAACAGTCATTCCTGGGGTGGATGGTGTGTGAGTATCATTACAGTGCTTAAACTGTAAATATCAACAGTCAATCATGGGGTGGTCAGTGTGTGGGTGTCAATACAGTGCTTGGATTGTAAATATCAACAGTCATTCATAGGGAAGTAGATGTGTAGGTGTCATTATAGTGCTTGGATTGTAAATATCAACAGTCATTCATGGGGTGGTGGGTGAGTGGGTGTCGTTATAGTGCTTGAATTGTAAATATCAACTGTTATTCATGGTGTGTGTGGGTGCTATTACAGAGTTTGGTGTGTAAATATAAACAGTCATTCATAGGTTGGGGGAAATGTGTGTCATTACAGTGCTTGGACTGTAAATATTAACAGTCATTCAAGGGTGGTGGGTGTGTAGGTGTAATTACAGTGCTTGGACAGTAAATATCAACAGTTATTCATGGGAAGGTGGGTGTGTGGGTGTCATTACAGTGCTTGGACTGTAAATATTAACCATCATTCATTTGGTTATGTTGTGTGGGTGTCATTACAGTGCTTGGACTGTAAATATCAATAGTAATTCATGGGTTGGTGTGTGTGTGTGTCATTACAGTGCTTGGACTGTAAATATCAACTGTTATTCATGGGGTGTGTCGGTGACATTACAGTTATTGTACTGTAAATATCAACAGTCATTCATGGGTTGGTGGGTGTGTGTGTCATTACAGTGTTTGGACTGTAATTTCCAAAGTCATTCATGTGGTGGTGGGTGTTTGTGTGTCATTACAGTGCTTGGACTGTTAATATATATCAACAGCCAATTATGGGGTGGTGGGTGTGTGGTTGTCATTACACTGCTTGGACTGTAACTATCAACAGTTATTCATGGGGTGGTGGGTGTGTGGGTGTTATTACAGTGTTTGGACTGTAAATATCAACAGTCATTCATGGGTTGGTGAATGTGTGGGTGCTTGGACAGCAAATATTAACGGTCATTTATGGGGTGGTGGGTGTGTGGGTGTCATTACAGTGTTTGGACTGTAAATATCAACAGTCATTCATGGGGTGGTGGGTGTGTAGGTGTAATTACAGTGCTTGGAGTGTAAACATCAAGTCATTCATATGGTGGTCGGTGTCATTACAGTACTTTGACTGTAAATATCAAGAGTCATTCATGGAGTGATGGTTGTTTGGGTGTCATTACAGTGCTTGGACTGTAAATATCAGCAGTCATTAATGGGGTGGTGGGTGTCATTACAGTGCTTGGACTGTAAATATCAACAGTTATTCATGGGAAGGTGGGTGTGTGGGTGTCATTACAGTGCTTGGACTGTAAATATTAACCATCATTCATTCGGTTATGGTTGTGTGGGTGTCATTTCAGTGCTTGGACTGTAAATATCAATAGTCATTCATGGGTTGGTGGGTGTGTGGGTGTCATTACAATGCTTGGACTGTAAATATCAACAGTCATTCATGTGGTGGTGGTTTGTTGGTGTCATTACAGTGCTTGGATTGTAAATATCTACAGTAATTATTTGGGTGGTGGGTGTGTGGGTTTTATTACAGTGCTTGGACTGTAAATATCAACTGTCATTCATTGGGTGTGTCGGTGACATTACAGTGCTTGTACTGTAAATATCACCAGTCATTAATGGGTTGGTGTGTGTGTGTGTCATTACAGTGCTTGGACTGTAAATATCAACTGTTATTTATGGGGTGTGTCGGTGACATTACAGTGATTGTACTGTAAATATCAACAGTCATTCATGGGTTGGTGGGTGTGTGTGTTATTAAAGTGCTTGGACTGTAAATATCCACAGTCATTCATGGGGTGGTGGGTGCTTGTGTGTCATTACAGTGCTTGGACTGTTAATATATATGAACAGTCAATTATGGGGTGGTGGGTTTTTGGTTGTCATTACGATGCTTGGACTGTAACTATCAACAGTTATTCATGGGGTGGTGGGTGTGTGGGTGTCATTACAGTGTTTGGACTGTAAATATTAACAGTCATTTATGAGTTGGTGAATGTGTGGTGCTTGGACAGCAAATATTAATGGTCATTTATGGGGTGGTGGGTGTGTGGGTGTCATTACAGTGCTTTGACTGTAAATATCAACAGTCATTCATGGGATGGTAAGTGTGTTAGTGTCATTACATTGCTTGGACTGTTAATATCAACAGACATTATAAGGTGGTGGGTGTGTGGGTGTCATTACAATGCTTGGACTGTAAATATCAACTGTCATTTATGGGGTTGGGTGTGTGTAGGTCTCATTACAGTGCTTGGAATGTAAATATCAACAGTCAGTCATGGAGTGGATGGTGTGTGAGTGTCATTACAGTGCTTAGACTGTAAATATCACCAGTCATTCATGAGGTGGTCAGTGTGTGAGTGTCAATACAGTGCTTGGATTGTAAATATCAACTGTCATTCATGGTGTGTGTGGGTGCTATTACAGAGCTTGGACTGTAAATATCAACAGTCATTCATAGATTGGTAGGAGTGTGTGTCATTACAAAGCCTGGACCGTAAATATCAACAATCATTCATAGGGTGGTGGGTGTGTAGGTGTAATTACAGATCTTGGACTGTAAATATTAAGTCATTCATGGGGTAGTGGATGTATGGGTGTCAGTACTGTTCTTGGACTGTTAATATCAACAGTCATTCATGGGGTGGTGGGTGTGTGGGTGTCATGACATTGCTTGTACTGTATATATCAACAGTCATTCATGGGGTGGTGGGTGTGTGGGTTTCATTTCAGTGCTTTAACTGTAAATATCAACAGTCATTTATGAGGAGGGGAGTGTCATTGCAGAGCTTGGACTGTAAATATCAAGTCATTCATGTGGTGCTGGGTGTGTGGGTGTCATGACATTGCTTGGACTGTAAATATCAACAGTCATTCATGGGGTGGTGTGTGTGGGTTTTTTTTATTTCAGTGCTTTAACTGTAAATATCAACAGTCATTCATGGGGAGGGGAGTGTGATTGCAATGCTTGGACTGTAAATATCAAGTCATTCATTGGGTGGTTTGTGTGTGGGTGTCATTACAGTACTTGGACAGTGGTGGGTGTGGGGGTGTCATTACAATGCTTGGACTGTAAATATCAACCATCTTTCATGGGGTAGTGGGTGCTTGGGTGTCATTATAGTGCTTGGACTGTAAATATCAACAGTCATTCATGGGGTGGTGGTTGTGTGGGTGTCATTACAGTGATTGGACTGTAAATATCAACAGACATTCATGGGGTGGTGGGTGTTTGGGTGTCATTACAGTGCTTGGTCTGTAAATATCAACAGTCATTCATTTAGTGGTGGGACTAGGGGTGTCATTACAGTGCTTGAACTGTGAATATCAACCATCATTCATGGGGTGGTGGGTGTGTGGGTGTCATTACAGTGCTTGGAGTGTAAATATCAACAGTCAATTATTTAAATATCAACAGTTATTTATGGGATGGTGGGTGTTATTACAGTGCTTGGACTTTAAATATCAACAGTCATTTAAAGGGTGGTGGGAGTGTGGGTGTCATTACAGTGCTTGGACTGTAAAAATCAACAGTCATTCATGGTATGGTAAGTGTGTTGGTGCCTTTACAGTGCTTGGACTGTTAACATCAACAGACATTTATGGGGTGGTGGGTGTGTGGGTATCATTACAATGCTTGGACTGTAAATATCACCAGTCATTTATTGGGTGGGGGTATGTGGTGTCATTACAGTGCTTGAACTGTAAATATCAACAGTTATTCATTGGGAGGTGGGTGTGTGGGTTTCATTACATTGCTTGGACTATAAATATCAATGGTCATTAATGGGGTGGTGGATGTGTGTGTGTCATTACAGTGCTTGGACTGTAAATATCAACAGTCATTCATAGGGTGGATGGTGTGTGAGTTTCATTACAGTGCTTGGACTGTAAATATCAACACGCATTCATGATATGGTTGGTGTGTGGGTCTCATTACCGTGCATGGAATGTAAATATCAACAGTAATTTATGGGTTTGTGGGTGTGTGGGTGTCATTACAGTGCTTAAACTGTAAATATCAACAGTTAATTATGGGGTGGTCAGTGTGTGGGTGTCAATACAGTGCTTGGATTGTAAATATCAACAATCATTCATGGGGTGGTAGATGTGTGGGTGTCATTACAGTGCTTGGATTGTAAATATCAACAGTCATTCATGGGGTGGTGGGTGAGTGGGTGTCATTATAGTGCTTGTACTGTAAATATCAATTGTCATTCATGGTGTGTGTGGGTGCTATTACAGAGTTTGGAGTGTAAATATCAACAGTCATTCATAGGTTAGTGGGAGTGTGTGTCATTATAGTGCTTGGACTTTAAATACTAACAGTCATTCAAGGGGTGGTGGGTGTGTAGGTGTAATTACATTGCTTGGAGTGTAAATATCAAGTCATTAATGGGGTAGTGGGTGTCATTACAGTGCTTTGACTGTAAATATCAACAGTCATTAATGGGGTGATGGAGGTTTGGGTGTCATTACAGTGCTTGGACTGTAAATACCAACAGTCATTAATGGGGTGGTGGGTGTCATTACAATGCATTGACTGTAAATATCAACAGTCATTCATGGAAAGGTGGGGTTGTGGGTGTCATTATAGTGCTTGGACTGCAAATATCAACAGTCATTTTGGGGTGGTGGGTGTGTGGGTGATATTACAGTGCTTGGACTGTAAATATTAACAGTTACTCATGGGGTTGTGTGTGTGTGGGTGATATTACAGTGCTTGGACTGTAAATATCAACAGTCAGTCGTAGAGTGGTTGGTGTGTAGGTGTCTTTACAGTACTTGGACTGTATAAACCAACAGTCAATTATTGGGTGAAGGATGTAGGGGGGGGCATTACAGTGCTTGGACTGTAAATATCAACAGTAATACTTTTGATGGTGGTTGTGTGGGTGTCATTACAGTGCTTAGACTGTAAATATCAACAGTCATTTATGGTGTGATGGGTGTGACTGTGTCATTACAGTGCTTGGACTATAAATATCAACAGTCAGTCGTAGAGTGGTTGGTGTGTGGGTGTCTTTACAGTACTTGGACTGTATAAACCAACAGTCAATTATTGGGTGAAGGATGTACGGGTGTCATTACAGTGCTTGGACTATGAATATCAACAGTCATTCGTAGGGAGGTGAGTGTGTGGGTGTTATTACAGTGCTTTGACTGTAAATATCAACAGTCATTCAGAGATTAGTTGGTGTCATTAGAGTGCTTGGACTGTAAATATTAACAGTTATTCATGGGGTGGTGGGTGTGTGGATGTCATTACAGTGCTTGGACTGAAAATATCAACAATCATTTATGGGGTGGTGGGTGTGTGGGTGTCATTACATTGCTCGGACTATAAATATCAACCGTCATTTATGGGGTTGTGGGTGTGTAGGTGTCATTACAGTGCTTGAACTGTAAATATCAACAGTAAATCGTAGTGTGGTGTGTGTGTGGGTGTCATTACAGTGATTTGATTGTAAATTTCAACAGTCATTCATAGGGTGGTGTGTATCATTAAAGTGCTTGGACTGTAAATATCAACAGTCATTCATGGGGCTGTGGGTGTGTGGGTGTCATTACACTGCTTGGAATGTAAATATCAACTATAATTCATGGGGTCGTGGGGGTTGGGGTGTCATTACAGTGCTTTGACTGTAAATATCAACAGTCATATATGGGGTGGTGGGTGTGAGGGTGTCATTAGAGTGCTTGGACTAAAAATATCAACAGTCATTCATGGGGTGGTAGGTGTGTGAGTGTCATTACAGTGTATTGATTGTAATTATCAACAGTCATTCATAGGGTGGTGGGTGTCATTACAGTGCTTGGACTGTAAATATCAACAGTCATTCATGGGGTTGTGGTTGTGTGGGTGTCATTACAGTGCTTGGACTGTAAATATCAACCATAATTCATTGGGTGGTGGGTGTGGGTGTGTCATTACAGTGCTTGGACTGTAAATATCAACAGTCAATCATGGGGTGGTGGGTGTGTGGGTGTCATTACAGTGCTTGTACTGTAAATATCAACAGTCATTCATGGGGTAGTGGGTGTATGGGAGTCATTACAGTAATTTGATTGTAAATATTAACAGTCATTTATAGGGTGGTGGGTATCATTAGAGTGCTTGGACTGTAAATATCAACAGTCATTAATGGGGTTGTGGGTGTGTGGGTGTCATTACAGTGCTTGGACTGTAAATATTAACTATAATTCATGGGGTCGTGGGTGTTGGGGTGTCATTACTGTGCTTTGAGTGTAAATATCAACAGTCATTTATTGGGTGGTGGGTAGCATTACAGTGCTTGGACTGTAAATATCAACAGTCATTCATAGGGTGATGGGTGTGTGGGTGTCATTACAGTGCTTGGACTGTAAATATCAACAGTAATTTATAGGGTGGTTGGAGTTTGGGTGTCATTACATTGCTTGGACTGTAAATATCAACAGTCAATCATGGGGTGGTGGGTGTTTGGGTGTCATTACAGTGCTTGGACTGTAAATATCAACAGTCATTCATAGGGTGGTGGGTGTGTGAGTTTTATTACAGAGCTTGGACTGTAAATATCAACAGTCATTCATGGAGTGGTGGGTGTGTGGGTGTCATTACAGTTCTTGGACTGTAAATATCAACAGTCATTCTTGGGGTGGTGTTTGTGTGGGTGTCATTACAGTGCTTAGACTGTAAATATCAACAGTCAATCATAGGGTGATGGGTGTGTGGGTGTCATTACAGTGCTTGGACTGTAAATATCAACAGTCATTTATAGGGTTGTGGGTGTTTGGGTGTCATTACATTGCTTGGAGTGTAAATATCAACAGTCAATCATGCGGAGGTGGGTGTGTGGGTGTCATTACAGTGCTTGGACTGTAAATATCAACAGTCATTCATAGGGTGGTGGGTGTGTGAGTGTTATTACAGAGCTTGGACTGTAAATATCAACAGCCATTCATGGAGTAGTGGGTCTGTGGGTGTCATTACAGTGCTTGGACTGTAAATATCAACAGTCATTCTTGGGGTGGTGGTTGTGTGAGTGTCATTACAGTGCTTAGACTGTAAATATCAACAGTCATTTATGGGGTGATGGGTGTGACTGTTTCATTACAGTGCTTGGACTGTAAATATCAACAGTCATTCATGGGGTGGTGGGTGTATGGGTGTCATTACAGTGTTTTGATTGCAAATATCAACAGTCATTCATAGGGTGGTGGGTATCATTAAAGTGCTTGGACTGTAAATATCAACAGTCATTCATGGGGCTGTGGGTGTGTGGGTGTCATTACAGTGATTGGACTGTAAATATCAACTATAATTCATGGAGTGGTGGGTGTGTGGGTGTCATTACAGTGCTTTGACTGTAAATATAAACAGTCATTCTTGGGGTGGTGGTTGTGTGGGTGTCATTACAGTGCTTAGACTGTAAATATCAACAGTCATTTATGGGGTGATGGGTGTGACTGTGTCATTACAGTGCATGGACTGTAAATATCAACAGTCATTCATGGGGTGGTGAGTGTGTGTGTGTCATTACAGTTTTTGGACTGTAAATATCAACAATCATTCATTGGGTAGTGGGTGAGTGGGTGTCATTACAGTGCTTGGACTGTGAATATCAACAGTCATTCGTAGGGTGGTGAGTGTTTGGGTGTTATTACAGTGCTTTGACTGTAAATATCAACAGTCATTTAGATATTGGTTGGTGTCATTTGAGTGCTTGGACTGTAAATATTAACAGTCATTCATGGGGTGGTGGGTGTGTGGATGTCATTACAGTGCTTGGACTGAAAATATCAACAGTCATTTATGGGGTGGTGGGTGTGTGGGTGTCATTACATTGCTCGGACTATAAATATCAACCGTCATTTATGGGGTTGTGGGTGTGTGGGTGTCATTACAGTGCTTGGACTGTAAATATCAACTGTCAATCGTAGGGTGGTGTTTGTGTGGGTGTCATTACAGTGTTTTGATTGTAAATATCAACAGTCATTCATAGGGTGGTGGGTATCATTAAAGTGCTTGGACTGTAAATATCAACAGTCATTCATGGGGCTGTGGGTGTGTGGGTATCATTTCAGTGCTTGGAATGTAAATATCAACTATAATTCATGGGGTCGTGGGTGTTGGGGTGTCATTACAGTGCTTTGACTGTAAATATCAACAGTCATTTATGGGGTGGTGGGTGTGAGGGTGTCATTACAGTGCTTGGACTGAAAATATCAACAGTCATTCATGGGGTGGTAGGTGTGTGAGTGTCATTACAGTGTATTGATTGTAATTATCAACAGTCATTAATAGGGTGGTGGGTGTCATTACAGTGCTTGGACTGTAAATATCAACAGTCATTCATGGGGTGGTGGTTGTGTGTGTGTCATTGCAGTACTTGGACTGTAAATATCAACCATAATTCATGGGGTGGTGAGTGTGGGGGTGTCATTACAGTGCTTGTACTGTAAATATCAACAGTCAATCTTGGGGTGGTGGGTGTGTTGGTGTCATTACAGTGCTTGGACTGTAAATATCAACAGTCATTCATGGGGTAGTGGGTGTATGTGTGTCATTACACTGATTTGATTGTAAATATTAACAGTCATTCATAGGGTGGTGTGTATCATTAGAGTGCTTGGACTGTAAATATCAACAGTCATTAATGGGATTGTGGAAGTTTGGGTGTCATTACAGTGCTTGGACTGTAAATATCAACTATAATTCATGGAGTCGTGGGTGTTGGGGTATCATTGCTGTGCTTTGAGTGTAAATACCAACAGTCATTTATTGGGTGGTGGGTAGCATTACAGTGATTGGACTGTAAATATCAACAGTCATTCATAGGGTGATGGGTGTGTGGGTGTCATTACAGTGCTTGGACTGTAAATATCAACACTCATTTATAGGGTGGTTTGAGTTTGGGTGTCATTACATTGCTTGGACTGTAAATATCAACAGTCAATCATGGGGTGGTGGGTGTTTGGGTGTCATTACAGTGCTTGAACTGTAAATATTAACAGTCATTCGTAGGGTGGTGGGTGTGTGAGTGTTATTACAGAGCTTGGACTGTAAATATTAACAGTCATTCATGGAGTGGAGTGTGTGTGGGTGTAATTACAGTTCTTGGACTGTAAATATCAACAGTCATTCTTGGGGTGGTGGTTGTGTGGGTGTCATTACAGTGCTTAGACTGTAAATATCAACAGTCATTTATGGGGTGATGGGTGTGACTGTGTCATTACAGTGTTTGGACTGTAAATATCAACAGTCATTCATGGGGTGGTGAGTGTGTGGGTGTTATTACAGTGCTTTGATTGTAAATATCAACAGTCATTCAGAGGTTGGTGGGTGTCATTAGAGTGCATGGACTGTAAATATCAACAGTCATTCTTGGGGTGGTGGTTGTGTGGGTGTCATTACAGTGCTTAGACTGTAAATATCAACAGTCATTCATGGAGTAGTGGGTGTTTGGTTGTCATTACAGTGCTTGGACTATGAATATCAACAGTCATTCATGGGGTGGTGGATGTGTAGATGTCATTACAGTGCTTGGACTGATAATATCAACAGTCATTCATTGGGTGGTGGGTGTGTGTTTGTCATTACACTCCTTGGACTGTAAATATTAACAGTCATTCATGGGGTGGTGGGTGTGTGGGTGTCTTTAAAGTGCTTGGACTGTAAATATCAACGGTCATTTATGGGGTGGTGAGTGTGTCTGTGTCATTAGCGTTCGTAGACTGTAAATTTCAACCATAATTTATTGGGTGGTGGGTGTGTGGGTGTCATTACAGTGCTTGGACTGTAAATATTACCAGTCATCCATTCTGTGGTGGGTGTCATTAGAGTGCTTGGACTGTAAATATTAACAGTCATTTATAGGTCGGTGAGTGTGTGGATGTCATTACAGTGCTTGGACTGAAAATATCAACCAACATTAATGGGGTGGTAGTTGTGTGGGTGTCATTACAGTGCTTGAACTGTAAATATCAACAGTAATTCATTCATTGTGGTGGGTGTGTGAGTGTCATTACAGGGCTTGGACTGTAAATATCAACAGTTATTCATGGGGTTGTGGGTGTGTAGGTATCATGAAAGTGCTTGGACTTTAAATATCAACAGTCATTCTTGGGGTGGTGAGTGTGTGGGTGTTATTGCAGTTCTTGGACTGTAAATATCAACCATCATTCATTGTGCTGTGTGTGTGTGAGTGTCATTAAAGTGCTTGGACTGTGAATAATAACAGTTATTCATGGGGTGGTGGGTGTGTAGGTATCATGAAAGTGCTTGGACTGTAAATATCAACAGTCATTCATGGGGTGGTGAGTGTGTAGGTGTTATTACAGTGCTTTGACTGTAAATATCAACAGTCATTCAGAGGGTGGTAAGTGTCATTACAGTGGTTGGACTGAAAATATCAACAGTCATTTACGGGGTGGTGGGTGTGTCAGTGTCATTACAGTGCTTGGACTATAAATATCAACTATCATTTAAGTGGTGGTGGGTGTGTGGGTGTCATTACATTGCTTGGACTGTAAATATCAACAGTCATTCATAGGGTGGTGGGTGTGTGTGTGTCATTACAGAGCTTGGACTGTAAATATCAACAGTCATTCATGGGGTGGTGGGTGTGTGGATGTCATTACAGTGCTTGGACTGTAAATATCAACAGTCAATCATGAGGTGGTGGGTGTGGGGGTGTCATTACAGTGCTTGGACTGTAAATATCAACAGTCATTCTTGGGGTGGTGGGTGTGTGAGTGTCATTACAGTGTTTTGATTGTAATTATCAACAGTCATTCATAGGGTGGTGGGTCTCATTACAGTGCTTGGACTGTAAATATCAACAGTAATTCATAGGGTGGTGGTTGTGTGGGTGTCATTTCATTGCTTGGACTGTAAATATCAACCATAATTCATGGGGTGGTGGGTGTGGGGGTGTCATTACAGTGCTTGGACTGTAAATATCAACAATCAATCATGGGGTGGTGGGTGTGTGGGTGTCATTACAGTGCTTAGACTGTAAATATCAACAGTCTTTCATAGGGTGGTGGGTGTATGGGTGTCATTACAGTGATTTGATTGTAAATATCAACTGTCATTCATAGGGTGGTGGGTATCATTAGAGTGCTTGGACTGTAAATATCAAGTCATTCATGGGGTTGTGGGTGTGTGGGTGTCATTACAGTGCTTGGACTGTAAATATCAACAGTCAATCATGGGGTGGTGGGTGTGTGGTTGTCATTACAGTTCTTGGACTGTTAATATAAACAGTCATTCATGGGGTGGTGGGTGTATAGGTGTCATTACAGTTTTTTTATTGTAAATATCAACAGTCATTCATTGGGTGGTGGGTATCATTAAAGTGCTTGTACTGTAAATATTAACAGTCATTCATGGGGCTGTGGGTGTGTGGGTGTCATTACAGTGCTTGGAATGTAAATATCAACTATAATTCATGGGGTCGTGGGTGTTGGGGTGTCATTACATTGCTTTGACTGTAAATATCAACAGTCATTTATGGGGTGGTGGGTGTGTGGGTGTCATTACAGTGCTTTGACTGAAAATATCAACAGTCATTCATGGGGTGGTAGGTGTGTGAGTGTCATTACAGTGTTTTGATTGTAATTATTAACAGTCATTCATAGGGTTGTGGGTGTCCTTACAGTGCTTGGACTGTAAATATCAACAGTCAATCATGGGGTGGTGGGTGTGTGGGTGTCATTACTGTGCTTGGACTGTAAATATCAACAGTCATTCATGGGGTAGTGGGTGTATGGGTGTCATTACAGTGATTTGATTAAAATATTAACAGTCATTTATAGGGTGGTGGGTATCATTAGATTGCTTGGACTGTAAATAACAACAGTCATTCATGGGGTTGAGGATGTGTGGGTGTCATTACAGTGCTTGGACTGTAAATATCAACAGTCATTTATAGGGTGGTGGGTGTTTGGGTGTCATTACATTGCTTGGACTGTAAATATCAACAGTCAATCATGGGGTGGTGGGTGTGTTGGTGTCATTACAGTGCTTGGACTGGAAATATCAACAGTCATTCATAGGGTAGTGGGTGTGTGAGTGTTATTACAGAGCTTGGACTGTAAATATCAACAGTCATTCATGGAGTGGTGGGTGTGTGGGTGTCATTACAGTGCTTGGACTGTAAATATCAACATTCATTCTTGGGGTGGTGGTTGTGTGGGTGTCATTACAGTGCTTCGACAGTAAATATCAACAGTCATTTATGGGGTGGTGAGTGTGTCTGTGTCATTAGCGTTCGTAGACTGTAAATTTCAACCATCATTCATTGGGTGGTGTGTGTGTGGGTGTCATTACAGTGCTTGGACTGTAAATATTACCAGTCATCCATTCTGTGGTTGGTTTCATTAGAGTGCTTGGACTTTAAATATTAACAGTCATTCATAGGTCGGTGAGTGTGTGGATGTCATTACAGTGCTTGGACTGAAAATATCAACCAACATTAATGGGGTGGTAGGTGTGTGAGTGTCATTACAGAGCTTGTACTGTAAATATCAACAGTTATTCATGGGGTGGTAGGTGTGTGGATGTCATTACCGTGCTTGGAATGTAAATATCAAAAGTCAATCATGGGGTGGTGGGTGTGTGGGTGTCATTACAGTGCTTGGACTGCAAATATCAACAGTCATTCTTGGGGTGGTGGATGTGTGGGTGTCATGACAGTGTTTTGATTGTAATTATCAACGGTCATTCATAGGGTGGTGGGTGTCATTACAGTGCTTGGACTGTAAATATCAACAGTAATTCATGGGGTGGTAGTTGTGTGGGTGTCATTTCATTGCTTGGACTGTAAATATCAACCATAATTCATTGGGTGGTGGGTGTGTCATTACAGTGCTTGGACTGTAAATATCAACAGTCTTTCATGGGGTGGTGGGTGTATGGGTGTCATTACAGTGATTTGATTATAAATATCAACAGTCATTCATAGGGTGGTGGGTATCATTAGAAGGCTTGGACTGTAAATATCAACATTCATTCATGGGGTTGTGGGTGTGTGGGTGTCATTACAGTGCTTGGACTGTAAATATCAACAGTCAATCATGGGGTGGTGGGTGTGTGGTTGTCATTACAGTTCTTGGACTTTAAATATCAACAGTCATTCATGGGGTGGTGGGTGTATGGGTGTCATTACAGTGTTTTGATTGTAAATATCAACAGTTATTCATTGGGTGGTGGGTATCCTTAAAGTGCTTGGACTGTAAATATCAACAGTCATTCATGGGGCTGTGGGTGTGTTGGTGTCATTACAGTGCTTGGACTGTAAATATCAACTATAATTCATGGGGTCGTGGGTGTTGGGGTGTCATTACATTGCTTTGACTGTAAATATCAACAGTCATTTATGGGGTGGTGGGTGTGAGGGTGTCATTACAGTGTATTGATTGTAATTATCAACAGTCATTCATAGTGTGGTGGGTATCATTACAGTGCTTTGACTGTAAATATCAACAGTCAATCATTTGGTGGTGGGTGTGTAGGTGTCATAACTGTGCTTGGAGTGTAAATATCAACAGTCAATCATGGGGTGGTGGGTGTGTGGGTGTCATTACTGTGCTTGGACTGTAAATATCAACAGTCATTCATGGGGTAGTGGGTGTATTAGTGTCATTACAGTAATTTGATTAAAATATTAACAGTCATTCATAGGGTGGTGGGTATCATTAGATTGCTTGGACTGTAAATATCAACAGTTATTCATGGGGTTGTGGGTGTGTGGGTTTCATTACAGTGCTTGGACTGTAAATATCCACTATAATTCATGGGGTCGTGGGTGTTGGGGTGTCATTACAGTGCATTGAGTGTAAATATCAACAGTCATTTATTGGGTGGTGGGTAGCAATACAGTGCTTGGACTGTAAATATCAACAATCAATCATTGAGTGATGGATGTGTGGGTGTCATTACAGTGCTTGGACTGTAAATATCAGCAGTCATTTATAGGGTGGTGGGTGTTTGGGTGTCATTACATTGCTTGGACTGTAAATATCAACAGTCAATCATGGGGTGGTAGGTGTGTGGGTGTCATTACAGTGCTTGGACTGTAAATATTAACAGTCATTCATAGGGTGGTGGGTGTGTGAGTGTTATTACAGAGCTTGGACTGTAAATATCAACAGTCATTCATGGGGTGGTGAGTGTGTGTGTGTCATTACAGTTTTTGGACTGTAAATATCAACCATCAATTATTCGGTGGTGGGTAAGTGTGTGTCATTACAGTGCTTGGACTGTGAATAGCAACAGTCATTCGTAGGGTAGTGAGTTTGTGGGTGTTATTACAGTGCTTTGACTGTAAATATTAACAGTCATTCAGAGATTGGTTGGTGTCATTAGATTGCTTGGACTGTAAATATTAACAGTCATTCATGGGGTGGTGGATGTGTGGATGTCATTACAGTGCTTGGACTGAAAATATCAACAGTCATTTATGGGGTGGTGGGTATATGGGTGTCATTACATTGTTTGGACTATAAATATCAACCATCATTTATGGGGTTGTGGGTGTGTTGGTGTCATTACAGTGCTTGGAATGTAAATATCAACAGTCAATCGTGGGGTGGCGGGTGTGTGGGTGTCATTACAGTGTTTTAAATGAAAATATCGTCAGTCATTCATAGGGTGGTGTGTATCATTAAAGTGCTTGGACTGTAAATATCAACAGTCATTTATGGGGTGGTGGGTGTGAGGGTGTCATTACAGTGCTTGGACTGAAAATATCAACAGTCATTCATGGAGTGGTAGGTGTGTGAGTGTCATTACAGTGTATTGATTGTAATTATCAACAGTCATTCATAGTGTGGTGGGTATCATTACAGTGCATGAACAGTAAATATCAACAGTCATTCATGGGGTGGTGGTTGTGTGGGTGTCATTACAGTGCTTGGACTGTAAATATCAACCTTAATTCATGGGGTGGTGGGTGTGGGGGTGTCATTACAGTGTTTGGACTGTAAATATCAACAGTCAATCATAGGGTGGTGGGTGTGTGGGTGTCATTACAGTGCTTGGACTGTAAATATCAACAGTCAATCATGGGGTAGTGGGTGTATGGGTGTAATTACAGTGATTTGATTGTAAATATTAACAGTCATTCATAGGGTGGTGGGTATCATTAGAGTGCTTGGACTGTAAATATTAACAGTCATTCATAGGGTTGTGGGTGTGTGGGTGTCATTACAGTGCTTGGACTTTAAATATCAACCATAATTCATGGGGTCGTGGGTGTTGGGGTGTCATTACAGTGCTTTGAGTGTAAATATCAACAGTCATTTATTGGGTGGTGGGTAGCATTACAGTGCTTGGACTGTAAATATCAACAGTCATTCTTGGGGTGGTGGTTGTGTTGGTGTCATTACAGTGCTTAGACTGTAAATATCAACAGTCATTTATGGGGTGATGGGTATGACTGTGTCATTACAGTGCTTTGACTGTAAATATCAACAGTCATTCATGTGGTGGTGAGTGTGTGGGTGTTATTACAGTGCTTTGATTGTAAATATCAACAGTCATTCAGATTTTTGGTGGGTGTCATTAGAGTGCGTGGACTGTAAATATCTATTTATTCATTGGGTGGTGGGTGTGTGTGTGTGTCATCATTGCTTGAACTGTAAATATCAACAGTCATTCATGGGGTGGTGGGTGGCATTACAGTGCTTGGACTGTAAATATCATCAGTTATTCATGGGATGATGAGTGTGTGGGTGTCATTACAGTGCTTGGACTGTAAATATCAACAGTCATTAATGGGTGTGGTGGGTGTGTGGCTGTCATTACATTGCTTGGACGGTAAATATCAACAGTCATTCATGGGGAGGTGGGTGTCATTACAGTGCTTGGACTGTAAATATCAACAGTCATTTAAGGGGTGGTGGGTATGTGGGTGTTAATACAGTGCTTTGACTGTAAATATCAACAGCTATTCAGAGGGTGGTGGGTGTCATTAGAGCGCTTGGACTGTAAATATCAACAGTCATTCATGGGGTGGTGGTTGTATGGGTGTCATTACAGTGCTTGTACTGTAAATATCAAACATTATTCATGGGGTGGTGGGTGTTGGGGTGTCATTACAGTGCTTTGACTGTAAATATTAAAAGTCATTCATGGGGTGGTGGGTGTGAGGGTGTCATTACAGTGCTTGGACTGTAAATATCAACAGTCATTCATGTGGTGTGTGGATGTCATTATAGTGCTTGGACTGTAAATATCACCAGTCATTCTTGGGGTGGTGGGTGTGTAGGTGCCATTACATTGCTTGGACTGTAAATATCAACAATCATTCTTGGGGTGGTGGGTGTGTAGGTGCCATTACATTGCTTTGACTGTATATATCAACAGTCATTCATGGGTTGGTTAGGGTTTGGGTGTCATTACAGTGTTTTGATTGTAAATATCAACAGTCATTCATATGGTGGTTGGTGTCATTAGAGTGCTTTGACTGTAAATATCAACAGTCATTAATGGGGTGGTGGGTATGTGGGTGTCATTACAATGCTTGGACAGTAAATATCAAGAGTCATTCATGGGGTGGTTGGTGTGTGGGTGTTATTACAGTGTTTTGATTGTAAATATCAACAGTCATTCAACGGTTGGTGGGTGTCATTACAGTGCTTGAACTGTAAATATCCACAGTCATTCATGGGGTTGTGGGTGTGTGGTTGTCATTACAGTGCTTGGACTGTATATATAAAGTCATTCATGGCCTGGTGGGCGTGTGTGTCATTAGTGCTTGGACTATAGATATCAACAGTCATTCATGGGGTGGTGGGTGGCATTACAGTGCTTGGACTGTAAATATCAACAGTCATTCATGAAATGGTGGGTGCTTGGGTGTCATTACAGTGCTTGGACTATAAATATCAACAGTCAACAATGGGATGGTGGGTGTCGGGTTGTCATTACAGTGCTTGGGCTGTAAATATCAACAGTCATTCATGGGGTGGTGGGTGTGTGGGTGTCATTACAGTGTTTTGACTGTAAATATCAACAGTCATTTATGGGGTGGTGAGTGTGTGGGTGTCATTACAGTTCTTGGACTCTAAATATTAACAGTCATTCATGGGGTGGTGGATGTGTGGATGTCATTACAGTGCTTGGACTGAAAATATCAACAGTCTTTCATGGGGTGTTTGGTGTGTGGGTGTCATTACAGTTCTTGGACTGTAAATATTAACAGTAATCCATGGGGTGTTTGGTGACATTAGAGTGCTTGGACTATAAATATCAACTATCATTTATGGGGTGGTGAGTGTGTGGGTGTCATTACAGTGCTTGAACTGTTAATATCAACAGTCATTTATAGGGTGGTTAGTGTGTGAGTGCCATTTCAATATTTTGGGGTCCCAGAAGTGATCTGTACATGCCTACTCCGTGTTAGAGTATTTTCAAAGTACAGGCCCAAAACATACTGAAAATCGATCTTTTATGTTCCCAAAAGTCGATATGTGCATGCATTTTCTGTACCCGTTTATATCTCAAATTCAGGCTCCAAACTCCCAAAAATTCGATAATTTGGGGTCCAGAAGCGATCTGTACATGCCTACTCAGATACATGCCAAAAACATGCTGAAAATTGATATTTTAGGTGCCCAAAGTCAATATGTGTATATATCTTCTGCACCCGTTTATATCCCAAATTCAACCTCAAAACACCCGAAAATTCGATATTTTTGGGTCCCAGAAGCGATCTGTACAGTAGCCCAAGAAAGTTCGCCGACTAAAAACTAATGTACTGGCATCCTCTATACCTGTCATTCTCGTCCCAAGCCTTTATCAACTCCATACCCATGATCTGTCAGCGTTGTCAAGGTTTCTTTCCTTTCGTCTCAGGTGTGAACTCAGAGTTTAGATGCATGAGTTTCGATGAAGGGTTATATATATTTATTATATAATTGTGTGAATATTATGAAAAACAATGGAAATGAAAGGCAAATGGGTGTGTGGGTGGGGGTGAGACCGAGGTGACCGAGGTAGGGGGTCTGATATGTGTGTGTGTGTGTGTGTGTGTACTACAGACAGAGAGAGAGAGGTGGAGGTATGATAGGTTGTGAAAAATGTCAAAATGGAAGACTAGAAAAATGGATAGCAAAGAAGGATGATGAAGGAAGAGGTCAAAATGAGGATAAGGAGGAAGAAGGTTTAATGCCGATGACAAGAAGGGAAGGAAGGAAGGATTGAAGAAAATAACAACGATGGCTTGAGCCTTGGGCAAAGGCTACGTGTGTGCGTGTGTGTGTGTGGCATCTAAAAGTCTGCTGTGAGTTGGCAGAAGGCCAATATTAACCGTTTAATAGATCACATCAGAGTAATTATCTCTTTCTCTCATTGCATTCGTATAAGAACAGTGTTGAAATAGGCTTCTTGTTTAATATTCCATATTCAAAAAATATTCGGTAGGCAACATGCGAATGCGAATCCAAATCTTAAAAAAACATGCGAATGCAAATATGAATATTCGGACCACCTCTACTAAGGACTAATGTGAACACACACACACACACACACACACACACACCTTCCACTTAGACGATTAAGGGCCTGTGGCCACATGGGTTGGACAGGGGAGGTCAGGTCACGTGCACTCTCTCTCTCTCTCCCCCCCCCCTCTCTCTCTCTCCACATTGCCTTCCTTCACTTCTCCTGTTTCAGCAAGCATCGATCATTCTTCCTTTCTCTAGCTCCCTTCTCCCTCCATCATTCCTTTCAGCTTCTTTCCCCTTCCTGTTATGATCCTACTTTCCCTCT
Source organism: Petrolisthes cinctipes (assembly GCA_033782935.1). Classification (NCBI taxonomy): domain Eukaryota; kingdom Metazoa; phylum Arthropoda; class Malacostraca; order Decapoda; family Porcellanidae; genus Petrolisthes; species Petrolisthes cinctipes. The sequence goes on from JAWQEG010000015.1 coordinate 5,739,304, forward strand.
TTCAGTCCTCCCTCCATAATTCCTTCCCTCATTTATTTCACTCCTCCTTATCCTCATTTTGGCCTCTTCTTTCATCATCCTTCTTTGCTATCCATTTTGACATTTTTCACAACCTATCATACCTCCACCTCTCTCTCTCTCTCTGTCTGTACACACACACACACACACATCCTTCAGACCCCCATCGCACCATCCATCCATCACCTTTTGGTCTCACCTCCACCCACACAGCCATACTAACCAACCCTCCCAGCTAGCGTATAGCACCGTCATGACGGCCTATTGGGAACCCGGCTTAAGAGGTGTGTGTGTGTGTGTGTGTGAGGTCAATGAGGTGTTTCTTGTGCTAGGGAATAAACTATCAAAATATAATACAATGTCTTTCTCTCATTTGCCTTTCATTTCCATTGTTTTTCATAATGTTCACAGAATTATATAATAAATATATATAACCCTTCGTCGAAACTCACGCGTCTAAACTCTGAGTTCACACCTGAGACGAAAGGAAAGAAACCTTGACAAAGCTGACAGATCATGGGTATGGAGTTGATTAAGGCATGAGACGAAAATGACAGGTATAGAGGTTGCCGGTACGTTAGTTTTTAATAGGCGAACTTTCTTGGGCTATTGTACATGCCTACTCAGTGCTAGAATGTTTTCAAAATATAAGCTCAAAACATGCTAAAAATCGATATTTGATGTGTCCAAAGTCGATATGTGCATGCATCTTCTATACCCGTTTATATTTCAAATTCATGCTCAAAACACACGAAAATTCGGTATTTTTGGGTCCTAGAAGCGATCTGCACATGCCTACTCCTAGTTAGAATGTTTTCAAATTACAGACCCAAAACATGCTCAAAATCGATATTTTAGGTGCCCAAAAGTCGATACGTGCATGCATCTTCAGTACCCGTTTATATCTCAAATTCAGGCTCAAAACACCCGAAAATTCGATATTTTGGGGTCCCAGAAGCGATCTGTACATGCCTACTCAGTGCTATAATATTTTCAAAATATAGGCCCAAAACATGCTAAAAATCGATATTTTAGGTGCCCAAAGTCGATATCTCAAATTCATGCACAAAACACCCGAAAATTCGACATTTTGGGGTCCCAGAAGCGATCTGTACATGCCTTCTCCGTGTTAGAGTGTTTTCAAAATACAAGCCCAAAACTAACTGCAAATCAATCTTTTAGGTGCCCAAAAGTCGATGTGTGCATGCATCTTCTGTACCCGTTTATATCTCAAATTAAGGCTCCAAACACCCGAAAATTTGATATTTTGGGGTTCCAGAAACGATCTGTACATGCCTACTCAGATACAAGCCCAAAATATGCTGAAAATCGATATTTTAGGTGCCCAAAGTCAATATGTGTATGCATCTTCTGCACCCGTTTATATCCCAAATTCAACCTCAAAACACACGAAAATGCGATATATTTGGGTCCCAGAAGTGATCTGTACATGCCTACTCAGTGCTTGAATATTTTCAAAATATAGGGCCAAAACATGCTGAAAATCTATTTTTTTAATGCCCAAAGTCGATATGTGCATGCATCTTCTGTACCCGTTTAAATCTCAAATTCAGGCTCAAAACACCCGAAAATTCGATATTTTTACGTCCCAGAAGCGATCTGTACATGCCTACTAGAAAATAGAATGTTTTCATAATATAGGCTCAAAGCATGCTAAAAATCGATATTTTAGGGGTCCAAAGTCGATATGTGCATGCATTTTCTGTACCCGTTGATATCTCAATTTCAGGCTCAAAACACCCGAAAATTCGATATTTTTGGGTCCCAGAAGCTATCTGTACATGCCTACTCCGTGTTAGAGTATTTCCATAATACAGGCCCAAAACATGCTAAAATCGATATTTTAGGTGCCCAAGGTCAATATGTGTATGTATCTGCATTACCCGTTTATATCTCAAATTCAGGCTCAAAACACCCGAAAACTCGATATTTTTGGCTCCAAGAAGCGATCTGTACATGCCTAATCAGTAACAGAATATTTTCAAAATACAAGTCCAAAACATGCTAAAAATCGATATTTTAGGTGCCTAAAGTCGATATGTGCATGCATCTTCTGTACCTATTTCTATCCCATATTCGTGCTCAAAACACCCAAAAATACGATATTTTTGGGCCCCAGAAGCTATCTGTATATACCTACTCCGTGTTAGAGTATTTTCAATATACAGGCCCAAAACATGCTGGAAATCGATATTTTAGGTGCCCAAAGTCAATATGTGTGTGCATCTTCTGCACCCGTTTATATCCCAAATTCAACCTCAAAACACACGAAAATGCGATATATTTGGGTCCCAGAAGCGATCTGTACATGCCTACTCAGTGCTTGAATATTTTCAAAATATAGGGCCAAAACATGCTGAAAATCGATATTTTAGGTGCAAAAAGTCAATATGTGCATGCATCTTCGGTATCCGTTTATATCTCAAATTCAAGTTTAAAACACCCGAAAATTCGATATTTTTGGGTCCCAGAAGCGATCTGTACATGCCTACTCCGTGTTTGAGTATTTTTATAATACAGGCCCAAAACATCCTGAAAATCGATATTTTAGGTGCAAAAAGTCAATATGTGCATGCTTCTTCAGTACACGTTTATATCTCAAATTCAGGCTCAAAACACCCGAAAATTCGATATTTTTGGGTCCCAGAAGCGATCTGTACATGCCTACTCAATGTTAGAATATTTTTGAAACGCAGGCAGAAAAACAAGTTGAAAATCGATATTTTAGGTGCCCAAAATCGATATGTGCATGCATCTTCTGTACCATTTTATATCCCAAATTCAGGCTCAAAATACACGAAAATTCGATATTTTTGGGTCCCAGAAACGATCTGTACATGCCTACTCATTGCTTAAATATCTTCAAAATATAGTCCCAAAACATTCTAAAAATCGATATTTTAGGTGCAAAAAGTCAATATGTGCTTGTATCTTCTGTACCCGTTTATATCTCAAATTCAGGCTCAAAACACCCGAAAATTTGATATTTTTTGGTCCATGAAGCGATCTGTACATGCATACTCAGTGCTATAATATTTTCAGAATATAAGCTCAAAACATGCTAAAAATCGATATTTTAGGAGCCCAAAGTCAATATGTGTATGCATCTTCTGTACCCTTTTATATCCCAAATTCTGGCTCAAAACACCAGAAAATTCGATATTTTTGGGTCCCATAAGCGATCTGAACATGCCTACTCAGAAAAAGAATGTTCTCAAAATATAAGCCCAAAACATGCTGAAAATCTATATTTTATGTGCCCAAAGTCGATATGTGCATGCATCTTCTGTACCCATTTATATCTCAAATTCAGGCTCAAAACACCCGGAAATTCGATATTTTTGGGTCCCAGAAGCTATCTGTAGACGCCTACTCAGTGTTAGAATATTTTCATAATACACGCCAAAAACATTCTGGAAATCAATATTTTAGATTCCCAAAGTTAATATGTGCATGCATTTTCTGTATCCATTTCTATCCCATATTCGTGCTCAAAACATCCAAAAAATCGATATTTTTGGGCCCCAGAAGCTATCTGTACATGCCTACTCCGTGTTAGAGTATTTTCAAGATACAGGCCCAAAACTTGCTGAAAATCAATAATTTAGTTGCCGAAAGTCAATATGTGTATGCATCATCTGTACCCGTTTATATCTCAAATTCAGGCTTAAAACACCCGAAAATTCGATATGTTTTGGTCCAAGAAGCGATCAAAACATGCATACTCAGTGCTATAATATTTTCAGAATATAAGCTCAAAACATGCAAAAAAATCGATATTTTAGGTGCCCAAAGTCAATATGTGTATGCATCTTCTGTACCCTTTTATATCCCACATTCTGGCTCAAAACACCAGAAAATTCTATATTTTTGGGTCCCATAAGCGATCTGTACATGCCTACTCAATCTTAGAATATTTTCAAAATACAGGCAGAAAAACAAGTTAAAATCGATATTTTAGGTGCCCAAGTCAATATGTGCTTGCATCTTCTGTACCCATTTACATCCCAAATTCAGGCTTAAAACACCCGAAAATTCGATATTTTTGGGTCCCATAAGCGATCTGTACATGCCTACTCCGTGTTAGAGTATTTTCAAAATTTAGGCCCAAAACATGCGAAAAATCAAAATTTTAGGTGTCCAGAGTCGATATGTGAATGCATCTTCAGTACCCGTTAATATCTCAAATTCAGGCTCAAAACACCCGAAAATTCGATATTTTTGGGTCCCAGGAGAGTTCTGTACATGCCTACTCTCTAATAGAATTATTTCAAAATTCAGGCCCAAAACCTGTTTAAAATCGATATTTTAGGAGCCCAAAGTTAATATGTGCATGTATCTTCTGTACCCGTTTATATCTCAAATTCAGGATCAAAACACCCGAAAATTCGATATTTATGGGTCCCATAAGCGATCTGTACATGCTTACTCAATGTTAGAATATTTTCAAAACACAGGCAGAAAAACAAGTTGAAAATCGATATTTTAGGTGCCCAAAATCGATATGTGCATGCATCTTCTGTATCCGTTTATGTCCCAAATTCAGGCTTAAAACACCCTAAAATTCGATATTTTTGGGTCACGAAAGCGATCTGTACATGCCTACTCAGAAAAAGAATGTTCTCAAAATATAAGCCCAAAACATGCTGAAAATCTATATTTTATGTGCCCAAAGTCGATATGTGCATGCATCTTCTGTACCCGTTTATATCTCAAATTCAAGCTCAAAACACCCGGAAATTCGATATTTTTTGGTCTCAGAAGCTATCTGTACACGCCTACTCAGTGTTAGAATATCTTCAAAATACACGCCAAAAACATTCTGGAAATCAATATTTTAGGTTCCCAAAGTTAATATGTGCATGCATTTTCTGTACCCATTTCTATCCCATATTCGTACTCAAAACATCCAAAAAATCGATATTTTTGGGCCCCAGAAGCTATCTGTACATGCCTACTCCGTGTTTGAGTATTTTCAAGATACAGCCCAAAACATGCTGAAAATCGATATTTTAGGTGCCCAAAGTCAATATGTGTATGCATCATCTGTACCCGTTTATATCTCAAATTCAGGCTTAAAACACCCGAAAATTCGATATGTTTTGGTCCAAGAAGCGATCTGTACATGCATACTCAGTGCTATAATATTTTCAGAATATAAGCTCAAAACATGCTAAAAATCGATATTTTAGGTGCCCAAAGTCAATATGTGTATGCATCTTCTGTACCCTTTTATATCCCAAATTCTGGCTCAAAACACCAGAAAATTCGATATTTTTGGGTCCCATAAGCGATCTGAACATGCCTACTCAGAAAAAGAATGTTCTCAAAATATAAGCCCAAAACATACTGAAAATCAATATTTTATATGCCCAAAGTCGATATGTGCATGCATCTTTTGTCCCCTTTTATATCTCAAATTCAGGCTCAAAACACCCGGAAATTCGATATTTTTGGGTCCCAGAAGCTATCTGTACACGCCTACTCAGTGTTAGAATATTTTCATAATACACGCCAAAAACATTCTGGAAATCAATATTTTAGGTTCCCAAAGTTAATATGTGCATGCATTTTCTGTATCCATTTCTATCCCATATTCGTGCTCAAAACATCCAAAAAATCGATATTTTTGGGCCCCAGAAGCTATCTGTACATGCCTACTCCGTGTTAGAGTATTTTCAAGATACAGGCCCAAAACATGCTGAAAATCGATATTTTAGTTGCCGAAAGTCAATATGTGTATGCATCATCTGTACCCGTTTATATCTCAAATTCAGGCTTAAAACACCCGAAAATTCGATATGTTTTGGTCCAAGAAGCGATCTGTACATGCATACTCAGTGCTATAATATTTTCAGAATATAAGCTCAAAACATGCAAAAAAATCGATATTTTAGGTGCCCAAAGTCAATATGTGTATGCATCTTCTGTACCCTTTTATATCCCACATTCTGGCTCAAAACACCAGAAAATTCTATATTTTTGGGTCCCATAAGCGATCTGTACATGCCTAATCAATGTTAGAATATTTTCAAAATATAGGCCAAAAACATGCTAAAAATCGATATTTTAGGTGTCCAAAGTCGATATGTGTATGCATCTTCAGTACCGTTTTATATCTCAAATTCAGGCTCAAAACACCCGAAAATTCGATATTTTTATGTCCCAGAAGCAATCTGTACATGCCTACTCCTTCCTAGAATGTTTTCAGGATACAGACCTAACATGCTCAAAATCGATATTTTAGGTACAAAAAGTCGATATGTGCATGCATCTTCAGTACCCGTTGATATCTCAAATTCAGACTTAAAACACCCGAAAATTCGATATTTTTTGGTCCTGGAATTGATCTGTACATGCCTACTCAGTGCAAGAATTTTTTCAATATATAGGCCCAAAACATGCTGAAAATCGATATTTTAGGTGCCAAAGTCGATATGTGAATGCATCTTCAGTACCCGTTAATATCTCAATTTCAGGCTCAAAACACCCGAAAATTCGATATTTTTGGGTCCCAGAAGCGATCTGTACATGCCTACTCAATGTTAGAATATTTTTGAAACGCAGGCAGAAAAACAAGTTGAAAATCGATATTTTAGGTGCCCAAAATCGATATGTGCATGCATCTTCTGTACCATTTTATATCCCAAATTCAGGCTCAAAATACACGAAAATTCGATATTTTTGGGTCCCAGAAACGATCTGTACATGCCTACTCATTGCTTAAATATCTTCAAAATATAGTCCCAAAACATTCTAAAAATCGATATTTTAGGTGCAAAAAGTCAATATGTGCTTGTATCTTCTGTACCCGTTTATATCTCAAATTCAGGCTCAAAACACCCGAAAATTTGATATTTTTTGGTCCATGAAGCGATCTGTACATGCATACTCAGTGCTATAATATTTTCAGAATATAAGCTCAAAACATGCTAAAAATCGATATTTTAGGAGCCCAAAGTCAATATGTGTATGCATCTTCTGTACCCTTTTATATCCCAAATTCTGGCTCAAAACACCAGAAAATTCGATATTTTTGGGTCCCATAAGCGATCTGAACATGCCTACTCAGAAAAAGAATGTTCTCAAAATATAAGCCCAAAACATGCTGAAAATCTATATTTTATGTGCCCAAAGTCGATATGTGCATGCATCTTCTGTACCCATTTATATCTCAAATTCAGGCTCAAAACACCCGGAAATTCGATATTTTTGGGTCCCAGAAGCTATCTGTAGACGCCTACTCAGTGTTAGAATATTTTCATAATACACGCCAAAAACATTCTGGAAATCAATATTTTAGATTCCCAAAGTTAATATGTGCATGCATTTTCTGTATCCATTTCTATCCCATATTCGTGCTCAAAACATCCAAAAAATCGATATTTTTGGGCCCCAGAAGCTATCTGTACATGCCTACTCCGTGTTAGAGTATTTTCAAGATACAGGCCCAAAACTTGCTGAAAATCAATAATTTAGTTGCCGAAAGTCAATATGTGTATGCATCATCTGTACCCGTTTATATCTCAAATTCAGGCTTAAAACACCCGAAAATTCGATATGTTTTGGTCCAAGAAGCGATCAAAACATGCATACTCAGTGCTATAATATTTTCAGAATATAAGCTCAAAACATGCAAAAAAATCGATATTTTAGGTGCCCAAAGTCAATATGTGTATGCATCTTCTGTACCCTTTTATATCCCACATTCTGGCTCAAAACACCAGAAAATTCTATATTTTTGGGTCCCATAAGCGATCTGTACATGCCTACTCAATCTTAGAATATTTTCAAAATACAGGCAGAAAAACAAGTTAAAATCGATATTTTAGGTGCCCAAGTCAATATGTGCTTGCATCTTCTGTACCCATTTACATCCCAAATTCAGGCTTAAAACACCCGAAAATTCGATATTTTTGGGTCCCATAAGCGATCTGTACATGCCTACTCCGTGTTAGAGTATTTTCAAAATTTAGGCCCAAAACATGCGAAAAATCAAAATTTTAGGTGTCCAGAGTCGATATGTGAATGCATCTTCAGTACCCGTTAATATCTCAAATTCAGGCTCAAAACACCCGAAAATTCGATATTTTTGGGTCCCAGGAGAGTTCTGTACATGCCTACTCTCTAATAGAATTATTTCAAAATTCAGGCCCAAAACCTGTTTAAAATCGATATTTTAGGAGCCCAAAGTTAATATGTGCATGTATCTTCTGTACCCGTTTATATCTCAAATTCAGGATCAAAACACCCGAAAATTCGATATTTATGGGTCCCATAAGCGATCTGTACATGCTTACTCAATGTTAGAATATTTTCAAAACACAGGCAGAAAAACAAGTTGAAAATCGATATTTTAGGTGCCCAAAATCGATATGTGCATGCATCTTCTGTATCCGTTTATGTCCCAAATTCAGGCTTAAAACACCCTAAAATTCGATATTTTTGGGTCACGAAAGCGATCTGTACATGCCTACTCAGAAAAAGAATGTTCTCAAAATATAAGCCCAAAACATGCTGAAAATCTATATTTTATGTGCCCAAAGTCGATATGTGCATGCATCTTCTGTACCCGTTTATATCTCAAATTCAAGCTCAAAACACCCGGAAATTCGATATTTTTTGGTCTCAGAAGCTATCTGTACACGCCTACTCAGTGTTAGAATATCTTCAAAATACACGCCAAAAACATTCTGGAAATCAATATTTTAGGTTCCCAAAGTTAATATGTGCATGCATTTTCTGTACCCATTTCTATCCCATATTCGTACTCAAAACATCCAAAAAATCGATATTTTTGGGCCCCAGAAGCTATCTGTACATGCCTACTCCGTGTTTGAGTATTTTCAAGATACAGCCCAAAACATGCTGAAAATCGATATTTTAGGTGCCCAAAGTCAATATGTGTATGCATCATCTGTACCCGTTTATATCTCAAATTCAGGCTTAAAACACCCGAAAATTCGATATGTTTTGGTCCAAGAAGCGATCTGTACATGCATACTCAGTGCTATAATATTTTCAGAATATAAGCTCAAAACATGCTAAAAATCGATATTTTAGGTGCCCAAAGTCAATATGTGTATGCATCTTCTGTACCCTTTTATATCCCAAATTCTGGCTCAAAACACCAGAAAATTCGATATTTTTGGGTCCCATAAGCGATCTGAACATGCCTACTCAGAAAAAGAATGTTCTCAAAATATAAGCCCAAAACATACTGAAAATCAATATTTTATATGCCCAAAGTCGATATGTGCATGCATCTTTTGTCCCCTTTTATATCTCAAATTCAGGCTCAAAACACCCGGAAATTCGATATTTTTGGGTCCCAGAAGCTATCTGTACACGCCTACTCAGTGTTAGAATATTTTCATAATACACGCCAAAAACATTCTGGAAATCAATATTTTAGGTTCCCAAAGTTAATATGTGCATGCATTTTCTGTATCCATTTCTATCCCATATTCGTGCTCAAAACATCCAAAAAATCGATATTTTTGGGCCCCAGAAGCTATCTGTACATGCCTACTCCGTGTTAGAGTATTTTCAAGATACAGGCCCAAAACATGCTGAAAATCGATATTTTAGTTGCCGAAAGTCAATATGTGTATGCATCATCTGTACCCGTTTATATCTCAAATTCAGGCTTAAAACACCCGAAAATTCGATATGTTTTGGTCCAAGAAGCGATCTGTACATGCATACTCAGTGCTATAATATTTTCAGAATATAAGCTCAAAACATGCAAAAAAATCGATATTTTAGGTGCCCAAAGTCAATATGTGTATGCATCTTCTGTACCCTTTTATATCCCACATTCTGGCTCAAAACACCAGAAAATTCTATATTTTTGGGTCCCATAAGCGATCTGTACATGCCTAATCAATGTTAGAATATTTTCAAAATATAGGCCAAAAACATGCTAAAAATCGATATTTTAGGTGTCCAAAGTCGATATGTGTATGCATCTTCAGTACCGTTTTATATCTCAAATTCAGGCTCAAAACACCCGAAAATTCGATATTTTTATGTCCCAGAAGCAATCTGTACATGCCTACTCCTTCCTAGAATGTTTTCAGGATACAGACCTAACATGCTCAAAATCGATATTTTAGGTACAAAAAGTCGATATGTGCATGCATCTTCAGTACCCGTTGATATCTCAAATTCAGACTTAAAACACCCGAAAATTCGATATTTTTTGGTCCTGGAATTGATCTGTACATGCCTACTCAGTGCAAGAATTTTTTCAATATATAGGCCCAAAACATGCTGAAAATCGATATTTTAGGTGCCAAAGTCGATATGTGAATGCATCTTCAGTACCCGTTAATATCTCAATTTCAGGCTCAAAACACCCGAAAATTCGATATTTTTGGGTCCCAGGAGAGTTCTGTACATGCCTACTCACTAATAGAATTATTTCAAAATACAGGCCCAAAACATGTTTAAAATCGATATTTTAGGTTTCCAAAGTTGATATGTGCATGTATCTTCTGTACCCGTTTATATCTCAAATTCAGGATCAAAACACCCGAAAATTCGATATTTATGGGTCCCATAAGCGATCTGTACATGCCTACTCAATGTTAGAATATTTTCAAAACACAGGCACAAAAACAAGTTGAAAATCGATATTTTAGGTGCCCAAAATCGATATGTGCATTCATCTTCTGTATCCGTTTATGTCCCAAATTCAGGCTTAAAACACCCTAAAATTCGATATTTTTGGGTCCCGGAAGCGATCTGTACATGCCTACTCAGAAAAAGAATGTTCTCAAAATATAAGCCCAAAACATGCTGAAAATCTATATTTTATGTGCCCAAAGTCGATATGTGCATGCATCTTCTGTACCCGTTTATATCTCAAATTCAGGCTCAAAACACCTGGAAATTCGATATTTTTGGGTCCCAGAAGCTATCTGTACACGCCTACTCAGTGTTAGAATATTTTCATAATACACGCCAAAAACATTCTGGAAATCAATATTTTAGGTTCCCAAAGTTAATATGTGCATGCATTTTCTGTACCCATTTCTATCCCATATTTGTGCTCAAAATATCCAAAAAATCGATATTATTGGGCCCCAGAAGCTATCTGTACATGCCTACTCCGTGTTAGAGTATTTTCAAGATACAGGCCCAAAACATGCTGAAAATCGATATTTTAGGTGCCGAAAGTCAATATGTGTATGCATCATCTGTACCCGTTTATATCTCAAATTCAGGCTCAAAACACCCGAAAATTCGATATGTTTTGGTCCAAGAAGCGATCTGTACATGCATACTCAGTGCTAAAATATTTTCAGAATATAAGCTCAAAACATGCTAAAAATCGATATTTTAGGTGCCCAAAGTCAATATGTGTATGCATCTTCTGTACCCTTTTATATCCCAAATTCTGGCTCAAAACACCAGAAAATTCGATATTTTTGGGTCCCATAAGCGATATGTACATGCCTACTCAATGTTAGAATATTTTCAAAATACAGGCAGAAAAACAAGTTAAAATCGATATTTTAGGTGCCCAAGTCAATATGTGCTTGCATCTTCTGTACCCATTTACATCCCAAATTCAGGCTTAGGGGGACACCACACTCCAACACCCTATCTGCGCTCCTGTTAATTTTAGAAGCAAAGGCTTTTTGCCATCGTAATCCTCGTTTGGTTTTACATATACTGACCAATTTTCATTACAATCGAGCAACAAATAATATTTTTCCCAACACTTTTAAAATTATTTTGTAAAAAATTAACAAAAAAAAAACTATGGGTCAGAATTGCATAAGATTTATGTGGACTATTCTCTGATATATAGCAACACTGCTCCAGAGCCAAAATTCCATTATCACTGCTATAAATGGGAAAATTCCTCGCCTGAAATTGTTGAAATTTTTTTTCGCCAGAAACGTTTGGGAAAAAATTCGCCAAAACAAAAATAATCCTTTTAGATCGAAATCCAAACTGCAAACTGTGCTCATATATACGTATAACACGTGTAAATCATATTCATTGACAAAACATCAATACCCTTCGTGTTGTTTGCTTTTTTAGTGGAGAAATTTGAAAAAAAATACAAAAAAATCACTTTGAAACTAAAATCACTAGGAAATGCTTCAGTTAGTGCTCTATACTTCCATTCTCTTCGGCATGGCCTAGACTATAGAGCATGGAGAAGTGGCTGTTTATAGGGGTAACTATTGATTTTTGGTGATTATTTTAATGCGAACATTTTTTTAGTTTCTGCTTCTCGTTTTTTATGACGTAAGGTAGTGTGGTGTCCTCTTAAAACACCCGAAAATTCGATATTTTTGGGTCCCATAAGCGATCTGTACATGCCTAATCAAAGTTAGAATATTTTCAAAATATAGGCCCAAAACATGCTAAAAATCGATATTTTAGGTGTCCAAAGTCGATATGTGTATGCATCTTCAGTACCGTTTTATATCTCAAATTCAAGGCTCAAAACACCCGATAATTCTATATTTTTATGTCCCAGAAGCAATCTGTACATGCCTACTCCTTCCTAGAATGTTTTCAAGATACAGACTCAACATGCTCAAAATCGATATTTTAGGTGCAAAAAGTCGATATGTGCAAGTATCTTCAGTACCCGTTTATATCTCAAATTCAGGCTTAAAACACCCGAAAATTCGATATTTTTGGGTCCCAGAAGCGATCTGTACATGCCTACTCAGTGCAAGAATTTTTTCAATATATAGGCCCAAAACATGCTGAAAATCGATATTTTAGGTGCCCAAAGTCGATATGTGCATGCATCTTCTGTACCCGTTTATATCTCAAATTCAGGCTCAAAACACCAGAATATTTTATTTTATTTTTGCCCAGAAACGATCTGTACATGCCTACTCAGTGACAGAATATTTTCAAAATACAGACCCAAAACATGCTGAAAATTGATATTTCAGGTGCCCAAAGTCGATATGTGCATGCATCTTCAGTACCCGTTTATATATCAAATTCAATCTCAAAACACCCGAAAATTCGATATTTTTGGGTCCCAGAAGCGATCTGTTCCTGCCTACTCCATGTTAGAGTATTTTCATAATACAGGCCCAAAATAAGCTGAAAATCGATATTTTAGGTGCCCAAAGTCAATATGTGTATGCATCTTCTGTACCCGATTATATCTCAAATTCGGGCTCAAAACACCCGAAAATTCAATATTTTTTGGGTCCCAGAAGCTATCTGTACATGCCTATTCCGTGTTAGAGTTTTTTCAAAATAAAGGCCAAAAACATGCTGAAAATCGATATATTAGGTGCCCAATGTCGATATGTGCATGCATTTTCTGTACCCTTTTATATTTAAATTCAGGATTAAAATACCCAAAAATTCGATATTTTTGGGTTCCAGAAGCGATCTCTCCATGCCTACTCAATGCTAGAATATTTTCAAATTTTAGGCCGAAAACATGCTGAAAATCGATATTTTAGGTGTCCAAAGTCGATATGTGCATGCATCTTCAGTACCCGTTTATATCTCAAATTCAGGCTCAAAACACCCGAATATTCGATTTTATTTTGGCCCAGAAGTGATCTGTACATGCCTACTCAGTGACAGAAAATTTTCAAATAACAGACCCAAAACATGCTGAAAATCGATATTTTAGGAGCCCAAAGTCGATATGTGTATGTATCTTCTGTACCCGTTTATATCTCAAATTCAGGCTCAAAACACCCGAAAATTCTATATTTTTATGTCCCAGAAGCAATCTGTACATGCCTACTCCTTCCTAGAATGTTTTCAAGATACAGACTCAACATGCTCAAAATCTATATTTTAGGTGCAAAAAGTCGATATGTGCATGCATCTTCAGTACCTGTTTATATCTCAAATTCAGGCTTAAAACACCCGAAAATTCGATATTTTTATGTCCCAGAAGCGATCTGTACATGCCTACTCAGTGCAAGAATTTTTTCAATATATAGGCCCAAAACATGCTGAAAATCGATATTTTAGGTGCCCAAAGTCGATATGTGCATGCATCTTCTGTACCCGTTTATATCTCAAATTCAAGCTCAAAACACCCGAAAATTCGATATTTTTGGGTCCCAGAAGCGATATGTACATGCCTACTCAATGTTAGAATATTTTCAAAACACAGGCACAAAAACAAGTTGAAAATCTATATTTTAGGTGCCCGAAATCGATATGTGAATGCATCTTCAGTACCCGTTTATATCTCAAATTCTGGCTCAAAACACCCGAAAATTCGATATTTTTGGTTCCCAGAAGCGATCTGTACATGCCTACTCCGTGTTAGAGTATTTATAAAATACAGGCATAAAACATGCTGAAAATCGATATTTTAAGTGCCCAAAGTCAATATGTGTATGCATCTTCTATACCCGTGTATATCTCAAATTCAGGCTGAAAACACCCGAAAATTTAAATTTTTTGGTTCCCAGAAGCGATCTGTACATGCCTACTCCGTTGTAGAGTATTTTCAAAATACAGGCCCAAAACATGCTGAAATTCGATATTTTAGGTGCCAAAAGCAATATGTGTATTCATCTTTTCTACCAGTTTATATCTCAAATTCAGGCTCAAAACACCCGAAAACTCGATATTTTTGGTTCCAATAAGCGATCTGTACATGCCTACTCAGTGACAGAATATTTTCAAATTACAGACCAAAAACATGCTGAAAATCGATATTTTAGGTACCCAAAGTCGATATGTGCATGCATCATCAGTACACATTTATATCTCAAATTCAGGCTCAAAACATCCAAAAAAACCGATATTTTTGGGTCCAAGAAGCGATTTGTACATGCCTACTCAGCGCTAGAATATTTTCAAAATTTAGGCCCAAAACATGCTGAAAATCGATATTTTAGGTACCCAAAATCGATATGTGCATGCATCTTCTGTACCCGTTTATGTCCCAAATTCAGGCTCAAAACACCCTAAAATTCGATATTTTTGGGTCCAAAAAGCGATCTGTACATGCCTACTCAATGTTAGAATATTTTCAAAACACAGGCACAAAAACAAGTTGAAACTAGTGCATTTGTCGCGGCTTCTAGCCGCTTAAATTGTATTTATTGGTTGTGAAACCAGCACAGCTGGATTGCTATAGAATAGGCCCCTTCACAAGCCCAGACCCCGTATAGGCATAATCTGGGTTGGAAGGGTCAATTCCGTGACGTTCATCAGAAGTAAATAAAATTCAAATCTGGCGCTGTACTGATAGTGGAGCCACCTGGTGGTGGCGCGGTGAGGTATTAAGCCCCTCCTCCGCTGAATACCGCTCGCTCACTCCAATGAGAAAGAAGTGAGTGCCTGCCGCATCGAGAGGTGGGTGGGACAGTAAAAGCTGTGCTGGTTTCACAATCAATAAATACAATTTAAGCAGCTAGAAGCCGCGACAAATGCACTATTATTGGTATAGTGAAACCAGCACAGCTGGATTGCTATGCATGCGATGCGGTAGGTGGGAGGTGAGGTGGAGGCAATCACGTGCTAGTTAAGAGTGGTTGAGAGCGGAGGGCAGGAAAGGTAACCGAGCCCGGTGAGGCAGAAGCTAACGCCCCTCCCGACACTGGCTAGGTGAGTAGCCGTGGTGGGGCAGAAGTAGCTTATACCATATAACCGTAGACCATTCTGTTATAGACCAGAATTGTTACACATAAAGTCTTTATAGGCAGACTCGAGGGTTCGGGTCTAGGAGAGGAGGGGGGAGGTGCCCATGGCAAACCCCCCCCCCCCCTCCCTCCCCCCCCCTTTATTCAAGTCTTCTGAGTTAGGGCTATGGCCCTCGCTCAGGTAATGTGATCCCGAGGGGATGAAGGAGGACACTAGGATCCAGATATCCTGTGTAATAATATCTCCTGTCAATCATCATAGTAAAGTAATTGTTTGGAAAATGAATACACAAGAATTCCGTAACAATGTAATTTATTTTTGTCTCCCTCACCATATGTACACGTAAAGAATGGGGATGAGCATGAAGTTGTACAAGATGTGGATGAGGTATGGGATGATGTGACGGGACTTAAATCACCCGACCTTTTCTCTTCGGGCGGCCCCTCCCCCCCATGTGTCTCCCGCGGGGACCCTGGGGAATAGAAGGTGGAGTACCCATAGCCACACAGGGGTTAGGGGAGAGCGAGTGGAACAGGTACCTCGTCCTGAAGGAGGAAGTGGACGCCCAGCCCCCCAAATCCCTGACCCTCTCCACCGAGTGAGTCCTGAGGAAAGCGAGGGAGGCGGCCACGCCCCTAACGCTGTGAGCCCTCGGGGCGTGTCCGGGATCCCCGTTCTCTATCACTCGGCAGAGAAGGCGAGCGATTGACCTAGGGAAGAGAGGGTTACCGGACCTAGAGTTGTAGAAGAGGTGGTCCGGAGAAGCCCCTCTCGTCGCCTCCACGTATGCTACAAAGGCGTGGACTGGGCAGAGGGGGTGGAAATTTCCATCCCTCAGGAACGAGGGTACTGCGAGAGGGCCAATTCTGTCATCAGCCTGCTCGTTCTTAGCTAGAAAAGCAGGAGAGGGGGAAATGGTTAAGGAAGTAAGGTTAGGGGTTACTGAAGAAAAGGCTGTGTGACGGGTCAGGGCTGCCAACTGAGAAGCCCTGTAACCTGTAGCTAAGGCGAGCAGGAAGAGAGCTTTCTGGAGGAGGTGACAAACCTCCAGAGGGACCCCCTCGAAGGTCAGGTAGGAAAGGACGCGATGAAGGGACCAGGAGGGTGTCTGGGCCCGGTGAGGTGCGGTCCCCGCCCGAATCCCCATCCTCAGGAGAGAGAGAGGCCTCTCCGAAACCTTAATGTTAAAACCCAGGAGGAGGGGATCAGACAGGGCTGCGTGATGCGCAAGCACCGTCGCCGGGGCCCTGTTGGTGGAATCGGCGAGCCACGTGAGGAATTCCAGGACTGTGTCCTCCGAGATGACCCTGGAGGGGTGTCTTCGCAAGAAGTCCTGGAATCTTTTCCAGCACGATTCGTATTGTCGCACCGACGACTGACGATGAGCCCTCAACATCTTGTCCACTGTCTCCTTAGTGAACCTTTTGCTGAGGACTCCCCGTAGAAACTCCAAGCGTGTAGTTTCAGTGACGCTTGGAGTGGTGCAGACAGGGTGCTGGAGAGGCACGCCGATCCCAACTGAAGGGGATGAGGGCACCACCGGGACAACTCTCCGAACCACGGCTGTGCTGGCCAGAGGGGGGCTATGAGGAGAACCCTCCCCCTGAACGTGCGCAGCTTGAGGATCGCCTTCAGGAGGACTGAAGTGGCTGGGGGTGGGAAGAGGTAGAGATGACCCCACCTGTTCCAGTCCTCCGTGAAGGCGTCCGGGCCTCCCGCCTCTGTTCTGGATGAGAATGTCAGGAACAGAGGGAGTAGGGCCGTGGATGGGGAGGCGAATAGGTCCACCTTCGGTGTCCTGTAGCGAAGGCAGAGAGACTCGAACACAAGGGGACGCAGTTGCCACTCGACTGACGTCCCCCTGAACCTGGATAGGGCGTCCGCCCAATCGTTCTCCCGCACTGGCACGTAGCGGGCCGAGAGGTGAATGTCCCTCTTGGCCGCTATTGCAAAAATCTGTTCTGACAGGGACAGGAGAATTTCCGACCGTGCGGTGCCCTGTTTCTGTAGGCACTGCACGGCCGCAACGTTGTCCATATCGAAGCGGACGCCTATCCTGGCAAACTGAGGGTGTCTGTTGAGCCATTCCTTCGCTACCATCAACTCCCGGGCGTTGATGTGCAGTAGCCTTTCCCCTTCCTTCCATCCCCCGCACCGTTGATGTCCCAGGCAAGACTGGTATCCCCAGCCTACGTCCGATGCGTCTGTCGCCACCGTGATCCCCGGGGGAGGGAACACCCAGGGGACCTGCTGACGCAGGGCACCGGGACGTAGCCAGGGGCGAAGGAGGCGGTGGAGAGAGGGGGACACTTGCCTGGGAAGGTCCCTGTGTGCGGGGGACAGGTGGAGGTTTACCTCCCGCGTCAGCCTCCTGTGTTTCAATCGTCCCAGGGGCATTGCAGGGGCCGCGAAATTTAGGGACCCGAGCAATGATTCCCACTGGCGGCGAGAGAAAGTACGGGAAAAATGCGCCTGGCGGACGTGGCAGAGGGTCCGGCAGGCGTTGTCTGGAGCGAGAGAGAGGGTGGCCGAAAGAGAGTCCCACTCTATTCCTAGCCAACACAGCTTGCGAGTGGGGGTGAGAGAGGACTTGGGGATGTTCAACAGGAACCCCATTTCCTCTAGCACTCCCCTCGCTACCCGGACGTTGTTTGCTACCTGCTCCTTGGAAGGGGCGTGAAACAACCAATCGTCCAGGTACATGAGGGTGGGAACACCCGCCTCTGCCAGACGGGATGCCACCACCCTCACGAGTTTTGTGAAGACTCGCGGAGCTAGAGAAAGACCGAAAGGGAGCCTGGTAAACTGGAACGTCTCGGTCCCCACCTGGAAGGCCAGAAAACGGCGAAACTTGGGGTGGATCGGGACGTGCCAGTACGCATCCTTGAGATCCAGGGATGCTAACCAGTCTCCCTTCCTCAGAACTGTGCGGACCTGAGCAACCGAAACCATCCTGAAATGTAAAGTTTTCACGAATTTGTTTAGCTTGCTCAGGTCCCTCACCAATCTCGTTTTTCCCTGGTCCTTTTTGGGGACCGTGAATAAACGAGAAAGAAAGACCCTTCCCGTCGCCCGCTCCACTACCCCTTTTTCCCGCATTTCTAACACATGCGGGATGACCGAAAGTGACACTTTGGTTGAGGCAGGAGGTAGACGTAGTGGGTGTAACGGGAAGAGACAGGTGTCAGTGAGAGTACCGTTAATCCTAATCCCCCGGGGCCCAAGGGACCCGGAGTGGTTGGAGGGTAAATGACGGGAGAGGCAGAGATTTTGACCGCAAGGGAAAATCTGATTTTGACCTAACGGTAACCCAAGGACGGGATTAGGCATAATTCATATGTCAGAATAGGAAAGATGACAGTTACTCGCCGGAACAGTAATCCAGGGCCATGACAGGCCCTGGCGAATAATCCTTGCTGCCCAGCCGTGGGTGGGCCAGGCTGCTGACCACCCTGTGAGGTAGCCCAGAGTGGGACCCTCAAGTGGAGCGGTCCTTCTGGGAGGGGTGGCTGAAGGAGGACTTGGGCTTGGAGTAGGACTTGGAGCCCTGTCTCCTTCCCCGAAACGGCTGCTGGCCCCTCTGGGAGGGCCTGTTGTGTGCTCTCGGGGGAGTGGGATAGGAGGGCCTCGGTAGCCTGGAGGGCTGGGAGGGCCTCCGGGGCTGGTAGGCTGGTCTGGCTGGCTGTGGGGCACGTGGCCTACGGACAAACAGAATGATTAGGAACCAAAGTAGACCCGAAAATCCTTTCATTTCACCCCCGTGACAACTCGGGTAAGACGAACACGAGAGGTACTTACTTGGAGGTGGAGAGTTTTGGTAAATTGATTACCGCTGGGAGGGAGGCGAAGATTGTGTCTGTCGCTGGTTGGTCAAAGAGGGCAGGGGACAAGGGCGCAGTCGTACCACTCCCCTCTGTGCCATCTACGGCGCAGATTTAGCCGCCGCCTGGCGGGCTGCCAGTCTCGCCTCGGCGAACGCCTTCGCCTCCTCCCGCATGAAGTGGGTCGCCATCGCCGCCACGCCCTCCATCACGGTGGCCATGGAAGAGAGGGTGTCACTGTAAGGGGTAAACAAGGAAAAAACCAAGCGAACCCGGGGATAAGTACCCGGGAGTAACAGAGAGACCCTCTACCCAGTATCCCTAATAAACATGACACACGAGTAAGGTACTCACGCTAGCTGTACACCCGACATCTCGTGGTAGGAGTTGGTTAGGGCGTTGAGGCAGTCCCTTATCAACGAGGCGGCTGCCCCCGTGGAGATGGTGTGGGCCAACTCTAGACGGGTAGCAGACTCCGCCTGTCGCAACTTGCCATCTGGCTCCTTCAGCTGATAGGGGACCGGGGGCTCCTTCTCCGTCTTCCACAGGCACTCCCTCAAGCCCGGGGGGGCCCGGGAATGAGGGAGGATGACGGGGAAAGACGGAGGAGGGGGCTTCCTGGGCGCGTTGTTTCTCTGGTGGTCCAGGGACTTAAGGAGAAGGGCTGGAATGTCCAGGTCCCCTTCGCCCTTATCCCCCGGGAAGTACGCGTCCGGGGAAAGGAGGAGCGCCGTGTTACCGTGGGAGCGGTCAATCCTCCAAGCCCCGGACAAGTGTAGCTGGCTGTACTCCACCAGAAAACCCATCGCGTCCAGGGTCGCCGCAGAGGCGGGGGAAAAAGAGCTGGTTTCGTAGCGACAGCCGGAGGCTGCGCGACGGACGCCCCAGGAAAAGCGTGAGGAATAAGGGCGTGGAAGATCTTAACTATCTTCCTCGACGAGGGGCTGTCCCCCCCCCGCTTACCCTTGCGGGATTTGCAGGCGGGCGAAGGAGAGCTCCCCGACGACGAAGAAGAGGAAGAGGACGACGAAGAAGAGGTGGAAGGAGAACGGCGACGAGCACGGGACTTCCTGGAGTGGCGGGACCTCTTAGCTGAACGCTTGCGTCCTCTAGAGAGGCCTGAGGAGCCAGCTCTAGCAGGAGGCGAAGCTGGGGGTTCCCTGCTGGGCCCTTGTACCGGTGAGGTAGTCGGGAGAACCAGCGCGACAGACTCGCTCGTTTCCCGGGGGGCTAAGCCCCGAGAAGGAGTCGTAGTACCGTCTAGGGAAGGAGGCTCAATCTCTCGGGCCTCAGGAGGTTCTAGCCCCTGAGACTCCGAGAGACAGGAAGAAGGGTAACGGGTCCTGAATAAACCCAGGTCCGATCCCAAAATCGGGTCCACCCACGCCAAAGAAGAACCGTCTCGTTTGTGGGCCATTCTCCTAGCCCTCGTCCACGCCATACGAAGAGAAGCAAGGGCAGGGAGCTTGGAGCGGGCAGAAGGGGAGGTAACCTGACACAACTCAGCCCAGGGGCGGCACACACCACACACCAAAGGGTCGTAACCCAAGGGAGTGAAGCAGGGTGTGTGAGGCGAACAGTGCAGGTGTCCGTCAGGCGAGACCCGCACGGTACATCTTGAAGCAGCACAAAGGGCACGAGTAGGCTGAGGGAGAAAAGAATACACAAACATGGGTTAACACGTGCAAACACTGGAACACAGAATACACGAAACCCATCCTCCCCGAAGGAAAGAAGCGCGGGACACGCCCACTGTACCTGGGGACCAGGACACGATCCCCCACACTCGCGCAGCCGCCCAGGGAAAAACCCCGTAAAACCAAAACAGCCCGCCACATGGAGCGGGTAAATAAGGGCCCCCCGGACAGAATGATCCAGAAGGAGGGGTAGGAGGGGACCCGATAGCCTGAGAAGAAACACTCCAGGCTGAAAATAATGGAAAAACCCCAAAAATAAAATAAAAAACCCCCGCCCGGGAGAGGAAGAGAGAACCAGGGCACAATTCTCACTCCCCCTTACCGAGAGGGGACACATAATAATCAGGGAAGGCAAGAGGAAGGGCTGCAAAGACCCCATGTGCTCACCACGTGGGGCGGTGAAGTCCCACGTGGCGCCCACTAACTTCGCTAAAAACCCCAGAAACCCCGATAAAATACACACGAAGCATGTACTAGTGGCAGGAGGAAAGGTGAAAGGGGGGGAAAGACGGAGAAAAACTCCGAAAAAAGGGGCTGAAAAGCCCCCCTTCGCTAAGGAAAAGAGAACTCAGTCCTAACGAAGAAAAAAAACCCATAAACACCTAAAACTCTCCTAGAAAACACACACGATACATCTGCAAAGCAGGCTAGCCACTAGAACACAAAAGAAAATATTAGCAGGAACACGTGACACAATACCATAGCGTAGCAGCGAGGAGCGTAGATGTTGACTGAGACGTGTTCCGCGACAGAGTGGGCGAGCGGTATTCAGCGGAGGAGGGGCTTAATACCTCACCGCGCCACCACCAGGTGGCTCCACTATCAGTACAGCACCAGATTTGAATTTTATTTACTTCTGATGAACGTCACGGAATTGACCCTTCCAACCCAGATTATGCCTATACGGGGCCTGGGCTTGTGAAGGGGCCTATTCTATAGCAATCCAGCTGTGCTGGTTTCACTATACCAATAATGGATATTTTATGTGCCCAAAATTGAATTGTGCATGGATCTTCTGTACCCGTTTATGTCCCAAATTCAGGCTTAAAACACCCGAAAATTTGATATTTTTGGGACCCAGAAGTGATCTGTACATGCCTACTCAATGTTAGAATATTTTCAAAATACAGGCACAAAAACAAGTTGAATATCGATGTTTTAGGTGCCCAAAATCGATATGTGCATGCATCTTCAGTACCCGTTTATATCTCAAATTCAGGCTTAAAACACCTGAAAATTCGACATTTTTGGTTTCCGGAAGCGATCTGTACATGCCTACTCAGTGTAAGAATATTTTAAAAATACAGGCCTAAAACATGCTGAAAATTGATATTTCAGGTGCCCAAAGTCGATATGTGCATTCATCTTCAGTACCCATTTATATCTCAAATTCAGGCTCAAAATACCCGAAAATTCGATATTTTTGGGTCCAAGAAGCGATCTGTACATGCCTACTCCGTGTTAGAGTATTTTCAAATTTAGGCCCAAAACATGCTGAAAATCGATATTTTAGGTGTCCAAAGTCGATATGTGAATGCATCTTCAGTACCCGTTAATATCTCAAATTCAGGCTCAAAACACCCGAAAATTCGATATTTTTGGGTCCCAGGAGAGTTCTGTACATGCCTACTCACTAATAGAATTATTTCAAAATACAGGCCCAAAACATGTTTAAAATCGATATTTTAGGTGCCCAAAGTTGATATGTGCATGCATCTTCTGTATCCGTTTATGTCCCAAATTCAGGCTTAAAACACCCTAAAATTCGATATTTTTGGGTCCCGGAAGCGATCTATATATGCCTACTCAGAAAAAGAATGTTCTCAAAATATAAGCCCAAAACATGCTGAAAATCTATATTTTATGTGCCCAAAGTCGATATGTGCATGTATCTTCTGTACCCGTTTATATCTCAAATTCAGGCTCAAAACACCCGGAAATTCGATATTTTTGGGTCCTAGAAGCTATCTGTACACGCCTACTCAGTGTTAGAATATTTTCATAATACACGCCAAAAACATTCAGGAAATCAATATTTTAGGTTCCCAAAGTTAATATGTGCATGCATTTTCTGTACCCATTTCTATCCCATATTCGTGCTCAAAACATCCAAAAAATCGATATTTTTGGGCCCCAGTAGCTATCTGTACATGCCTACTCCGTGTTAGAGTATTTTCAAATTACAGACCAAAAACATGCTGAAAATCGATATTTTAGGTACCCAAAGTCGATATGTGCATGCATCATCAGTACACGTTTATATCTCAAATTCAGGCTCAAAACATCCAAAAAAAACGATATTTTTGGGTCTAAGAAGCGATTTGTACATGCCTACTCAGTAATAGAATATTTTTAAGATTCAGGCCGAAAACATGCTGAAAATCGATATTTTAGGTGCCCAAAATCGATATGTGCATGCATCTTCTGTACCCGTTTATGTCCCAAATTCAGGCTCAAAACACCCTAAAATTCGATATTTTTGGGTCCAAAAAGCGATCTGTACACGCCTACTCAGTGCTAGAATATTTTCAAAATATAGGCCCAAAACATGCTAAATATTGATATTTTGGGTGCACAAAGTCTATATATGCATGCATCTTTTGTAGCCGTTTATATCTCAAATTCAGGCTCAAAACACCCAAAAACTTGATATTTTTGGGTCCCAGAAGCGATCTGTACATGCCTACTCAATGTTAGAATATTTTCAAAACACAGGCACAAAAACAAGTTGAAAATGGATATTTTATGTGCCCAAAATTGAATTGTGCATGGATCTTCTGTACCCGTTTATGTCCCAAATTCAGGCTTAAAACACCCGAAAATTAGATATTTTTGGGACCCAGAAGCGATCTGTACATGCCTACTCAATGTTAGAATAATTTTAAAATACAGGCACAAAAACAAGTTGAATATCGATGTTTTAGGTGCCCAAAATCGATATGTGCATGCATCCTCAGTACCCGTTTATATCTCAAATTCAGGCTCAAAACACCCGAATATTCGAATTTATTTTGGCCCAGACGTGATCTGTACATGCCTACTCAGTGCTAGAATATTTACAAAATATAAGCCCAAAACATGCTGAAAATCGATATATTAGGTGCCCAAAGTCGATATGTGCATGCATTTTCTGTACCTGTTTATATCTCAAATTCAGGCTCAAAACACCCGAATATTCGATTTTATTGGCGTCCAGAAGGGATCATTACATGCCTACTCAGTGACAGAAAATTTTCAAATGACAGACCCAAAACATGCTGAAAATCGATATTTTAGGTGCCCAAAGTCAAAATATGTGTGTATCTTCATTACCCGTTTATATCTCAAATTCAGGCTCAAAACACCCGAAAATTCGATATTTTTGGGTCCCAGAAGCGATCTGTACATACCTACTCAGTGCTTGAATATTTTCAAAATATAGGCCCAAAACATGCTGAAAATCGATATTTTAGGTGCCCAAAGTCGATATGTGCATGCATCTTCTGTACCCGTTTATATCTCAAATTCAGGCTCAAAACACCCTAAAATTCGATAATTTTGGGTCCCAGAAGCGATGTGTACATGCGTACTCAATGTTAGAATATTTTCAAAACACAGGCACAAAAACAAGTTGAAAATCGATATTTTAGGTGCCAAAATCGATATGTGCATGCATCTTCAGTACCCGTTTATATCTCAAATTCTGGCTCAAAACACCCGAAAATTCGATATTTTTGGTTCCCGGAAGCGATCTGTACATGCCTACTCCGTGTTAGAGTATTTTCAAAATACAGGCCTAAAACATGCTGAAAATCGATATTTTAGGTGCCCAAAGTCAATATGTGTATGCATCTTCTGTACCCGTGTATATCTCAAATTCAGGCTGAAAACACCCGAAAATTCAAATTTTTTGGTTCCCAGAAGCGATCTGTACGTGCCTACTCCGTTTTAGAGTATTTTCAAAATACAGACCCAAAACATGCTGAAAATCGATATTTTAAGTGCCCAAAGTCAAAATTTGCATGCATCTTCAGTACACGTTTATATCTCAAATTCAGGCTCAAAACATCCAAAAAATCGATATTATTGGGTCCAAGAAGCGATTTGTACATGCCTACTCAGTAATATAATATTTTTAAGATTCAGGCCTAAAACATGCTGAAAATCGATATTTTAGGTGCCCAAAATCGATATGTGCATGCATCTTCAGTACACGTTTATATCCCAAATTCAGGCTCAAAACACCCTAAAATTCGATATTTTTGGGTCCAAAAAGCGATCTGTACATGCCTACTCAGTGCTAGAATATTTTCAAAATATAGGCCCAAAATATGCTAAATATGGATATTTTTGTTGCACAAAGTCTATATAGGCATGCATCTTTTGTAGCCGTTTATATCTCAAATTCAGGCTCAAAACACCCAAAAATTCGATATTTTTGGGTCCCAGAAGCGATCTGTACATGCCTACTCAATGTTAAAATATTTTCAAAATACAGGCAGAAAAACAAGTTAAAATCGATATTTTAGGTGCCCAAGTCAAAATGTGCTTGCATTTTCTGTACCCATTTACATCCCAAATTCAGGCTTAAAACACCCAAAAAATCGATGTTTTTGGGTCCCAGAAGCGATATGTACATGCCTACTCCGTGTTAGAGTATTTTCATAATACAGGCCCAAAACATGCTGAAAATCGATATTTTAGGTGCCCAAAGTCAATATGTGTATGAATCTTCTGTACCCGTTTATATCTCAAATTCAGGCTCAAAACACCCTAAAATTCGATAATTTTGGGTCCCAGAAGCGATGTGTACATGCGTACTCAATGTTAGAATATTTTCAAAACACAGGCACAAAAACAAGTTGAAAATCGATATTTTAGGTGCCAAAATCGATATGTGCATGCATCTTCAGTACCCGTTTATATCTCAAATTCAGGCTCAAAACACCCGAATATTCGAATTTATTTTGGCCCAGACGTGATCTGTACATGCCTACTCAGTGCTAGAATATTTACAAAATATAAGCCCAAAACATGCTGAAAATCGATATATTAGGTGCCCAAAGTCGATATGTGCATGCATTTTCTGTACCTGTTTATATCTCAAATTCAGGCTCAAAACACCCGAATATTCGATTTTATTGGCGTCCAGAAGGGATCATTACATGCCTACTCAGTGACAGAAAATTTTCAAATGACAGACCCAAAACATGCTGAAAATCGATATTTTAGGTGCCCAAAGTCAAAATATGTGTGTATCTTCATTACCCGTTTATATCTCAAATTCAGGCTCAAAACACCCGAAAATTCGATATTTTTGGGTCCCAGAAGCGATCTGTACATACCTACTCAGTGCTTGAATATTTTCAAAATATAGGCCCAAAACATGCTGAAAATCGATATTTTAGGTGCCCAAAGTCGATATGTGCATGCATCTTCTGTACCCGTTTATATCTCAAATTCAGGCTCAAAACACCCTAAAATTCGATAATTTTGGGTCCCAGAAGCGATGTGTACATGCGTACTCAATGTTAGAATATTTTCAAAACACAGGCACAAAAACAAGTTGAAAATCGATATTTTAGGTGCCAAAATCGATATGTGCATGCATCTTCAGTACCCGTTTATATCTCAAATTCTGGCTCAAAACACCCGATAATTCGATATTTTTGGTTCCCGGAAGCGATCTGTACATGCCTACTCCGTGTTAGAGTATTTTCAAAATACAGGCCTAAAACATGCTGAAAATCGATATTTTAGGTGCCCAAAGTCAATATGTGTATGCATCTTCTGTACCCGTGTATATCTCAAATTCAGGCTGAAAACACCCGAAAATTCAAATTTTTTGGTTCCCAGAAGCGATCTGTACGTGCCTACTCCGTTTTAGAGTATTTTCAAAATACAGACCCAAAACATGCTGAAAATCGATATTTTAAGTGCCCAAAGTCAAAATTTGCATGCATCTTCAGTACACGTTTATATCTCAAATTCAGGCTCAAAACATTCAAAAAATCGATATTATTGGGTCCAAGAAGCGATTTGTACATGCCTACTCAGTAATATAATATTTTTAAGATTCAGGCCTAAAACATGCTGAAAATCGATATTTTAGGTGCCCAAAATCGATATGTGCATGCATCTTCAGTACACGTTTATGTCCCAAATTCAGGCTCAAAACACCCTAAAATTCGATATTTTTGGGTCCAAAAAGCGATCTGTACATGCCTACTCAGTGCTAGAATATTTTCAAAATATAGGCCCAAAATATGCTAAATATGGATATTTTTGGTGCACAAAGTCTATATAGGCATGCATCTTTTGTAGCCGTTTATATCTCAAATTCAGGCTCAAAACACCCAAAAATTCGATATTTTTGGGTCCCAGAAGCGATCTGTACATGCCTACTCAATGTTAAAATATTTTCAAAATACAGGCAGAAAAACAAGTTAAAATCGATATTTTAGGTGCCCAAGTCAAAATGTGCTTGCATTTTCTGTACCCATTTACATCCCAAATTCAGGCTTAAAACACCCAAAAAATCGATGTTTTTGGGTCCCAGAAGCGATATGTACATGCCTACTCCGTGTTAGAGTATTTTCATAATACAGGCTAAAAACATGCTGAAAATCGATATTTTAGGTGCCCAAAGTCAATATGTGTATGAATCTTCTGTACCCGTTTATATCTCAAATTCAGGCTCAAAACACCCTAAAATTCGATAATTTTGGGTCCCAGAAGCGATGTGTACATGCGTACTCAATGTTAGAATATTTTCAAAACACAGGCACAAAAACAAGTTGAAAATCGATATTTTAGGTGCCAAAATCGATATGTGCATGCATCTTCAGTACCCGTTTATATCTCAAATTCTGGCTCAAAACACCCGAAAATTCGATATTTTTGGTTCCCGGAAGCGATCTGTACATGCCTACTCTGTGTTAGAGTATTTTCAAAATACAGGCCTAAAACATGCTGAAAATCGATATTTTAGGTGCCCAAAGTCAATATGTGTATGCATCTTCTGTGCCCGTGTATATCTCAAATTCAGGCTGAAAACACCCGAAAATTCAAATTTTTTGGTTCCCAGAAGCGATCTGTACATGCCTACTCCGTTTCAGAGTATTTTCAAAATACAGACCCAAAACATGCTGAAAATCGATATTTTAAGTGCCCAAAGTCAAAATGTGCATGCATCTTCAGTACACGTTTATATCTCAAATTCAGGCTCAAAACATCCAAAAAATCGATATTTTTGGGTCCAAGAAGCGATTTGTACATGCCTACTCAGTAATAGAATATTTTTAAGATTCAGGCCTAAAACATGCTGAAAATCGATATTTTAGGTGCCCAAAATCGATATGTGCATGCATCTTCAGTACACGTTTATGTCCCAAATTCAGGCTCAAAACACCCTAAAATTCGATATTTTTGGGTCCAAAAAGCGATCTGTACATGCCTACTCAGTGCTAGAATATTTTCAAAATATAGGCCCAAAATATGCTAAATATGGATATTTTTGGTGCACAAAGTCTATATAGACATGCATCTTTTGTAGCCGTTTATATCTCAAATTCAGGCTCAAAACACCCAAAAATTCGATATTTTTGGGTCCCAGAAGCGATCTGTACATGCCTACTCAATGTTAAAATATTTTCAAAATACAGGCAGAAAAACAAGTTAAAATCGATATTTTAGGTGCCCAAGTCAAAATGTGCTTGCATTTTCTGTACCCATTTACATCCCAAATTCAGGCTTAAAACACCCAAAAAATCGATGTTTTTGGGTCCCAGAAGCGATATGTACATGCCTACTCCGTGTTAGAGTATTTTCATAATACAGGCCCAAAACATGCTGAAAATCGATATTTTAGGTGCCCAAAGTCAATATGTGTATGCATCTTCTGTACACGTTTATATCCCAAATTCAGACTCAAAACACCCGAAACTTCGATATTTTTGGGTCCCAGAAGCGATCTGTACATGCCTACTCCGTATTAGAGTATTTTCATAATACAGGCCTAAAACATGCTGAAAATCGATATTTTAGGTGCCCAAAGTCAATATGTGCATGCATCTTCAGTACCCGTTTATATCTCAAATTCAGGCTCAAAACACCCGAAAATTCGATATTTTTGGGTCCCAGATGCGATCTGTACATGCCTACTCAATGTTAGAATATCTTCAAAACACAGGCACAAAAAAAAGTTGAAAATAGATATTTTATGTGCCCAAAATTGATATGTGCATGGATCTTCTGTACCCGTTTATGTCCCAAATTCAGGCTTAAAACACCCGAAAATTAGATATTTTTGGGAACCAGAAGCGATCTGTACATGCCTACTCAATGTTAGAATATTTTCAAAATACAGGCACAAAAACAAGTTGAATATCGATGTTTTAGGTGCCCAAAATCGATATGTGCATGCATCTTCAGTACCCGTTTATATCTCAAATTCTGGCTCAAAACACCCGAAAATTCGATATTTTTGGGTCCCAGAAGGGATATGTACTTGCCTATTCCGTGTTAAAGTATTTTCAAAATACAAGCCCAAAAAATGCTGAAAATCGATATTTTAGGTGCCCAAAGACAATATGTGAATGCATTTTCAGTACCCGTTTATATCTCAAATTCAGGCTTAAAACACCTGAAAATTCGATATTTTTTGCTTCCGGAAGCGATCTGTACATGCCTACTCCGTGTTAGAGTGTTATCAAAATACAGACCCAAAACATGCTGAAAATTGATATTTCAGGGGCCCAAAGTCGATATGTGCATGCATCTTCAGTACCCGTTTATATCTCAAATTCAGGCTCAAAACACCTGAAAATTCGATATTTTTGGGTCCCAGAAGCGATCTGTACATGCCTACTCCGTGTTAGAATATTTTTATAATACAGGCCCAAAACATGCTGAAAATCGATATTTTAGGTGCCCAAAGTCAATATATGTATGTATCTTCAGTACCCGTTTATATCTCAAATTCAGGATCAAAACACCCAAAAATTCAATATTTTTGGGTCCCTTAAGCGATCTGTACATGCCTACTCAGTAACAGAATATTTTCAAAATACAAGTCAAAATATGCTGAAAATCGATATTTTAGGTGCCCAAAGTCAATATATGTATGTATCTTCAGTACCCGTTTATATCTCAAATTCAGGCTCAAAACACCCGAAAATTCCATTTTTTTGGGTCCCAGAAGCGATCTGTACATGCCTACTCAATGTTAGAATACTTTCAAAACACAGGCAGAAAAACAAGTTGAAAATCAATATTTTAGATGTCCAAAATCGATATGTGCATGCATCTTCTGTACCCGTTTATATCTCAAATTCAGGCTCAAAGCACCCGAAAATTCCATTTTTTTGGGTCCCAGAAGCGATCTGTACATGCCTACTCAATGTTAGAATACTTTCAAAACACAGGCAGAAAAACAAGTTGAAAATCAATATTTTAGATGTCCAAAATCGATATGTGCATGCATCTTCTGTGCCCGTTTATATCCCAAATTCAGGCTCAAAACACATGAAAATTCGAAATTTTTTGGTCCAAAAAGCAATCTGTACAAGCCTACGCAGTTCTTGATTATTTTCAAAATATAGGCCCAAAACATGCTGAAAATCGATATTTTAGGTGCCTAAAATCGATATGTGCATGCATCTTCTGTACCCGTTTATATCTCAAATTCAGGCTTAAAACACCCGAAAATTCGATATTTTTGGGTCCCGGAAGCGATGTCTACATGCCTACTCAATGTTAGAATATTTTCAAAACACAGGCACAACAACAAGTTGAAAATCGATATTTTTGTTGCCCAAAATCGATATGTGCATGCATCTTCAGTACCCATTTATATATCAAATTCTGGCTCAAAACACCCGAAAATTCGATATTTTTGGGTGTTAGAAGGGATCTGTACATGCCTACTCCATTGTAAAGTATTTTCAATATACAGGCCCAAAACATGTTGAAAATCGATATTTTAGGTACCCAAAGTCAATATGTGAATGTATCTTCTGTACCCGTTTATATCTCAAATTCAGGCTTAAAACACCCGAAATTTCGATATTTTTGGTTCCCAGAAGCGATCTGTACATGCCTACTCCGTGTTAGAGTATTTTCAAAATACAGGCCTAAAACATGCTGAATTTCGGTATTTTAGGTGCCCAAAGTCAATATGTGTATGCATCTTCTGTACCTGTGTATATTTAAATTTCAGGCTCAAAATACCCGAAAAATTCGATATTTTTGGGTCCCTGAGGCAATCTGTACATGCCTACTCCGTGTTAGAGTATTTTCAAAAAACAGGCCCAAAACATGCTGAAAATCGATATTTCAGGTGCCCAAAGTCGATATGTGCATGCATCTTCAGTACCCGTTTATATCTCAAATTCAGGCTCAAAACACCCGAAAATTCGATATTTTTGGGTCCCAGAAGCGATCTTTACATGCCTAATCATTGCTAGAATTTTCTCAAAATACAGACCCAAACATGCTGAAAATCGATATTTTAGGTGCCCAAAGTCAATATGTGCATGCATCTTCAGTACTCGTTTATATCTCAAATTCAGGCTTAAAACACCCGAAAATTCGATATTTTTGGGTCCCAGAAGCGATCTGTACATGCCTACTCAGTACTAGAATGTTTTCAAAATATAGGCCCAAAAACATGCAGAAAATCGATATTTTAGGTGCCCAAAGTCAATATGTGTATGCATCTTCTGTATCCGTGTATATCTCAAATTCAGGCTTAAAACACCCGAAAAATTCGATATTTTTGGGTCCCAAAGGCAATCTGTACATGCCTACTCCGTGTTAAAGTATTTTCACAATACAGGCCCAAAACATGCTGAAAATTGATATTTCAGGTGACCGAAGTCGATATGTGCATGCATCTTCTGTACCCGTTTATATCCCAAGTTCAGGCTCAAAACACACGAAAATTCGACATTTTTGGGTCCAAAAAGCAATCTGTACAAGCCTACGCAGTTCTTGAATATTTTCAAAATATAGGCCCAAAACATGCTGAAAATCGATATTTTAGGTGCCTAAAATCGATATGTGCATGCATCTTCTGTACCCGTTTATATCTCAAATTCAGGCTTAAAACACCCGAAAATTCGATATTTTTGGGTCCCGGAAGCGATGTGTACATGCCTACTCAATGTTAGAATATTTTCAAAACACAGGCACAACAACAAGTTGAAAATCGATATTTTTGGTGACCAAAATCGATATGTGCATGCATCTTCAGTACCCGTTTATATCTCAAATTCAGGCTCAAAGCACCCGAAAATTCCATTTTTTGGGGTCCCAGAAGCGATCTGTACATGCCTACTCAGTAATAGGATATTTTCAAAATACAGGCCTAAAACATGCTGAATTTCGGTATTTTAGGTGCCCAAAGTCAATATGTGAATGCATTTTCAGTACCCGTTTATATCTCAAATTCAGGCTTAAAACACCTGAAAATTCGATATTTTTTGTTTCCGGAAGCGATCTGTACATGCCTACTCCGTGTTAGAGTGTTATCAAAATACAGACCCAAAACATGCTGAAAATTGATATTTCAGGGGCCCAAAGTCGATATGTGCATGCATCTTCAGTACCCGTTTATATCTCAAATTCAGGCTCAAAACACCTGAAAATTCGATATTTTTGGGTCCCAGAAGCGATCTGTACATGCCTACTCCGTGTTAGAATATTTTTATAATACAGGCCCAAAACATGCTGAAAATCGATATTTTAGGTGCCCAAAGTCAATATATGTATGTATCTTCAGTACCCGTTTATATCTCAAATTCAGGATCAAAACACCCAAAAATTCAATATTTTTGGGTCCCTTAAGCGATCTGTACATGCCTACTCAGTAACAGAATATTTTCAAAATACAAGTCAAAATATGCTGAAAAACGATATTTTAGGTGCCCAAAGTCGATATGTGCATGCATCTTCTGTACACGTTTATATCTCAAATTCAGGCTCAAAACACCCGAAAATTCCATTTTTTTGGGTCCCAGAAGCGATCTGTACATGCCTACTCAATGTTAGAATACTTTCAAAACACAGGCAGAAAAACAAGTTAAAAATCAATATTTTAGATGTCCAAAATCGATATGTGCATGCATCTTCTGTACCCGTTTATATCTCAAATTCAGGCTCAAAGCACCCGAAAATTCCATTTATTTGGGTCCCAGAAGCGATCTGTACATGCCTACTCAATGTTAGAATACTTTCAAAACACAGGCAGAAAAACAAGTTGAAAATCAATATTTTAGATGTCCAAAATCGATATGTGCATGCATCTTCTGTGCCCGTTTATATCTCAAATTCTGGCTCAAAACACCCGAAAATTCGATATTTTTGGTTCCCGGAAGCGATCTGTACATGCCTACTCCGTGTTAGAGTATTTTCAAAATACAGGCCTAAAACATGCTGAAAATCGATATTTTAGGTGCCCAAAGTCAATATGTGTATGCATCTTCTGTACCCGTGTATATCTCAAATTCAGGCTGAAAACACCCGAAAATTCAAATTTTTTGGTTCCCAGAAGCGATCTGTACGTGCCTACTCCGTTTTAGAGTATTTTCAAAATACAGACCCAAAACATGCTGAAAATCGATATTTTAAGTGCCCAAAGTCAAAATTTGCATGCATCTTCAGTACACGTTTATATCTCAAATTCAGGCTCAAAACATTCAAAAAATCGATATTATTGGGTCCAAGAAGCGATTTGTACATGCCTACTCAGTAATATAATATTTTTAAGATTCAGGCCTAAAACATGCTGAAAATCGATATTTTAGGTGCCCAAAATCGATATGTGCATGCATCTTCAGTACACGTTTATGTCCCAAATTCAGGCTCAAAACACCCTAAAATTCGATATTTTTGGGTCCAAAAAGCGATCTGTACATGCCTACTCAGTGCTAGAATATTTTCAAAATATAGGCCCAAAATATGCTAAATATGGATATTTTTGTTGCACAAAGTCTATATAGGCATGCATCTTTTGTAGCCGTTTATATCTCAAATTCAGGCTCAAAACACCCAAAAATTCGATATTTTTGGGTCCCAGAAGCGATCTGTACATGCCTACTCAATGTTAAAATATTTTCAAAATACAGGCAGAAAAACAAGTTAAAATCGATATTTTAGGTGCCCAAGTCAAAATGTGCTTGCATTTTCTGTACCCGTTTATATCTCAAATTCAGGCTCAAAACACCCTAAAATTCGATAATTTTGGGTCCCAGAAGCGATGTGTACATGCGTACTCAATGTTAGAATATTTTCAAAACACAGGCACAAAAACAAGTTGAAAATCGATATTTTAGGTGCCAAAATCGATATGTGCATGCATCTTCAGTACCCGTTTATATCTCAAATTCTGGCTCAAAACACCCGAAAATTCGATATTTTTGGTTCCCGGAAGCGATCTGTACATGCCTACTCTGTGTTAGAGTATTTTCAAAATACAGGCCTAAAACATGCTGAAAATCGATATTTTAGGTGCCCAAAGTCAATATGTGTATGCATCTTCTGTGCCCGTGTATATCTCAAATTCAGGCTGAAAACACCCGAAAATTCAAATTTTTTGGTTCCCAGAAGCGATCTGTACATGCCTACTCCGTTTCAGAGTATTTTCAAAATACAGACCCAAAACATGCTGAAAATCGATATTTTAAGTGCCCAAAGTCAAAATGTGCATGCATCTTCAGTACACGTTTATATCTCAAATTCAGGCTCAAAACATCCAAAAAATCGATATTTTTGGGTCCAAGAAGCGATTTGTACATGCCTACTCAGTAATAGAATATTTTTAAGATTCAGGCCTAAAACATGCTGAAAATCGATATTTTAGGTGCCCAAAATCGATATGTGCATGCATCTTCAGTACACGTTTATGTCCCAAATTCAGGCTCAAAACACCCTAAAATTCGATATTTTTGGGTCCAAAAAGCGATCTGTACATGCCTACTCAGTGCTAGAATATTTTCAAAATATAGGCCCAAAATATGCTAAATATGGATATTTTTGGTGCACAAAGTCTATATAGACATGCATCTTTTGTAGCCGTTTATATCTCAAATTCAGGCTCAAAACACCCAAAAATTCGATATTTTTGGGTCCCAGAAGCGATCTGTACATGCCTACTCAATGTTAAAATATTTTCAAAATACAGGCAGAAAAACAAGTTAAAATCGATATTTTAGGTGCCCAAGTCAAAATGTGCTTGCATTTTCTGTACCCATTTACATCCCAAATTCAGGCTTAAAACACCCAAAAAATCGATGTTTTTGGGTCCCAGAAGCGATATGTACATGCCTACTCCGTGTTAGAGTATTTTCATAATACAGGCCCAAAACATGCTGAAAATCGATATTTTAGGTGCCCAAAGTCAATATGTGTATGCATCTTCTGTACACGTTTATATCCCAAATTCAGACTCAAAACACCCGAAACTTCGATATTTTTGGGTCCCAGAAGCGATCTGTACATGCCTACTCCGTATTAGAGTATTTTCATAATACAGGCCTAAAACATGCTGAAAATCGATATTTTAGGTGCCCAAAGTCAATATGTGCATGCATCTTCAGTACCCGTTTATATCTCAAATTCAGGCTCAAAACACCCGAAAATTCGATATTTTTGGGTCCCAGATGCGATCTGTACATGCCTACTCAATGTTAGAATATCTTCAAAACACAGGCACAAAAAAAAGTTGAAAATAGATATTTTATGTGCCCAAAATTGATATGTGCATGGATCTTCTGTACCCGTTTATGTCCCAAATTCAGGCTTAAAACACCCGAAAATTAGATATTTTTGGGAACCAGAAGCGATCTGTACATGCCTACTCAATGTTAGAATATTTTCAAAATACAGGCACAAAAACAAGTTGAATATCGATGTTTTAGGTGCCCAAAATCGATATGTGCATGCATCTTCAGTACCCGTTTATATCTCAAATTCTGGCTCAAAACACCCGAAAATTCGATATTTTTGGGTCCCAGAAGGGATATGTACTTGCCTATTCCGTGTTAAAGTATTTTCAAAATACAAGCCCAAAAAATGCTGAAAATCGATATTTTAGGTGCCCAAAGACAATATGTGAATGCATTTTCAGTACCCGTTTATATCTCAAATTCAGGCTTAAAACACCTGAAAATTCGATATTTTTTGCTTCCGGAAGCGATCTGTACATGCCTACTCCGTGTTAGAGTGTTATCAAAATACAGACCCAAAACATGCTGAAAATTGATATTTCAGGGGCCCAAAGTCGATATGTGCATGCATCTTCAGTACCCGTTTATATCTCAAATTCAGGCTCAAAACACCTGAAAATTCGATATTTTTGGGTCCCAGAAGCGATCTGTACATGCCTACTCCGTGTTAGAATATTTTTATAATACAGGCCCAAAACATGCTGAAAATCGATATTTTAGGTGCCCAAAGTCAATATATGTATGTATCTTCAGTACCCGTTTATATCTCAAATTCAGGATCAAAACACCCAAAAATTCAATATTTTTGGGTCCCTTAAGCGATCTGTACATGCCTACTCAGTAACAGAATATTTTCAAAATACAAGTCAAAATATGCTGAAAAACGATATTTTAGGTGCCCAAAGTCGATATGTGCATGCATCTTCAGTACACGTTTATATCTCAAATTCAGGCTCAAAACACCCGAAAATTCCATTTTTTTGGGTCCCAGAAGCGATCTGTACATGCCTACTCAATGTTAGAATACTTTCAAAACACAGGCAGAAAAACAAGTTGAAAATCAATATTTTAGATGTCCAAAATCGATATGTGCATGCATCTTCTGTACCCGTTTATATCTCAAATTCAGGCTCAAAGCACCCGAAAATTCCATTTTTTTGGGTCCCAGAAGCGATCTGTACATGCCTACTCAATGTTAGAATACTTTCAAAACACAGGCAGAAAAACAAGTTGAAAATCAATATTTTAGATGTCCAAAATCGATATGTGCATGCATCTTCTGTGCCCGTTTATATCCCAAATTCAGGCTCAAAACACATGAAAATTCGAAATTTTTTGGTCCAAAAAGCAATCTGTACAAGCCTACGCAGTTCTTGAATATTTTCAAAATATAGGCCCAAAACATGCTGAAAATCGATATTTTAGGTGCCTAAAATCGATATGTGCATGCATCTTCTGTACCCGTTTATATCTCAAATTCAGGCTTAAAACACCCGAAAATTCGATATTTTTGGGTCCCGGAAGCGATGTCTACATGCCTACTCAATGTTAGAATATTTTCAAAACACAGGCACAACAACAAGTTGAAAATCGATATTTTTGTTGCC
Source organism: Petrolisthes cinctipes (assembly GCA_033782935.1). NCBI lineage: Eukaryota > Metazoa > Arthropoda > Malacostraca > Decapoda > Porcellanidae > Petrolisthes > Petrolisthes cinctipes. The sequence continues at coordinate 5,776,788 of JAWQEG010000015.1, forward strand.
CAAAATCGATATGTGCATGCATCTTCAGTACCCATTTATATATCAAATTCTGGCTCAAAACACCCGAAAATTCGATATTTTTGGGTGTTAGAAGGGATCTGTACATGCCTACTCCATTGTAAAGTATTTTCAATATACAGGCCCAAAACATGTTGAAAATCGATATTTTAGGTACCCAAAGTCAATATGTGAATGTATCTTCTGTACCCGTTTATATCTCAAATTCAGGCTTAAAACACCCGAAATTTCGATATTTTTGGTTCCCAGAAGCGATCTGTACATGCCTACTCCGTGTTAGAGTATTTTCAAAATACAGGCCTAAAACATGCTGAATTTCGGTATTTTAGGTGCCCAAAGTCAATATGTGTATGCATCTTCTGTACCTGTGTATATTTAAATTTCAGGCTCAAAATACCCGAAAAATTCGATATTTTTGGGTCCCTGAGGCAATCTGTACATGCCTACTCCGTGTTAGAGTATTTTCAAAAAACAGGCCCAAAACATGCTGAAAATCGATATTTCAGGTGCCCAAAGTCGATATGTGCATGCATCTTCAGTACCCGTTTATATCTCAAATTCAGGCTCAAAACACCCGAAAATTCGATATTTTTGGGTCCCAGAAGCGATCTTTACATGCCTAATCATTGCTAGAATTTTCTCAAAATACAGACCCAAACATGCTGAAAATCGATATTTTAGGTGCCCAAAGTCAATATGTGCATGCATCTTCAGTACTCGTTTATATCTCAAATTCAGGCTTAAAACACCCGAAAATTCGATATTTTTGGGTCCCAGAAGCGATCTGTACATGCCTACTCAGTACTAGAATGTTTTCAAAATATAGGCCCAAAAACATGCAGAAAATCGATATTTTAGGTGCCCAAAGTCAATATGTGTATGCATCTTCTGTATCCGTGTATATCTCAAATTCAGGCTTAAAACACCCGAAAAATTCGATATTTTTGGGTCCCAAAGGCAATCTGTACATGCCTACTCCGTGTTAAAGTATTTTCACAATACAGGCCCAAAACATGCTGAAAATTGATATTTCAGGTGCCCGAAGTCGATATGTGCATGCATCTTCTGTACCCGTTTATATCCCAAGTTCAGGCTCAAAACACACGAAAATTCGACATTTTTGGGTCCAAAAAGCAATCTGTACAAGCCTACGCAGTTCTTGAATATTTTCAAAATATAGGCCCAAAACATGCTGAAAATCGATATTTTAGGTGCCTAAAATCGATATGTGCATGCATCTTCTGTACCCGTTTATATCTCAAATTCAGGCTTAAAACACCCGAAAATTCGATATTTTTGGGTCCCGGAAGCGATGTGTACATGCCTACTCAATGTTAGAATATTTTCAAAACACAGGCACAACAACAAGTTGAAAATCGATATTTTTGGTGACCAAAATCGATATGTGCATGCATCTTCAGTACCCGTTTATATCTCAAATTCAGGCTCAAAGCACCCGAAAATTCCATTTTTTGGGGTCCCAGAAGCGATCTGTACATGCCTACTCAGTAATAGGATATTTTCAAAATACAGGCCTAAAACATGCTGAATTTCGGTATTTTAGGTGCCCAAAGTCAATATGTGAATGCATTTTCAGTACCCGTTTATATCTCAAATTCAGGCTTAAAACACCTGAAAATTCGATATTTTTTGTTTCCGGAAGCGATCTGTACATGCCTACTCCGTGTTAGAGTGTTATCAAAATACAGACCCAAAACATGCTGAAAATTGATATTTCAGGGGCCCAAAGTCGATATGTGCATGCATCTTCAGTACCCGTTTATATCTCAAATTCAGGCTCAAAACACCTGAAAATTCGATATTTTTGGGTCCCAGAAGCGATCTGTACATGCCTACTCCGTGTTAGAATATTTTTATAATACAGGCCCAAAACATGCTGAAAATCGATATTTTAGGTGCCCAAAGTCAATATATGTATGTATCTTCAGTACCCGTTTATATCTCAAATTCAGGATCAAAACACCCAAAAATTCAATATTTTTGGGTCCCTTAAGCGATCTGTACATGCCTACTCAGTAACAGAATATTTTCAAAATACAAGTCAAAATATGCTGAAAAACGATATTTTAGGTGCCCAAAGTCGATATGTGCATGCATCTTCTGTACACGTTTATATCTCAAATTCAGGCTCAAAACACCCGAAAATTCCATTTTTTTGGGTCCCAGAAGCGATCTGTACATGCCTACTCAATGTTAGAATACTTTCAAAACACAGGCAGAAAAACAAGTTAAAAATCAATATTTTAGATGTCCAAAATCGATATGTGCATGCATCTTCTGTACCCGTTTATATCTCAAATTCAGGCTCAAAGCACCCGAAAATTCCATTTATTTGGGTCCCAGAAGCGATCTGTACATGCCTACTCAATGTTAGAATACTTTCAAAACACAGGCAGAAAAACAAGTTGAAAATCAATATTTTAGATGTCCAAAATCGATATGTGCATGCATCTTCTGTGCCCGTTTATATCCCAAATTCAGGCTCAAAACACATGAAAATTCGAAATTTTTTGGTCCAAAAAGCAATCTGTACAAGCCTACGCAGTTCTTGAATATTTTCAAAATATAGGCCCAAAACATGCTGAAAATCGATATTTTAGGTGCCTAAAATCGATATGTGCATGCATCTTCTGTACCCGTTTATATCTCAAATTCAGGCTTAAAACACCCGAAAATTCGATATTTTTGGGTCCCGGAAGCGATGTCTACATGCCTACTCAATGTTAGAATATTTTCAAAACACAGGCACAACAACAAGTTGAAAATCGATATTTTTGTTGCCCAAAATCGATATGTGCATGCATCTTCAGTACCCATTTATATATCAAATTCTGGCTCAAAACACCCGAAAATTCGATATTTTTGGGTGTTAGAAGGGATCTGTACATGCCTACTCCATTGTAAAGTATTTTCAATATACAGGCCCAAAACATGTTGAAAATCGATATTTTAGGTACCCAAAGTCAATATGTGAATGTATCTTCTGTACCCGTTTATATCTCAAATTCAGGCTTAAAACACCCGAAATTTCGATATTTTTGGTTCCCAGAAGCGATCTGTACATGCCTACTCCGTGTTAGAGTATTTTCAAAATACAGGCCTAAAACATGCTGAATTTCGGTATTTTAGGTGCCCAAAGTCAATATGTGTATGCATCTTCTGTACCTGTGTATATTTAAATTTCAGGCTCAAAATACCCGAAAAATTCGATATTTTTGGGTCCCTGAGGCAATCTGTACATGCCTACTCCGTGTTAGAGTATTTTCAAAAAACAGGCCCAAAACATGCTGAAAATCGATATTTCAGGTGCCCAAAGTCGATATGTGCATGCATCTTCAGTACCCGTTTATATCTCAAATTCAGGCTCAAAACACCCGAAAATTCGATATTTTGGGGTCCCAGAAGCGATCTTTACATGCCTAATCATTGCTAGAATTTTCTCAAAATACAGACCCAAACATGCTGAAAATCGATATTTTAGGTGCCCAAAGTCAATATGTGCATGCATCTTCAGTACTCGTTTATATCTCAAATTCAGGCTTAAAACACCCGAAAATTCGATATTTTTGGGTCCCAGAAGCGATCTGTACATGCCTACTCAGTACTAGAATGTTTTCAAAATATAGGCCCAAAAACATGCAGAAAATCGATATTTTAGGTGCCCAAAGTCAATATGTGTATGCATCTTCTGTATCCGTGTATATCTCAAATTCAGGCTTAAAACACCCGAAAAATTCGATATTTTTGGGTCCCAAAGGCAATCTGTACATGCCTACTCCGTGTTAAAGTATTTTCACAATACAGGCCCAAAACATGCTGAAAATTGATATTTCAGGTGCCCGAAGTCGATATGTGCATGCATCTTCTGTACCCGTTTATATCCCAAGTTCAGGCTCAAAACACACGAAAATTCGACATTTTTGGGTCCAAAAAGCAATCTGTACAAGCCTACGCAGTTCTTGAATATTTTCAAAATATAGGCCCAAAACATGCTGAAAATCGATATTTTAGGTGCCTAAAATCGATATGTGCATGCATCTTCTGTACCCGTTTATATCTCAAATTCAGGCTTAAAACACCCGAAAATTCGATATTTTTGGGTCCCGGAAGCGATGTGTACATGCCTACTCAATGTTAGAATATTTTCAAAACACAGGCACAACAACAAGTTGAAAATCGATATTTTTGGTGACCAAAATCGATATGTGCATGCATCTTCAGTACCCGTTTATATCTCAAATTCAGGCTCAAAGCACCCGAAAATTCCATTTTTTGGGGTCCCAGAAGCGATCTGTACATGCCTACTCAGTAATAGGATATTTTCAAAATACAGGCCTAAAACATGCTGAATTTCGGTATTTTAGGTGCCCAAAGTCAATATGTGAATGCATTTTCAGTACCCGTTTATATCTCAAATTCAGGCTTAAAACACCTGAAAATTCGATATTTTTTGTTTCCGGAAGCGATCTGTACATGCCTACTCCGTGTTAGAGTGTTATCAAAATACAGACCCAAAACATGCTGAAAATTGATATTTCAGGGGCCCAAAGTCGATATGTGCATGCATCTTCAGTACCCGTTTATATCTCAAATTCAGGCTCAAAACACCTGAAAATTCGATATTTTTGGGTCCCAGAAGCGATCTGTACATGCCTACTCCGTGTTAGAATATTTTTATAATACAGGCCCAAAACATGCTGAAAATCGATATTTTAGGTGCCCAAAGTCAATATATGTATGTATCTTCAGTACCCGTTTATATCTCAAATTCAGGATCAAAACACCCAAAAATTCAATATTTTTGGGTCCCTTAAGCGATCTGTACATGCCTACTCAGTAACAGAATATTTTCAAAATACAAGTCAAAATATGCTGAAAAACGATATTTTAGGTGCCCAAAGTCGATATGTGCATGCATCTTCTGTACACGTTTATATCTCAAATTCAGGCTCAAAACACCCGAAAATTCCATTTTTTTGGGTCCCAGAAGCGATCTGTACATGCCTACTCAATGTTAGAATACTTTCAAAACACAGGCAGAAAAACAAGTTAAAAATCAATATTTTAGATGTCCAAAATCGATATGTGCATGCATCTTCTGTACCCGTTTATATCTCAAATTCAGGCTCAAAGCACCCGAAAATTCCATTTATTTGGGTCCCAGAAGCGATCTGTACATGCCTACTCAATGTTAGAATACTTTCAAAACACAGGCAGAAAAACAAGTTGAAAATCAATATTTTAGATGTCCAAAATCGATATGTGCATGCATCTTCTGTGCCCGTTTATATCCCAAATTCAGGCTCAAAACACACGAAAATTCGAAATTTTTGGGTCCAAAAAGCAATCTGTACAAGCCTACGCAGTTCTTGAATATTTTCAAAATATAGGCCCAAAACATGCTGAAAATCGATATTTTAGGTGCCTAAAATCGATATGTGCATGCATCTTCTGTACCCGTTTATATCTCAAATTCAGGCTTAAAACACCCGAAAATTCGATATTTTTGGGTCCCGGAAGCAATGTGTACATGCCTACTCAATGTTAGAATATTTTCAAAACACAGGCACAACAACAAGTTGAAAATCGATATTTTTGTTGCCCAAAATCGATATGTGCATGCATCTTCAGTACCCATTTATATCTCTAATTCTGGCTCAAAACACCCGAAAATTCGATATTTTTGGGTCTTAGAAGGGATCTGTACATGCCTACTCCATTGTAAAGTATTTTCAAAATACAGGCCCAAAACATGTTGAAAATCGATATTTTAGGTACCCAAAGTCAATATGTGAATGCATCTTCTGTACCCGTTTATATCTCAAATTCAGGCTTAAAACACCCGAAATTTCGATATTTTTGGTTCCCAGAAGCGATCTGTACATGCCTACTCCGTGTTAGAGTATTTTAAAAATACAGGCCTAAAACATGCTGAATTTCGGTATTTTAGGTGCCCAAAGTCAATATGTGTATGCATCTTCTGTACCTGTGTATATTTAAAATTCAGGCTCAAAATACCCGAAAAATTCGATATTTTTGGGTCCCTGAGGCAATCTGTACATGCCTACTCCGTGTTAAAGTATTTTCAAAATACAGGCCCAAAACATGCTGAAAATCGATATTTCAGGTGACCAAAGTCGATATGTGCATGCATCTTCAGTACTCGTTTATATCTCAAATTCAGGCTTAAAACACCCGAAAATTCGATATTGTTGGGTCCCAGAAGCGATCTGTACATGCCTACTCAGTACTAGAATGTTTTAAAAATATAGGCCCAAAAACATGCAGAAAATCGATATTTTAGGTGCCCAAAGTCAATATGTGTATGCATCTTCTGTATCCGTGTATATCTCAAATTCAGGCTTAAAACACCCGAAAAATTCGATATTTTTGGGTCCCAAAGGCAATCTGTACATGCCTACTCCGTGTTAAAGTATTTTCAAAATACAGGCCCAAAACATGCTGAAAATTGATATTTCAGGTGCCCGAAGTCGATATGTGCATGCATCTTCAGTACACGTTTATATCTCAAATTCAGGCTCAAAACACCCAAAAATTCGATATTTTTGGGTCCCAGAAGCGATCTGTACATGCCTACTCAATGTTAGAATACTTTCAAAACACAGGCAGAAAAACAAGTTGAAAATAAATATTTTAGATGTCCAAAATCGATATGTGCATGCATCTTCTGTACCCGTTTATATCTCAAATTCAGGCTCAAAGCACCCGAAAATTCCATTTTTTGGGGTCCCAGAAGCGATTTGTACATGCCTACTCAGTATTAGGATATTTTCAAGATTCAGGCCGAAAACATGCTGAAAATCGATATTTTAGGTGCCCAAAGTCGATATGTGCATGCGTCTTCTGTACCCGTTTATATCCCAAGTTCAGGCTCAAAACACACGAAAATTCGACATTTTTGGGTCCAAAAAGCAATCTGTACAAGCCTACGCAGTTCTTGAATATTTTCAAAATATAGGCCCAAAACATGCTGAAAATCGATATTTTAGGTGCCTAAAATCGATATGTGCATGCATCTTCTGTACCCGTTTATATCTCAAATTCAGGCTTAAAACACCCGAAAATTCGATATTTTTTGGTCCCGGAAGCGATGTCTACATGCCTACTCAATGTTAGAATATTTTCAAAACACAGGCACAACAACAAGTTGAAAATCGATATTTTTGGTGACCAAAATCGATATGTGCATGCATCTTCAGTACCCGTTTATATCTCAAATTCTGGCTCCAAACACCCGAAAATTCGATATTTTTGGGTCTTAGAAGGGATCTGTACATGCCTACTCCGTGGTAAAGTATTTTCAAAATACAGGCAGAAAAACAAGTTGAAAATCAATATTTTAGATGTCCAAAATCGATATGTGCATGCATCTTCTGTACCCGTTTATATCTCAAATTCAGGCTCAAAGCACCCGAAAATTCCATTTTTTGGGGTCCCAGAAGCGATCTGTACATGCCTACTCAGTAATAGGATATTTTCAAGATCAGGCCGAAAACATGCTGAAAATCGATATTTTAGGTGCCCAAAGTCGATATGTGCATGCGTCTTCTGTACCCGTTTATATCCCAAATTCAGGCTCAAAACACACGAAAATTCGAAATTTTTGGGTCCAAAAAGCAATCTGTACAAGCCTACGCAGTCCTTGAATATTTTCAAAATATAGGCCCAAAACATGCTGAAAATCGATATTTTAGGTGCCTAAAATCGATATGTGCATGCATCTTCTGTACCCGTTTATATCTCAAATTCAGGCTTAAAACACCCGAAAATTCCATATTTTTGGGTCCCGGAAGCGATGTGTACATGCCTACTAAATGTTATAATATTTTCAAAACACAGGCACAACAACAAGTTGAAAATCGATATTTTTGTTGCCCAAAATCGATATGTGCATGCATCTTCAGTACCCGTTTATATCTCAAATTCAGGCTCAAAACACCCGAAAATTCGATATTTTTGGGTCCCAGAAGCGATCTTTACATGCCTAATCATTGCTAGAATTTTCTCAAAATACAGACCCAAACATGCTGAAAATCGATATTTTAGGTGCCCAAAGTCAATATGTGCATGCATCTTCAGTACTCGTTTATATCTCAAATTCAGGCTTAAAACACCCGAAAATTCGATATTTTTGGGTCCCAGAAGCGATCTGTACATGCCTACTCAGTACTAGAATGTTTTAAAAATATAGGCCCAAAAACATGCAGAAAATCGATATTTTAGGTGCCCAAAGTCAATATGTGTATGCATCTTCTGTATCCGTGTATATCTCAAATTCAGGCTTAAAACACCCGAAAAATTCGATATTTTTGGGTCCCAAAGGCAATCTGTACATGCCTACTCCGTGTTAGAGTATTTTCAAAATACAGGCCCAAAACATGCTGAAAATTGATTATTCAGGTGCCCGAAGTCGATATGTGCATGCATCTTCAGTACACGTTTATATCTCAAATTCAGGCTCAAAACACCCAAAAATTCGATATTTTTGGGTCCCAGAAGCGATCTGTACATGCCTACTCAATGTTAGAATACTTTCAAAACACAGGCAGAAAAACAAGTTGAAAAAAAATATTTTAGATGTCTAAAATCGATATGTGCATGCATCTTCTGTACCCGTTTATATCTCAAATTCAGGCTTAAAACACCCGAAAATTCGATATTTTTGTGTCCCGGAAGCGATGTGTACATGCCTACTCAATGTTAGAATATTTTCAAAACACAGGCACAACAACAAGTTGAAAATCGATATTTTTGGTGACCAAAATCGATATGTGCATGCATCTTCAGTACCCGTTTATATCTCAAATTCTGGCTCAAAACACCCGAAAATTCGATATTTTTGGGTCTTAGAAGGGATCTGTACATGCCTACTCCGTGGTAAAGTATTTTCAAAATACAGGCCTAAAACATGCTGAATTTCGGTATTTTAGGTGCCCAAAGTCAATATGTGTATGCATCTACTGTACCTGTGTATATTTAAAATTCAGGCTCAAAATACCCGAAAAATTCTATATTTTTGGGTCCCTGAGGCAATCTGTACATGCCTACTCCGTGTTAGAGTATTTTCAAAATACAGGCCCAAAACATGCTGAAAATCGATATTTCAGGTGCCCAAAGTCGATATGTGCATGCATCTTCAGTACCCGTTTACATCTCAAATTCAGGCTCAAAACACCCGAAAATTCGATATTTTTGGGTCCCAGAAGCGATCTTTACATGCCTAATCATTGCTAGAATTTTCTCAAAATACAGACCCAAACATGATGAAAATCGATATTTTAGGTGCCCAAAGTCAATATGTGTATGCATCTTCTGTATCCGTGTATATCTCAAATTCAGGCTTAAAACACCCGAAAAATTCGATATTTTTGGGTCCCAGAGGCAATCTGTACATGCCTACTCCGTGTTAGAGTATTTTCCAAATACAGGCCCAAAACATGCTGAAAATTGATATTTCAGGTGCCCGAAGTCGATATGTGCTTGCATCTTCAGTACACGTTTATATCTCAAATTCAGGCTCAAAACACCCAAAAATTCGATATTTTTGGGTCCCAGAAGCAATCTGTACATGCCTACTCAATGTTAGAATACTTTCAAAACACAGGCAGAAAAACAAGTTGAAAATCAATATTTTAGATGTCCAAAATCAATATGTGCATGCATCTTCTGTACCCGTTTATATCTCAAATTCAGGCTCAAAACACCCGAAAATTCCATTTTTTTGGGTCCCAGAAGCGATTTGTACATGCCTAATCAGTAATAGGATATTTTCATGATTCAGGCCGAAAACATGCTGAAAATCGATATTTTAGGTGCCCAAAGTCGATATGTGCATGCGTCTTCTGTACCCGTTTATATCCCAAATTCAGGCTCAAAACACACGAAAATTCGACATTTTTGGGTCCAAAAAGCAATCTGTACAAGCCTACGCAGTTCTTGAAAATTTTCAAAATATAGGCCCAAAACATGCTGAAAATCGATATTTTAGGTGCCTAAAATCGATATGTGCATGCATCTTCTTTACCCGTTTATATCTTAAATTCAGGCTTAAAACACCCGAAAGTTCGATATTTTTGGGTCTTAGAAGGGATCTGTACATGCCTACTCCGTGGTAAAGTATTTTCAAAATACATGCCCAAAACATGTTGAAAATCGATATTTTAGGTACCCAAAGTCAATATGTAAATGCATCTTCTGTACCCGTTTATATATCAAATTCAGGCTTAAAACACCCGAAAATTCGATATTTTTGGTTCCCAGAAGCGATTTGTACATGCCTACTCCGTGTTAGAGTGTTTTCAAAATACAGGCCTAAAACATGCTGAATTTCGGTATTTTAGGTGCACAAAGTCAATATGTGTATGCATCTTCTGTACCTGTGTATATTTAAAATTCAGGCTCAAAATACCCGAGAAATTCGATATTTTTGGGTCCCTGAGGCAATCTGTACATGCCTACTCCGTGTTAGAGTATTTTCAAAATACAGGCCCAAAACATGCTGAAAATCGATATTTCAGGTGCCCAAAGTCGATATGTGCTTGCATCTTCAGTAACCGTTTATATCTCAAATTCAGGCTCAAAACACCCAAAAAATTCGATATTTTTGGGTCCCAGAAGGGATCTGTACATGCCTACTCCGTGTTAAAGTATTTTCAAAATACAGGCCTAAAACATGCTGAAATTCGATATTTTAGGTGCCCAAAGTCAATATGTGTATGTATCTTCTGTACCCGTGTATATCTCAAATTCAGGCTCAAAACACCCGAAAATTTCGATATTTTTGGGTCCCAGAAGCGATCTGTACATGCCTAATCATTGCTAGAATTTTCTCAAAATACAGACCCAAACATGCTGAAAATCGATATTTTAGGTGCCCAAACTCAATATGTACATGCAACTTCAGTACTCGTTTATATCTCAAATTCAGACTCAAAACACCCGAAAATTCGATATTTTTGAGTCACAGAAGCGATCTGTACATGCCTACTCAGTAATAGAATATTTAAAAAAAAACACGCCCATAACATGCTGAAAATCGATATTTTAGGTGCCCAAAGTCGATATGTGCATGCATCTTCTTTACACGTTTATATCTCAAATTCAGACTTAAAACACCCGAATATTCGATTTTATTTTGGCTCAGAAGCGATCTGTACATGCCTACTTAGTGCTAGAATATTTTCAAAATACAGGCCCAAAACATGCTGAAAATCGATATTTTAGGTGCCCAAAGACGATATGTGCTTGCATCTTCAGTAACCGTTTATATCTCAAATTAATGGTCAAAACACCCGAAAACTCGATATTTTTGGGTCCCAGAAGCGATCTGTACTTGCCTACTCAGTAATAGAACATTTTCAAAACATAGGCCCAAAAACATGGAGAAAATCGATATTTTAGGTGCCCAAAGTCAATATGTGTATGCATATTCTGTATCCGTGTATATCTCAAATTCAGGTTTAAAACACCCGAAAAATTCGATATTTTTGGGTCCCATAGGCAATCTGTACATGCCTACTCCGTGTTAGAGTATTTTCAAAATACAGGCACAAAACATGCTGAAAATTGATATTTCAGGTGCCCGAAGTCGATATGTGCATGCATCTTCAGTACACGTTTATATCTTAAATTCAGGCTCAAAACACCCAAAAATTCGATATTTTTGGGTCCCAGAAGCGAAATGTACATGCCTAATCATTGCTAGAATTTTCTCAAATTACAGACCCAAACATGCTGAAAATCGATATTTTTTGTCCCAAAGTCAATATGTGCATGCATCTTCAGTACTCGTTTATATCTCAAATTCAGACTCAAAACACCCAAAAATTCGATATTTTTGAGTCCCAGAAGCTATCTGTAAATGCCTACACAGTAATAGAATATTTAAAAAAACACGCCCAAAACATGCTGAAAATCGATATTTTAGGTGCCCAAAGTCGATATGTGCATGCATCTTCTGTACGCGTTTATATCTCAAATTCTGGCTCAAAACACCCGAGTATTCGATTTTATTTTGGCCCAGAAGCGATCTGTACATGTCTACTTAGTGCTAGAATATTTTCAAAATACAGGCCCAAAACATGTTGAAAATCGATATTTTAGGTGCCCAAAGTCGATATGTGCTTGCATCTTCAGTAACCGTTTATATCTCAAATTCATGCTCAAAACACCCGAAAACTCGATATTTTTGGGTCCCAGAAGGGATCTGTACATGCCTACTCCGTGTTAAAGTATTTTCAAAATACAGGCCCAAAACATGTTAAAAATCGATATTTTAGGTACCCAAAGTCAATATGTGAATGCATCTTCTGTACCCGTTTATATCTCAAATTCAGCCTTAAAACACCCGAAAATTCGATATTTTTGGTTCCCCGAAACGATCTGTACATGCCTACTCCGTGTTAGAGTATTTTCAAAATACAGGCCTAAAACATGCTGAAATTCGATATTTTAGGTGCCCAAAGTCAATATGTGTATGCATCTTCTGTACCCATGTATATCTCAAATTCAGGCTCAAAAGACCCGAAAATTTCGATATTTTTGGGTCCCAGAAGCGATCTGTACATGCCTAATCATTGCTAGAATTTTCTCAAAATACAGACCCAAACATGCTGAAAATCGATATTTTAGGTGCCCAAAGACGATATGTGCTTGCATCTTCAGTAACCGTTTATATCTCAAATTAATGCTCAAAACACCCGAAAACTCGATATTTTTGGGCCCCAGAAGCGATCTGTACTTGCCTACTCAGTAATAGAACATTTTCAAAACATAGGCCCAAAAACATGCAGAAAATCGATATTTTAGGTGCCCAAAGTCAATATGTGTATGCATCTTCTGTATCCGTGTATATCTCAAATTCAGGCTTAAAACACCCGAAAAATTCGATATTTTTGGGTCCCAGAGGCAATCTGTACATGCCTACTCCGTGTTAGAGTATTTTCAAAATACAAGCCCAAAACATGCTGAAAATCGATATTTCAGGTGCCCGAAGTCGATATGTGCATGCATCTTCAGTACACGTTTATATCTCAAATTCAGGCTCAAAACACCCGAAAATTCGATATTTTTGAGTCCCAGAAGCTATCTGTAAATGCCTACGCAGTAATAGAATATTTAAAAAAACACGCCCAAAACATGCTGAAAATCGATATTTTAGGTGCCCAAAGTCGATATGTGCATGCATCTTCTGTACACGTTTATATCTCAAATTCTGGCTCAAAACACCCGAGTATTCGATTTTATTTTGGCCCAGAAGCGATCTGTACATGTCTACTTAGTGCTAGAATATTTTCAAAATACAAGCTTAAAACATGCTGAAAATCGATATTTTAGGTGCCCAAAGTCGATATGTGCTTGCATCTTCAGTAACCGTTTATATCTCAAATTCATGCTCAAAACACCCGAAAACTCGATATTTTTGGGTCCCAGAAGGGATCTGTACATGCCTACTCCGTGTTAAAGTATTTTCAAAATACAGGCCTAAAACATGCTGAAAATCGATATTTTAGGTGCCCAAAGTCAATATGTGTATGCATCTTCTGTACCCGTGTATATCTCAAATTCAGGCTCAAAACACCCGAAAATTTCGATATTTTTGTGTCCCAGAAGCGATCTGTACATGCCTAATCATTGCTAGAATTTTCTCATTTACAGACCCAAACATGCTGAAAATCGATATTTTAGGTGCCCAAAGTCAATATGTCCATGCATCTTCAGTACTCGTTTATATCTCAAATTCAGACTCAAAACACCCGAAAATTCGATATTTTTGAGTCACAGAAGCGATCTGTACATGCCTACGCAGTAATAGAATATTTTAAAAAACACGCCCATAACATGCTGAAAATCGATATTTTAGGTGCCCAAAGTCGATATGTGCATGCATCTTCTGTACCCGTTTATATCTCAAATTCAGGATCAAAATACCCGAAAATTTGATATTTTGGGGTTCCAGAGGCGATCTATTCATGCCTACTCAATGTTAGAATATTTTCAAAATACAGGCAGAAAAACAAGTTAAAAATCGATATTTTAGGTGCATAAGTCAATAAGTGCATGCATCTTCTGTACCCATTTACATCCCAAATTCAGGCTCAAAACACCCGAAAATTCGATATTTTTGGGTCCCAGAAGCGATCTGTACATGCCTACTTCGTGTTTGAGTATTTTCAAATTACAGGCCCAAAACATGCTCAAAATCGATATTTTAGGTGCAAAAAGTCGATATGTGCATGGATCTTCAGTACCCGTTTATATCTCAAATTCAGGTTTAAAACACCCGAAAATTCAACATTTTTGGGTCCCAGAAGCGATCTGTACATGCCTACTCCTAGTTAGAATGCTATCAAGATACAGACCCAAAACATGCTCAAAATCGATATTTTAGGTGCCCAAAAGTTGATATGTGCATGCATCTTAAGTACCCGTTTATATCTCAAATCCAGGGTCAAAACACCCGAAAATTCAATATTTTGAGGTCCCAGAAGCGATTTGTACATGCCTACTCCGTGTTAGAGTATTTTCAAAATACAGGCCCAAAACATGCTGAAATTCGATATTTTAGGTACCCAAAGTCGATATGTGCATGCATCTTCTGTACTCGTTTATATCTCAAATTCATACTTAAAACACCCGAAAATTCGATATTTTTGGGTCCCGAAAGCGATCTGTAAATGCCTACTCAGTGCTAGAATATTTTCAAAATATAGGCCCAAAACAAGCTGAAATTCGACCTATTAAGTGCAAAAATACGATATGTGCATGCATCTTCTGTACCCATTTAAATCCCAAATTCAAGCTCAAAACACCCAAAAATTCGATATTTTTGGGTTCCTGAAGCGATCTGTACATACCTACTCAGTACTAGAATATTTTCAAAATTTAAGCCGAAAGCATGCTAAAAATCGATATTTGTTGTTCAAAAAGTCATTCATGGGATGGTGGGTGTGTGGGTGTCAGTACAGTGCGTGGATAGTAAATATCAACAGTCAATCATGGGGTGTGTGGGTGTCATTATATTGATTTGTACTGTAAATATCAACAGTCATTCATGGGTTGGTTTGTGTTATTACAGTGCTTGGACTGTAAATATAAACAATCATTCATTAGGTGGTGGGTGTGTGGGTGTCATAAAAGTGTTTGGACTGTATATATCAACAGTCATTCATGGGGTGGTGATTGTTTGGGTGTCATTACAGTACATGAACTGTAAATATTAACAGTCATTCATGGGTGGTGGGTGTGTGGGTGTCATTACAGTGCTCAGACTGTAAATATTAACAGTCATTCATGGGGTGGTTAGTCTGTGGGTGTTAATACAATGCTTTGACTGAAAATATCAACAGTCATTTATGGGGTGGTGGGTGTCATTACAGTGCTTGGACTGTACATATCAACAGTCATTCATAGGGTTGTTGGTTGTCTGGGTGTCATTACAGTACTTAGAGTGTAAATATCAACCGTCATTAATGGGGTGGTGGGTGTCATTACAGTGCTTGTACTGTAAATATCAAGAGTCATAATGTGGTGGTTGGTGTGTGGGTTTCATTACAGTGCTTGGACTGTAAATATCAACAGTCATTTAAGGGGTGGTGGGTGTGTAGGTGTCATTACAGAGCTTGGACTGTATATATCAACAGTCATTCATGGGGTGGTGGGTGTCATTACAGTGCTTGGACTGTAAATATCAACAGTCATTCATGGGTTGATTGGTTTCAATACAGTGCTTGGACTGTAAATATCAACAGTCATTCATGAGGTGGTGGGCATGTGGGTGTCATTACAGTGCACGGACTGTAAATATTAACAGTCATTTATGGGGTGGTGGGTGTGTGGGGGTCATTACAGTGCTTGGACTATAGATATCAACAGTCATTCATGGGCTGGTGGGAGTGTGGGTGTCATTACATTGCTCGGACCGTAAATATCAACAGTCATTCATGGGGTGGTTAGTGTGTTGGTGTCATTACAGTGCTTGGACTGAAAATATCAAAAGTCATTCATGGGTGGTGGGTGTCAATACAGTGCTTGGACTGTATATATCAACAGTCATTCATGGGGTTGTGGGTGTGTGGGTGTCTTTACAGTGCTTGGACTGTAAATATCAATTGTCATTCATGGAGTGGCGGGTGAGTGGGGGTCATTACAGTGCTTGGACTGTAAATATCAACAAGCTCTGTTAATATTTTCAGTCCAAGCATTGTAATGGCACCCACACACCCACCACACTATAAATGACTGTTGATATTTACAGTCCAAGCACTGTAATGACATCCACACACCCACCAGCCAATGAATGACTGTTGGTATTTACAACCCGAGTGCTTGGACTGTATATATCAACAGTCATTCATGTGGTCATGGGTGTGTGGATGTCATTACAGTGCTTGGACTGTAAATATCAACAGTCATTCATGAGGTGGTGGGTGTGTGGATGTCATTACAGTGCTTTGATTGTAAATATCAACAGTCATTCATGGTTTTGTGGGTGTCATTGCAGTACATTGACTGTAAATATCAACAGTCATTCATCGGGTGGTGTGTGTGAGTATGTCATTACAGTGCTTGGACTGTAAATATCAACAATCATTCATGGTGTTGGGTGTCATTACAGTGCTTGGACTGTAAATATCAACAGTCATTCATTAAGAGTGGGGTGTTTGGGTGTCATTACAGTGCTTGGACTGTAAATATCAACAGTCACTCATTGGGTGTTGGGTGTGTGGGTGTCATTATAGTGTTTGTAATGTAAATATCAACAGTTATTCATGGTGTGGTGGGTGTGTGGGTATCCTTACAGTGCTTGGACTGTAAATATCAACAGTCATGCATGGGGTGGTGTGTGTGTTGGTGTCATTACAGCATTTGGACTGTAAATATCAACAGTCATTTATAGGGTGGTAGGTGTGTGGGTGTTATTACAGTGCATGGACTGTAAATATCAAAAGTCATTCATTGGGTGGTGTGTGTTTAGGTGTCATCACAGTGCTTGGACTGTAAATATTAACAGTCATTCATGGAGTGTTGGGTGTCATTACAATGCTTGGACTGTAAATATTAACAGTCACTCATTGGGTGGTGGGTGTGTGGGTGTCATTACAGTGTTTGTAATGTATATATCAACAGTTATTCATGGGGTGCTGGGTGTGTGAGTGTCATTACAGTGCTTGGACTGTAAATATCAACAGTCATTAATGGGATGGTGGGTGTGTGGGTGTCATTACAGTGCTTGAACTGTAAATATCAACAGTCATTTATTGGGTGATGGGTTTGTGAGGGTCATTACATTGCTTGGACTGTAAATATCAATAGTAATTCATGGGGTGGTGGGTTTGTGGGTGTCATTACAGTTCTTTGACCTAAAATATCAACCTTCATTTATGAGGTGGTGATTGTGTGGTTGCCATTACATTGCTTTGATTGAAAATATCAACAGTCATTTATGGGGTGGTAGGTGTTATTGCAGTTGCCACGTTCTTTACTAATAAGACCCGATGCACCCAAGAGAAAAAATGCACCGTTGCTCTCCCAAATACTTTAGATTAACACTATAGGAGCATACTTGAAACACTGAGAAAAATAATATTAATTTAATTCACAAACAATATGCATCTCACTCAAGTACCTGGAATACATTGACAATATTAACTTGACACAATACATTAACAATTTTCTGTTCTCCCTACTTATGTAATACAAAAATAATCACCTTAATACTAGACCTTAAATATTAAACCTTAATGCTACTTACAAATACTTCACCAACCCCGTCACCACCACAATGCACCACCAATCCACCCGAAGCACAAGAAGCAGAGGGAATCTCTGAAACACCGTCTTCCTGCCCTTATATACCCTGTTGAAGGCATGACGTATGTGCATCTTAGATGCCTGAGCCAATGAACCAACTCCCTCAACGCGGGAAAACTTCTTGACCAATCCCACGGATAAACTCATGCACACACACTCTGCCATTGGTTGCCTTTCCTCGCTCGTTCCCTGGCCAGATGATTGTAGTTAATGAATTCCCCCAACAGGTAGTTAATGCTGGTTCAGGCCACTCGTGCTTCACGTCACACCGTGCATGGACTGTAAATATCAACAGTCATTCATCGGGTGGTGTGTGTGTGCATGTCATTACAGTGTTTGGACTGTAAATATCAAAAGTAATTCATGGTGTTGGGTGTAATTACAGTGCTTGGACAGTAAATATCAACAGTCACTTATTGGGTGGTGGGTGTGTGGGTGTCATTACAGTGCTTGGAATGTAAATATCAACAGTTAGTCATGGGGAGCTGGGTGGGTTGGTGTCACTACAGTGCTTGGACTGTAAATATCAACAGTCATTCATGGGATAGTAGGTGTGTGGGTGTCATTACACTGCTTGGACTGTAAATATCAACAGTCATTAATGGGGTGGTGGGTATGTGGGTGTCATTACAGAGCTTCGACAGTACAAAATCAACAGTTATTCATTGGGTGGTAGATGTGTGGGTGTCTTTACAGTGCTTTGACTGTAAATATCAACCATTATTCATGGGGTGGTGGGTGTGAGGGTGTCATTACAGTTCTTGGACTGTAAATGTCAGCAGTGATTCATAGGATGGTAAGTGTGTGGGTGTCATTACAGTGATTGGACTGTAAATATCAACAGTAATTGTGAGTGGTGGGAGTGTGGTCGTCATGACAGTGATTGGATTGTAAATATCAGCAGTCATTCATTGTGTTGTGGGTGTGTGTATGTCATTACAGAGCTTGTACCGTAAATATCAACAGTCATTCTTGGGGTGGTGGGTGTTTGGGTGTCATTACAGAGCTTAGACTGTAAATATCAACAATAATTAATTGGGTGGTGGGTGTGTGGGTGTCATTACAGTGCTTGGACTGTAAATATTAACAGTCATTCATAGGGTGGTGGGTTTGTGGTTTGTCATTACAGTGCTTGGACTGTAAATATCAACAGTAATTCATGCTGTGGTTGGAGTTTGGGTGTCATTACAGTGCTTGGACTGTAAATATTAACAATCATTCATAGGGTGGTTGGTATGTGGGTGTCATTACAGTGCTTGAACTGTAAATATCAACAGTCATTCATGGGGTGGTAAGAGTGTGGGTGTCATTACAGTGCTTGTACTATAAATATCAACCGTCATTCATAGGGTGGTGGGTGTGTGGGTGTCATTACAGTGCTTTGACTGTAAATATCAATAGTCATTTATGGGGTGTTGGGTGTGTGGGTGTCATTAGAGTGCTTGGACTGTAAATATCAACAGTTATTCATGGGGTGCTGGGTGTGTGGGTGTCATTACAGTGCTTGGACTGAAAATATCAACAGTCAATCACGGGGTGGTGGGTGTGTGTGTTTCAATACAGTGCTTGGACTGTAAATATCAACAGTCTTTCATGGGGTGCTGGGTGTGTGGTAGTTATTACAGAGCTTGGACTGCAAATATCAACAGCTATTCATATGTTGGTGTATGTGTGGGTGTCATTACAGCGCATGGACTGTAAATAGCAAAAGTCATTCACGTTGTGGTGGGTTTGTGGGTATCATTACAGTGGTTGGTCTGTAAATATCAAGAGTCATTCATGGGGTGGTGGTTGTATGGGTGTCATTACATGTTTGGACTGTAAATATCAAAAGTCATTCATTGGGTGGTAGGTGTGTGGGTGTAATTACCGTGCTCGGACTGTAAGTATCAACTGTCATTCATTGGGTGGTGGGTATGTGGGTTTCATTATATTGCCTGGACTGTAAATATCAACAGTCATTAATGGGGTGGTGGGTGTGTCGGTGTCAGTACAGTGAGTGGATAGTTAATATCAACAGTCAATAATGGGGTGTGTGGGTGTCATTATGGTGATTGTACTGTAAATATCAACATTAATTAATGGGGTTGTAGGTGTGATTACAGAGCTTGGACTGTAAATATCAACACTCATTCATGGGATGGTTAGTGTCATTACAGTGCTTGGACTGAAAATATCAACAGTCATTCATGAGGTGGTGGGTGTGTGGGTGTCATTACAGAGGTTTGACTGTAAATACCAACAGTCATTCATGGGGTGGTGGGTTTGTGTGTGTCATTACAGAGCTCAGACTGTCAACATCAACAGTCATTAATGGGGTGGTGGGTGTGTGGGTGTCATTACAGTGCTAAGACTGTAAACATCAACCATCATTCATGGTATGGTGAGTGTGTGGGTGTCATTACAGTGCTTGGACTGTAAGTATCAACTGTCATTCATGGGGTGGTTAGTGTCATTACAGTGCTTGGACTGTAAATATAAATAGTCATTCATGAGGTGGTGGGTGTGTGGGTGTCATTAAAGTGCTTTGACTGTATATATCAACAGTCATTCATGGGGTGGTTAGTCTGTGGGTGTTATTACAATGCTTGGACTGAAAATATCAACAGTCATTCATAGGGTGGTGGGTGTCATTACAGTGCTTGGACTGTAAATATCAACAGTCATTCATGGGGTCGTGGGTGTGTGGGTGTCATTACAATGCTTGGAAAATATATATCAACCATCATTCATGGGGTGGTGGGTGTCATTACAGTGCTTGTACTGTAAATATCAACAGTCATTAATGCAGAGGTGGTTGTGTGGGTTTCGTTACAGTGCATTGACTGTAAATATCTACAGTCATAAAAGGGGTGGTGGGTGTGTGGGTGTCATTATAGAGCTTGGACAGTAAATATCAACAGTCATTTATGGGGTGGTGGGTGTCACTACAGCGCTTGGACTGTAAATATCAACAGTCATACATGGGTTGGTTGGTTTAATTACAGTGCTCGGACTGTAAATATCAACAGTCATTAATGGGGTGGTTGGTGTGAGGGTGTCATTACAGTGCTCGAACTGTAAATATCAACAGTCATTCATGGGGTGGTGGGTGTGTGGGGGTCATAACAGTGCTTTGTGTGTAAATATCAACAGTCATTCATGGGGTGGTGGGTGTCAATACAGTGCTTGGACTACATATATCAACAGTCATTTATGGGGTGGTTGGTGTGTGGGTGTTATGACAATGCTTGGAATGTAAATATCAACAGTCATTCATGGCATGGTGAGTGTGTTGGTGTCATTACAGTGCTTGGACTGTAAGTTTAAACTGTCATTCATGGGGTGGTGTGTGTGTGGGTTCAATTACATTGCCTGGACTGTAAATATCAACAGTCATTCAAGGCGTGGTGGGTGTGTGTGTGTCAGTACAGTGCGTGGATAGTAAATTTTAACAGTCAATCATGGGGTGTGTTGGTGTCATTATAGTGATTGTATTGTAAATATCAATAGTCATTCATGGGGTGGTTAGTGTCATTACAGTGCTTGGACTGTAAATATAAACAGTCATTCATGAGGTGGTGGGTGTGTGAGTGTCATTAAAGTGCTTGGACTGTATATATCAACAGTCATTAATGGGGTGGTGGGTGAGTGGGTGTCATTACAGTGCTTGGACTGTAAATATCAACAGTTATTCATGGGATGGTGGGTGTGTTAGTTTCATTACAGTGCTCGGTCTGTAAATATCAACAGTCATTCATGGGGTGGTTAGTCTGTGAGTGTTATTACAATGCTTGGACTGAAAATATCAACAGTCATTCATTAGGTGGTGGGTGTCATTACAGTGCTTGGACTGTAAATATCAACAGTCATTCATGGGGTCGTGGGTGTGTTGGTGTCATTACAGTGCTTGGAGTGTAAATATCAACCGTCATTTATGGGGTGGTGGATGTCATTACAGTGCTTGTACTGTAAATATCAACAGTCATTAATGCTGTGCTCGGTGTGTGAGTTTCATTACAGTGATTGGACTGTAAATATCAACAATCATTCAAGGGGTGGTGGGTGTGTGGCTGTCATTACAGAGCTTGGACTGTAAATATCAACAGTCATTCATAGGGTGGTGGGTGTTATTACAGTGCTTGGACTTTAAATATCTACAGTCATTAACCCTTAAATGCCTATTGACCAAATATTATGTCACCGTGAATTTAGGCCTTGAAGCCGATTGACGTAATATAAAGCCGGTAGAAAAAAAACATGCTTGGGCTATATCTAGCCACTTCATTGGTAACACTGGTTAGGTTGGGCCTTTAATGAGTGGTGTGAGAGGGAAATGGTTCACTTGTCATATATACGCAATGAAAATACGCTCGCTCACGTTTTCTAATTTTAGGGTTTTTTTAGGGGTAACTACTTTATTACTCATGGCGCTGCTGTACGCAAACTAGTGGACCTAGGAAACTTTTGTTTACAGATTCTCGTGTGTAAAATCAAGGTCTACAAATCTGTAATAACAAAATTTACCTAAACATAACTTTAAAAATCACCCTGTTTTTGCGGTTCACGCTCCAGTAGCGCTAGGGGTATTGCGGTTCTTAGGGGTTAATGTGGTGGTCGGTGTGTGGGTGTCATTACAGTGCTTGGACTATAAATATCAACTATCATTCTTGGGGTGGTGGGTGTGTGGGTGTCATTACAGCGCTTGGACTGCAAATATCAACAGTCAATCATGTGATGGTAAGTGTGTGGGTGTCATTACAGTGCTTGGACTGTTAATATCAACAGACATTCATGGGGTGGTGGGTGTGTGGGCATCATTACAATGCTTGGACTGTAAATATCAACAGTCATTTATGGGGTGGGTGGTGTGTGAGTGTCATTACAGTGCATGGACTGTAAATATCAACAGTTATTCATTGGGTGGTGGGTTTGTGGGTGTCATTACAGTGCTTGGACTATAAATATCAATGGTCATTATTGGGGTGGAGGGTGTGTGGTTGTCATTACAGTGCTTGGACTGTATATATCAACAGTCATTCATTGGGGGGATGGTGTGTGTGTCTCATTACAGTGCTTGGACTGTAAATATCAACAGTCATTCATGGGGTGGATGGTGTGTGGGTCTCATTACAGTATTTGAAATATAAATATCAACTATCATTAATGGGTTGTAGGTGTGTGGGTGTCAATACAGTGCTTGGATTGTAAATGTCAACAGTCATTCATGGGGTGGTGGGTGTGTGGGTGTCATTACAGTGCTTGGATTGTAAATATCAACAGTCATTCATTGGGTGGTTGGTTTCTGGGTGTCATTACAGTACTTGGACTGTAAATATCAACTGTCATTCATGGGGTGTGTGGGTGCTATTACAGAGTTTGGATTGTAAAAATCAAGTCATTCATAGGTTGGTGGGAGTGTGTGTCATTACAGTGCTTGGACTGTAAATATCAACAGTCATTCAGGGGGTGGTGGGTGTGTAAGTGTAATTACTATGTTTGGAGTGTAAATATCAAGTCATTCATGGGGTGGTGGGTGTCATTACAGTGCTTTGACTGTAAATATCAACAGTCATTCATGGGGTGATAGATGTGTGGGTGTCATTTCAGTGCTTGGACTGTAAATATCAACAGTCATTAATGGGGTGGTGGGTGTCATTACAGTGCTTGGACTGTAAATATCAACAGTTATTCATGGGAAGGTGGGTGTTTGGGTATCATTACAGTGTTTGGATTATAAATATTAACCATCATTCATGAGGTTATGGTTGTGTGGGTGTCATTACAGTGCTTTGACTGTAAATATCAACAGTTATTCATGGGGTAGTGAATTGTTGATGTCATTACAGTGCTTGGATTGTAATTATCAACAGTCATTTATTGGGTTTTGGGTGTGTGGGTGTCATTACAGTGCTTGGACTTTAAATACCAACAGTCATTCATGGGATGGTAGGTGACATTACAGTGCTTGTACTGTAAATATCAACAGTCATTCATAGGTTGATGTGTGTGTGTGTCATTACAGTGCTTGGACTGTAAATATCAACTGTCATTCATGGGGTGTGTCGGTGACATTACAGTGCTTGTACTGTAAATATTAACAGTCATTCATGGGTTGGTGGGTGTGTTTGCCATTACAGTGCTTGGACTGTAAATATCAACAGTCATTCATAGGGTGGTGGGTGTTTGTGTGTCATTATAGTGCTTGGACTGTTAATATATATTAACAGTCATTCATGGGGTGGTGGGTATGTAGGTGTCATTACAGTGCTTGGACTGTAAATATCAACCATCATTCATAGGGTGGTGGGTGTCATTACAGTGCTTTGACTGTAAATATCAATAGTAATTCATGGGGTGGTGAGTGTCATTACAGTGCTTTGACTGTATATATCAACAGTCATTCATGTGGTGGTGGGTGTGTGGGTGTCATTACATTGCTTGGACTGTAACTATCAACAGTCATTCATTGGGTGGTGGGTGTGTGGGTGTCATTACAGTGCTTGGACTGTAAATATTAACAGTCATTTATAGGGTGGTGGGTGTTTAGGTGTCAATACATTGCTTGGACAGTAAATATCAACAGTCATTAATGGGGTGGTGGGTGTGTGGGTGTTATTATAGTGCTTGGAATGTAAATATCAACAGTCATTCATGGGGTGGTGGGTGTCATTACAGTGCTTGTACTGTAAATATCAACAGTCATTAATGCGGTGGTGGTTGTGTGGGTTTCATTACAGTGTTTGGACGGTAAATATCAACAGTCATTAAAGGGGTGGTGGGGGTGTGTGTGTCATTACAGAGCTCGGACAGTAAATATCAACAGTCATATATGGGGTGGTGGGTGTCATTACAGCGCTTGGACTGTAAATATGAACAGTCATACATGGGTTGGTTGGCTTAATTTCAGTGCTCGGACTGTAAATATCAACACTCATTAATGGGGTGGTGGGTGTGTGGGTGTCATTACAGTGCTCGGACTGTAAATATCAACAGTCATTCATGGGGTGGTTGGTGTGTGGGGGTCATTACAGTGCTTTGTGTGTAAATATCAACAGTCATTCATGGGGTGGTGGGTGTCAATACAGTGCTTGGACTGTATATATCAACAGTCATTTATGGGGTGGTGGGTGTGTGGGTGTCATTACAGAGCTTGGACTGTAAATATCAAGTGTCATTAATGGGGTGTTGGTTGTGTGGGTGTCATTACAGTTCTTGGACTGTAGTTATCAACAGTCATTCATGGGATGGTGGGTCTGTGGGTATCATTACCATGCTTGAACTGTAAATATCAACAGTCATTCATGGGGTGGTGGTACTGTGGGTATCATTACAGTGCTTGGGTTGTAAATATCAACCGTCTTTCATTGGGTGGTGGGTGTCATTACAGTGATTTGACTATAAAATTCAAGTCATTTATGGGGTGTTGGGTGTGTGGGTGTCATTAGAGTGTTTGGACTGTAAATATCAACAGTTATTCATAGGGTGGTGGGTGTGTGGGTATCATTATAGAGCTTGGACTGTAAATACCAACAGTCATTCATGGGGTGGTGGGAGTGTGGGTGTCATTACAGAACTCGGACTGTCAACATCAACAGTCATTCAAGTGGTGGTGGGTGTTTGGGTGTCATTACAGTGCTAAGACTGTAAATATCAACCATCATTCATGGAGTGGTGGGTGTGAGTGTGTCATTATAGTGCTTGAACTGTAAATATCAACTGTCATTCATGGGGTGGTTGGTGTGTGCGTGTTATGACAGAGCTTGAAACGTAAATATCAACAGTCATTCATGGCATGGTGAGTGTGAGGGTGTCATTACAGTGTTTGGACTGTAAGTATAAACTGTCATTCATGGGGTGGTGTGTGTGTGGGTTCCATTACATTGCCTGGACTGTAAATATCAACATTCATTCAAAGCGTGGTGGGTGTTTGTGTCAGTACAGTGCGTGGATAGTAAATATCAGCAGTCAATCATGGGGTGTGTGGGTGTCATTATAGTGATTGTATTGTAAATATCAACAGTCATTCATAAGGTGGTTAGTGTCATTACAGTGCTTGGACTGTAAATATAAACAGTCATTCATAAGGTGGTGGGTGTGTGGGTGTCCTTAAAGTGCTTGAACTGTATATATCAACAGTCATTAATGGGGTGGTGGGGTTTGTGGGTGTCATTACAGTGCTTGGACTGTAAATATTAACAGTTATTCATGGGATGGTGGGTGTGTTAGTTTCATTACAGTGCTCGGACTGTAAATATCAACAGTCATTCATGGGGTGGTTAGTCTGTGAGTGTTATTACAATGCTTGGACTGATAATATCAACAGTCAATCATGGGTTGTGGGTGTCATTACAGTGCTTGGACTGTAAATATCAATAGTCATTCATGGGGTCGTGGGTGTGTCATTACCGTGCTTGGTGTGTAAATATCAACCGTCATTCATGGGGTGGTGGGTGTCATTACAGTGCTTGTACTGTAAATATCAACAGTCATTAATGCGGTGCTCGGTGTGTGGGTTTCATTACAGTGCTTAGACTGTATATATCAACAGTCATTAATGGGGTGGTGGGTGTGTGGGTGTCATTACAGTGCTTGGAATGTAAATATTAACAGTTATTCATGGGATGGTGGGTGTGTTAGTTTCATTACAGTGCTCGTACTGTAAATATCAACAGTCATTCATGGGATGGTAGGTGTTATTACAGTGCTTGGACTGTAAATATCAACAGTCATTAAAAGGATGTTGGGTGTGTGGGTGTCATTACAGCGCTTGGACTGCAAATATCAACAGTCAATCATGGGATGGTAAGTGTGTGGGTGTCATTACAGTGCTTGGACTGTTAATATCAACAGACATTCATGGGGTGGTGGGTGTGTGTGTCATTACAGTGTTTGGACTGTAAATATCAACAGTTATTCATAGGGTGGTGGGTGTGTGGGTATCATTACAGAGCTTGGACTGTAAATACCAACAGTCATTCATGGGGTGGTGGGAGTGTGGGTGTTATTACAGAACTCGGACTGTCAACATAAACAGTCATTCAAGTGGTGGTGGGTGTGTGGGTGTCATTATAGTGCTAAGACTGTAAATATCAACCATCATTCATGGAGTGGTGTATGTGAGGGTGTCATTATAGTGCTTGAACTGTAAATATCAACAGTCATTCATGGGGTGGTTGGTGTGTGGGTGTTATGACAGTGCTCGGAATGTAAATATCAACAGTCATTCATGGCATGGTGAGTGTGTGGGTGTCATTACAGTGCTTGGACTGTAAGTTTAAACTGTCATTCATGGGGTGGTTTGTGTGTCGGTTCCATTACATTGCCTGGACAGTAAATATCAACAGTCATTCAAGGCGTGGTGGGTGTGTGTGTCAGTACAGTGCGTGGATAGTAAATATCAACAGTCAATCATGGGGTGTGTGGGTGTCATTATAGTGATTGTATTGTAAATATCAACAGTCATTCATGGGGTGGTTAGTGTCATTACAGTGCTTGGACTTTAAATATAAACAGTCATTCATGAGGTGGTGGGTGTTTGGGTGTCATTAAAGTGCTTGGACTGTATATATCAACAGTAATTAATGGGGTGGTGGGTGTGTAGGTGTCATTACAGTGCTTGGACTGTAAATATTAACAGTTATTCATGGGATGGTGGGTGTGTTAGTTTCATTACAGTGCTCGGACTGTAAATATCAACAGTCATTCATGGGGTGGTGGGTGTCATTACAGTGCTTGGACTGTAAATTTCAACAGTCATTCATGGGGTGGTTAGTCTGTGAGTGTTATTACAATGCTTGGACTGAAAATATCAACAGTCATTCATGGGGTAGTGGGTGTCATTACAGTGCTTGGACTGTAAATATCAACCGTCATTCATGGGGTCGTGGGTGTGTCATTACAGTGCTTGGAGTGTAAATATCAACCGTCATTCATGGGGTGGTGGGTGTCATTACAGTGCTTGTACTGTAAATATCAACAGTCATTAATGCGGTGCTCGGTGTGTGGGTTTCATTACAGTGCTTGGACTGTAAATATCAACAGTCATTCAAGGGGTGGTGGGTGTGTGGGTGTCATTACAGAGCTTGGACAGTATATATCAACAGTAATTCATGGGGTGGTTGGTGTTATTACAGTGCTTGGACTTTAAATATCAACAGTCATTAACCCTTATCTGCCTATTGACCAAATATCACGTCACCGTGAATTTAGGCCTTAAAGATGATTGACGTAATATAAAGCCGGTAGAAAAAAAACTGCTTGGGCTATATCTAGCTACTTCATTGGTAACACTGGTTAGGTTGGGCCTTTAATGAGTGGTGTGAGAGGGAAATGGTTTACTCGTCATATATACGCAATGAAAATACGCTCGCACACGTTTTCTAATTATTAGTTTTTTTTTAGGGGTAACTACTTTATTACTCATGGCGCTGCTGTACGCAAACCAGTGGACCTAGGAAACTTTAGTTAACAGATTTTGATGTATAAAATCAAGCTCTACAAATATCTAATAACAAAATTTACCTAAACAAAACTTTAAAAATCACCATGTTTTTGTGGTTCACGCTCCAGTAGCGCTAGGGGGACTGCGATTCTAATGGGTTAATGTGGTGGCAGGTGTGTGGGTGTCATTGCATTGCTTGGACTATAAATATCAACTATCATTCATGGGGTGGTAGGTGTGTGGGTGTCATTAGATTGCTTAGACTGTAAATATCAGCATGCATACATGGGATGGTGGGTGTGTGGATGTCATAACAGTGCTTAAACTGTAAATATCAACAGTCATTCATGGAGTGGATGGTGTGTGAGTCTCATTACATTGCTTGGACTGTAAATATCAACAGTCATTTATGGGATGGTGGATGTGTGTGTGTCATTACAGGGCATGGACTATAAATATCAATGGTCATTAATGGGGTGGTGGGTGTCATTACAGTGTTTGGACTGTAAATATCAACAGTCATTCATGGGAAGGTGGGTGTGTGGATGTCATTACAGTGTTTGGACTGTAAATATCAACAGTCATTCATGGGTTGGTGTATGTGTGGGTGTCATTACAGTGTTTGGACTGTAAATATCAAATGTCATTCATTGGGTGGTGGGTGTTTGTGTGTCATTACAGTGCTTAGACTGTTAATATATATCAACAGTCATTCATGGGGTGGTGGGTGTAAAGCTGTCATTACAGTGCTTGGACTGTAAATATCAACCGTCATTCATGGGGTGGTGGGTGTCATTACAGTGCTTTGACTGTAAATATCAACAGCCATTCATGGTGTGGTGAGTGTCATTACAGTGCTTGGACTGTATATATCAACAGTCATTCATGGGGTGGTGGGTGTGTGGGTGTCATTACAGTGTTTGGAATGTAAATATCAACAGTCATTCATGGGGTGGTGGGTGTCATTACAGTCCTTGTACTATAAATATTAACAGTCATTAATGCGGTAGTGGTTGTGTGGGTTTCATTACAGTGCTTGGACTGTAAATATCAACAGTCATTAAAGGGGTGGTGGGTGTGTGGGTGTCATTACAGAGCTTGGACAGTAAATATCAACAGTCATGAATGAGGTGGTGGGTGTCATTACAGTGCTTGGACTGTAAATATCAACAGTTATTCATGGGAAGGTGGGTTTGTGGGTGTCATTACAGTGCTTGGACTGTAATTATCAACAGTCATTGATGGGGTGGTGGGTGTGTGAAGGATATTACAGTTCTTGGACTGTAAATATTAACCAACATTCATGGGGTTTTGGTTGTGTGGGTGTCATTACAGTGCTTGGACTGTAAATATCAGCAGTCATTAATGGGTTGGTTTATGTGTGGGTGTCATTACAATGTTTGGACTGTAAATATCAACTGTCATTCATTGGGTGTGTCAGTGACATTACAGTGCTTGTACTGTAAATATCAACAGTCATTCATGGGTTGGTGTGTGTGTGTCATTACAGTGCTTGGACTGTAAATATCAACTGTCATTCATGGGGTGTGTCAGTGACAATACAGTGCTTGTACTGTAAATATCAACAGTCATTAAAGGGTTGGTGGGTGTGTATGTCATTACAGTGCTTGAACTGTAAATATCAACAGTCATTCATTGGGTGGTGGGTTTTTGTGTGTCATTACAGTGCTTCGACTGTTAATATATATCAACAGTCATTCATGGGGTGGTGGGTGTGTAGCTGTCATGACAGTGCTTGGACTGTAAATATCAACCATCATTCATGGTGTGGTGGGTGTCATTACAGTGCTTTGACTGTAAATATCAACCGTCATTCATGGTGTGGTGAGTGTCATTACAGTGCTTGGACTGTATTTATCAACAGTCATTCATGGGGTGGTGGGTATGTGGGTGTCATTACAGAGTTTGGACTGTAAATATTAACAGTCATTCAAGGGGTGGTGGGTGTGTGGGTGTCATTACAGTGCTTAGACTGAAATATCAACAGTTATTCATTGAGTGGTGGGTGTGTGGGTGTCATTACAATGCTTGGACTGTAAATATCAACAGTCATTTATTGGGTGGTGGGTTTTTGGTGTTATTACAGTGCTTGGACTGTAAATATCAACAGTCATTCATGGGAAGGTGGGTGTGTGGGTGATATTACAGTGCTTGGACTAAATATTAACCAACATTAATGGGGTTGTGGTTGTGTGGGTGTCATTACAGTGCTTGGACTGTAAATATCAACAATCATTCATGGGTTTGTGGATGCGTGGGTGTCATTACAATCCTTGGACTGTAAATATCAAGAGTCTTTAATGGGGAGGTGGGTTGTTGGTGTTATTACAGTGCTTGTACTGTAAATATCAACAGTCATTCATGGGTTGGTGTGTGTGTGTCATTACAGTGCATGGACTATAAATATCAATGGTCATTAATGGGGTGGTGGGTGTCATTACAGTGTTTGGACTGTAAATATCAACAGTCATTCATGGGAAGGTGGGTGTATGAATGTCATTACAATGCTTGGACTGTAAATATCAACAGTCATTAATGGGGTGGTGGGTGTGTGGGTGTCATTACAGAGCTTGGACTGCAAATATCAATTGTCATTTATGGGGTGTTGGGTGTGTGGGTGTCATTACAGTTCTTGGACTGTAGTTATCAACAGTCATTCATGGGATGGTGGGTCTGTGGGTATCATTACAATGCTTGGACTGTAAATATCAACAGTCATTCATAGGGTGGTGGTAGTGTGGGTATCATTACAGTGCTTGAACTGTAAATATCAACAGTCATTCATGGTGTGATGGGTGTGTGGGTGTCATTACAGTGCTTGGACTGTTAATATTAACAGTCATTCATGGGGTGGTTATAGTCATTACAGTACTTGGACTGTAAATATCAACAGCCATTCATGGGGTGGTAAGTGTGTGGGTGTCATTACAGTGTTTGGACTGTAAATATCAACCATCATTTATGGGGTGGTAGGTGTGTGGTTGTCATTACAGAGCTTGGACTGTAAATATCAACAGTCATTCATGTGGTGGTGGGTTTGTAGGTATCATTACAATGCTTGATCTGTAAATATCAACAGTCATTCATGAGGTGGTGGTTGTGTGGGTGTCAGTACAGTGTGTGGATAGTAAATATCAAAAGTCAATCATAAGGTGTGTGGGTGTCATTATAGTAATTGTACTGTAAATATCAACAGGTATTAAAGGGGTGGTGGGTGTGATTACAGTGCTTGGACTGCAAATATTTACAGTCATTCATGGGAAGGTTAGTGTCATTACAGTGCTTGGACTGTAAATATCAACAGTCATTCATGAGGTGGTGGGTGTGTGGGTTTCATAACAGTGCTTGGACTGTAAATATCAACAGTCCATTCATGGGGTGGTTGGTGTGTGTGTCATTACAGTGCTTGGACTGTAAATATTAATTGTCATTAATGGGGTGGTGGGTGTCATTACAATACCTGGACTGTAAATATTAACAGTCATTCATGGGGTGGTGAGTGTGTGGGAGTCATTACAGTGCTTGGGTTGTAAATATCAACCGTCTTTCATTGGGTGGTGGGTGTCATTACAGTGATTTGACTGTAAAAATCAAGTCATTTATGGGGTGTTGGGTTTGTGGGTGTCATTACAGTGTTTGGACTGTAAATATCAACAGTTGTTCATAGGGTGGTGGGTGTGTGGGTATCATTACAGAGCTTGGACTCTAAATACCAACAGTCATTCATAGGGTGGTGGGGGTGTGGATGTCATTACAGAACTCGGACTGTCAACATCAACAGTCATTCAAGTGGTGGTGGGTGTGTGGGTGTCATTACAGTGCTAAGACTATAAATATCAACCATCATTCATGGAGTGGTGGATGTGAGGGTGTCATTATATTGCTTGAACTGTAAATATCAACAGTCATTCATGGCATGGTGAGTGTGTGGGTGTCATTACAGTGCTTGGACTGTAAGTATAAACTGTCATTCATGGGGTGGTGTGTGTGTGGGTTCCATTACATTGCCTGGACTGTAAATATCAACAGTCATTCAAGGCGTGGTGGGTGTGTGTGTGTCAGTACAGTGCGTGGATAGTAAATATCAACAGTCAATCATGGGGTGTGTGGGTGTCATTATAGTGATTGTATTGTAAATATTGTTACGTATTCAGAATACCCTCTGAACAGTAAAGATTCAAAATAAAAATAAAAATAAAAGAAATCCAAATCCAAATTATATAAATACAACTTGAACTGAATTTAAGGAAAAGGGAAAAATATAAACACAAAATTACGTTACAAATAATATATTAATATAATAAACAATAAACCGAAGGGACTTAATACTAACTTACAATACTAACTTAATATTAATTAACAAAAATACCTCAAACCTAATTAGTCAATACCGGTCTTCAACATCCACAAAACATAACATATTAATACTTAACCTAACCCTACTCACAGTCTCTTAACAGCCTATACGACTAATGTCAAAGGTGGTTCATTCCAACATAATAACCCCTCAAAAGGTCTGTTACAATACCTGAGATCGGTAAACAGGGCTGGACACTCGTGGACCTCGATGCAGTCACAGACAACCAGATACTGACTGAAAATTTTACAAAACCCCGAGTTTATATACTCCTCTAGTTGAGTCGAGGCTTATTTGAAGCCCTGTTTGTATCCCAGAAAATGTAGTTAGTGTTCCACATTTCACCAATAAACAACCATTACCTCAATACATTAAACCCCTAACAAATGAATCATTACAATATTATAAGAATACACAGTAATACAATAATACATTAATAATATCGCAGGGAGTCTACCTAACAATATCAACAGTCATTCATGGGGTGGTTAGTGTCATTACAGTGCTTGGACTGTAAATATAAACAGTCATTCGTGAGGTGGTGGGTGTGTGGGTGTCATTAAAGTGCTTGGACTATATATATAAACAGTCATTAATGGGGTGGTGGGTGTGTGGGTGTCATTACAGTGCTTGGACTGTAAATATCAACAATCATTCATGGGGTGTTTAGTCTGTGAGTGTTATTACAATGCTTGAACTGAAAATACCAAGAGTCATTCATGGGGTGGTGAGTGTCATTACAATGCTTGGACTGTAAATATCAACAGTCATTCATGGGGTGGTGGGTGTGTTGGTGTCATTACAGTGCTTGGAGTGTAAATATCAACCATCATTCATGGGGTGGTTGGTGTCATTACAGTGCTTGTACTGTAAATATCAACAGTCATTTAAAGGATGTTGGGTGTGTGGGTGTCATTACTGCGCTTGGACTGCAAATATCAACAGTCAATCATGGGATGGTAAGTGTGTGGGTGTCATTACACTCACCACACCATGAATAGCTGTTGATATTTACAGTCAAAGAACTGTAATGACACCCACCACCCCATTAATGACTGTTGATATTTACAGTCCAAGCACTGAAATGACACCCACCACCCCATGAATGACTAGATATTTACACTCCAAGCACTGTCATTACACCAACACACACACCACCCCATAAATGACTGTTGATACATACAGTTAAAGCACTTTAATGACACCCACACACCAATCATGCCATGAATGACTTTTGATATTTACAGTCCTAGCACTGTAATGAAACCCACACACTCACCACCCCATGAATGACTGTTGATATTTAGTGTCTATGCACTGTAATGACACTCAAACACCATCCACTCCATGACTGACTGTTGATATTTACATTCCAAGCTCTGTAATGAGACCTACACACCTCCAACCCCATAAATGACAGTTGATATTTACAGTCTAAGCTTTGTAATGACACCCACACACCCACCATCTTATGAATGTCTGTTGATATTAACAGTCCAAGCAATGTAATGACACTCACACACTTTCCATCCCATGAATGACTGTTGATATTTACAGCCCAAGCACTGTAATGACACCCACACACCCACCACCCTTTGAATGACTGTTGATATTGACAGTCCAAGACCTGTAATAACACCCACCATCCCATGAATGACTGTTGATAATTACAGTCCAAGCATGGTAATGACACCCACACACCCACCATCCCATGAATGACTGTTAATATTTACAGCCCAAGCACTGTAATGACACCCACACACCCACCATCTCATAAATGACTGTTGATATTTACAGTCCAAGCACTGTAATGACACCCACACACACACCACCCCATGAATGATGGTTAATATTCACAGTCCAAGCACTGTAATGACACCCCCACACCCACCACTGAATGAATGACTCTTGATATATACAGACCCAGCACTGTAATGACACCCACACACCCCATGAATGATTGTTGATATCTACAATTCAAGTACTGTAATGACACCCACCACCACATGAATGACTGTTGATATTTACAATCCAAGCACTGTAATGATACCCACACACCCACCACCCCATGAATGACTGTTGATATTTACAATCCAAGCACTGCATTGACACCCACACACTGATCACCCCATGATTGACTGTTAATATTTACACTCTAAGCACTGTAATGACACCCACACACCCACCAACCAATAAATGACTGTTGATATTTACATTTCAAGCACTGTAATGAGACCCACACACAAACCACCCCATGAATGACTGTTGATATTTACAGTCCAAGCATTGTAATGAGACTAACACACCATCCACCCCATGAATGACTGTTGATATTTACAGTCCAAGCACTGTAATGACACCCACACACCCTCCACCCCAATAATGACCATTGTTATTTATAGTCCAAGCACTGTAATGACACCCACAAACCCACCACCCAATGAATAACTGTTGATATTTACAGTTCAAGCACTGTTCTGACACCCACACACCACCCACCCCATAAATCACTGTTGATATTTACAGTCCAAGCATTGTAATGATACCCACACACCCACCACCCCATGAATGTCTAATGATATTAACAGTCCAAGAACTGTAATATCACCCACACACACACCACCCCATAAATGACTGTTGATATTTACTGTCCAAGCACTGTAATGATATCCACACACCCACCTTCCCATGAATGACTGTTGATATTTACAGTCCAAACACTGTAATGACACCCACCACCCCATTAATAACCATTGATAATCATAGTCTATGCACTGTAATGACACCCACACACCCACCACTCAATGAATAACTGTTGATATTTCAGTCCAAGCACTGTAATGACACCCACACACGTACCATCCCATGAATGACTGTTGATATTTATAGACCAATCACTGTAATGATACCCAAACACCCACCTACCCATGAATAACTCTTTATATATCCAGTCCACACACACAATGGTCATTAATGGGGTGGTGGGTGTCATTACAGTTCTTTGACTTTAAATATCAACAGCTATTCATGGTGTGGTGAGTGTCATTACAGTGCTTGGACTGTATATATCAACAGTCATTCATGGGGTGGTGGGTGTTTGGGTGTCATTACAGTTCTTGGACTGTAAATATCAACAGTCATTCATGGGTTGGTGGATGTGTGGGTGTCATTACAGTGCTTGGACTGTAAATATCAACTGTCATTTATTGGGTGGTGGGTGTATGTGTGTCATTACAGTGCTTAGACTGTTAATATATTTCAACAGTCATCAATGGGGTGGTGGGTATGAAGCTGTCATTACAGTGCTTAGACTGTAAATATCAACCGTCATTCTTAGGGTGGTGGGTGTCATTACAGTTCTTTGACTGTAAATATCAACAGCCATTCATGGTGTGGTGAGTGTCATTACAGTGCTTTAACTGTATATATCAACAGTCATTCATGGGGTGGTGGGTGTGTGGGTGTCATTACAGTGTTTGGATTGTAAATATTAATAGTCATTCATGGGGTGGTGGGTGTTTGGGTGTTATTACAGTGCTTGGACTGAAATATTAACAGTTATTTATTGGGTGGTGGTGTGTGGGTGTCATTACAGTGCATGGACTATAAATATCAATAGTCATTAATGGGGTGGTGGGTGTGAGGGTGTCATTTCATTGCCTGGACTGTAAATATCAACAAGCATTCAAGGGGTTGATGGTGTGTGAGTGTCATTACAGTGCTTGGACTGTCAATATCAACAGTCATTCATGGGGTGCTTGGTGTGTGGGTCTCATTACTTTGCATGGAATGTAAATATCAACAGTCATTAATGGGTTGGTGGGTGTGTGGGTGTCATTACAGTGCTTAGACTGTAAATATCAACAGTCAATCATGGGGTAGTAAGTGTGTGGGTGTCATTACAGTGCTTGGACTGTAAATATCAATTGTCATTCATGGTGTGTGTGGGTGCTATTACAGAGATTGGAGTGTAATTATCAACAGTCATTCATAGGTTGGTGGGAGTGTTTGTCATTACAGTGCTTGGACTGTAAATATCAACAGTCATTCAAGTGGTGGTGGGTATGTAGGTGTAATTACAGTGCTTCGAGTGTAAATATCAAATCATTCATGGGGTGGTGTGTGTCATTACAGTGCTTGGACTGTAAATATCAACAGTCATTCATGGGGTGGTGGATGTGTTAGTGTCAATACAGTGCTTGGACTGCAAATATCAACAGTCATTCATGGGATGATAGGTGTCATTACAGTACTTGGACTGTAAATATCAACAGTCATTCATGTGGTGGTGGATGTGTGGGTGTCATTACATTGATTGGACTGTAAATATTAACAGACATTTATGGGCTGTGGGTGTGTGGGTGTCATTACAATGTTTGGACTGTAAATATCAACGGTCATTGATGGGGTGGTGGGTGTGTGGGTGTGATTACAGTGCTTGGACTGTATATATCAACAGTCATTTAAGGGTTGGTGGGTGTGAGGGTGTCATTACAGTGCTTGGATTACAAATATAAACAGTCATTCATAGGATGGTGGGTGTTATTACAGTGCTTGGACTGTAAATATCAACAGTTATTTATGGTATGGTAAGTGTGTTGGTGTCATTACAGTGCTTGGACTGTTAATATCAACATACATTCATGGGGTGGTGGGTGTGTTGGTGTCATTACAATGCTTGGACTGTAAATATCAACAGTCATTCATAAGGTGGGGGGTAAGTGGGTGTCATTACAGTGCTTGGACTAAAAATATAATCAGTCATTCATGGGGTGGATGGTGTGTGAGTGTCATTACAATGCTTAGACTGTAAAATTAAATAGTCATTAATGGGGAGGTTGTTGTGTGGTTCTCATTACAGTGCATGGAATGTAAATATCAACAGTCATTTATGGGTTGGTGGGTGTGTCGGTGTCATTACAGTGCTTAGACTGTAAATATCAACAGTCAATCATGGGGTGGTCAGTTTGTGGGTGTCAATACAGTGCTTGGACTGTAAATATCAACAGTCATTCATGGGGTGGTGGGTGTAAGGGTGATATTACAGTGCTTGGACTGTATATATTAACCATCATTAATGGGGTTATGGTTGTGTGGGTGTCATTACAGTGCTTGGACTGTAAATATTATTAATCATTCATGGGTTTGTTGTTGTGTGGGTGTCATTACAATGCTTGGACTGTAAATATCAACAGTCATTCATGGGGTGGTGGGTGTTTGGTGTCATTACACTGCTTGGATTGTAAATATCAACAGTCATTCATTGGTTGGTGGGTGTGTTGGTGTCATTACAGTGCTTGGACTGTAAATATCAACTGTCATTCATGGAGTGTGTCGGTGACATTACAGTGCTTGTACAATAAATATCAACAGTCATTTATGGGTTGGTGTATGTGTGTGTGTCATTACAGTGCTTGGACTGTAAATATCAACTGTCATTAATGGGGTGTGTCGGTGACATTATAGTGCTTGTACTGTAAATATCAACAGTCATTCATGGGTTGGTGGGTGTGTGTGTCATTACAGCGCTTGGACTGTATATATCAACAGTTATTCATTGGGTGGTGGGTGTGTGGGTGTCAGTACAGTGCTTGGACTATAAATATCAATGGTCATTAAAGGGGTGGTGGATGTGTTGGTGTCATTACAGTGCTTGGACTGTAAAAATCAACAGTTATTCATGGGGTGGATGGTGTGTGAGTGTCATTACAGTGTTTGGACTGTAAATATAAACAGTCATTCATGTGGTGGTGGGTGTCATTACAGTACTTGAATTGTAGATATCAACAATCATTCATGGGGTGTGTGGGTGTCAATACAGTGCTGGGTGTGTATATATCAAGAGTCATTCATTCAGTGGTGGGTGTGGGGGTGTCATTACAGTGCTTGGACTGTGAATATTAACCATCATTCATGGGGTGGTGTGTGTGTGGGTGTCATTACAGTGCTTGGACTGTAAATATCAACAGTCATTTATGAGATGGTGGGTGTGTGGGTGTGATTACAGTGCTTGGACTGTATATATCAACAGTCATTTATGGGTTGGTGGGTGTGAGGGTGTCATTACAGTGCTTGGATTACAAATATAAACAGTCATTCATAGGATGGTGGGTGTTATTACAGTGCTTGGACTGTAAATATCAACAGTCATTCAAAGGGTGGTGGGTGTGTGGGTGTCATTACAGTGCTTGGACTGTAAATATCAACAGTTATTTATGGTATGGTAAGTGTGTTGGTGTCATTACAGTGCTTGGACTGTTAATATCAACAGTCATTCATAAGGTGGGGGGTAAATGGGTGTCATTACAGTGCTTGGACTAAAAATATAATCAGTCATTCATGGGGTGGATGGTGTGTGGGTGTCATTACAGTGCTTTAACTGTATGTATCAACAGTCATTTATGGGGTGGTATTGTGTGGGTTTTATTTCAGTGCTTTAACTGTTAATATCAACAGTCATTCATGGGGAGGGGAGTGTCATTGCAGTGCTTGGACTGTAAATATCAAGTCATTCATGGGGTTATGGGTGTATGGGCGTCATTAGAGTACTTGGACAGTAAATATCAATAGTCATTCATGGAGAGGTGGGTGTGTGGGTGTCATAACAGTGCTTGGACTGTAAATATCAACAGTCATTCATGGGGTGGTGGGTGTGTGGGTGTCATTACAGTGCTTGGAGTGTAAATATCAACAGTTATTCATGGGGTGTTGTGTGTGTCGGTGTCATTACAGTGATTGGACTGTAAATATCAACAGATATTCATAGGGTGGTAGGTGTGTGGGTGTCATTACAGTGCTTGGTCTGTAAATATCAACAGATATTCATTTAGTGGTGGGTGTAGGGGTGTCATTACAGTTCTCGGACTGTGAATATCAACCGTCATTCATGGGTTGGTGGGTGTGTGTGTTGCATTACAGTGCTTGGAGTGTAAATATCAACCGTCATTTATGGGATGGTGGGTGTGTGTGTCATTACAGTGCTTGGACTTTAAATATCAATAGTCATTCATGGAGTGGTGGGTGTGTGGGTGTCATTACAGTGCTTGGAGATTAAATATCAACAGTCATTCATTGAGTGTTGGGTGCATAGGTGTCATTACAGTGCTTGGACTTTAAATATCAACAGTAATTTATGGGTTGGTGGGTGTCATTACAGTGCTTGGACTGTAAATATCAGCAGTCATTCATATGGCAGTGGTTGTGTGTGTCATTACAGTGTTTGGACTTTAAATATCAAGAGCCATTCATGGGGTGGTTTGTGTTGGGGTGTCATTACAGTGCTTGGTCTGTAAATATCAACTGTCTCTTATGGAGTGGTGGGTGTTTGTGTGTCATTACAGTGGTTGGACTGTAAATATCTACAGTCATTCATGGGGTGGTGGGTGTGTGGGTGTCATTCCTGTGCTTGGACTGTAAATATCAACAATCATTTATGGGGTGGTGGGTGTGTTGGTGTCATTACAGTGCTTTGACTGTAAATATCAATAGTCATTCATGGGAAGGTGGGTGTGTGGGTGTCATTACAGTGCTTGGACTGTAAATATTAACAGTCTTTTATGGGGTGGTGGGTGTGTGGGTTATATTACAGTGCTTGGACTGTAAATACTAACCATCATTCATGGGGTTGTGGTTGTGTGGGTGTCATTACAGTGCTTGGACTAAAAATATCAACAGTCGTTCATGGGTTGGTGTTTGTGTGGGTGTCATTACAATGCTTGGACTGTAAATATCAACAGTTTTTCAAGGGGTGGTGGGTTGTTGGTGTCATTACAGTGCTTGGATTGTAAATATCAACAGTCATTCTTTGGGTGGTGGGTGTGTGGGTGTCATTACAGTGCTTGGACTGTAATTATCAACTGTCATTCATGGCGTGTGTTGTTGACATTACAGTGCTTGGACTGTAAATATCAACTGTCATTCATGGGGTGTGTCAGTGACATTACAGTGCTTGTACTGTAAATATCAACAGTCATTCATGGGTTGGTGTGTGTGTGTCATTACCGTGCTTGGACTGTAAATTTCAACTGTCATTCATGGGGTGTGTTGGTGACATTACAGTGCTTGTACTGTAAATATCAATAGCCATTCATGGGGTGGTGGGTTTGTGGGTCTCATTACAGTAATTAGACTGTAAATATCAACAGACATTAATGGGGTGGTGGGTGTGTGGGTGTCATTCCAGTGCTTTATCTGTAAATATCAACAGTTATTCATTTAGTTGTGGGTGTAGGGGTGTCATTACAGTGCTTGGACTGTGAATATCAACCATCATTCGTGGGGTGGTGGGTGTGTGGGTGTCATTACAATGCTTGTACAGTAAATAACAACTGTCATTCATGGGGTTGGGGGTGTGTGGGTGTCAATACAGTGCTTGCACTGTAAATATCAACAGTCATTCATTAAGTGGTGGGTGTGTGGGAGTCATTACAATGCTTGTACTATAAATATCAATAGTCATTAATGGGGTGTTGGGTGTGTGGGTGTCATTACAGTGCTTGGACTGTAAATATTAACAGTCATTCATGGGGTGGATGGTGTGTGAGTGTCATTACACTGTTGGGATTGTAAATATCAACAGTTATTCATGGGGTTGTCAGTGTGTGGGTGTTAATAAAATGTTTGGACTGTAAATACCAACTGTCATTCATGGTGTGTGCGGGTGCTATTACATAGCTTGGACTCTAAATATCAACAGTCATTCTTAGGTTGGTGGGGGGGGAGTGTCATTACATTGCCTGGACTGTAAATATCAACAATCATTCATGGGGTGGTGGGTGTGTAGGTGTAAGTACAGATCTTAGACCGTAAATATCAAGTCATTTATGGGGTAGTGGATGTATGTGTGTCAGTACTGTGCTTGGACAGTAAATATAAACAGTCATTCATAGGGTGATGGGTCAGTTGGTGTCATTACAGGGCTTGGATAGTAAATATCAAAAGTAATTCATGGGGTGGTGGGTTTGTGGGTGTCATTACAGTGCTTGGACTGAAAATATCAAAAGTCATTCATGGGGTGGTGGGTGTGTGGGAGTCATTACAGTGCTTGGACTATAAATATCAACAGTCATTTATGGGGTGGTGGGTGTGTGTGTTTCATTACAGTGTTTGGACTGTAAATATCAACAGTCATTCATAGGATGGTGGGTGTGTGACTGTCATTACAGTGCTCAGATTGTAAATATTAACAGTCAATTATGGGGTGGTGGGTGTCATTAGAGCACTTGGACAGAAAATATTAACAGTTATTCATAAGGTGGTGGGTGTGTGGATGCCATTACAGTGCTTTGACTAAAAATATCAACAGTCTTTCATGGGGTGGTGGGTGTGTAGGTGTCATTACAGTGCTTGGACTGTAAATATCAACAGTCATTTATGGGGTGGTGGGTGTGTGGGTGTTATAACAGTGTTTTGATTGTAAATATCAACAGTCATTCATAGGGTGGTGGGTTTCATTATCGTTCTTGGACTGTAAATATCAACAGTCATTCATGGGGTGTCGGGTGTTTGGGTGTCATTACTGTACTTAGACTGTAGATATCAACCATAATTTATGGGGTGGTGGGTGTGAGGGTGTCATTACAATGCTTGGACTGTAAATATCAACAGTCATTCATGGGGTTGTGGGTGTGTGGGTGTTATTATAGATTTTGGACTGTAAATATCAACAGTCATTCATGGGGTGGTAGGTGTGTGGGTGTCATTACAGTGCTTGGACTGTAAATATCAAGTCATTTATGGGGTGGTGGGTGTGTGTGTGTCATTAGTGCTTGGACTGTAAATTTCAACAGTCATTTATATGGTTGTGGGTGGCATTACAGTGCTTAGACTGTATATATCAACAGTAATTCATGGGGAGATGGGTGTTCGGGTGTCATTACAGAGCTTGGACTGTTAATATCAACAGTTAATTATGGGGTGGTTTTTGTTTGGGTGTCATTACATTGCTTGGACTGTAAATATCAACAGTCATTCTTGGAGTTGTGGTTGTGTGGGTGTCATTACAGTGTTAGACGGTAAATATTAACAGTCATTTATGGGGAGGTGGGTGTGAGGGTGTCATTACAGTGCTTGGACTGTAAATATCAACAGTCATTCATTGTGTGGAGGGTGTGTTGGTGTCATTACAGTGCTCAGACTGTAAATATTAACAGTCATTCATGTGTTGGTGGGTGTGTGGATGTCATTACAGTGCTTGGACTGAAAATATCAACAGATATATATGAGGTGGTGGGTTTGTGGGTGTCATTACAGTGTTTGGACTATAAATATCAACCATCATTTATGGGGTGCTGGATGTGTGGGTGTCATTACAGTGCTCGGACTGTAAATATCAACAGTCATTCTTAAGGTGGTGGGTGTGTGTGTCATTACAGAGCTTGGACTGTAAATATCAACAGTCTTTCATAGGGTTGTGGGTGTATGGGTGTTTTTACAGTGATTAGACTGTAAATATTAACAGTCATTTATGGGGTGGTTGGTGTGTGGGTGTCATTACAGTGCTTAGACTGTAAATATCAACAGTCATTTATTGGGTGGTGGGTGTGTTGCTGTCATTACAGTGCTTGGACTGTAAATATCAACAGTCATTCATGGGGTGGTAAGTGTGTGTGGGTGTCATTACAGTGCTTGGACAGTAAATATCAACAGTCATTTATGGAATGATAGGTGTGTGGTGGTCATTACAGTGTTTTGATTGTAAATATCAACAGTCATTTATAGGGTGGTGGGTGTAATTAGAGTGCTTGGACTGAAAATATCAACAGTCATTCATGGGGTGGTGGGTGTGTGGGTGTCATTACAGTGCTTGGACAGTAAATATCAACAGTCATTCATGGAATGATAGGTGTGTGGTGGTCATTACAGTGTTTTGATTGTAAATATCAACAGTCATTTATAGGGTGGTGGATGTCATTAGAGTGCTTGGCCTGTAAATATCAACTGTCATTCATGGGGTGTGTTGGTGACATTACAGTGCTTGGACTGAAAATATCAACTGTTATTCATGGGGTGTGTCGGTGACATTACAGTGCTTGTACTGTAAATAACAACAGTCATTCATGGGTTGGTGTGTGTGTGTGATTACGGTGCTTGGACTGTAAATTTCAACTGTCATTCATGGGGTGTGTCGGTGACATTAAAGTGCTTGTACTGTAAATATCAACAGTCGTTCATGGGTTGGTGTTTGTGTGGGTGTCATTACAATGCTTTGACTGTAAATATCAACAGTCTTTCAAGGGGTGGTGGGTTGTTGGTGTCATTACAGTGCTTGGATTGTAAATATCAACAGTCATTCTTTGGGTGGTGGGTGTGTGGGTGTCATTACAGTGCTTGGACTGTAATTATCAACTGTCATTCATGGCATGTGTCGTTGACATTACAGTGCTTGGACTGTAAATATCAACTGTCATTCATGGGGTGTGTCAGTGACATTACAGTGCTTGTACTGT
Organism: Petrolisthes cinctipes; assembly: GCA_033782935.1. Taxonomy (NCBI): domain Eukaryota; kingdom Metazoa; phylum Arthropoda; class Malacostraca; order Decapoda; family Porcellanidae; genus Petrolisthes; species Petrolisthes cinctipes. Next base: position 5,820,907 of record JAWQEG010000015.1, read on the forward strand.
AAATATCAACAGTCATTCATGGGTTGGTGTGTGTGTGTCATTACCGTGCTTGGACTGTAAATTTCAACTGTCATTCATGGGGTGTGTTGGTGACATTACAGTGCTTGTACTGTAAATATCAATAGCCATTCATGGGGTGGTGGGTTTGTGGGTCTCATTACAGTAATTAGACTGTAAATATCAACAGACATTAATGGGGTGGTGGGTGTGTGGGTGTCATTCCAGTGCTTTATCTGTAAATATCAACAGTTATTCATTTAGTTGTGGGTGTAGGGGTGTCATTACAGTGCTTGGACTGTGAATATCAACCATCATTCATGGGGTGGTGGGTTTGTGGGTGTCATTACAATGCTTGTACGGTAAATATCAACTGTCATTCATGGGGTTGGGGGTGTGTGGGTGTCATTACAGTGCTTGGACTGTAAATATCAACAGTCATTCATTAAGTGGTGGGTGTGTGGGAGTCATTACAATGCTTGTACTATAAATATCAATAGTCATTAATGAGGTGTTGGGTGTGTGGGTGTCATTACAGTGCTTGGACTGTAAATATTAACAGTCATTCATGGGGTGGATGGTGTGTGAGTGTCATTACACTGTTGGGATTGTAAATATCAACAGTTATTCATGGGGTTGTCAGTGTGTGGGTGTTAATAAAATGTTTGGACTGTAAATACCAACTGTCATTCATGGTGTGTGCGGGTGCTATTACATAGCTTGGACTCTAAATATCAACAGTCATTCTTAGGTTGGTGGGGGGGAGTGTCATTACATTGCCTGGACTGTAAATATCAACAATCATTCATGGGGTGGTGGGTGTGTAGGTGTAAGTACAGATCTTAGACCGTAAATATCAAGTCATTTATGGGGTAGTGGATGTATGTGTGTCAGTACTGTGCTTGGACAGTAAATATAAACAGTCATTCATAGGGTGATGGGTCAGTTGGTGTCATTACAGGGCTTGGATAGTAAATATCAAAAGTAATTCATGGGGTGGTGGGTTTGTGGGTGTCATTACAGTGCTTGGACTGAAAATATCAAAAGTCATTCATGGGGTGGTGGGTGTGTGGGAGTCATTACAGTGCTTGGACTATAAATATCAACAGTCATTTATGGGGTGGTGGGTGTGTGTATTTCATTACAGTGTTTGGACTGTAAATATCAACAGTAAATTCATAGGATGGTGGGTGTGTGACTGTCATTACAGTGCTCAGATTGTAAATATTAACAGTCAATTATGAGGTGGTGGGTGTCATTAGAGCACTTGGACAGAAAATATTAACAGTTATTCATAAGGTGGTGGGTGTGTGGATGCCATTACAGTGCTTTGACTAAAAATATCAACAGTCTTTCATGGGGTGGTGGGTGTGTAGGTGTCATTACAGTGCTTGGACTGTAAATATCAACAGTCATTTATGGGGTGGTGGGTGTGTGGGTGTTATTACAGTGTTTTGATTGTAAATATCAACAGTCATTCATAGGGTGGTGGGTTTCATTATCGTTCTTGGACTGTAAATATCAACAGTCATTCATGGGGTGTCGGGTGTTTGGGTGTCATTACTGTACTTAGACTGTAGATATCAACCATAATTTATGGGGTGGTGGGTGTGAGGGTGTCATTACAATGCTTGGACTGTAAATATCAACAGTCATTCATGGGGTTGTGGGTGTGTGGGTGTTATTATAGATTTTGGACTGTAAATATCAACAGTCATTCATGGGGTGGTAGGTGTGTGGGTGTCATTACAGTGCTTGGACTGTAAATATCAAGTCATTTATGGGGTGGTGGGTGTGTGTGTGTCATTAGTGCTTGGACTGTAAATTTCAACAGTCATTTATATGGTTGTGGGTGGCATTACAGTGCTTAGACTGTATATATCAACAGTAATTCATGGGGAGATGGGTGTTCGGGTGTCATTACAGAGCTTGGACTGTTAATATCAACAGTTAATTATGGGGTGGTTTTTGTTTGGGTGTCATTACATTGCTTGGACTGTAAATATCAACAGTCATTCTTGGAGTTGTGGTTGTGTGGGTGTCATTACAGTGTTAGACGGTAAATATTAACAGTCATTTATGGGGAGGTGGGTGTGAGGGTGTCATTACAGTGCTTTATCTGTAAATATCAACAGTTATTCATTTAGTTGTGGGTGTAGGGGTGTCATTACAGTGCTTGGACTGTGAATATCAACCATCATTCATGTGTTGGTGGGTGTGTGGATGTCATTACAGTGCTTGGACTGAAAATATCAACAGATATATATGAGGTGGTGGGTTTGTGGGTGTCATTACAGTGTTTGGACTATAAATATCAACCATCATTTATGGGGTGCTGGATGTGTGGGTGTCATTACAGTGCTCGGACTGTAAATATCAACAGTCATTCTTAAGGTGGTGGGTGTGTGTGTCATTACAGAGCTTGGACTGTAAATATCAACAGTCTTTCATAGGGTTGTGGGTGTATGGGTGTTTTTACAGTGATTAGACTGTAAATATTAACAGTCATTTATGGGGTGGTTGGTGTGTGGGTGTCATTACAGTGCTTAGACTGTAAATATCAACAGTCATTTATTGGGTGGTGGGTGTGTTGCTGTCATTACAGTGCTTGGACTGTAAATATCAACAGTCATTCATGGGGTGGTAAGTGTGTGTGGGTGTCATTACAGTGCTTGGACAGTAAATATCAACAGTCATTTATGGAATGATAGGTGTGTGGTAGTCATTACAGTGTTTTGATTGTAAATATCAACAGTCATTTATAGGGTGGTGGGTGTCATTAGAGTGCTTGGACTGAAAATATCAACAGTCATTCATGGGGTGGTGGGTGTGTGGGTGTCATTACAGTGCTTGGACAGTAAATATCAACAGTCATTCATGGAATGATAGGTGTGTGGTGGTCATTACAGTGTTTTGATTGTAAATATCAACAGTCATTTATAGGGTGGTGGATGTCATTAGAGTGCTTGGCCTGTAAATATCAACTGTCATTCATGGGGTGTGTTGGTGACATTACAGTGCTTGGACTGAAAATATCAACTGTTATTCATGGGGTGTGTTGGTGACATTACAGTGCTTGTACTGTAAATAACAACAGTCATTCATGGGTTGGTGTGTGTGTGTCATTACGGTGCTTTGACTGTAAATTTCAACTGTCATTCATGGGGTGTGTCGGTGACATTACAGTGCTTGTACTGTAAATATCAACAGCAATTCATGGGGTGGTGGGTGTGTGGGTGTCATTACAGTAATTGGACTGTAAGTATCAACAGACATTTATAGGGTGGTGGGTGTGTGGGTGTCATTACAGCGCTTAATCTGTAAATATCAACAGTTATTCATTTAGTGGTGGATGTAGGGGTGTCATTACAGTGCTTGGACTGTGAATATCAACCATCATTTATGGGGTGGTGGGTGTGTGGGTGTCATTACAATGCTTGGACTGTTAATATCAACTGTCATTCATGGGGTTGGGGGTGTGTGGGTGTCATTACAGTTCTTGGACTGTAAATATCAACAGTCATTCATTAAGTGGTGGGTGTGTAGCAGTCATTACAATACTTGTACTATAAATATCAATAGTCATTAATGGGGTGGATGGTGTGTGAGTGTCATTACAGAGCTTAGACTGTAAATATCACCAGTCATTCATGAGGTGGTTAGTGTGTGGGTGTTAATACAATTCTTGGACTGTAAATATCAACTGTCATTCATGGTGTGTGTGGGTGCTATTATAGAGCTTGGACTCTAAATATCAACAGTCATTCTTAGGTTGGTGTGGGGGGGGATGTCATTACAGTGCCTGGACTGTAAATATCAACAATCATTCATGGGGTGGTGGGTGTGTAGGTGTAAGTACAGATCTTGGACCATAAATACCAAGTCATTCATGGGGTAGTAGATGTATGCGTGTCAGTACTATGCTTGGACTGTTAATATCAACAGTCATTCATGGGGCGGAGGGTGTATGGGTGTCATGACAGTGCTTGGACTGTAAATATCAACAATCATTCATGGGGTGGTGGGTGTGTGGGTTTCATTACAGTGCTAGGACTGTAAATATCAAAAGTTATTCATGGCATGATTGGTGTGTGGGTGTCATTACAGCGCATTAATTAACTGTATGTATCAACAGTCATTTATGGGGTGGTGTGTGTATGGGTGTCATTTCAGTGCTTTGACTATAAATATCAACAGTCATTTATGGGTAGGGGAGTGTCATTGCAATGCTTGGACTGTAAATATCAAGTCATTCATGGGGTGGTGGGTGTGTGGATGTCATTACAGTGCTTGGACAGTAAATATCAATAGTCATTCATGGAGTGGTGGGTGTGTGGGTGTCATTACAGTGCTTGGAGAGTAAATATCAACAGTCATTCATTGAGTGTTGGGTGCATAGGTGTCATTACAGTGCTTGGACTTTAAATATCAACAGTAATTTATGGGTTGGTTGGTGTCATTACAGTGCTTGGACTGTAAATATCAGCAGTCATTCATATGGCAGTGGTTGTGTGTGTCATTACAGTGTTTGGACTTTAAATATCAAGAGCCATTCATGGGGTGGTGGGTGTTGGGGTGTCATTGCTGTGCTTGGTCTGTAAATATCAACTGTCTCTTATGGAGTGGTGGGTGTTTGTGTGTCATTACAGTGGTTGGACTGTAAATATCTACAGTCATTCATGGGGTGGTGGGTGTGTGGGTGTCATTCCTGTGCTTGGACTGTAAATATCAACAATCATTTATGGGGTGGTGGGTGTGTTGGTGTCATTACAGTGCTTTGACTGTAAATATCAATAGTCATTCATGGGAAGGTGGGTGTGTGGGTGTCATTACAGTGCTTGGACTGTAAATATTAACAGTCTTTTATGGGGTGGTGGGTGTGTGGGTTATATTACAGTGCTTTTACTGTAAATACTAACCATCATTCATGGGGTTGTGGTTGTGTGGGTGTCATTACAGTGCTTGGACTATAAATATCAACAGTCGTTCATGGGTTGGTGTTTGTGTGGGTGTCATTACAATGCTTGGACTGTAAATATCAACAGTCTTTCAAGGGGTGGTGGGTTGTTGGTGTCATTACAGTGCTTGGATTGTAAATATCAACAGTCATTCTTTGGGTGGTGGGTGTGTGAGTGTCATTACAGTGCTTGGACTGTAATTATCAACTGTCATTCATGGCGTGTGTCGTTGACATTACAGTGCTTGTACTGTAAATATCAACTGTCATTCATGGGGTGTGTCAGTGACATTACAGTGCTTGTACTGTAAATATCAACAGTCATTCATGGGTTGGTGTGTGTGTGTCATTACCGTGCTTGGACTGTAAATTTCAACTGTCATTCATGGGGTGTGTTGGTGACATTACAGTGCTTGTACTGTAAATATCAACAGCCATTCATGGGGTGGTGGGTTTGTGGGTCTCATTACAGTAATTAGACTGTAAATATCAACAGACATTAATGGGGTGGTGGGTGTGTGGGTGTCATTCCAGTGCTTTATCTGTAAATATTAACAGTTATTCATTTAGTTGTGGGTGTAGGGGTGTCATTACAGTGCTTGGACTGTGAATATCAACCATCATTCATGGGGTGGTGGGTGTGTGGGTGTCATTACAATGCTTGTACGGTAAATATCAACTGTCATTCATGGGGTTGGGGGTGTGTGGGTGTCATTACAGTGCTTGGACTGTAAATATTAACACTCATTCATGGGGTGGATGGTGTGTGAGTGTCATTACACTGTTGAGATTGTAAATATCAACAGTTATTCATGGGGTTGTCAGTGTGTGGGTGTTAATAAAATGTTTGGACTGTAAATACCAACTGTCATTCATGGTGTGTGCGGGTGCTATTACATAGCTTGGACTTTAAATATCAACAGTCATTCTTAGGTTGGTGGGGGGGGAGTGTCATTACATTGCCTGGACTGTAAATATCAACAATCATTGATGGGGTGGTGGGTGTGTAGGTGTAAGTACAGATCTTAGACCGTAAATATCAAGTCATTTATGGGGTAGTGGATGTATGTGTGTCAGTACTGTGCTTGGACAGTAAATATAAACTGTCATTCATAGGGTGATGGGTCAGTTGGTGTCATTACAGGGCTTGGATAGTAAATATCAAAAGTAATTCATGGGGTGGTGGGTTTGTGGGTGTCATTACATTGCTTGGACTGAAAATATCAAAAGTCATTCATGGGGTGGTGGGTGTGTGGGAGTCATTACAGTGCTTGGACTATAAATATCAACAGTCATTTATGGGGTGGTGGGTGTGTGTGTTTCATTACAGTGTTTGGACTGTAAATATCAACAGTCATTCATAGGATGGTGGGTGTGTGACTGTCATTACAGTGCTCAGATTGTAAATATTAACAGTCAATTATGGGGTGGTGGGTGTCATTAGAGCACTTGGACAGAAAATATTAACAGTTATTCATAAGGTGGTGGGTGTGTGGATGCCATTACAGTGCTTTGACTAAAAATATCAACAGTCTTTCATGGGGTGGTGGGTGTGTAGGTGTCATTACAGTGCTTGGACTGTAAATATCAACAGTCATTTATGGGGTGGTGGGTGTGTGGGTGTTATTACAGTGTTTTGATTGTAAATATCAACAGTCATTCATAGGGTGGTGGGTTTCATTATCGTTCTTGGACTGTAAATATCAACAGTCATTCATGGGGTGTTGGGTGTTTGGGTGTCATTACTGTACTTAGACTGTAGATATCAACCATAATTTATGGGGTGGTGGGTGTGGGGGTGTCATTACAATGCTTGGACTGTAAATATCAACAGTCATTCATGGGGTTGTGGGTTTGTGGGTGTTATTATAGATTTTGGACTGTAAATATCAACAGTCATTCATGGGGTGGTAGGTGTGTGGGTGTCATTACAGTGCTTGGACTGTAAATATCAAGTCATTTATTGGGTGGTGGGTGTGTGTGTGTCATTAGTGCTTGGACTGTAAATTTCAACAGTCATTTATATGGTTGTGGGTGGCATTACAGTGCTTAGACTGTATATATCAACAGTAATTCATGGGGAGATGGGTGTTCGGGTGTCATTACAGAGCTTGGACTGTTAATATCAACAGTTAATTATGGGGTGGTTTTTGTTTGGGTGTCATTACATTGCTTGGACTGTAAATATCAACAGTCATTCTTGGAGTTGTGGTTGTGTGGGTGTCATTACAGTGTTAGACGGTAAATATTAACAGTCATTTATGGGGAGGTGGGTGTGAGGGTGTCATTACAGTGCTTGGACTGTAAATATCAACAGTCATTCATTGTGTGGAGGGTGTGTTGGTGTCATTACAGTGCTCAGACTGTAAATATTAACAGTCATTCATGTGTTGGTGGGTGTGTGGATGTCATTACAGTGCTTGGACTGAAAATATCAAAAGATATATATGAGGTGGTGGGTTTGTGGGTGTCATTACAGTGTTTGGACTATAAATATCAACCATCATTTATGGGGTGCTGGATGTGTGGGTGTCATTACAGTGCTTGGACTGTAAATATCAACAGTCATTCTTAAGGTGGTGGGTGTGTGTGTCATTACAGAGCTTGGACTGTAAATATCAACAGTCTTTCATAGGGTTGTGGGTGTATGGGTGTTTTTACAGTGATTAGACTGTAAATATTAACAGTCATTTATGGGTTGGTTGGTGTGTGGGTGTCATTACAGTGCTTGGACTGTAAATATCAACAGTCATTCATGGGGTGGTAAGTGTGTGTGGGTGTCATTACAGTGCTTGGACAGTAAATATCAACAGTCATTCATGGAATGATAGGTGTGTGGTGGTCATTACAGTGTTTTGATTGTAAATATCAACAGTCATTTATAGGGTGGTGGGTGTCATTAGAGTGCTTGGACTGAAAATATCAACAGTCATTCATGGGGTGGTGGGTGTGTGGGTGTCATTACAGTGCTTGGACTGTAAATATCAACTTTAATTCATGGGGTGGTGGGTGTGTGGGTGTCTGTAAGGGCCGAAATTTTCAACAGCTGGATTAATACTCCTGTCTCTCACATCAACTTATGTTTCCTTGTCTGTGTACCCTGTTCATACACATTTATTCCCATGTACCAGTTAAGTAATCTTTTCCTGTTTCCTAGATAGTAATGTGATGCAGTAGTGGAGGACGAGAAGAATTTAACCGCTTGATCAGCAGTTTCTTCGTCTCTTCCCCCCCCCCCTTCCTTGGGATATCGATGGCAGCGCCATCTACACTACTCAATGCTGGCATCGTGATCTAATCGAAGTTTTGTCTAGGATGGACGACTGACTGGTGGCTGAATGGAGCTGCACTTTGAACAGTTAGGAGCTCTGAGCCTCCTCTGCCTCCTTCTCTTGTGGAGCATATCTATCGCTTGGGCAGCGACTGGTCTGCCTCCTACAATTGTGTATTCCTGAGACACTGCTGTCTCATAATTGTTACTCCTACCATTGGGTAACTTTTAATTGTGTAACCGTTTACTCTACTCTTGAGACTCTGCTGTCTCTTAATTGTTGTAGGGAAAGGGATAGTCTCCTTGAGTGGTGCTGTATTATATATTGGGGTTGTGAAGTGTTTAATATATTTGTCTTCTTCAAACTGTGTTTGTTACAATCCCTCTGATTTTGGTGGTGCTAGAATCCTTAAATGTTCGAAGAAGTTGCCGACATGCCACTCTTCGATTCGAGCCTTGACAGTGTCATTACAGAGCTTGGACTGTAAATATCAACAGTCATTCATGGGGTGGTGGGTGCTTAGGTGGCATTACAGTGCTTGGACTACAAATATCAACAGTCAATCATGGGGTTGTGGGTGTCGGGGTGTCATTACAGTGCTTGGACAGTAAATATCAACAGTCATTCATGGGGTGGTGGGTGTGTGGGTGCCATTACAGTGTTTTGACTGTAAATATCAACAGTCATTCATGGGGTAGTGAGTGTTTGGGTGTCATTACAGTTCTTGGACTGTAAATATTAACCATTATTCATTAGGTAGTGGGTGTGTGGGTGTCATTACCGTGCTAAGACTGTAAATATTAAGTCATTCAAATAGTGGTTGGTGTTGGGTTGTCATTACAGTGCTTGGACTTTAAATATCAACAGTCTTTCATGGGATGGTGGGTGTGTGGGTATCATTACAGTGCTTGAACTGTAAATCTCAACAGTCATTCATAGGGTGGTGGGTGTGTGAGTGTCATTACAGAGCTTGGACTGTAAATATCTACAGTCATTCATGGGGTGGTGGATGTGTAAGTGTCATTACAGTGCTTGGACTGTAAATATCAATAGTCATTCTTGGGGTGGTGGGTGTGTGGAAGTCATTACAGTGCTTAGACTGTAAATATCAACAGACATTTATAGGGTGTAAGGTGACAATAGAGTGCTTGGACTGTAAATATCAACAGTCATTCATGGGGTGGTGGGTGTGTGGGTGTCATTACAGTGCTTGGACTGTAAATATCAACCATAATTCATGGGGTGGTGGGTGTGGGGGTGTCATTACAGTGCTTTCAATGTAAATATCAACAGTCATTCATGGGGTGATGGGTGTGTGGTTGCCATTACAGAGCTTGGACTGTAAATATCAACAGTCGTTCATGGGATGGTAGGTGTTTGGGTGTCATTACAGTGCTTGGACTGGTAATATCAATAGTCATTCATGGGGTGGTGAGTGTGTCTATGTCATTACAGTTCTTGGTCTGTAAATTTCAACCATCATTCATTGGGTGGTGGGTGTGTGGGTGTCATTACAGTGTTTGGACTGCAAATATTAACAGTCATGCATTGGGCGGTGGGTGTCATTAGAGTGCTTGGACTGTAAATATCAACAGTCATTCATGGGGTGGTGGGTGTGTGGGTGTCATTACAGTGCTTGGACTGTTAATATCAATAGTCTTTCATGGGGTTGTGAGTGTGTCTGTGTCATTACATTTCTTGGTCTGTAAATCTCAACCATCATTCATTGGGTGGTGGGTGTGTAGGTGTCATTACAGTTTTTGGACTGCAAATATTAACAGTCATCCATGGGGTGGTGGGTGTCATTAGAGTGCTTGGACTGTAAATATTAACAGTCATTAATAGGTTGGTGAGTGTGTGGATGTCATTACAGTGCTTGGACTAAAAATATCAACATTCTTTCATGGGGTGGTGGATGTGTGGGTGTCATTACAGTGCTTGGACTATAAATATCAACCATCATTAATAGGTTGGTGGGTGTGTGGGTTTCATTACAGTGCTTTGACTGTAAAAATCAACAGTCATGCATAGGGTGGTGGGTGTGTGAGTGTCATTACAGAGCTTGGACTGTAAATATCAACAGTCATTCATGGGGTGGTGGGTGTGTGGGGGACATTGGAGTGCTTGGACTGTAAATATCAACAGTCATTATTGTGGTGGTGGGTGTCATGAGAGTGCTTAGACTGTAAATATCAATAGTCATTTATGGAATGGTGGTTGTGTGGGAGTCAATACAGTGCTTGGACTGTAAATATTAACCATAATTTATTGGATGGTCGGTGTGTTGGTGTCATTTCAGTGCTTTGACTGTAAATATAAATAGTCGTTCATGGGGCGGTGGTTGTGAGGGTGTCATTTCAGTGCTTGGACTGTAAATATCAACAGTAATTTATGGGGTGGTGGGTGTCATTACAGTGCTTGGACTGTAAATATCAACAGTCATTCATAAGGTGGTGGGTGTGTGGGGGTCATTACAGTGCTTGGACTGTAAATATCAAGTCATTCAAAGGGTGGTTGGTGTGAGGGTGTCATTATTGCTTGGACTGTAAATATCAAAAGTCATTCATGGGCAGGTTGGTGTGTGGGTGTTCTTACGGTGCTTTGAATGTAAATATCAACAGTCATTCAGAGGGTGGTGGTTGTCATTATAGTGCTTGGACTGTAAAATATCAACAGTTATTCATAGGGTGGTGGGTGTGTTAGTGTCATTACAGTATTTGGACTGTAAATATCAACAGTCATTCATGGGGTGGTTAGTGTGTGGGAGCCATTACAGTGCTTGGATTGTGAATATCAACAGTCATTCATGGGGTGGTTGGTGTGTGGGTTTTATTACAGTGCTTTGACTGTAAATATCAACAGTCATTCAGAGGGTGGTGGGTGGCATTAAAGTGCTTGGAATGTAAATATTAACAGTCATTCATGGGGTGGTGGGTGTGTGGCTGTCATTATAGTGCTTGGACTGTTAATATCAAGTCATTCATGGGGTGGTTGGAGTGTGGGTGTTATTACAGTGCTTTGACTGTAAATATCAACAGTCATTCAGAGGGTTGTGGGTGTCATTACAGTGCTTGGACTTTAAATATCAACAGTCTTTCATGGGATGGTGGGCGTGTGGGTATCATTACAGTGCTTGAACTGTAAATCTCAACAGTCATTCATAGGGTGGTGGGTGTGTGAGTGTCATTACAGAGCTTGAACTGTAAATAACAACAGTCATTCATGGGGTGGTGGGTGTGTGGATGTTATTACAGTGCTTGGACTGTAAATATCAACAGTCAATCATGGGGTGGTGGGTGTGTGGGTGTCATTACAGTGTTTTGATTGTAAATATCAACAGTCATTTATAGGGTGGTGGATGTCATTACATTGCTTGGACTGTAAATATCAACAGTCATTTATGGAATGGTGGTTGTGTGGGTGTCATTACAGTGCTTGGACTGTAAATATCAACCATAACTCATGGGGTGGTGGGTGTGGGGGTGTCAATACAGTGCTTTGACTGTAAATATCAACAGTCATTCATGAAATGGTGGGTGTATGGGTGTCATTATAGTGCTTGGACTGTAAATATCAACAGTCATTTATGGGGTGGTTTGTGTGTAGCTGTCATTATTGCTTTGAATGAAAATATCAACAGTCATTCATGGGGTGGTGGTTGGCATTACAGTGCTTGGACTGTAAATATCAACAGTCATTCATAAGGTGATGGGTGTGTGGGTGTCATTATAATGTTTGGACTGTAAATACCAACAGTCATTCATGGGGTGGTTGGTGTGTGGGTGTCATTACAGTGCTTTGACTGTAAATATCAAGAGTCATTCATGGGGTGGTGGGTGTGTGGGTGTCATTACAGTGCTTGGACTGTAAATATCAACCATAACTCTTGGGGTGGTGGGTGTGGGGGTGTCATTACAGTCCTTTGACTTAAATATCAACAGTCATTCATAGGGTGGTGGGTGTGAGAGTGTCATTTCTGTGTTTGGACTGTAAATATCAATAGTCATTTATAGAGTGGTGGGTGTTTGGGTGTCATTACATTGCTTGGACTGTAAATATCAACAGTCAATCATGAGGTAATGGGTGTGTGGGTGTCATTAGAGTGCTTAGACTGCAAATATCAACAGTCATTCATAGGGTGGTTGGTGTCATTAGAGAGCTTGGACTGTAAATATCAACAGTCATTAATGGGGTGGTGAGTGTATGGGTGTCATTATAGTGCATGGACTGTAAATATCAACAATAATTCATGAAGTGGTCGGTGTGTGGGTGTCATTATAGTGCTTTGACTGTAAGTATCAAGAGTCATTCATGGGGTGGTGGGTGTGAGGGTGTCATTACAGTGTTTGGACTGTAAATATCAACAGTCATTTTTGGGGTTGTGGGTGTGGGGGTATCATTATAGTGCTTGGACTGTAAATACCAACCGTCATTTATGGGTATGGTTGGTGTGTGGGTGTCATTACAGTGCTTGGACTGTAAATATCAAGTCATTTATAGGGTGGTGGTTGTGTGGGTGCCTAGACTGTAAATATCAACAGTCATTTATGGAGTGGTGGGTGTGTGGCTGTCATTACAGAGCTTGGACTGTAAATATCAATAGTCAATCATGGGGTGGTGGGTGTTTGGGTGTCATTACAGTGCTTGGACTGTATATATCAACAGTCATTCATGGGGTGGTGGGTGTGTGGGTTTCATTACAGTTTTTTTATTGTAAATATCAACAGTCATTCATAGGGTGGAGGGTGTCATTAGAGTCTTTGGACTGTAAATATCAACATTCATTCATGGAGTGGTGGGTGTGTGGGTGTCATTACAGTGCTTGGACTGTAAATATCAACCATAATTCATGGGGTGGTGGGTGTGGGGGTGTCATTACAGTGCTTTGAATGTAAATATCAACAGTCATTAATGGGGTGATGGGTGTGTGGTTGTCATTACAGAGCTTGGACTGTAAATATCAACAGTCATTCATGGGGTGGTATGTGTTTGGGTGTCATTACAGTGCTTGGAGTATAAATATCAACAGTCAATCAAGAGGTGGTGGGTGTCAAGGTGTCATTACAGTGCTTGGACTGTAATTATCAACAGTCATTCATGGGGTGGTGGGTGTGTGGGGGTCATTACAGGGTTTTGACTGTAAATATCAACAGTCATTCATGGGGTGGTGAGTGTGTGGGAGTCATTACGGTTATTTGACTGTAAATATTAACAGTCATTCACGGGGTGGTGGATGTGTGGGTGTCATTACAGAGCTTGGACTATTAATATCAAAACTCATTCATGGGGTGGTGAGTGTGTCTGTGTCATTACAGTTCTTGGTCTGTAAATTTCAACCATCATTTATTGGGTGGTGGGTGTGTGGGTGTCATTACAGTGTTTGGACTGCAAATATTAACAGTCATCCATGGGGTTGTGGGTGTCATTAGAGTGCTTGGACTGTAAATATAAACTGTCATTCATAGGTTGGTGAGTGTGTGGATGTCATTACAGTGCTTGGACTAAAAATATCAACAGTCATTCATGAGGTGGTGGGTGTGTGGGTGTCATTACAGTGCTCGGACAATAAATATCAACCATCATTAATAGGGTGGTGGGTGTGTGGATTTCATTACAGTGCTTGGACTGTAAGTATCAACAGTCATTCATAGGGTGGTGGGTGTGTGAGTGTCATTACAGAGCTTAGACTGTAAATATCAACAGTCATTCATTGGGTGGTGGGTGTGTGGTTGTCATTACAGAGCTTGGACTGTAAATATCAACAGTCATTCATGGGGTGGTAAGTGTGTGGGAGTCATTACAGTTCTTGGACTGTAAATATTAACAGTCATTCATGGAATGGTGGATGTGTGGATGTCATTACAGTGCTAGGACTAATAATATCAACAGTCTTTAATGGGTTGGTGGATGTGTGGGTGTCATTAAATTGCTTGGACTGTAAATATTAACAGTCATTCATAGGGTGGTGGGTGTGTGGATGTCATTACAATGCTTGGACTGAAAATATCAACAGTCATTCATGGGGTGGTGGGTGTGTAGGTGTCATTACAGTGCTTGGACTGTTAATATCAACAGTCATTCATGGGGTGGTGAGTGTGTCTGTGTCATTACAGTTCTTGGTCTGCAAATTTCAACCATCATTCATTGGGTGGTGGGTGTGTGGGTGTCATTACAGTGTTTGGACTGCAAATATTAACAGTCATCCATTTGGTGGTGGGTGTCATAGAGTGCTTGAACTGTAAATATTAACAGCCATTCTTAGGTTGGTGAGTGTGTGGATGTCATTAGAGTGCTTGGACTAAAAATATCAACAGTCTCTCATGGGGTGGTGTGTGTGTGGGTGTCATTACAGTGCTTGGACTAAAAATATCAACCATCATTAATAGGGTGGTGGGTGTGTTGGTTTCATTACAGTGCTTGGACTGTAAATATCATCAGTCATTCATTAGATGGTTGGTGTGTGGGTGTCATTACAGTGTTTTGACTGTAAATATCAACAGTCATTCATGGGGTAGTGAGTGTGTGGGTGTCATTACAGTTCTTGGACTGTAAATATTAACAGTCATTCATGGAATGGTGGATGTGTGGATGTCATTACAGTGCTAGGACTAATAATATCAACAGTCTTTAATGGGTTGGTGGATGTGTGGGTGTCATTAAATTGCTTGGACTGTAAATATTAACAGTCATTCATAGGGTGGTGGGTGTGTGGATGTCATTACAATGCTTGGACTGAAAATATCAACAGTCATTCATGGGGTGGTGGGTGTGTAGGTGTCATTACAGTGCTTGGACTGTTAATATCAACAGTCATTCATGGGGTGGTGAGTGTGTCTGTGTCATTACAGTTCTTGGTCTGCAAATTTCAACCATCATTCATTGGGTGGTGGGTGTGTGGGTGTCATTACAGTGTTTGGACTGCAAATATTAACAGTCATCCATTTGGTGGTGGGTGTCATAGAGTGCTTGAACTGTAAATATTAACAGCCATTCTTAGGTTGGTGAGTGTGTGGATGTCATTAGAGTGCTTGGACTAAAAATATCAACAGTCTCTCATGGGGTGGTGTGTGTGTGGGTGTCATTACAGTGCTTGGACTAAAAATATCAACCATCATTAATAGGGTGGTGGGTGTGTTGGTTTCATTACAGTGCTTGGACTGTAAATATCATCAGTCATTCATTAGATGGTTGGTGTGTGGGTGTCATTACAGTGTTTTGACTGTAAATATCAACAGTCATTCATGGGGTAGTGAGTGTGTGGGTGTCATTACAGTTCTTGGACTGTAAATATTAACAGTCATTCATGGGGTGGTGGGTGTGTGGATGTCATTACAGTGCTTGGATTGTAAATATCAACCATTATTCATTGGGTAGTGGGTGTGTGGGTGTCATTACAGTGATCAGACTGTAAATATTAACTGTAATTCATTTAGTGGTTGGTGTTGAATTGTCATTACAGTGCTTGGACTTTAAATATCAACAGTCTTTCATGGGGTGGTGGGTGTGTGGGTGTCATTACAGTGCTTGAACTGTAAATCTCAACAGTCATTCATAGGGTGGTGGGTGTGTGATTGTCATTACATAGCTTGGACTGTAAATATCTACAGTCATTTATCGGGTGGTGGGTGTGTAAGTGTCATTACAGTGCTTGGACTGTAAATATCAACTGTCATTCTTCGGGTGGTGGTTGTGTGGGTGTCATTACAGTGCTTAGACTGTAAATATCAACAGTCATTTATGGAGTGGTGGGTGTGTGGCTGTCATTACAGTGCTTGGACTGTAAATATCTGCAGTCAATTATAGGGTGGTGGGTATGTGGGTGGCATTATAGTGCTTGGACTGTAAATATCAACAGTCATTCATGGGGTGGTGGGTGTGTGGGTTTCATTACACTGTTTTGATTGTAAATATCAACAGTCATTCATAGGGTGGAGGGTGTCATTAGAGTGCTTGGACTGTAAATATCAACAGTCATTCATATGGTGGTGGGTGTGTGGGTGTTATTACAGTGCTTGGACTGTAAATATCAACCATAATTCATGGGGTGGTGGGTGTGGGGGTGTCATTACAGTGCTTTCAATGTAAATATCAACAGTCATTCATGGGGTAATGGGTGTGTGGGTTTCATTACCGAGCTTGGACTGTAAATATCAACAGTCATTCATGGGGTGGTAGGTTTGTGGGTGTCATTACAGTGCTTGGACTGAAAATATCAACAGTCATTCATGGGGTGGTGGGTGTGTGTGTGTCATTACAGAGCTTGGACTGTTAATATCAACAGTCATTCATGGGGTGGTGAGTGTGTTTGTGTCATTACAGTTTTTGGTCTGTAAATTTCAACCATCATTTATTGGGTGGTGGGTGTTTGGGTGTCATTACAGTGTTTGGACTGCAAATATTAACAGTCATCCATGGGGTTGTGGGTGTCATTAGAGTGCTTAGACTGTAAATATCAACAGTCATTTATGGAGTGGTGGGTGTGTGGCTGTCATTACAGTGCTTGGACTGTAAATATCTGCAGTCAATTATGGGGTGGTGGGTATGTGGGTGGCATTATAGTGCTTGGACTGTAAATATCAACAGTCATTCATGGGGTGGTGGGTGTGTGGGTTTCATTACACTGTTTTGATTGTAAATATCAACAGTCATTCATAGGGTGGAGGGTGTCATTAGAGTGCTTGGACTGTAAATATCAACAGTCATTCATATGGTGGTGGGTGTGTGGGTGTTATTACAGTGCTTGGACTGTAAATATCAACCATAATTCATGGGGTGGTGGGTGTGGGGGTGTCATTACAGTGCTTTCAATGTAAATATCAACAGTCATTCAAGGGGTAATGGGTGTGTGGGTGTCATTACCGAGCTTGGACTGTAAATATCAACAGTCATTCATGGGGTGGTAGGTTTGTGGGTGTCATTACAGTGCTTGGACTGAAAATATCAACAGTCATTCATGGGGTGGTGGGTGTGTGGGTGTCATTACAGAGCTTGGACTGTTAATATCAACAGTCATTCATGGGGTGGTGAGTGTGTTTGTGTCATTACAGTTTTTGGTCTGTAAATTTCAACCATCATTTATTGGGTGGTGGGTGTTTGGGTGTCATTACAGTGTTTGGATTGCAAATATTAACAGTCATCCATGGGGTTGTGGGTGTCATTACAGTGCTTAGACTGTAAATATCAACAGTCATTTATGGAGTGGTGGGTGTGTGGCTGTCATTACAGTGCTTGGACTGTAAATATTTGCAGTCAATTATGGGGTGGTTGGTATGTGGGTGGCATTATAGTGCTTGGACTGTAAATATCAACAGTCATTCATGGGGTGGTGGGTGTGTGGGTTTCATTACACTGTTTTGATTGTAAATATCAACAGTCATTCATAGGGTGGAGGGTGTCATTAGAGTGCTTGGACTGTAAATATCAACAGTCATTCATATGGTGGTGGGTGTGTGGGTGTTATTACAGTGCTTGGACTGTAAATATCAACCATAATTCATGGGGTGGTGGGTGTGGGGGTGTCATTACAGTGCTTTCAATGTAAATATCAACAGTCATTCAAGGGGTAATGGGTGTGTGGGTGTCATTACCGAGCTTGGACTGTAAATATCAACAGTCATTCATGGGGTGGTAGGTTTGTGGGTGTCATTACAGTGCTTGGACTGAAAATATCAATAGTCATTCATGGGGTGGTGGGTGTGTGGGTGTCATTACAGAGCTTGGACTGTTAATATCAACAGTCATTCATGGGGTGGTGAGTGTGTTTGTGTCATTACAGTTTTTGGTCTGTAAATTTCAACCATCATTTATTGGGTGGTGGGTGTTTGGGTGTCATTACAGTGTTTGGACTGCAAATATTAACAGTCATCCATGGGGTTGTGGGTGTCATTACAGTGCTTAGACTGTAAATATCAACAGTCATTTATGGAGTGGTGGGTGTGTGGCTGTCATTACAGTGCTTGGACTGTAAATATCTGCAGTCAATTATGGGGTGGTGGGTATGTGGGTGGCATTATAGTGCTTGGACTGTAAATATCAACAGTCATTCATGGGGTGGTGGGTGTGTGGGTTTCATTACACTGTTTTGATTGTAAATATCAACAGTCATTCATAGGGTGGAGGGTGTCATTAGAGTGCTTGGACTGTAAATATCAATAGTCATTCATATGGTGGTGGGTGTGTGGGTGTTATTACAGTACTTGGACTGTAAATATCAACCATAATTCATGGGGTGGTGGGTGTGGGGGTGTCATTACAGTGCTTTCAATGTAAATATCAACAGTCATTCATGGGGTAATGGGTGTGTGGGTGTCATTACCGAGCTTGGACTGTAAATATCAACAGTCATTCATGGGGTGGTGGGTTTGTGGGTGTCATTACAGTGCTTGGACTGAAAATATCAACAGTCATTCATGGGGTGGTGGGTGTGTGGGTGTCATTACAGAGCTTGGACTGTTAATATCAACAGTCATTCATGGGGTGGTGAGTGTGTTTGTGTCATTACAGTTTTTGGTCTGTAAATTTCAACCATCATTTATTGGGTGGTGGGTGTTTGGGTGTCATTAAAGTGTTTGGACTGCAAATATTAACAGTCATCCATGGGGTTGTAGGTGTCATTAGAGTGCTTGGACTGTAGATATAAACTGTCATTCATAGGTTGGTGAGTGTGTGGATGTCATTACAGTGCTTGGACTAAAAATATCAACAGTCATTCATGAGGTGGTGGGTGTGTGGGTGTCATTACAGTGCTCGGACTGTAAATATCAACAGTCATTCATAGGGTGGTGGGTGTGTGAGTGTCATTAAAGAGCTTGTACTGTAAATATCAACAGTCATTCATGGGGTGGTGGGTGTGTGGGTGTCATTACAGTGCTTGGACTGTAAATATCAACTGTCATTATTGGGGTGGTGGGTGTCATGAGAGTGCTTGGGCTGTAAATATCAACAGTCATTCATGGGGTGGTCGGTGTGTTGGTGTTATTACAGTTCTTTGATTGTAAATATCATCAGTCATTCATAGGGTGGTGGGTGTCATTAGGATCCTTGGACTGTAAATATCAAGAGTCATTAATGGGGTCGTGAGTGTGTGTTGGTGTCATTACAGTGCTTGGACTGTAAATATCAACCATAATTCATAAGGTGGTCGGTGTGTTGGTGTCATTACAGTGATTTGACTGTAAATATCAACAGTCGTTCATTGGGTGGTGGGTGTGAGGGTGTCGTTACAGTGCATGGACTGTAAATATCAACAGTCATTTATGGGGTGGTGGGTGTGTGGGTGTCATTATAGTGTTTGGACTGTAAATATCAACAGTCATTCATGGTGTGGTGGGTGTGTGGGTGTCATTACAATGCTTGGACTGTAAATATCAAGTCATTCATGGGGTGGTGGGTGTGTGGGTGTCATTATTGCTTGGAATGTAAATATCAACAGTCATTTATGGGTGGTGGGTGTGTGGGTGTTATTATAGTGCTTTGACTGTAAATATCAAAAGTCATTCAGAGGGTGGTGGGTGTCATTAGAGTGCTTGGACTGTAAATATCAACAGTCATTCATGGGGTGGTGAGTGTCATTACAGTGCTTGGACTGTGAATATCAACAGTCATTCATGGGGTGGTTGGTGTGTGGGTGTTATTACAGTGCTTTGACTGTAAATATCAACAGTCATTCAGAGGGTGGTGGGTGTCATTACAGTGCTTGGACTGTAAATATTAAAATTCATTTTTGGGGTGGTGGGTGTGTAAATGTCATTACAATGTTTGGACTGTAAATATCAATGGTCATTTATGGGGTGGTTGGTGTGTGGGTGTCATTACAGTGTTTTGATTGTAAATATCAACAGTCATTCATAGGTTGGAGGGTATCATTAGAGTGATTGAACTATAAATATCAACCATAACTCATGGGGTGGTGGGTGTGGGGGTGTCGTTACAGTGCTTTGACTCTAAATATCAACAGTCATTCTTCGGGTGGTGGATGTGTGGGTGTCATTACAGTGCTTAGACTGTAAATATCAACAGTCATTTATGGAGTGGTTGGTGTGTGGCTGTCATTACAGTGCTTGGACTGTAAATATCTGCAGTCAATTATGGGGTGGTGGGTATGTGGGTGGCATTACAGTGCTTGGACTGTAAATATCAACAGTCATTCATGGGGTGGTGGGTGTGTGGGTTTCATTACACTGTTTTGATTGTAAATATCAACAGTCATTTATAGGGTGGAGGGTGTCATTAGAGTGCTTGGACTGTAAATATCAACAGTCATTCATATGGTGGTGGGTCTGTGGGTGTCATTACAGAGCTTGAACTGTTAATATCAACAGTCATTCATGGGGTGGTGGGTGTGGGGGTGTCATTACAGTGCTTTCAATGTAAATATCAACAGTCATTCATGGGGTAATGGGTGTGTGGGTGTCATTACCGAGCTTGGACTGAAAATATCAACAGTCATTCATGGGGTGGTGGGTGTGTGGGTGTCATTACAGAGCTTGAACTGTTAATATCAACAGTCATTCATGGGGTGGTGAGTGTGTCTGTGTCATTACAGTTTTTGGTCTGTAAATTTCAACCATCATTTATTGGGTGGTGGGTGTCTGGGTGTCATTACAGTGTTTGGACTGCAAATATTAACAGTCATCCATGGGGTTGTGGGTGTCATTAGAGTGCTTGGATTGTAGATATAAACTGTCATTCATAGGTTGGTGAGTGTGTGGATGTCATTACAGTGCTTGGACTAAAAATATCAACAGTCATTCATGAGGTGGTGGGTGTGTGGGTGTCATTACAGTGCTCGGACTGTAAATATCAACAGTCATTCATAGGTTGGTGGGTGTGTGAGTGTCATTAAAGAGCTTGTACTGTAAATATCAACAGTCATTCATGGGGTGGTGGGTGTGTGGGTGTCATTACAGTGCTTGGACTGTAAATATCAACAGTCATTATTGGGGTGGTGGGTGTCATGAGAGTGCTTGGGCTGTAAATATCAACAGTCAATCATGGGGTGGTGGGTGTGTTGGCGTTATTACAGTTCTTTGATTGTAAATATCATCAGTCATTCATAGGGTGGTGGGTGTCATTAGGATCCTTGGACTGTAAATATCAAGAGTCATTAATGGGGTCGTGAGTGTGTGTTGGTGTCATTACAGTGCTTGGACTGTAAATATCAACCATAATTCATAAGGTGGTCGGTGTGTTGGTGTCATTACAGTGATTTGACTGTAAATATCAACAGTCGTTCATTGGGTTGTGGGTGTGAGGGTGTCATTACAGTGCATGGACTGTAAATATCAAGTCATTCATGGGGTGGTGGGTGTGTGGGTGTCATTATTGCTTGGAATGTAAATATCAACAGTCATTTTTGGGTGGTGGGTGTGTGGGTGTTATTATAGTGCTTTGACTGTAAATATCAAAAGTCATTCAGAGGGTGGTGGGTGTCATTAGAGTGCTTGGACTGTAAATATCAACAGTCATTCATGGGGTGGTGAATGTGTGGGTGTCATTACAGTGCTTGGACTGTGAATATCAACAGTCATTCATGGGGTGGTTGGTGTGTGGGTGTTATTACAGTGCTTTGACTGTAAATATCAACAGTCATTCAGAGGGTGGTGGGTGTCATTACAGTGCTTGGACTGTAAATATTAAAATTCATTTTTGGGGTGGTGGGTGTGTGAATGTCATTACAATGTTTGGACTGTAAATAACAACGGTCATTTATGGGGTTGTTGGTGTGTGGGTGTCATTATAGTGTTTTGATTGTAAATATCAACAGTCATTCATAGGTTGGAGGGTATCATTAGAGTGATTGGACTATAAATATCAACCATAACTCATGGGGTGGTGGGTGTGGGGGTGTCGTTACAGTGCTTTGACTCTAAATATCAACAGTCATTCATAGGGTGGTGGGTGTGAGGGTGTCATTACATTGCTTGGACTGTAAATAACAGTAATCATTTATGAAATGGTGGGTGTGTGGATGTCATTATAGTGCTTGGACTGTAAATATCAACAGTCATTTATGGGGTGGTGGGTGTGTGGCTGTCATTAGTGCTTTGACTGTAAATATCAACAGTCATTCATGGGGTGGTGGGTGTGAGGGTGTCATTACAGTGTTTGGACTGTAAATATCAACAGTCATTCATGGGGTTGTTAGTGTGTGGGTGTCATTATAGTGATTGGACTGTAAATACCAACAGTCATTTTTGGGGTGATAGGTGTGTGGGTGTCATTACAGTGTTTGGACTGTAAATATCAATAGTCATTTATAGAGTGGTGGGTGTTTGGGTGTCATTACATTGCTTGGACTGTAAATATCAACAGTCAATCATGAGGTAGTGAGTGTGTGGGTGTCATTAGAGTGCCTAGACTATAAATATCAACAGTCATTCATAGTTTGGTGGGTGTCATTAGAGTGCTTGGACTGTAAATATCAACAGTCATTAATGGGGTGGTGAGTGTATGGGTGTCATTATAGTGCATGGACTGTAAATATCAACCATAGTTCATGGGGTGATCGGTGTGTGGGTGTCATTACAGTGCTTTGACTGTAAATATCAAGAGTCATTCATGGGGTGGTGGGTGTGAGGGTGTCATTATAGTGATTGTACTGTAAATACCAACAGTCATTCTTGGGGTGGTTGGTGTGTGGGTGTCATTACAGTGCTTGGTCTGTAAATATCAAGTCATTAATGGGGTGGTAGGTGTGTGTGTGTCATTATTGCTCGGACTGTAAATATCAATAGTCATTCATGGGGTGGTGGTTGTGTGGTTGTCATTACAGTCCTTAGACTGTAAATATCAACAGTCATTTTTGGAGTGGTGGGTGTGTGGCTGTCATTACAGTGCTTGGACTGTAAATATCAACAGTCATTCATAGGGTGGAGGGTATCATTAGAGTGATTGGACTGTAAATATTAACAGTCATTCATGGAGTGGTGGGTGTGTGGGTGTCATTACAGTGCTTGGACTGTAAATATCAACCATAATTCATGGGGTGGTTGGTGTGGGGGGGTCATTACTGTGTTTTGAATGTAAATATCAACAGTCATTCATAGGGTGATGGGTGTGTGGTTGTCGTTACAGAGCTTGGACTGTAAATATCAACAGTCATTCATGGGGTGGTAGGTGTTTGGGGGTCATTACAATGCTTGGACTATAAATATCAACAGTCAATCAAGGGGTGGTGGGTGTCGGGGTGTCATTACAGTGCTTGGACTGTAATTATCAACAGTCATTCATTTTGAGGTGGGTGTATTGGGGTCATTACAGTGTTTTAACTGTAAATATCAACAGTCATTCATGGGGTGGTGGATGTGTGGATGTCATTACAGTGCTTGACCTAATAATATCAACAGTCATTCATGAGGTGGTGGGTGTGTGGGTGTCATTAAAGAGCTTTGATTGTAAATATCAACAGTCATTCATGGGGTGGTGGGTGTGTGGGTGTCATTACAGTGCTTGGACTGAAAATATCAACAATCATTATTGGGGTGGTGGGTGTCATGAGAGTGCTTAGAATGTAAATATCAACAGTCATTTATGGGGTGGTGTGTGTGTGGCTGTCATTACAGCGCTTGGACTGTAAATATCAACAGTCATTCATGGGGTGGTGGGTGTGTTGGTGTTATTACAGTTCTTTGACTGTAAATATCAACAGTCATTCATGGGGTGGTGGGTGTGTTGGTGTTATTACAGTTCTTTGATTGTAAATATCAACAGTCATTCATAGGGTGGTGGGTGTCATTAGAGTGCTTGGACTGTAAATATCAACAGTCATTAATGGGGTCGTGAGTGTGTGTTTGTGTCATTGCAGTGCTTGGACTGTAAATATCAACAGTCATTCATGGGGTGGTGGGTGTGTGGGTGTCATTACAGTGCTTGGACAGTAAATATCAAGTCATTCATGGGGTGGTGGGTGTCATTATTGCTTGGAGTGTAAATATCAACAGTCATTCATGGGGTGGTGGGTGTGTGGGTGTAATTACAGTGCTTGGACTGTAAATATCAAGTCATTCATGGGGTGGTGGGTGTGTGGGTGTCATTATTGCTTGGACTGTAAATATCAACTGTCATTCATGGGGTGGTGGGTGTGTGGGTGTCATTAAAGTGCTTGGACTTTAAATATCAACAGTTATTCATGGGGTGGTGGGTGTGTGGGTGTCATTACAGTGTTTCGACTGTAAATATCAACAGTCATTCATGGGGTGGTGAGTGTGTGCGTGTCATTACATTGCTTGGACTGTCAATATCAACAGTCATTCATGGGGTGGTTGGTGAGTGGGTGTTATTACAGTGCTTTTACTGTAAATATCAACGGTCATTCAGAGGGTGGTGGGTTTCATTAGAGTGCATGGATTGTAAATATTAACAGTCATTCATGGGGTGGTGGGTGTGTGAATGTCATTACAGTGCTTGGACTGTAAATATCAAGTCATTCATGGGATGGTGGGTGTGTGGGTGTCATTATTGCTTGGACTGTAAATATCAACAGTCATTCATTGGGTGGTGGGTGTGTGGGTGTAATTACAGTGCTTGGACTGTAAATATCAAGTCATTCATGGGGTGGTGAGTGTGTGGGTGTCATTATTGCTTGGACTGTAAATATCAACAGTCATTCATGGGGTGGTGGGTGTGTGGGTGTTATTACAGTGCATTGACTGTAAATATCAACAGTCATTCAGATGATGGTGGGTGTCATTAGAGTGCTTGGACTGTAAATATCAACAGTTATTCATGGGGTGGTGGGTGTGTGGGTGTCATTACAGTGTTTCGACTGTAAATATCAACAGTCATTTATGGGGTGGTGAGTGTGTGGGTGTCATTACAGTGCTTGGACTGTAAATATCAACAGTCATTCAGAGGGCAGTGGGTGTCATTAGAGTGCGTGGACTGTAAATATTAACAGTCATTCATGGGGTGGTGGGTGTGTGAATGTCATTACAGTGCTTGATATGAAAATATCAACAGTCATTTATGGGGTGGTGGGTGTGTGGGTGTCATTATAGTGCTTGGACTACAAATATCAACCATCATTTATGGGGTGGTGTGTGTGGGGGTGTCATTACAGTGTTTGACCTGTAAATATCAATAGTCATTCATAGGGTGGTGGGTGTGTGTGTCATTACAGAGCTTGGACTGTAAATATCAACAATCATTTAATGGGTGGTGGGTGTGTTGATGTCATTACAGTGCTTGGACTGTAAATATCAACAGTCATTTATGGGGTGGTGGGTGTGTGGGTGTCATTAAAGTGCTTGGACTGTAAATATCAACAGTCATTCATTGGGTGGTGGGTGTGTGGGTGTCATTACAGTGTTTTGATTGTAAATATCAACAGTCATTAATAAGGTGTTGGATGTCATTACATTGCTTGGACTGTAAATATCAACAGTCATTTATGGAATGGTAGTTGTGTGGGTGTCATTACAGTGCTTGGACTGTAAATATTAACCATAACTCATGGGGTGGTGGGTGTGGGGGTGTTATTACAGTGCTTTGACTGTAAATATCAACAGTCATTCATAGGGTGGTGGGTGTGAGGGTGTCATTACATTGCTTGGACTGTAAATAACAACAGTCATTCATAAAATGATGGGTGTGTGGGTGTCATTATAGTGCTAGGACTATAAATATCAACAGTCATTTATGGGGTGGTGTGTGTGTGGCTGTTATTAGTGCTTTGACTGTAAATATCAACAGTCATTCATGGGGTGGTTGCTGGCATTACAGTGCTTGGACTGTAAATATCAACAGTCATTCATAGGGTGATGGGTGTGTGGGTGTCATTACAGTGTTTGGACTGTAAATATAAACAGTCATTTATAGAGTGGTGGGTGTTTAGGTGTCATTATATTGCTTGGACTTAAATATCAACAGTCAATCATGAGGTAGTGGGTGTGTGGGTGTCATTAGAGTGCTTAGACTGTAAATATCAACAGTACTTTATAGAGTGGTGGGTGTCATTAGAGTTCTTGGACTTTAAATATCAAGAGTCATTAATGGGGTGGTGAGTGTATGGGTGTCATTATAGTGCATGGACTGTAAATATCAACCATAATTCGTGGGGTGGTCGGTGTGTGGGTGTCATTACAGTGCTTTGACTGTAAATATCAAGAGTCTTTCATGGGGTGGTGGGTGTGAGGGTGTCATTACAGTATTCGGAGTGTAAATATCAACAGTCATTCATGGGGTTGTGGGTGTGTGGGTGTCATTATAGTGATTGAACTGTAAATACCAACAGTCATTCTTGGGGTGGTTGGTGTGTTGGTGTCATTATAGTGTTTGGACTGTAAATACTAACAGTCATTCTTGGGGTGGTTGGTGTGTGGGTGTCATTACAGTGCTTGGACTGTAAATATCAAATCATTAATGGGGTGGTGTGTGTGTGTGTCATTATTGCTTGGACTGTAAATATTAACAGTCATTTATGGGGTGGTGGTTGTGTGGGTGTCATTACAGTGCTTGAACTGTATATATCAACCATAATTCATGGGGTGGTGGGTGTGGGGGTGTCATTACAGTGCTTTGAATATAAATATCAACAGTCATTCATGGGGTGATGGGTGTGTGGTTGTCATTACAGAGCTTGGACTGTAAATATCAACAGTTATTCATGGGGTGGTAGGTGTTTGGGTGTCATTACACTGCTTTGACTTTAAATATCAACAGTCAATCATGGGGTGGTGGGTGTGTGGGTGTCATTACAGTTTTTGGACTGTAAATATCAACAGTCATTCATGGGGTGGTGGGTGTGTGGTTGTCATTACAGTAATTTGATTGTAAATATCAACATTCATTCATAGTGTGGAGGGTTTTATTAGAGTGCTTGGACTGTAAATATCAACAGTCATTCATGGGGTGGTGGGTGTGTGGTTGTCATTACAGTGCTTGAACTGTATATATCAACCATAATTCATGGGGTGGTGGGTGTGGGGGTGTCATTACAGTGCTTTGAATATAAATATCAACAGTCATTCATGGGGTGATGGGTGTGTGGTTGTCATTACAGAGCTTGGACTGTAAATATCAACAGTTATTCATGGGGTGGTAGGTGTTTGGGTGTCATTACACTGCTTGGACTATAAATATCAATAGTCAATCAAGGGGTGGTGGGTGTCGGGGTGTCATTACAGTGCTTAGACTGTAATTATCAACAGTCATTTATGGGGTGGTGGATGTGTGGATGTCATTACATGGCTTGAACTAATAATATCAACAGTCATTCATGGGGTGGTGGGTGTGTGGATGTCACTACATTGCTTGGACTGAAAATATAAACAGTCATTCATGGGGTGGTGGGTGTGTGGGTGTCATTACAGAGCTTGGACTGTAAATATCAACAGTCATTCATGGGGTGGTGGGTGTGTGGGTGTCATTACAGTTCTTGGACTGTAAATATCAACAGTCATTTATGGTGTGGTGGGTGTGTGGCTGTCATTACAGCACTTGGACTGTAAATATCAATAGTCATTCATGGGGTGGTGGGTGTGTTTGTGTTAATACAGTTCTTTGATTGTATATATCAACAGTCATTCATAGGGTGGTGTGTGTCATTAGAGTGCTTGGATTGTAAATATCAACAGTCATTAATGGGGTTGTGAGTGTGTGTTGATGATATTACAGTGCTTGGACTATAAATATCAACCATAATTCCTGGGGTGGTCGGTGTGTTAGTGTCATTACAGTTCTTTGACTGTAAATATCAACGGTCATTCATGGGTTGGTCGGTATGAGGGTGTCATTACATTGCTTGGACTGTAAATATCAACAGTCATTCATGGGGTGGTGGGTGTGTGGGTGTCATTATAGTGCTTGGACTGTAAATATCAACAGTCATTTATGGGGTGGTGGGTGTGTGGGTGTCATTACTGTGCTTGGACTGTAAATATCAAGTCATTCATGGGGTGGTGGGTGTGTGGGTGTCATTATTGCTTGGACTGTAAATATCAACAGTCATTCATGGGGTGGTGGGTGTGTGGGTGTTATTACAGTGCTTTGACCGTAAATATCAACCGTCATTCAAAAGGGTGGTAGGTCTCATTAGAGTGCTTGGACTGTAAATATCAACAGTTATTCATGGGGTGGTGGGTGTGTGGGTGTCATTACAGTGTTTCGACTGAAAATATCAACAGTCATTCATGGGGTGGTGAGTGTGTGGGTGTCATTACTGTGCTTGGACTGTGAATATCAACAGTCATTCATGAGGTGGTTGGTGTGTGGGTGTTATTACAGTGCTTTGACTATAAATATCAACAGTCATTCAGAGGGTGTTGGGTGTCATTAGAGTGCATGGACTGTAAATATTAACAGTCATTCATGGGGTGGTGGGTGTGTGAATGTCATTACAGTGCTTGGACTGAAAATATCAACAGTCATTTATGGGGTGGTGGGTGTGTAAGTGTCATTATAGTGCTTGGACTATAAATATCAACCATCATTTATGGGGTGGTGTGTGTCTGGGTGTCATTACAGTGCTTGGACTGTGAATATCAACAGTCATTCATAAGGTGGTGAGTGTGTGGGTATTATTACAGTGCTTTAACTGTAAATATCAACAGCCATTCAGAGGGTGGTGGGTGTCATTAGAGTGCTTGTACTGTAAATATCAACAGTCATTCATGGGGTGGTAAGTGTGTGGGTGTCATTGCAGTTCTTGGACTGTAAATATCAACCCTCATTCATTGGTTGTTGGGTTTGTTGGTGTCATTACAGTGCTTGGACTGAAAACATCAACAGTCATTTATGGGGTGGTGGGTGTGTGAGTGTCATTACAGTGCTTGGACTATAAATATCAACCATCATTTAAGGGGTGGTGGGCGAGTGGGTGTCATTACATTGCTTGGACTGTAAATATCAACAGTCATTTATAGAGTGGTCGGTGTGTAGATGTCATTTCAGTGCTTGGACTGTAAATATCAACAGTCAATCATAGGGTGGTGTGTGTGTGGGTGTCATTACAGTGGTTTGATTGTAATTATCACCAGTCATTCATAGGGTGGTGGGTGTCATTACAGTGCTTGGACTGTAAATATCAACAGTCATTCATTGGGTGGTGGTTGTGTGGGTGTCATTAGAGTGCTTGGACTGTAAATATCAACCATAATTCAAGGGGTGGTGGGTGTGGGGGTGTCATTACAATGCTTGGACTGTAAATATCAACAGTCCATCATGGGGTGGTGGGTGTGTTGGTGTCATTACAGAGTTTGGACTGTAAATATCAACAGTCATTCATGGGGTGGTGGGTGTATGGGTGTCATTACAGTGATTTGATTGTAAATATCAACAGTCATTCATAGGGTGGTGGGTATCATTAGAGTGCTTGGACTGTAAATATCAACAGTCATTCATGGGTTTGTGGGTGTGTGGGTGTCATTACAGTGCTTGGACTGTAAATATCAACTATAATTCATGGGGTCGTGGGTGTTGGAGTGTCATTACAGTGCTTTGACTGTGAATATCAACAGTCATTCATGGGGTGGTGGGTGGCATTACAGTGCTTGGACTGTAAATATCAACAGTCATTCTTGGGGTGATGGTTGTGTGGGTGTTATTACAAGGATTTAATTGTAAATATTAACAGTCATTCAGAGGGTGGTGGGTGTCATTAGAGTGCTTGGACTGTAAATATTAACAGTCATTCATAGGGTGGTGGGTGTTTGGATGTCATTACAGTGCTTGGACTGAAAATATCAACAGTCATTTATGGGGTGGTGGGTGTGTGGGTGTCATTACAGTGCTTGGACTTTAAATATCAACCATAATTTATGGGGTTGAGGGTGTGTGGGTGTCATGACAGTGCTTGGACTGTAAATATCAACAGTCATTCATAGGGTGGTGGGTGTGTGAGTGTCATTACAGAGTTTGTACTGTAAATATCAACAGTCATTCATGGGGTGGTGGGTGTGTGGATGTCATTATAATGCTTGGACTGTAAATATCAACAGTCAATCATAGGGTGGTGGGTGTGTGAGTGTCATTACAGTGTTTTAATTGTAATTATCAACAGTCAATCATAGAGTAGTGGTTATCATTACAGTGCTTGGACTGTAAATATCAACAGTTATATATGGGGTGGTGGTTGTGTGGGTGTCTTTACAGTGCTTGGACTGTAAATATCAAACATAATTTATGGGATGGTGGGTATGGGGGTGTCATTACAGTGCTTGGACTGTAAATATCAACAGTCAATTATGGGGTGGTGGGTGTTTGGGTGTCATTACAGTGCTTGGACTGTAAATATCAACAGTTATTCATGGGATCTTGGATGTAAGGGTGTCATTACAGTGTTTTCATTGTAAATATCAACAGTCATTGATAGGGTGGTGGGTATCATTAGAGTGCTTGGACTGTAAATATCAAGAGTCATTTATTGGGTTGTAGGTGTGTGGGTGTCATTACAGTGATTGGACTGTAAATATCAACAGTCAATCATGAGGTAGTGGGTGTGTGGGTGTCAATAGAGTGCTTAGACTGTAAATATCAACATTCAATCATAAGGTTGTGGGTGGCATTACAGTGATTGGACTGTAAATATCAACAGTCATTCATAAGGTGATGGGTGTGTGGGTGTCATTACTGTGTTTGGACTGTAAATATCAACAGTCATTTATAGAATGGTGGGTGTTTGAGTGTCATTACATTGCTTGGACTGTAAATATCAACAGTCAATCATGAGGTAGTGGGTGTGTGGGTGTCATTAGACTGCTTAGATTGAAAATATCAACAGTCATTCATAGATTGGTGGGTGTCATTTGAGTGCTTGGACTGTAAATATCAACAGTCATTCATGAGGTGATGGGTGTGTGGGTGTCATTACAGTGCTTGGACTGTAAATATCAACAGTCATTTATGGGATGTTAATTGTTTGGGTGTCATTACAATGCTCTGACTGTAAATATCACTAGTCAATCATGGGGTGGTGGGTGTCATAACAGTGCTTGAACTGTAAATATCAACAGTCATTCATAGGGTGGTGGGTGTGTTGGTGTTATTACAGTGCTTTGACTGTAAATATCAACAGTCATTCAGAGGGTGGTGGGTGTCATTAGAGTGCTTGGACAGTAAATATCAACAGTTATTCATAGGGTGGTGGGTGTTTGGGTATCATGAAAGTGCTTGGACTGTAAATATCAACAGTCATTCATTGGGTGGTGAGTGTGTTGGTGTCATTACAGTGCTTGGACTGTAAATATCAAGAAATAATTCATAAGGTGATGGGTGTGTGGGTGTCATTACAGTGCTTGGACTGTAAATATCAACAGTCATTTATGGGATGGTGGGTGTTTGGTTGTCATTACATTGCTTGGACTGTAAATATCAACAGTCAATTATAGGGTGGTGGGTGTCGTAACAGTGCTTGGACTGTAAATATCAACTATCATTCATTGGGTGGTGTGTGTGTGGGTGTAATTACATTGCTTAAACTGTGAATATCAACAGTCATTCGTGGGTTGGTGAGTGTGTGGGTATTATTACAGAGCTTTGACTGTAAATATCAACAGTTATTCAGAGGGTGGTGGGTGTCATTAGAGTGCTTGGACTGTAAATATCAACAGTTATTCATGGGGTGGTGGGTGTGTGGGTATCATTACAGTGCTTGGACTATAAATATTAAAAGTCATTCATGGGGTGGTGAGCGTGTGGGTGTCATTGCAGTTCTTGGACTGTAAATATCAACCACTATTCATTGGGTGGTGTGTGTCTGGGTGTCATTACAGTGTTTGGACTGTGAATATCAACAGTCAATTATGGGGTGGTGGGTGTGTTGGTGTCATTACAGTGCTTGGACTGTAAATATCAACAGTAATTAATAGGGTGGTGGGTTTCATTAGAGTGCTTGGACTGTAAATATCAACAGTCATTCATGGGTTTGTGGGTGTGTGGGTGTCATTACAGTGCTTGGACTGTACATATCAACTATAATTCATGGGGTCGTGGGTGTTGGGAAGTCATGACAGTGCTTTGACTGTAAATTTTAACAGTCATTCATGGGGTGGTGGGTGGCATTACAGTGCTTGGACTATAAATATCAACAGTCATTCATAGGGTGATGAGTGTGTGGGTGTCATAACAGTGCTTGGACTGTAAATATCAACAGTCATTTATAGGGTGGTGGGTGTTTATAGTCATTACATTGCTTGGACTGTAAATATCAACAGTCAATCAAGGAGTTTTGTGTGTGTGAGTGTCATTACAGTGCTTGGACTGTAAATATCAACAGTCATTCATAGGGTGGTGTGTGTGTGAGTGTTATTACAGAGCTTGGACTGTAAATATGAACAGTCATTCTTGGGGTGATGGTTATGTGGGTGTTATTACAGTGCTTTGACTGTAAATATCAACAGTCATTTATAGAGTGGTGGGTGTTTGAGAGTCATTACATTGCTTGGACTGTAAATAACAATAGTCAATCATGAGGTAGTGGGTGTGTGGGTGTCATTAGAGTGATTGGACTGAAAACATCAACAGTCATTCATGGAGTAGTGGGTGTGTGGGTGTCATTACAGTGCTTGGATTGTAAATATCAACAGTCATTCTTGGGGTGATGGTTATGTGGGTGTTATTACCGTGCTTTGACTGTAAATATCAACAGTCATTTAGAGGGTGGTGGGTGTTATTACAGTGCTTGGACTGTAAATATCAACAGTCATTCAGAGGGTGGTGTGTGTCATTAGAGTGCTTGGACTATAAATATCAACAGTCATTAATGGGGTGGTTGGTGTGTGGATGTCATTACAGTGCTTGGACTGAAAACATCAACAGTCATTTATGGGGTTGTGGGTGAGTGGGTGTCATTACAGTGCTTGGACTGTAAATATCAACTGTCATTCATAGGGTGGTGGGTGTGTGGATGTCATTACAGTGCTTGGACTGTATATATCAACAGTCAATCATAGGGTGGTGGGTGTGTGGGTGTCATTACAGTGGTTTGATTGTAATTATCAACAATCATTCATAGGGTGGTAGGTGTCCTTTCAGTGCTTGGACTGAAAATATCAACAGTCATTCATTGGGTGGTGGTTGTGTGGGTGTCATTAGAGTGCTTGGACTGTAAATATCAACCATAATTCATGGGGTGGTGGGTGTGGGGGTGTCATTTCAGTGCTTGAACTGTAAATATCAACACTCAATCATGAGGTGGTGGGTCTGTTGGTGTCATTAGAGTGCTTGAACTGTAAATATCAACAGTCATTCATGGGGTGGTGGGTGTATGGGTGTCATTACAGTGATTTGATTGTAACTATCAACAGTCATTCATAGGGTGGTGGGTATCATTAAAGTGCTTGGACTGTAAATATCAACAGTTATTAATGGGTTTGTGGGTGTGTGGGTGTCATTACAGTGCTTGGACTGTATATATCAACTATAATTCATGGGGTCGTGGGTGTTGGGATGTCATTACAGTGCTTTGACTGTAAATATTAACAGTCATTCATGGTGTGGTGGGTGGCATTACAGTGCTTGGACTGTAAATATCAACAGTCATTTATAGGGTGATGAGTGTGTGGGTGTCATTACAGTGCTGGGACTGTAAATATCAACAGTCATTTTTAGGGTGGTGGGTGTTTGGTGTCAATACATTGATTGGACTGAAAATATCAACAGTCATTCTTAGGGTGATGATTGTGTGAGTGTTATTACAGTGCTTTGACTGTAAATATCAATAGTTATTCAGAGGGTGGTGGGTGTCATTAGAGTGTTTGGACTATAAATATCAACGGTCATTTATGGCGTGGTGGGTGTTTGGATGTCATTACAGTGCTTGGACTGAAAATATCAACAGTCATTTACGAGGTGGTGGGTGTGTGGGTGTCATTACAGTGCTTGGACTTTAATTATCAACCATCATTTATGGGGTTGTAAGTGTGTGGGTGTCATGACAGTGCTTGGACTGTAATTATCAACAGTCTTTCATGGGGTGGTGGGTGTGTGGGTGTCATTACAGTGCTTGGACTGTAAATATCAACAGTCATTCATGGAGTGTTGGGTGTGTGGGTCTCATTACAGTGCTTGGACTGTAAATATCAACAGTCATCCTTGGGGTGATGGTTGTGTGGGTGTTATTACAGTGCTTTGATTGTAAATATCAACAGTCATTCAGAAGGTGGTGGGTGTCATTAGAGTGCTTGGACTGTAAATATTAACAGTCATTCATGGGGTGATGGGTGTTTGGATGACATTACAGTGCTTCGACTGAAAATATCAACAGTCATTTATGGGGTGGTGGGTGTGTGGGTGTCATTACAGTGCTTGGACTTTAAATATCTACCATCATTTATGGGGTTATGGGTGTGTGGGTGTCATTACAGTGCTTGGACTGTAAATATCAACAGTCATTCATTGGGTGGTCGGTGTGTGGATGTCATTACAGTGCTTGGACTGTAAATATCAACAGTCATTCATGGAGTGGTGGGTGTGTGGATGTCATTATAGTGCTTGTACTGTAAATATCAACAGTCAATCATGTGGTGGTGGGTGTTTGGGTGTCATTACAGTGCTTGGACTGTAAATATCAACAGTCTTTCATGGGGTGGTGGGTGTGTGGGTGTCATTACAGAGTTTTGATTGTAATTATCAACAGTCAATCATAGGGTGGTGTGTGTCATTACAGTGCTTGGACTGTCAATAGAAAACAGTCATTTATAGGGTGGTGGTTGTGTGGGTGTCTATACAGTGCTTGGACTCTAAATATCAAACATAATTCATGGGATGGTGGGTGTGGGGGTGTCATTACAATGCTTGGACTCTAAATATCAACAGTCAATAATGGGCTGGTGGGTGTGTGGGTGTCATTACAGTGCTTGGACTGTAAATATCAACAGTCATTCATGGGATCGTGGGTGTATGGGTGTCATTACAGTGTTTTGATTGTAAATATCAACAGTCATTCATAGGGTGGTGGGTATCATTAGAGTGCTTGGACTATAAATATCAACAGTCATTCAAGGGATTGTGGGTGTGTGGGTGTCATTACAGTGCTTGGACTGTAAATATCAACAGTCAATCATGAGGTAGTGGGTGTGTGGGTGTCATTAGAGTGCTTAGACTGTAAATATCAACAGTCAATCATAGGGTTGTAGGTGGCATTACAGTGATTGGACTGTAAATATCAACAGTCATTCATAGGGTGATGGGTGTGTGGGTGTCATTACAGTGTTTGGACTGTAAATTCAACAGTCATTTATAGAGTGGTGGGTGTTTGAGTGTCATTACGTTGCTTGGACTGTATATATCAACAGTCAGTCATGAGGTAGTGGGTGTGTGGGTGTCATTAGAGTGCTTAGACTGTAAATATCAACAGTCATTCATAGATTTATGGGTGACATTTGAGTGTTTGGACTGTAAATATCAACAGTCATTAATGGGGTGGTGAGTGTATGGGTGTCATTATAGTGCTTGGACTGTAAATATCAACCATATTTCGTGGGGTTGTCGTTGTGTGGGAGTCATTACAGTGCTTTGTCTGTAAATATCAAGAGTCATTCATGGGGTGGTGGGTGTGAGGGTGTCATTACAGTGCTTGGACTGTAAATATCAACAGTCAATCAAGGAGTGGTGGGTGTGTGGGTTTCATTACAGTGCTTGGACTGTAAATATCAACAGTCATTCATAGGGTGGTAGGTGTGTGATTGTTATTACAGAGCTTGGACTGTAAATATCAACTGTCATTCATGGAGTGCTGGGTGTGTGGGTGTCATTACAGTGCTTGGACTGTAAATATCAACAGTCATTCTTGGGGTGATGGTTGTGTGGGTGTTATTACAGTGCTTTGACTGTAAATATCAACAGTCATTCAGAGGGTGGTGGGTGTCATTAGAGTGCATGGACTGTAAATATTAACAGTCATTCATGGGGTGGTGGGTGTTTAAATGTCATTACAGTGCTTGAACTGAAAATATCAACAGTCATTTATGGGGTGGTGGGTGTGTGGGTGTCATTACAGTGCTTAGACTTTAAATATCTACCATCATTTATGGGGTTATGGGTCTGTGGGTGTCATTACAGTGCTTGGACTGTAAATATCAACAGTCATTCATAGGGTGGTGGGTGTGTGAGTATCATTACTGAGTTTGGACTGTAAATATCAACAGTCATTCATGGAGTGGTGGGTGTGTTAATGTCATTATAGTTCTTGGACTGTAAATATCAACAGTCAATCATGGGGTGGTGGGTGTTTGGGTGTCATTACAGTGCTTGGACTGTAAATATCAACAGTCTTTCATGGGGTGGTGGGTGTGTGGGTGTCATTACAGTGTTTTGATTGTAATTATCAACAGTCAATCATAGGGTGGTGTGTGTCATTACAGTGCTTGGACTGTCAATAGAAAACAGTCATTTATAGGGTGGTGGTTGTGTGGGTGTCTATACAGTGCTTGGACTCTAAATATCAAACATAATTCATGGGATGGTTGGTGTGGGGGTGTCATTACAATGCTTGGACTCTAAATATCAACAGTCAATCATGGGCTGGTGGGTGTGTGGGTGTCATTACAGTGCTTCGACTGTAAATATCAACAGTCATTCATGGGATCGTGGGTGTATGGGTGTCATTACAGTGTTTTGATTGTAAATATCAACAGTCATTCATAGGGTGGTGGGTATCATTAGAGTGCTTGGACTATAAATATCAACAGTCATTCAAGGGATTGTGGGTGTGTGGGTGTCATTACAGTGCTTGGACTGTAAATATCAACAGTCAATCATGAGGTAGTGGGTGTGTGGGTGTCATTAGAGTGCTTAGACTGTAAATATCAACAGTCAATCATAGGATTGTAGGTGGCATTACAGTGATTGGACTGTAAATATCAACAGTCATTCATAGGGTGATGGGTGTGTGGGTGTCATTACAGTGTTTGGACTGTAAATTCAACAGTCATTTATAGAGTGGTGGGTGTTTGAGTGTCATTACATTGCTTGGACTGTATATATCAACAGTCATTCATGAGGTAGTGGGTGTGTGGGTGTCATTAGAGTGCTTAGACTGTAAATATCAACAGTCATTCATAGATTTATGGGTGTCATTTGAGTGTTTGGACTGTAAATATCAACAGTCATTAATGGGGTGGTGAGTGTATGGGTGTCATTATAGTGCTTGGACTGTAAATATCAACCATATTTGGTGGGGTTGTCGTTGTGTGGGAGTCATTACAGTACTTTGTCTGTAAATATCAGGAGTCATTCATGGGGTGGTGGGTGTGAGGGTGTCATTACAGTGCTTGGACTGTAAATATCAACTGTCATTCATGGAGTGTTGGGTGTGTGGGTGTCATTACAGTGCTTGGACTGTAAATATCAACAGTCATTCTTGGGGTGATGGTTGTGTGGGTGTTATTACAGTGCTTTGACTGTAAATATCAACAGTCATTCAGAGGGTGGTGGGTGTCATTAGAGTGCATGGACTGTAAATATTAACAGTCATTCATGGGGTGGTGGGTGTTTAAATGTCATTACAGTGCTTGAACTGATAATATCAACAGTCATTTATGGGGTGGTGGGTGTGTGGGTGTCATTACAGTGCTTAGACTTTAAATATCTACCATCATTTATGGGGTTATGGGTCTGTGGGTGTCATTACAGTGCTTGAACTGTAAATATCAACAGTCATTCATAGGGTGGTGGGTGTGTGAGTATCATTACTGAGCTTGGACTGTAAATATCAACAGTCATTCATGGAGTGGTGGGTGTCTGGATGTCATTATAGTTCTTGGACTGTAAATATCAACAGTCATTCATGGGGTGGTGGGTGTGTGGGTGTCATTACAGTGCTTGGACTGTAAATATCAACAGTCTTTTATGGGGTGGTGGGTGTGTGGGTGTTATTACAGTGTTTTGATTGTAATTATCAACAGTCAATCATAGGGTGGTGGGTGTCATTACAGTGCTTGGACAGTAAATATCAATAGTCATTTATAGGGTGGTGGTTGTGTGAGTGTCTTTACACTGCTTGAACTGTAAATATCAAACACAGTTCATGGGATGGTGGGTGTAGAGGTGTCATTACAGTGCTTGGACTCTAAATATCAACAGTCAATCATGGGGTGGTGGGTGTGTGGGTGTCATTTCAGTGCTTGGACTGTAAATATCAACAGTCATTCATGGGATCGTGGGTGTATGGGTGTCATTACAGTGTTTTGATTGTAAATATCAACAGTCATTCATAGGGTGGTGGGTATCATTAAAGTGCTTGGACTGTAAATATCAACAGTCATTCATGGGGTTGTGGGTGTGTGGGTGTCATTACAGTGCTTGGACTGTAAATATCAACAGTTAATCATAGGGTGGTGGGTGGCATTACTGTGATTGGACTGTAAATATCAACAGTCATTCATAGGGTATGGGTGTGTGGGTGTCATTACAGTGTTTGGACTGTAAATTCAACAGTCATTTATAGGGTGGTGGGTGATTGAGTGTCATTACATTGCTTGGACTGTCAATATCAACAGTCAATCATGAGGTAGTCGGTGTGTGGGTGTCATTAGAGTGTTTAGACTGTAAATATGAACAGTCCTTCATAGATTTATGGGTGTCATTACAGTGTTTGGACTGTAAATATCAACAGTCATTAATGTGGTGGTGGGTGTGTGGGTGTCATTATAGTGCTTGGACTGTAAATACCTACACTCATTCATGGGTTGGTTGGTGTGTGGGTGTCATAACAGTGCTTGGACTGTAAATATTAAGTTATTAATGGGGTGGTGGGTGTGTGTGTGTCATTATTGCTTGGACTGAAAATATAAACAGTCATTAATTAGGGGGGGGGGTGGCAATACAGTGCTTGGATTGTAAATATCAACAGTCATTCATTAGGTGATGGGTGTGTGGGTGTCATTACAGTGCTTGGACTCTAAATATCAACAGTAAATCATGGGGTGGTAGGTGTCATTACAGTGCTTGGACTGTAAATATCGACAGTCATGCATGGGGTGGTGGGTGTGTGGGTGTTATTACAGTGCTTTGACTGTAAATATCAACAGTCATTCATGGGGTGGTGATGTGTGGGAGTCATTGCAGTTCTTGGACTGTAAATATCAAGATTCATTCATTGGGTGGTGTGTGTGTGGGTGTCATTACAGTGCTTGGACTGAGAATATCAACAATCATTCATGGGGTGGTAAGTGTGTGGGTATTATTACAGTGCTTTGACTGTAAATATCAACAGTCATTCAGAGGGTGGTGGGTGTCATTAAAGTGCTTGGACTGTAAATATTAACAGTCATTCATGGGGTGTTCGTTGTGTGGATGTCATTACAGTGCTTGGACTGAAAACATCAACAGTCATTTATGGGGTGGTGTGTTTGTGCGTGTCATTACAGTGCTTAGACTATAAATATCAACCATCATTTATGGGGTGTAGGGTGAGTGGGTTTTCATTACAGTGCTTGGACTATAAATATCAACAGTCATTCATAGGGTGGTGGGTGTGTATGTGTCATTACAGAGCTTGGACTGTAAATATCAGCAGTCATTCATGGGGTGGTGGGTGTGTGGATGTCATTACAGTGCTTGGACTGTAAATATCAACAGTCAATCATAGGGTGGTGGGTATGTGGGTGTTATTACAGTGCTTGGACTGTAAATATCAACAGTCATTCATGGGGTGGTGGGTGTGTGGGTTTCATTACAGTGTTTTGATTGTAATTATTAACATTCATTCATAGGGTGGTGGGTGTCATTACGGTGCTTGGACTGTAAATATCAACAGTCATTCAGAGGGTGGTGGGTGTCATTAAAGTGCTTGGACTGTAAATATTAACAGTCATTCATGGGGTGTTCATTGTGTGGATGTCATTACAGTGCTTGGACTGAAAACATCAACAGTCATTTATGGGGTGGTGTGTTTGTGGGTGTCATTACAGTGCTTAGACTATAAATATCAACCATCATTTATGGGGTGTAGGGTGAGTGGGTTTTCATTACAGTGCTTGGACTATAAATATCAACAGTCATTCATAGGGTGGTGGGTGTGTATATGTCATTATAGAGCTTGGACTGTAAATATCAGCAGTCATTCATGGGGTGGTGGGTGTGTGGATGTCATTACAGTGCTTGGACTGTAAATATCAACAGTCAATCATAGGGTGGTGGGTGTGTGGGTGTTATTACAGTGCTTGGACTGTAAATATCAACAGTCATTCATGGGGTGGTGGGTGTGTGGGTGTCATTACAGTGCTTGGACTGTAAATATCAACCATAATTCATAGGTTGGTGGGTGTATGGGTGTCATTACTGTGCTTGGACTGTAAATATCAACAGTCAATCATGGGGTGGTGGGTGTGTTGGTGTCATTACAGTGCTTGGACTGAAAATATCAAGTCATTCATGGGGTGGTGGTTGTATGGGTGTCATGACAGTGATATGATTGTAAGTATCAACAGTCATTCATAGGGTGGTAAGTATCATTAGAGTGCTTGGACTGTAAATTTTTACAGTCATTTATTGGGTTGTGGGTGTGTGGGTGTTATTACAGTGCTTTGACTATAAATATCAACAGTCATTTATGGGGTGCTGATGTGTGGGAGTCATTGCAGTTCTTGGACTGTAAATATCAAGATTCATTCATTGGGTGGTGTGTGTGTGGGTATCATTACAGTGCTTGGACTGTAAATATCAATAGTCATTCTTGGGATGATGATTGTGTGAGTGTTATTACAGTGCTTTAACTGTAAATATCAACAGTCATATAGAGGGTGGTGGGTGTCATTAGAGTGCTTGTACTGTAAATATTAACAGTCATTCATGGGGTGGTTGGTGTGTGGATGTCATTACAGTGCTTGGACTAAAAATATCAACAGTCATATATGGGGTGGTGGGTGTGTGGGTGTCATTACAGTGCTTGGACTATAATTATCAACCGTCATTTATGGGGTGGTGGGTGTGTGGGTGTCATTACAGAACTTGGACTGTAAATATCAACAGTCATTCATGGGGTTGTGGGTGTGTGGGTTTCATTACAGTGTTTTGATTGTAATTATCAACAGTCATTCATAGGGTGGTGGGTGTCATTAGAGTGCTTGGACTGTAAATATCAACAGTTATTCATGGGGTGGTGGTTGTGTGGGTATCATAAAAGTGCTTGGACTGTAAATATCAACAGTCATTCATGGGGTGGTGAGTGTGTGGGTGTCATTACAATTCTTGGACTGTAAATATCAACCATCATTTAGTGGGTGGTGTGTGTGTGGGTGTCATTACAGTGCTTGGTCTGTGAATATCAACAGTCACTCATAGGGTTGTGAGTGTGTGGGTATTATTTCAGTGTTTCGACTTTAAATATCAACAGTCATTCAGAGGGTGGTGGGTATCATTAGAGGGCTTGGACTGTAAATATCAACAGTCATTCATGGGGTGGTGGGTGTGTAGATAGCATTACAGTGCTTGGACTGTAAATATCAACAGTCATTTATGGGTTTGTGGTGTGTGGGTGTCATTACAGTGCTTGGACTGTAAATATCAACAGTCATTCATGGGGTGGTGGGTGTGTGGGTGTCATTACAGTGCTTGGACTGTAAATATCAACCATAATTCATAGGTTGGTGGGTGTATGGGTGTCATTACTGTGCTTGGACTGTAAATATCAACAGTCAATCATGGGGTGGTGGGTGTGTTGGTGTCATTACAGTGCTTGGACTGAAAATATCAAGTCATTCATGGGGTGGTGGTTGTATGGGTGTCATGACAGTGATATGATTGTAAGTATCAACAGTCATTCATAGGGTGGTAAGTATCATTAGAGTGCTTGGACTGTAAATTTTTACAGTCATTTATTGGGTTGTGGGTGTGTGGGTGTTATTACAGTGCTTTGACTATAAATATCAACAGTCATTTATGGGGTGCTGATGTGTGGGAGTCATTGCAGTTCTTGGACTGTAAATATCAAGATTCATTCATTGGGTGGTGTGTGTGTGGGTATCATTACAGTGCTTGGACTGTAAATATCAATAGTCATTCTTGGGATGATGATTGTGTGAGTGTTATTACAGTGCTTTAACTGTAAATATCAACAGTCATATAGAGGGTGGTGGGTGTCATTAGAGTGCTTGTACTGTAAAAATTAACAGTCATTCATGGGGTGGTTGGTGTGTGGATGTCATTACAGTGCTTGGACTAAAAATATCAACAGTCATATATGGGGTGGTGGGTGTGTGGGTGTCATTACAGTGCTTGGACTATAATTATCAACCGTCATTTATGGGGTGGTGGGTGTGTGGGTGTCATTACAGAACTTGGACTGTAAATATCAACAGTCATTCATG
The DNA here is from genome assembly GCA_033782935.1 of Petrolisthes cinctipes. Taxonomy (NCBI): domain Eukaryota; kingdom Metazoa; phylum Arthropoda; class Malacostraca; order Decapoda; family Porcellanidae; genus Petrolisthes; species Petrolisthes cinctipes. The sequence goes on from JAWQEG010000015.1 coordinate 5,863,377, forward strand.
GGGTTGTGGGTGTGTGGGTTTCATTACAGTGTTTTGATTGTAATTATCAACAGTCATTCATAGGGTGGTGGGTGTCATTAGAGTGCTTGGACTGTAAATATCAACAGTTATTCATGGGGTGGTGGTTGTGTGGGTATCATAAAAGTGCTTGGACTGTAAATATCAACAGTCATTCATGGGGTGGTGAGTGTGTGGGTGTCATTACAATTCTTGGACTGTAAATATCAACCATCATTTAGTGGGTGGTGTGTGTGTGGGTGTCATTACAGTGCTTGGTCTGTGAATATCAACAGTCACTCATAGGGTTGTGAGTGTGTGGGTATTATTTCAGTGTTTCGACTTTAAATATCAACAGTCATTCAGAGGGTGGTGGGTATCATTAGAGGGCTTGGACTGTAAATATCAACAGTCATTCATGGGGTGGTGGGTGTGTAGATAGCATTACAGTGCTTGGACTGTAAATATCAACAGTCATTTATGGGTTTGTGGTGTGTGGGTGTCATTACAGTACTTGGACTGTAAATATCAACTATAATTCATGGGGTCGTGGGTGTTAGGGTGTCATTACTGTGCTTTGACTGTAAATATCAACAGTCATTCATGGGGTGGTGGGTGGCATTACAGTGCTTGGACTGTAAATATCAACTGTCATTCATAGGGTGATGAGTGTGTGGGTGTCATTACAGTGCTTGGACTGTAAATATCAACAGTCATTTATAGGGTGGTGGGTGTTTGGTGTCATTACATTCCTTGGACTGTAAATATCAACAGTTAATCATGGGGTGGTGGGTTTTTGGGTGTCAGTACAGTGCTTGGACAGTAAATATCAACAGTCATTCATAGGGTGGTAGGTGTGTGTGTTATTACAGAGCTTGGACTGTAAATATCAAGAGTCATTCATGGAGTGGTGGGTGTGTGGGTGTCATTTCAATGCTTGGACTGTAAATATCAACAGTCATTCTTGGGGTGATGGTTGTGTGGGTGTTATTACAGTGCTTTGACTGTAAATATCAACAGTCATTCAGAGGGAGGTGGGTGTCATTAGAGTGCTTGGACTGTAAATATTAACAGTCATTCATGGGGTGGTGGGTGTTTGGATGTCATTACAGTGCTTGGAATGAAAATATCAACAGTCATTTATGGGGTGTTGGGTGTGTGGGTGTCATTACAATGCTTGGACTTAAAATATCAACCATCATCTAAGGGGTTGTGGGTGTGTGGGTGTCATTTCAGTGCTTGGACTGTAAATATCAACAGTCATTCATAGGGTGGTGGGTGTGTGAGTGTCATTACAGAGCTTGGACTGTAGGTAGTAGGGGTTAGGTAGCCCCTCCCAGGGAGGTACTACCGCTGAGGCAATGGGAGATTCAAGGAAGTACCTGATTCCATTTTTTCCCCCAGGCCTCAGTTGCTGGTTACACATCTTCTGCCTCACACATCTATGGGGAGCCAGGTAATCCCTTACACTACACACACATCCATACAAACTACATTCACTTACACTCCTATCCTTGACATTAACATACCAACTTCTCACAACTCAACATGAAAAACAATACAAGCGCAAACACATTTTAAAACTTCATACCATGGCTGACGCAACTCTTAGAGCAAGCGCGGTGGTTTCTCGGATGACCACCACCGGCAGGGCTGGGTCTTTGACACAGGGCCCTCCCGGTCGTCATCACGCGACTGTGTCAGCACCAGCCATGATGCATAAAACAACTGCTCGTCAGCACAATGAATTAATTATGTTTGCAAATATTCGGGGGCTTCACTCCAACATTAACTCGATACACCTACTTCTTCAAACCGAAACCCCTAATATTCTTTTCCTCACTGAATGCCAGGTCACTCCCTCTTCTGACCTGACTAACTACAACTTTCCAGGCTATATTTTAATGTCTAATTTTAGATCAAAGGGAGGCGTTTGCTGTTTTGCTAGATCAACATTATCCTTGGAGAACATTTTCAATCTCACATCACCAGATTTTGATTACTCAATTTACAAGCTAAATTCTTCAGGCTCAGTTAAATATTATTGTTGTATTTACCGATCACCAAATGCCTCCCCAGATAATAGCCTCTTTGATTCCCTGACCTCCATTCTTTCTGATTTAAACATTAATGCTGCATCTGATATATCCTTACTGGGTGATTTTAATGTCCACAATGTTGAGTGGCTCACTCATTCGGCCAGAACTGATGAACCTGGGCTTGAATGCGAGTTATTCGCAGACTCATTCAATCTCACCCAACTAATCAAGCACCCTACTCGCATACCTGATAATCCAGAACATAGACCGCACCTACTTGATCTGTTTCTTACTACCAATCCCGAAACATATAGTGTAGAAGTGAAGTCCCCTCTTGGATCCTCAGACCATTGCGTCATTGCAGTCTCCTGTTCCCACTCCTCCCTACCCATCCACTCTGAACCCATCCGAGTGACCAAATGGCACTATGATGCTGCAGATTGGGTGGGGTTCCGAGACTTTTTAATTAACATTCCTTGGTCATCATTTTACTCTACTGACCCAGATAGCTTCCTGAACCATATTACTGACTTTATAAAAATAGGAATGGAAACATATATCCCTCACCAACAATACTCAAAAAGATCTAACTCTCCAAAATGGTTTGATCACAGCTGTGCCAGAGCTACAAAACAAAAATCAATAGCCTATAATGCCTATACAAAGTCGAAAACTCTTCAGTCATACAATTATTTCAAAATTGTCAGATGCCATGCTAAAGCTGTAACTAATTTAGCCAAATCTAACTTCATACATAAACAAGTCAATAAATTACTGAATAATCCTAATGATAATAAGATCTTTTGGTCAACAGTAAACTCATTCAAATCTAACTTCAACCATGGTTCATCTATTCCCCCTTTAAAGAATAGCAATGGAAATCTCATATGTGATCCATGTGGTAAAGCAAATCTTTTGGCCAATATCTTCGCCACAAATTCAAACCTCAATGACACTGCTCAAAACACTCCCATTTTGAATTTTAACTCCCCAGAAAGTCCACCCTTAATAATTCATACAAGACAAGTGCGGATCATTTTGGAGAATCTATCTATCGACAAAGCTTCAGGGCCAGATGAAATTCCTCCCACTGTATTAAAAAATTGCTCAAAAGAATTAGCTCCAATTCTCTCAAAATTATTTCGTGTATGTCTCCATACCTCGTCCTTCCCAGCCGCCTGGAAAGAAGCCAATGTACAACCAATTCCCAAAAAAGGAGCTACCCCAAATCCATCAAATTACAGACCAATTGCCATCACGTCTACTCTCGGTAAAATATTTGAAATAGTTCTTAACAATCACTGTGTAAAACACCTTGAGAAAAATCATCTGCTAAATGATAAGCAATATGGCTTTAGACAGAGACGATCTACTGTGGATCTGCTCTGTTATTTCACAGATAACATATTCCAATCAACTGATAAACATGGAGAGACTCACACAATTTGCCTTGATATATCTAAAGCCTTTGACAGAGTATGGCACAGATCATTACTGTCTAAGCTTCCACATTATGGCCTTCAATCTTTTGTTCCTCTAATTAATTCATATCTTAGCAACAGAAAATTACGTGTGATGGTAGATGGTCTGTATTCCGACTTTCATCCCATTAATGCTGGTGTTCCTCAAGGAGCGGTCTTGGCTCCAACTTTGTTCCTCATTCATATTAATGATCTTTTGTCAATTACTCAGAATTCAATTTACTCCTATGCTGATGATTCAACTATTCACAGTTCCTTCTCATTTAATGATAGTTTTACTCAACACAATATTTTAGAATACAAACTTGCCACTTCAATTTCATTAAATGAAGACTTAACGAAGATCTTTGAATGGGGACAAAACAACCTAGTTTCTTTCAATGCAAATAAAACTAAATACATCCCGTTCTCAAATAGATCAGATAATCAAGATTCTCACATTATTTTCAATAATACAAATATCCCCAAGTCCCACAGCATTGATCTCCTTGGTGTAACTTTAAATGAAAACCTCAGTTGGACTCCCTATGTAAAATCCATTGCCAAAACTGCATCTAGGAAGATGGGACTTTTATACAGAGCTTGTAATTATTTGACTGACGAGCAGATAGCAGTAATATATAAGAGTCATGTGCGTTCCCAGATGGAATATTGTTCACCTCTGTGGGCTGGTTGTGGATCGGTGGTGTTAAGACAATTAGATAAAATTCAAAGCAGAGCTATCAGACTGATCAATAATCCTATGATCACTAATGAATTCCCTCCCTTATCAGTACGTAGAAATGTTGCTTCCCTTGCACTATTTTATAGATACTTTTATAAGAAATGTTCGGATGAACTTGCCCTGATTATACCACCCCTTCACGTCTTCCCACGGAGGACTAGGGCAGCTGAGAATGCGCATGAGTTTACACTGACTCCTCCACGTTGCAGGACAACTGCTTACAAAAATTCATTTACTCCCCGTACTACTTCCCTGTGGAATTCTCTTCCAAGGGAATGTTTTCCAGCAAGTTATAACCCCCAGCAATTTAAATCCAGTTGCTTTAAATATTTTATGAGTGGAGGATGCCAATAGGCAAATGGAACCATTTATTTATTTGTTTCTTCCTTTCCTCCACTCACTATATGTAAAAAAAAAAAAAAAAAAAAAATATCAACAGTCATTCATTTTGTTGTGGGTGTGTGGATGTCATTATAATGCTTAGACTGTAAATATCAACAGTCAATCATGGGGTGGTGGGTGTGTGGGTGTCATTACAGTGCTTGGACTGTAAATATCAACAGTCTTTCATGTAGTGGTGGGAGTGTGGGTGTCTTTACAGTGTATTGATTGTAATTATTAACAGTCAATCATAGGGTGGTGGGCGTCATTACAGTGCTCGGACTATAAATATCAAACATAATTCATGGGATGGTGGGTGTGGGGGTGTCATTACAGTGCTTGAACTGTAAATATCAACAGTCAATCATGGGGTGGTGGGTATGTGGGTGTCATTACAGTGCTTGGACTGTCAATATCAACAGTCATTCATGGGACCGTAAGTGTATGGGTGTCATTACAGTGTTTTGATTGTAAATATCAACAGTCATTCATAGGGTCGTGGGTATCATTAGAGTGCTTGGACTGTAAATATCAACAGTCATTTATAGAGTGGTGGGTGTTTGAGTGTCATTACAGTCCTTGAACTGTAAATATCAACAGTCAATCATGAGGTAGTGGGTGTGTGGGTGTCATTAGAGTGCATAGACTGTAAATATCAACAGTCATTCATAGATTGGTGGGTGTCATTTGAGTTCTTCAACTGTAAATATCAACAGTCATTAATGGGGTGGTGAGTGTCTGGGTGTTATTATAGTTCATGGACTATAAATATCAACCATATTTCTATGGGTTGTCGGTGTGTGGGTGTCATTACAGTGCTTTGTCTGTAAATATTAATAGTCATTCATGGGGTGGTGGGTGTGTGGGTGTCATTATAGTGCTTGGACTGTAAATACCAACAGTCATTCATGGGGTAGTTGGTGTGTGGGTGTCATTACAGTGTTTGGACTGTAAATATCAAGTCATTAATGGGGTGGTGGGTGTTTGTGTGTCATTATTGCTTGGACTGTAAATATCAACAGTCATTCATGAGGTGATGGGTGTGTGGGTGTCATTACAGTGCTTGGACTGTAAATATCAACAGTCATATATGGGATGGTGGGAGTTTGGGTGTCATTACATTGCTTGGACTGTAAATATCAACAGTCAATCATGGTGTGGTGGGTGTCGTAACAGTGCTTGGACTGTAAATATCAACAGTCATTCATAGGGTGGTGGGTGTGTGGGTGTTATTACAGTGCTTTGACTGTAAATATCAACAGTCATTCAGAGGGTGGTGGGTGTCATTAGAGTGCTTGGCCTGTAAATATCAACAGTTACTCATGGGGTGGTGGGTGTGTGGGTATCATGAAAGTGCTTGGACTGTAAATATCAACAGTCATTCATGGGGTGGTGAGTGTGTGGGTGTCATTGCAGTTCTTGGACTGTAAATATCAACCATCATTCATTGGGTGGTGTGTGTGTGGGTGTCATTACAGTGCTTAAACTGTGAATATCAACAGTCATTCATGGGTATGTGAGTGTGTGGGTATTATTACAGTGCTTTGACTGTAAATATCAACAGTCATTCAGAGGGTGGTGGGTGTCATTAGAGTGCTTCGACTGTAAATATCAACAGTCATTCAGAGGGTATTGGGTGTCATTAGAGTGCTTAGACTGTAAATATCAACAGTTATTTATGGGGTGGTGGGTGTGTGGGTGTTATTACAGTTCTTTGACTGTAAATATCAACAGTCATTCATAGGGTGGTGGGTGTCATTAGAGTGCTTGTACTGTAAATATCAACAGTTATTCATGGGGTTGTGGGTGTGTGGATATCATGAAAGTGCTTGGACTGTAAATATCAACAGTCATTCATGGGGTGGTGAGTGTGTGGGTGTCATTGCAGTTCTTGGACTCTAAATATCAACCATCATTCATTGGGTGGTGTGTGTGTGGGTGTCATTACAGTGCTTGGTCTGTGAATATCAACAGTCATTCATAGGGTTGTGAGTGTGTGGGTATTATTTCAGTGCTTTGACTGTAAATATCAACAGTCATTCAGAGGGTGGTGGGTGTCATTAGAGTGCTTGGACTGTAAATATTAACAGTCATTCATGGGGTGATGGGTGTTTGGATGTCATTACCGTGCTTGGACTGAAAATATCATCAGTCATTTATGGGGTGGTGGGTGTGTGGGTGTCATTACAGTGCTTGGACTTTAAATATCTACCATCATTCATAGGGTGGTGGGTGTGTGAGTGTCATTACTGAGCTTGGACTGTAAATATCAACAGTCATTCATGGAGTGGTGGGTGTGTGGATGTCATTATTGTGCTTGTACTGTAAATATCAACAGTCAATCATGGGGTGGTGGGTGTGTGGGTGTCATTACAGTGCTTGGACTGTAAATATCAACAGTCTTTCATGGGGTGGTGTGTGTGTGGGTGTCATTACAGTGTTTTGATTGTAATTAACAACAGTCAATCATAGGGTGGTGTGTGTCATTACAGTGCTTGGACTGTCAATATAAACAGTCATTTATAGGGTGGTGGTTGTGTGGGTGTCTATACAGTGCTTGGACTGTAAATATCAAACATAATTCATGGGATGGTGGGTGTGGGGGTGTCATTACAATGCTTGGACTCTAAATATCAACAGTCAATCATGGGGTGATGGGTGTGTGGGTGTCATTAGAGTGCTTGGACTGTAAATATCAACAGTCATTCATGGGATCGTGGGTGTATGGGTGTCATTACAGTGTTTTGATTGTAAATATCAACAGTCATTCTTAGGGTGGTGGGTATCATTAGAGTGCTTGGACTATAAATATCAACAGTCATTCATGGGATTGTGGGTGTGTGGGTGTCATTACAGTGCTTGGACTGTAAATATCAACAGTCAATCATGAGGTAGTGGGTGTGTGGGTGTCATTAGAGTGCTTAGACTGTAAATATCAACAGTCAATCATAGGGTGGTAGGTGGCATTACAGTGATTGGACTGTAAATATCAACAGTCATTCATAGGGTGATAGGTGTGTGGGTGTCATTACAGTGCTTGGACTGTAAATATCAACAGTCATTCTTGGGGTGATGGTTGTGTGGGTGTTATTACAGTGCTTTGACTGTAAATATTAACAGTCATTCAGAGGGTGGTGGGTGTCATTAGAGTTCATGGACTGTAAATATTAACAGTCATTCATGGGGTGGTGGGTGTTTAAATGTCATTACAGTGCTTGGACTGAAAATATCAACAGTCATTTATGGGGTGGTGGGTGGGTGGGTGTCATTACAGTGCTTAGACTTTAAATATCTACTATCATTCATGGGGTTATGGGCGTGTGGGTGTCATTACAGTGCTTGGACTCTAAATATCAACAGTCAATCATGGGGTGGTGGGTGTGTGGGTGTCATTTCAGTGCTTGGACTGTAAATATCAACAGTCATTCATGGGATCGTGGGTGTATGGGTGTCATTACAGTGTTTTGATTGTAAATATCAACAGTCATTCATAGGGTGGTGGGTATCATTAAAGTGCTTGGACTGTAAATATCAACAGTCATTCATGGGGTTGTGGGTGTGTGGGTGTCATTACAGTGCTTGGACTGTAAATATTAACAGTCAATCATGAGGTAGTGGGTGTGTGGGTATCATTAGAGTGCTTAGACTGTAAATATCAACAGTCAATCATAGGGTGGTGGGTGGCATTACAGTGATTGGACTGTAAATATCAACAGTCATTCATAGAGTGATGGGTGTGTGGGTGTCATTACAGTGTTTGGACTGAGAATTCAACATTCATTTATAGGGTGGTGGGTGATTGAGTGTCATTACATTGTTTGGACTGTAAATATCAACAGTCAATCATGAGGTAGTCGGTGTGTGGGTGTCATTAGAGTGCTTAGACTGTAAATATGAACAGTCCTTCATAGATTTATGGGTGTCATTTAAGTGCTTGGACTGTAAATATCAACAGTCATTAATGGGGTGGTGAGTGTATTTGTGTCATTATAGTGCATGGACTGTAAATATCAACCATATTTCATGGGGTTGTCGGTGTGTGGGCGTCATTACAGTGCTTTGTCTGTAAATATCAGGAGTCATTCATGGGGTGGTGGGTGTGAGGGTGTCATTACAGTGTTCGGACTGTAAATATCAACAGTCATTAATGTGGTGGTGGGTGTGTGGGTGTCATTATAGTGCTTGGACTGTAAATACCTACAGTCATTCATGGGTTGGTTGGTGTGTGGGTGTCATAACAGTGCTTGGACAGTAAATATTAAGTTTTTAATGGGGTGGTGGGTGTGTGTGTGTCATTATTGCTTGGACTGTAAATATCAACAGTCATTAATTGGGGGGGTGGCATTACAGTGCTTGGACTGTAAATATCAACAGTCATTCATGAGGTGATGGGTGTGTGGGTCTCATTACAGTGCTTGGACTCTAAATATCAACAGTCAATCATAGGGTGGTAGGTGTCATTACAGTGCTTGGACTGTAAATATCAACAGTCATTCATGGGGTGGTTGGTGTGTGGGTGTTATTACAGTGCTTTGACTGTAAATATCAACAGTCATTCATGGGGTGGTGATGTGTGGGAGTCATTGCAGTTCTTGGACTGTAAATATCAAGATTCATTTATTGGGTGGTGTGTGTGTGGGTGTCATTACAGTGCTTGGACTGAGAATATCAACAGTCATTCATGGGGTGGTGAGTGTGTGGGTATTATTACAGTGCTTTGACTGTAAATATCAACAGTCATTCAGAGGGTGGTGGGTGTCATTAAAGTGCTTGGACTGTAAATATTAACAGTCATTCATGGGGTGTTCGATGTGTGGATGTCATTACAGTGCTTGGACTGAAAACATCAGCAGTCATTTATGGGGTGGTGTGTTTGTGGGTGTCATTACAGTGCTTAGACTATAAATATCAACAATCATTTATGGGGTGGTGGGTGAGTGGGTTTTCATTACAGTACTTGGACTATAAATATCAACAGTCATTCATAGGGTGGTGGGTGTGTATGTGTCATTACAGAGCTTGGACTGTAAATATCAGCAGTCATTCATGGGGTGGTGGGTGTGTGGATGTCATTACAGTGCTTGGACTGTAAATATCAACAGTCAATCATGGGGTGATGGGTGTGTGGGTGTCATTACAGTGCTTGGACTGTAAATATCAACAGTCAATCATAGGGTGGTAGGTGGCATTACAGTGATTGGACTGTAAATATCAACAGTCATTCATAGGGTGGTGGGTATCATTAGAGTGCTTGGACTATAAATATCAACAGTCATTCATGGGATTGTGGGTGTGTGGGTGTCATTACAGTGCTTGGACTGTAAATATCAACAGTCAATCATGAGGTAGTGGGTGTGTGGGTGTCATTAGAGTGCTTGGACTGTAAATATCAACAGTCAATCATAGGGTGGTAGGTGGCATTACAGTGATTGGACTGTAAATATCAACAGTCATTCATAGGGTGATAGGTGTGTGGGTGTCATTACAGTGCTTGGACTGTAAATATCAACAGTCATTCTTGGGGTGATGGTTGTGTGGGTGTTATTACAGTGCTTGGACTGTAAATATCAACAGTCATTCAGAGGGTGGTGGGTGTCATTAGAGTTCATGGACTGTAAATATTAACAGTCATTCATGGGGTGGTGGGTGTTTAAATGTCATTACAGTGCTTGGACTGAAAATATCAACAGTCATTTATGGGGTGGTGGGTGGGTGGGTGTCATTACAGTGCTTAGACTTTAAATATCTACTATCATTCATGGGGTTATGGGCGTGTGGGTGTCATTACAGTGCTTGGACTGTAAATATCAACAGTCATTCATAGGGTGGTGGGTGTGTGAGTGTCATTACTGAGCTTGGACTGTAAATATCAACAGTCATTCATGGAGTGGTGGGTGTGTGGATGTCATTATAGTTCTTGGACTGTAAATATCAACAGTCAATCATGGGGTGGTGGGTGTGTGGGTGTCATTACAGTGCTTGGACTGTAAATATCAACAGTCTTTTATGGGGTGGTGGGTGTGTGGGTGTCATTACAGTGTTTTGATTGTAAATATCAACAGTCAATCATAGGGTGGTGGGTGTCATTACAGTGCTTGGACAGTAAATATCAACAGTCATTTATAGGGTGGTGGTTGTGTGGGTGTCTTTACAGTGCTTGAACTGTAAATATCAAACATAATTCATGGGATGGTGGGTTTGGAGGTGTCATTACAGTGCTTGGACTCTAAATATCAACAGTCAATCATGGGGTGGTGGGTGTGTGGGTGTCATTTCAGTGCTTGGACTGTAAATATCAACAGTCATTCATGGGATCGTAGGTGTATGGGTGTCATTACAGTGTTTTGATTGTAAATATCAACAGTCATTCATAGGGTGGTGGGTATCATTAAAGTGCTTGGACTGTAAATATCAACAGTCATTCATGGGGTTGTGGGTGTGTGGGTGTCATTACAGTGCTTGGACTGTAAATATTAACAGTCAATCATGAGGTAGTGGGTGTGTGGGTATCATTAGAGTGCTTAGACTGTAAATATCAACAGTCAATCATAGGGTGGTGGGTGGCATTGTAGTGATTGGACTGTAAATATCAACAGTCATTCATAGAGTGATGGGTGTGTGGGTGTCATTACAGTGTTTGGACTGAAAATTCAACATTCATTTATAGGGTGGTGGGTGATTGAGTGTCATTACATTGTTTGGACTGTAAATATCAACAGTCAATCATGAGGTAGTCGGTGTGTGGGTGTCATTAGAGTGCTTAGACTGTAAATATGAACAGTCCTTCATAGATTTATGGGTGTCATTTAAGTGCTTGGACTGTAAATATCAACAGTCATTAATGGGGTGGTGAGTGTATTTGTGTCATTATAGTGCATGGACTGTAAATATCAACCATATTTCATGGGGTTGTCGGTGTGTGGGCGTCATTACAGTGCTTTGTCTGTAAATATCAGGAGTCATTCATGGGGTGGTGGGTATGAGGGTGTCATTACAGTGTTCGGACTGTAAATATCAACAGTCATTAATGTGGTGGTGGGTGTGTGGGTGTCATTATAGTGCTTGAACTGTAAATACCTACAGTCAATCATAGGGTGGTGGGTGTGTGGGTGTTATTACAGTGCTTGGACTGTAAATATCAACAGTCATTAATGGGGTGGTGGGTGTGTTGGTTTCATTACAGTGTTTTGATTGTAATTATCAACATTCATTCATAGGATGGTGGGTGTCATTACGGTGCTTGGACTGTAAATATCAACAGTCATTTATGGGGTAGTGGTTGTGTGGGTGTCATTACAGTGCTTGGACTGTAAATATCAACCATAATTCTTAGGTTGGTGGGTGTATGGGTGTCATTACTGTGCTTGGACTGTAAATATCAAAAGTCAATCATGGGGTGGTGGGTGTGTTGGTGTCATTACAGTGCTTGGACTGTAAATATCAAGTCATTCAAGGGGTGGTGGTTGTATGGGTGTCATGACAGTGATATGATTGCAAATATCAACAGTCATTCATAGGGTGGTAAGTTTCATTCGAGTGCTTGGACTGTAAATTTCAACAGTCATTCATTGGGTTGTGGGTGTGTGGGTGTTATTACAGTGCTTTGACTGTAAATATCAACAGTCATTCATGGGGTGGTGATGTGTGGGAGTCATTGCAGTTCTTGGACTGTAAATATCAAGATTCATTCATTGGGTGGTGTGTGTGTGGGTGTCATTACAGTGCTTGGACTGTAAATATCAACAGTCATTCTTGGGGTGATGATTGTGTGAGTGTTATTACAGTGCTTTGACTGTAAATATCAACAGTCATATAGAGGGTGGTGGGTGTCATTAGAGTGCTTGGACTGTAAATATTAACAGTCATTCATGGGGTGGTTGGTGTTTGGATGTCATTACAGTGCTTGGACTAAAAATATCAAAAGTAATATATGGGGTGGTGGGTGTGTGGGTGTCATTACAGAGCTTGGACTATAATTATCAACCGTCATTTATGGGGTGGTGGGTGTGTGGGTGTCATTACAGAACTTGGACTGTAAATATCAACAGTCATTCATGGGGTTGTGGGTGAGTGGGTTTCATTACAGTGTTTTGATTGTAATTATCAACAGTCATTCATAGAGTGGTGGGTGTCATTAGAGTGCTTGGACTGTAAATATCAACAGTTATTCATGGGGTGGTGGTTGTGTGGGTATCATAAAAGTGCTTGGACTGTAAATATCAACAGTCATTCATGGGGTGGTGAGTGTGTGGGTGTCATTGCAATTCTTGGACTGTAAATATCAACCATCATTTAGTGGGAGGTGTGTGTGTGTGTGTCATTACAGTGCTTGGTCTGTGAATATCAACAGTCACTCATAGGGTTGTGAGTGTGTGTGTATTATTTCAGTGTTTTGACTGTAAATATCAACAGTCATGCAGAGGGTGGTGGGAATCATTAGAGGGCTTGTACTGTAAATATCAACAGTCATTCATAGGGTGGTGGGTGTGTGGATAGCATTACAGTGCTTGGACTAAAAACATCAACAGTCATTTATGGGGTGGTGGGTGTGAGGGTGTCATTACAGTGCTTGGACTATAAATATCAACCATCATTTAAGGGGTGGTGGGTGAGTGGGTGTCATTACAGTGCTTGGACTGTAATTATCAACAGTCATTCATAGGGTGGTCTGTGTGTGGATGTCATTACACTGCTTGGACTGTAAATATCAACAGTCAATCATAGGGTGGTGGGTGTGTGAGTGTCATTACAGTGGTTTGATTGTAATTATCAACAGTCATTCATAGGGTGGTGGGTGTCATTACAGTGCTTGGACTGTAAATATCAACAGTCTTTCATTAGGTGGTGGTTGTGTGGGTGTCATTACAGTGCTTGGACTGTAAATATCAACAGTCAATCATGTGGGAGTGGGTGTGTTTGTGTCATTACAGTGCTTGGACTGCAAATATCAACAGTCATTCATAGGGTGGTGGGTATATGGGTGTCATTACAGTGATTTGATTGTAAATATCAACAGTCATTCATAGGGTATCATTTATGGGTTTGTGGGAGTGTGGGTGTCATTACAGTACTTGGACTGTAAATATCAACTATAATTCATGGGGTCGTGGGTGTTAGGGTGTCATTACTGTGCTTTGACTGTAAATATCAACAGTCATTCATGGGGTGGTGGGTGGCATTACAGTGCTTGGACTGTAAATATCAACTGTCATTCATAGGGTGATGAGTGTGTGGGTGTCATTACAGTGCTTGGACTGTAAATATCAACAGTCATTCTTGGGGTGATGGTTGTGTGGGTATTATTACAGTGCTTTGACTGTAAATATCAACAGACATTCAGAGGGAGGTGGGTGTCATTAGAGTGCTTGGACTGCAAATATTAACAGTCATTCATGTGGTGGTGGGTGTTTGGATGTTATTACAGTGCTTGGAATGAAAATATCAACAGTCATTTATGGGATTGTGGGTGTGTGGGTGTCATTACAGTGCTTGGACTATAAATATCAACAGTCATTCATAGGGTGGTGGGTGAGTGAGTGTCATTACAGAGCTTGGACTGTAAATATCAACAGTCTTTCATGTAGTGGTGGGTGTGTGGGTGTCTTTACAGTGTATTGATTGTAATTATTAACAGTCAATCAAAGGGTGGTGGGCGTCATTACAGTGCTTGGACTGTAAATATCAAACATAATTCATGGGATGGTGGGTGTTGAGGTGTCATTACAATGCTTGAACTGTAAATATCAACAGTCAATCATGGGGTGGTGGGTGTGTGGGTGTCATTACAGTGCTTGGACTGTAAATATCAACAGTCATTCATGGGATCGTAAGTGTATGGGTGTCATTACAGTGTTTTGATTGTAAATATCAACAGTCATTCATAGGGTCGTGGGTATCATTAGAGTGCTTGGACTGTAAATATCAATTGTCATTTATAGAGTGGTGGGTGTTTGAGTGTCATTACACTCCTTGAACTGTAAATATCAACAGTCAATCATGAGGTAGTGGGTGTGTGGGTGTCATTAGAGTGCATAGACTGTAAATATCAACAGTCATTCATAGATTGGTGGGTGTCATTTGAGTTCTTGGACTGTAAATATCAACAGTCATTAATGGGGTGGTGAGTGTCTGGGTGTTATTATAGTTCATGGACTATATATATCAACCATATTTCAAGGGGTTGTCGGTGTGTGGGTGTCATTACAGTGCTTTGTCTGTAAATATCAAGAGTCATTCATGGGGTGGTGGGTGTGTGGGTGTCATTATAGTGCTTGGACTGTAAATACCAACAGTCATTCATGGGGTAGTTGGTGTGTGGGTGTCATTACAGTGCTTGGACTGTAAATATCAAGTCATTAATGGGGTGGTGGGTGTTTGTGTGTCATTATTGCTTGGACTGTAAATATCAACAGTCATTCATGAGGTGATGGGTGTATGGGTGTCATTACTGTGCTTGGACTGTAAATATCAACAGTCAATCATGGGGTGGTGGGTGTGTTGGTGTCATTACAGTGCTTGGACTGTAAATATCAAGTCATTCAAGGGGTGGTGGTTGTATGGGTGTCATGACAGTGATATGATTGTAAATATCAACAGTCATTCATAGGGTGGTAAGTTTCATTCGAGTGCTTGGACTGTAAATTTCAACAGTCATTCATTGGGTTGTGGGTGTGTGGGTGTTATTACAGTGCTTTGACTGTAAATATCAACAGTCATTCATGGGGTGGTGATGTGTGGAAGTCATTGCAGTTCTTGGACTGTAAATATCAAGATTCATTCATTGGGTGGTGTGTGTGTGGGTGTCATTACAGTGCTTGGACTGTAAATATCAACAGTCATTCTTGGGGTGATGATTGTGTGAGTGTTATTACAGTGCTTTGACTGTAAATATCAACAGTCATATAGAGGGTGGTGGGTGTCATTAGAGTGCTTGGACTGTAAATATTAACAGTCATTCATGGGGTGGTGGGTGTGTGGGTGTCATTACAGAGCTTGGACTATAATTATCAACCGTCATTTATGGGGTGGTGGGTGTGTGGGTGTCATTACAGAACTTGGACTGTAAATATCAACAGTCATTCATGGGGTTGTGGGTGTGTGGGTTTCATTACAGTGTTTTGATTGTAATTATCAACAGTCATTCATAGAGTGGTGGGTGTCATTAGAGTGCTTGGACTGTAAATATCAACAGTTATTCATGGGGTGGTGGTTGTGTGGGTATCATAAAAGTGCTTGGACTGTAAATATCAACAGTCATTCATGGGGTGGTGAGTGTGTGGGTGTCATTGCAATTCTTGGACTGTAAATATCAACCATCATTTAGTGGGTGGTGTGTGTGTGTGTGTCATTACAGTGCTTGGTCTGTGAATATCAACAGTCACTCATAGGGTTGTGAGTGTGTGTGTATTATTTCAGTGTTTTGACTGTAAATATCAACAGTCATTCAGAGGGTGGTGGGAATCATTAGAGGGCTTGTACTGTAAATATCAACAGTCATTCATAGGGTGGTGGGTGTGTGGATAGCATTACAGTGCTTGGACTAAAAACATCAACAGTCATTTATGGGGTGGTGGGTGTGAGGGTGTCATTACAGTGCTTGGACTATAAATATCAACCATCATTTAAGGGGTGGTGGGTGAGTGGGTGTCATTACAGTGCTTGGACTGTAATTATCAACAGTCATTCATAGGGTGGTCTGTGTGTGGATGTCATTACACTGCTTGGACTGTAAATATCAACAGTCAATCATAGGGTGGTGGGTGTGTGAGTGTCATTACAGTGGTTTGATTGTAATTATCAACAGTCATTCATAGGGTGATGGGTGTCATTACAGTGCTTGGACTGTAAATATCAACAGTCTTTCATTAGGTGGTGGTTGTGTGGGTGTCATTACAGTGCTTGGACTGTAAATATCAACAGTCAATCATGTGGGAGTGGGTGTGTTTGTGTCATTACAGTGCTTGGACTGTAAATATCAACAGTCATTCATAGGGTGGTGGGTATATGGGTGTCATTACAGTGATTTGATTGTAAATATCAACAGTCATTCATAGGGTATCATTTATGGGTTTGTGGGAGTGTGGGTGTCATTACAGTACTTGGACTGTAAATATCAACTATAATTCATGTTGTCGTGGGTGTTAGGGTGTCATTACTGTGCTTTGACTGTAAATATCAACAGTCATTCATGGGGTGGTGGGTGGCATTACAGTGCTTGGACTGTAAATATCAACTGTCATTCATAGGGTGATGAGTGTGTGGGTGTCATTACAGTGCTTGGACTGTAAATATCAACAGTCATTCTTGGGGTGATGGTTGTGTGGGTGTTATTACAGTGCTTTGACTGTAAATATCAACAGTCATTCAGAGGGAGGTGGGTGTCATTAGAGTGCTTGGACTGTAAATATTAACAGTCATTCATGTTGTGGTGTGTGTTTGGATGTTATTACAGTGCTTGGAATGAAAATATCAACAGTCATTTATGGGATTGTGGGTGTGTGGGTGTCATTACAGTGCTTGGACTATAAATATCAACAGTCATTCATAGGGTGGTGGGTGTGTGAGTGTCATTACAGAGCTTGGACTGTAAATATCAACAGTCTTTCATGTAGTGGTGGGTGTGTGGGTGTCTTTACAGTGTATTGATTGTAATTATTAACAGTCAATCATAGGGTGGTGGGCGTTATTACAGTGCTTGGACTGTAAATATCAAACATAATTCATGGGATGGTGGGTGTTGAGGTGTCATTACAATGCTTGAACTGTAAATATCAACAGTCAATCATGGGGTGGTGGGTGTGTGGGTGTCATTACAGTGCTTGGACTGTAAATATCAACAGTCATTCATGGGATCGTAAGTGTATGGGTGTCATTACAGTGTTTTGATTGTAAATATCAACAGTCATTCATAGGGTCGTGGGTATCATTAGAGTGCTTGGACTGTAAATATCAATAGTCATTTATAGAGTGGTGGGTGTTTGAGTGTCATTACACTCCTTGAACTGTAAATATCAACAGTCAATCATGAGGTAGTGGGTGTGTGGGTGTCATTAGAGTGCATAGACTGTAAATATCAACAGTCATTCATAGATTGGTGGGTGTCATTTGAGTTCTTGGACTGTAAATATCAACAGTCATTAATGGGGTGGTGAGTGTCTGGGTGTTATTATAGTTCATGGACTATATATATCAACCATATTTCAAGGGGTTGTCGGTGTGTGGGTGTCATTACAGTGCTTTGTCTGTAAATATCAAGAGTCATTCATGGGGTGGTGGGTGTGTGGGTGTCATTATAGTGCTTGGACTGTAAATACCAACAGTCATTCATGGGGTAGTTGGTGTGTGGGTGTCATTACAGTGCTTGGACTGTAAATATCAAGTCATTAATGGGGTGGTGGGTGTTTGTGTGTCATTATTGCTTGGACTGTAAATATCAACAGTCATTCATGAGGTGATGGGTGTGTGGGTGTCATTACAGTGCTTGGACTGTAAATATCAACAGTCAAATATGGGATGGTGGGAGTTTGGGTGTCATTACATTGCTTGGACTGTAAATATCAATAGTCAATCATGGGGTGGTGGGTGTCGTAACAGTGCTTGGACTGTAAATATCTACAGTCATTCAAAGGGTGGTGGGTGTGTGGGTGTTATTACAGTGCTTTGACTGTAAATATCAACAGTCATTCAGAGGGTGGTGGGTGTCATTAGAGTGCTTCGACTGTAAATATCAACAGTCATTCAGAGGGTATTGGGTGTCATTAGAGTGCTTAGACTGTAAATATCAACAGTTATTTATGGGGTGGTAGGTGTGTGGGTGTTATTACAGTGCTTTGACTGTAAATATCAACAGTCATTCATGGGGTGGTGAGTGTGTGGGTGTCATTGCAGTTCTTGGACTCTAAATATCAACCATCATTCATTGGGTGGTGTGTGTGTGGGTGTCATTACAGTGCTTAAACTGTGAATATCAACAGTCATTCATAGGGTTGTGAGTGTGTGGGTATTATTTCAGTGCTTTGACTGTAAATATCAACAGTCATTCAGAGGGTGGTGTGTGTCATTAGAGTGCTTGGACTGTAAATATCAACAGTCATTCATTTGGTGGTGGGTGTGTGGATATCATTACAGTGCTTGGACTGAAAACATCAACAGTCATTTATTTGGTGGTGGGTGTGTGGGTGTCATTACAGTGCTTGGACTATAAATATCAACCATCATTTAAGGGGTGGTGGGTGAGTGGGTGTCATTACAGTGCTTGGACTGTAAATATCAACAGTCATTCATAGGGTGGACAGAGTGTGGATGTCATTATAGTGCTTGGACTGTAAATATCAACAGTCAATCATAGGGTGGTGGGTGTGTGGGTGTCATTACAGTGGTTTGATTGTAATTTTCAACAGTCATTCATAGGGTGGTGGGTGTCATTACAGTGCTTGTACTGTAAATATCAACAGTCATTCATTGGGTGGTTGTTGTGTGGGTGTCATTACAGTGCTTGGACTGTAAATATCAACCATAATTCATGGGGTAGTGGGTGTGGTTGTGTCATTACAGGGCTTGGACTGTAAATATCAACAGTCAGTCATAGGGTGGTATGTGTGTTGGTGTCATTACAGTGCTTGGACTGCAAATATCAACAGTCATTTATGGGGTGGTGGGTGTATGGGTGTCATTACAGTGATTTGATTGGAAATATCAACAGTCATTCATAGTGTGGTGGGTATCATTAGAGTGCTTGGACTGTAAATATAAACAGTCATTTATGGGTTTGTGGGTGTGTGGGTGTCATTACAGTGCTTGGACTGTAAATATCAACTATAATTCATGGGGTCATGGGTGTTGGGGAGTCATTACAGTGCTTTGACTGTAAATATCAACAGTCATTCATGGGGTGGTGGGTGGCATTACAGTTCTTGGACTGTAAATATCAACAGTCATTTATAGGGTGATGAGTGTGTGGGTGTCATTACCGTGCTTGGACTGTAAATATCAACAGTCATTTATAGGGTATTGGGTGTTTGGTGTCATTACATTGCGTGGACTGTAAATATCAACATTCAATCATGGAGTGGTGGGTGTGTGGGTGTCATTACAGTGCTTGGACTGTAAATATCAGCAGTCATTCATAGGGTGATAGGTGTGTGAGTGTTATTACAGAGCTTGGACTGTAAACATCAACAGTCATTTATGGAGTGGTGGGTGTGTGGCTGTCATTACAGTGATTGGACTGTAAATATCAACAGTCTTTCTTGGGGTGATGGTTGTGTGGGTGTTATTACAGTGCTTTGACTGTAAATATCAACAGTCATTCAAAGGGTGGTGGTTGTCATTAGAGTGCTTAGACTGTAAATATTAACAGTCATTCATGGGGTGGTGGGTGTTTGGATGTCATTACAGTGCTTGGACTGAAAATATCAACAGTCATTTATGGGGTTGAGGTTGTGTGGGTGTCATTTGTAGTGCTTGGATTGTAAATATCAACAGTCATTCATAGGGTGGTGGGTGTGTGAGTGTCATTACAGAGCTTGGACTGTATATATCAACAGTCCTTCATGGGGTGGTGGGTGTGTGGATGTCATTATAGTGCTTGGACTGTAAATATCAACAGTCAGTCATGGGGTGGTGGGTGTCATTACAGTGTTTGGACTGTAAATATCAAGAGTCATTTATAGGGTGGTGGTTGTGTGGGTGTCTTTACAGTGCTTGGACTGTAAATATCAAACATAATTCATGGGATGGTGGGTGTGGGGGTGTCATTACAGTGCTTGGACTGTAGATATCAACAGTCAATCATGGGGTGGTGGGTGTGTGGGTGTCATTACAGTGTTTTGATTGTAAATATCAACAGTCATTCATAGGGTGGTGGGTATCATTAGGGTGCTTGGACTGTAAATATCAACAGTCATTCATTGGGGTTGTAGGTGTGTGGGTGTCATTACAGTGCTTGGACTGTAAATATCAACAGTCAATCATGAGGTAGTGGGTGTGTTGGTGTCATTAGAGTGCTTAGACTGTAAATATCAACAGTCAATCATAGGGTGGTGGGTAGCATTACAGTGATTGGACTGTAAATATCAACAGTCATTTATAGAGTGGTGGGTGTTTAAATGTCATTACATTGCTTGGACTGTAAATATTAACAGTCAATCATGAGGTAGTGGGTGTGTGGGTGTCATTAGAGTGCTTAGACTGTAAATATCAACAGTCAATCATAGGGTGGTGGGTGGCATTACAGTGATTGGACTGTAAATATCAACAGTCATTCATAGGGTGATGGGTGTGTGTGTGTCATTACAATGTTTGGACTGTAAATATCAACAGTCATTTATAGAGTGGTGGGTGTTTAAATGTCATTACATTGCTTGGACTGTAAATATTAACAGTCAATCATGAGGTAGTGGGTGTGTGGGTGTCATTAGAGTGCTTAGACTGTAAATATCAACAGTCATTCATAGATTGGTGGGTGTCATTTGAGTGCTTGGATTGTAAATATCAACAGTCATTAATAAGTTGGTGAGTGTATGGGTGTCATTATAGTGCATGGACTGTAAATATCAACCATATTTCATAGGGTTGTGGGTGTGTGGGTGTCATTACAGTGCTTTGTCTGTAAATATCAAGAGTCATTCATGGGGTGGTGGGTGTGAGGGTGTCATTACAGTGTTCGGACTGTAAATATCAACAGTCATTCATCGGGTGGTGGGTGTGTAGGTGTCATTATAGTGCTTGGATTGTAAATACCAACAGTCATTCATACGGTGGTTGGTGTGTGGGTGTCAATACAGTGATTGGACTGTAAATATCAAGTCAATAATGGGGTGGTGGGTGTGTGTGTGTCATTATTGCTTGGACTGTAAATATCAACAGTCATTCATGGGGGGGGGGGGTGGCATTATAGTGCTTGAACTGTAAATATCAACAGTCATTCATGAGGTGATGGGTGTGTGGGTGTCATTACAGTGCTTGGACTGTAAATATCAGCAGTCATTTATGGGGTGGTGGGTATTTGGGTGTCATTACATTGCTTGGACTGTAAATATCAACATTTAATCATGGGGTGGTGGGTGTCATTACAGTGCTTGGACTGTAAATATCAACAGTCATTCATATGGTGGTGGGTGTGTGGGTGTTATTACAATGCTTTGACTGTAAATATCAACAGTCATTCAGAGGGTGGTGGGTGTTATTAGAGTGCTTGGACTGTAAATATCAACATCTATTCATAGCGTGATGGGTATGTGGGTATCATGAAAGTGTTTGAACCGTAAATATCAACAGTCATTCATGGGGTGGTGATGTGTGGGAGTCATTGCAGTTCTTGGACTGTAAATATCAACCATCATTCATTTGGTGGTGTGTGTGTGGGTGTCATTACAGTGCTTGGACTGTGAATATCAACAGTCATTCATGGGGTGGTGAGTGTGTGTGTATTATTACAGTGCTTTGACTGTAAATATCAACAGTCATTCAGAGGGTGATGGGTGTCATTAGAGTGCTTGGACTGTAAATATTAACAGTCATTCATGGGGTGTTGGGTGTGTGGATGTCATTACAGTGCTTGAACTAATAATATTAACAGTCATTTATAGGGTGGTGGGTGTGTGGGTGTCAATACAGTGCTTGGACTATAAATATCAACCGCATTTATGGGGTGGTGGGTGAGTGGGTTTTCATTACCGTGCTTGGACTATAAATATCAACAGTCATTCTTAGGGTGGTGGGTGTGTGAGAGTCAATACAGAGCTTGGACTGTAAATATTAACAGTCATTCATGGGGTGGTGGGTGTGTGGATGTCATTACAGTTCTTGGACTGTAAATATCAACAATCAATCATAGGGTGGTGGATGTGTGGGTGTCATTACACTGCTTGGACTGTAAATATCAACAGTCATTCATGGTGTGGTGGGTGTGTGGGTGTCATTACAGTGTTTTGATTGTAATTATCAACAGTCATTCATGGGGTGGTGGGTGTCATTACAGTGCTTGGACTGTAAATATCAACAGTCATTCATGGGATGGTGGGAGTGTGGATGTCATTACAGTGCTTGGACTGTAAATTTCAACCATAATTCATGGGGTGGTGGGTGTGGGGGTGTCATTACTGTGCTTGGACTGTAAATATCAACAGTCAATCATGGGGTGGTGGGTGTGTGGGGGTCATTACAGTGCTTGGACTGTAAATATCAAGTCATGTGTATGGTGGTGGGTGTATGGGTGTCATTACAGTGATTTGATTGTAAATATCAACAGTCATTCATAGGGTGGTGGGTATCATTAGAGTGCTTGGACTGTAAATATCAAAAGTCATTCATGGGGTTGTGGGTGTTTGGGTGTCATTACAGTTCTTGGACTGTAAATATCAACTATAATTCATGGGGTCGTGGGTGTTGGAGTGTCATTACAGTGCTTTTACTGTAAATATCAACAGTCATTCATGGGGTGGTGGGTGGCATTACAGTGCTTGGACTGTATATATCAAGAGTCATTCATAGGGTGATGGGTGGGTGGGTGTCATTACAGTGTTTGGACTGTAAATATCAACAGTCATTTATAGGGTGTTGGGTGTTCGGGTGTCATTACATTGCTTGGAATGTAAATATCAATATTCAATCATGGGGTTGTGGGTGTGTGGGTGTCATTACAATGCTTGGACTGTAAATATCAACAGTCATTCATAGGGTGGTGGGTGTGTGTGTTATTACAGAGCTTGAACTGTAATTATCAACAGTCATTCATGGAGTGGTAGGTGTGTGGGTGTCATTACAGTGCTTGGACAGTAAATATCAACAGTTATTCTTGAGGTGATGGTTGTGTGAGTGTTATTACAGTGCTTTGACTGTAAATATCAACAGTCATATAGAGGGTGGTGGGTGTCATTAGAGTGCTTGGACTGTAAATATTAACAGTCATTCATTGGGTTGTGGGTGTGTGGATGTCATTACAGTGCTTGGACTGAAAATATCACCAGTCATTTATGGGGTGGTGGGTGTGTGGGTGTCATTACAGTGCTCGGACTATAATTATCAACCGTCATTTATGGGGTGGTGGTTGTGTGGGTGTCATTACAGTGCTTTGACTGTAAATATCCACGGTCATTTATGTGGTGGTGGGTGTGAGTGTGTCATTACAGTGCTTGGACTGTAAATATCAACAGTCATTCATGAGGTGATGGGTGTGTGTGTGTCTTTATAGTGCTTGGACTGTAAATATCAACATTCATTCATGTGGTGGTGGGTTTGTGGGTGTCATTGCAGTGCTTGGACTGTAAATATCAAGTCATTTATGTGGTGGTGGGTGTGTGTGTGTCATTATTGCTTTGACTGTAAATATCAACAGTCATTTATGGGGTGGTGGGTGTGTGGGTGGCATTACAGCGCTTGGACTGTATATATCAAGAGTCATTCATAGGGTGATGGGTGTGTGGGTGTCATTACAGTGCTTGTACTGTAAATATCAACAGTCATTTATAGGGTGGTGGGTGTTTGGGTGTCATTACATTGCTTGGACTGTAAATATCAACAGTCAATCATGGGGTGGTGGGTGTGTGGGTGTCATTACAGTGCTGGGAATGTAAACATCAAAAGTCATTCATAGGGTGATGGGTGTGTGGGTGTCATTACAGTGCTTGGACTGTAAATATCAACAGTCATTTTTAGGGTGGTGGGTGTTTGGATGTCATTACATTGCTTGGACTGTAAATATCAACAGTCAATCATGGGTTGGTGGGTGTGTCAGTGTCATTACAGTGCTTGGACTATATATATCAACCATCATTTATGGGGTGGTGGGTGTGTAAGTGTCATTACTGTTACGAACACTAGATTACTCAGAGACTGTTAGGCACTGTTTCTAGGGATATGGTTAGTAATCCAGTCTCAAACAATTAAAAGATGAATGGATAGTTTGTTATCCGGCCAGTAATTGAGGTTTTGGTTCAAAGGTACCAACTGGCATTAAACATATTTGTATTTAGATTTGATGTGATGATTGGTAGTCTCCAGTATGTGCTTATATTCTGGTATACTAAACTTAAGAGTGAAAACCTCATAGGTGATAGTTGGGAATGTAATAAGAATGCTAGGGAAATTTCTAAATTATAATTAACACATCAGAAATACTATAACAACATAAATGTACATAAATAATCCACACCAAGACTTAATACTACACTTAATACTAAATTAAACCTAAACACCAAAATTTGTATAAAGAATGGGAACCCTTAGTACAAGACTTAAAATTATCACATAATACTGTACTGTACTCAGAAGAAAAGATGTGCAGAACACCAGATTTATGGAAGCACCAAGATCAGCCCTAGGCACAAGCTGAGTGGTGGAGAGGTTAAACCCAACGACGAGGGAAGTTGAGTAGAGACTGACTTTTCAAGGACTGAACTTCCATATATATAGGGTAGATTTGGTGATTCGGGATAGCTCAATGAGGGGTCAAATTAACTTCTCCGAACCTTCGGAACCTGGGGATTTTCCAGTTGTTCCCTTGTTCGAGGAGGGGAACCTGGCCATTCCCCAGTGGCTGTCACATTACAGTTCTTGGACTATAAATATCAACAGTCATTCATAGGGTAGTGGGTGTGTAAGTGTCATTACAGAGCTTGGACTGTAAATATCAACCATAATTCATGGGGTGGTGGGTTTGGGGGTGTCATTACAGTGTTTTGATTGTAATTATCAACAGTCATTCATAGGGTGGTGGGTGTCATTACAGTGCTTGGACTGTAAATATCAACAATAATTCATGGGGTGGTGGGTGTGGGGGTGTCATTACAGTGCTTGGACTGTAAATATCAACCGTCAATCATGGGGTGGTGGGTGTGTGGGTGTCATTACAGTGCTTGGAGTGTAAATATCAACAGTCATTAATGGGGTGGTGGGTGTATGGGTGTCATTACAGTGATTTGATTGTAAATATCAACAGTCATTTATTGGGTGGTGGGTGGCATTACAGTGCTTGGACTGTAAATATCAACAGTCATTCATTGGGTTGTGGGTGTGTGGGTGTCATTACAGTGCTTGGACTGTAAAGATCAACAATAATTCATGGGGTGGTGGGTGTTGGGGTGTCATTACAGTGCTTTGACTGTAAATATCAACAGTCATTTATTGGGTGGTGGGTGGCATTACAGTGCTTGGACTGTAAATATCAACAGTTATTCTTTTGGTGGTGGTTGTGTGGGTGTCATTATAGTGCTTAGACTGTAAATATCAACAGTCATTCATGGAATGGTAAGTGTGTGTGTGTCATTACAGTTCTTGGACTGTAAATATCAACCATCATTTATTGTGTGTTGGGTGAGTGGGTGTCATTACAGTGCTTGGACTGTGAATATCAACAGTCATTCATGGGGTGGTGAGTGTGTGGGTGTCATTACAGTGCTTGGACTGTAAATATCAACAGTCATTTATGGGGTGGTCGGTTTGTGGGTGTCATGACAGTGCTTGGACTGTAAATATCAACAGTCGATCATGGGGTGGTGGGTGTGTGGGTGTCATTACAGTGGTTGGATTGTAAATATCAACAGTTATTCATGGGGTGGTGGTTGTGTGGGTGTCATTACAGTGTTTTGATTGTAATTTTCAATAGTCATTTATAGGGTGGTGGGTGTCATTACAGTGCTTGGACTGTAAATATCAACAGTCATTTAAGGGGTGGTGGTTGTGTGGGTATCATTACAGTGCTAGGACTGTATATATCAACAGTCATTCAGAGGGTGGTGTGTGTCATTAGATTGCTTGGACTGTATATATTAACAGTTATTCATGAGGTGGTGGGTGTGTGGGTGTCATTACATTGCATGGACTATAAATATCAACCATCATTTATGGGGAGGTGGGTGTGTGGGTGTTATTACAGTGCTTGGACTGTAAATATTAACAGTCATTCTTGGGGTGGTGGGTGTATGGGTGTCATTACAGTGGTTGGATTGTAAATATCAACAGTTATTCATGTGGTGGTGGTTGTGTGGGTGTCATTACAGTGTTTTGATTGTAATTTTCAATAGTCATTTATAGGGTGGTGGGTGTCATTACAGTGCTTGGACTGTAAATATCAACAATCATTCATAGGGTTGTGGGTGTGTGGGTGTATTACAGTGCTTGGACTGTAAATATCAACTATAATTCATGGGGTCGTGGGTGTTGGGGTGTTATTACAGTGCTTTGACTGTAAATATCAACAGTCATTTTTGGGGTGGTGTGTGTGAGGGTGTCTTTACATAGCTTGGACTGTAAATATCAACAGTCATTCATGGGTTGGTGGGTGGGTGGGTGTCATTAAAGTGCTTAGACTGTAAATATCAACAGTTATTTATGAGGTGGTTGGTGTGTGGCTGTCATTACAGTGCTTGGACTATAAATTTCAACAGTGATTCATGGGGTGGTGGATGTGTGGGTGTCAATACAGTGCTTGGACTGTAAATATCAAGTCATTCATGGGGTGGTGGGTGTATGTTTGTCATTATTGCTTGAACTGTAAATATCAACAGTCATTCATGGGGTGGTGGGTTGCATTACAGTGCTTGGACTGTAAATATCAACAGTCATTCATAGGGTGGTGGGTGTGTGGGTGTTATTACAGTGCTTTGATTGTAAATATCAACAGCCATTCAGAGGGTGGTGGGTGTCATTAGAGTGCTTGGACTGTAAATATCAACAGTCATTTATGGGGTGGTGTGTGTGTGGGTGTCATGAAAGTGCTTGAACAGTAAATATCAACCATCATTCATTGGGTGGGGGATGTGTGGGTGTCATTACAGTGCTTGGACTGTGAATATCAACAGTTATTCATAGGGTGGTGGGTGTGTGAGTGTCATTACAGAGCTTGGACTGTAAATATCAACAGTCATTCATGGGGTTGTGGGTGTGAAGGTGTCATTACAGTGCTTGGACTGTAAATATCAACAGTCATTCATGTGGTTAGTGTATGTCATTATAGTGCTTGGACTGTAAATATCAACAGTCATTCATAGGGTGGTGGGTAACATTACAGTGCTTGGACTGTAAATATCAACAGTTATTCATGGGGTGATTGGTGTGTGGCTGTCATTACATTGCTTGGACTGTAAATATCAACAGTCAATCATGGGGAGGTTGGTATCATTACAGTGCTTGGACTGTAAATATCAACAGTCATTCATAGGGTGGTGGGTGTGTGGGTGTTATTACAGTGCTTTGATTGTAAATATCAACAGCCATTCAGAGGGTGGTGGGTGTGATTAGAGTGCTTGGACTGTAAATATCAACAGTCATTTATGGGGTGGTGGGTGTGTGGGTGTCATGAAAGTGCTTGAACTGTAAATATCAACCATCATTCATTGGGTGGTGGATGTGTGGGTGTCATTACAGTGCTTGGATTGTGAATATCAACAGTTATTCATGGGGTGGTGGGTGTGTGAGTGTCATTACAGAGCTTGGACTGTAAATATCAACAGTCGTTCATGGGGTGGTGGGTGTGTGGGTGTTATTACAGTGCTTTGATTGTAAATATCAACAGCTATTCAGAGTGTGGTGGGTGTGGGTGTGTCATTACAGTGCTTAGACTATAAATATTAACAGTCATTCATGGGGTGGTGGGTGTGAGGATGCCATTACTGTGTTTGGACTGTAAATATCAACAGTCATTCATGTGGTTAGTAGATGTCATTATAGTGCTTGGACTGTAAATATCAACAGTCATTCTTGGGTTGGTGGGTGTGTGGGTGCCATTACAGTGCTTTGACTGTAAATATCAAGAGTCATTCATGGGGTGGTGGGGGTGAGGGTGTCATTACAGTGTTCGTACTGTAATTATCAACAGTCATTCATGTGGTTAGTGGATGTCATTATAGTGCTTGGACTGTAAATATCAACAGTCATTCTTGGGGTGGTGGGTGTGTGGGTGCCATTACATTGCTTTGACTGTAAATATCAACAGTCAATTATGGGTTGGTGGGAGAGTGGGTGTCATTACAGTGCTTGGACAGTATATATCAACAGTCATTCATGGGGTGGTTAGTGTGTGGGTGTCATTACAGTGTTTTTATTGTAAATATCAAGTCATTCATGACTTTGACTGTAAATATCAACAGTCATTCATGGGGTGGTGGGTGTGTGGGTGTCATTACAGTGCTTGGACTGTAAATATCAACAGTCATTTATGGGGTGGTGGGTGTGGGTGTCATTACAGTGTTTTGACTGTGAATATCAACAGTCATTTATAGGGTTGTGGGTTTCATTAGAGTGCTTGGACTGTAAATATCAACAGTTATTTATGGGGTGGTGGGTGTGTGGGTGTCATTACAGTGCTTTGACTGTAAATATCAACAGTCATTTATGGGGTGGTGGGTGTGTGTGTCATTATAGTGCTTAGACTGTAAATATCAACAGTCATTAATTGGGTGGTGGGTGTCCTTAGAGTGCTTGGACTATAAATATTAACAGTTATTTATGGGGTGGTGGGTTTGTGGGTGTCATGACAGTGCTTGGACTGAAAATATCAACAGTCATTCATGGGGTGGTGGGTGTGTGGGTGTCATTACAGTGTTTTGATTGTAAATACCAACAGTCATTCATAAGGTGGTGGGTGTCATTAGAGTGCTTGGACTATAAATATCAACAGTTATTTATGGGTTGGTGGGTTTGTGGGTGTCATGACAGTGCTTGGACTGTAAATATCAACAGTCATTCATGGAATGGTGGGTGTGTGGGTATCATTACAGTGCTTGGACTGTAAATATCAACAGTCATTTATGGGGTGGTGGGTGTGGGTGTCATTACAGTGTTTTGACTGTAAATATCAACAGTCATTCATAGGGTGGTGGGTTTCATTAGAGTGCTTGGACTGTAAATATCAACAGTTATTTATGGGGTGGTGGGTTTGTGGGTGTCATGACAGTGCTTGGACTGTAAATATCAACAGTCATTCATGGGGTGGTGGGTGTTTTGGTGTCATTACAGTGCTTGGACTGTAAATATCAACAGTCATCCAGGGGGTGGTGGGTGTGTGGGCATCATTACAGTTTTTTTATTGTAAATATCAACAGTAATTCATAGTGTGGTAGGTGTCATTAGAGTGCTTGGATTGTAAATATCAAGAGTCATTTATAAGGTGGTGGGTGTGTTGGTGTCATTACAGTGCTTGGACTGTAAAATATCAACTGTCATTTATGGGGTGGTGGTTGTGTGGGTGTCATTACAGTGCTTTGACTGTAAATATCAACAGTCATTCATAGGGTGGTGGGTGTCATTAGAGTGCTTGAACTATAA
This sequence comes from Petrolisthes cinctipes, assembly GCA_033782935.1. Taxonomy (NCBI): domain Eukaryota; kingdom Metazoa; phylum Arthropoda; class Malacostraca; order Decapoda; family Porcellanidae; genus Petrolisthes; species Petrolisthes cinctipes. The sequence goes on from JAWQEG010000015.1 coordinate 5,893,262, forward strand.
ATATTAACAGTTATTTATGGGGTGAAGGTTTGTGGGTGTCATGACAGTGCTTGGACTGTAAATATCAACAGTCATTCATGGGGTGGTTGGTGTGTGGGTGTCATTACAGTGCTTTGACTGTAAATATATAGAGTCATTTATGGGGTGGTGGGTTTGTGGGTGTCATGACAGTGCTTGGACTGTAAATATCAACAGTCATTCATGGGGTGGTGGGTGTTTTGGTGTCATTACAGTGCTTGGACTGTAAATATGAACAGTCATCAAGGGGGTGGTGGGTTTGTGGACATCATTACAGTGCTTTGACTGTAAATATCAACAGTCATTCATAAGGTGGTGGGTGTCATTAGAGTGCTTGGACTATAAATATCAACAGTTATTTATGGGGTGAAGGTTTGTGGGTGTCATGACAGTGCTTGGACTGTAAATATCAACAGTCATTCATGAGGTGGTGGGTGTGTTGGTGTCATTACAGTGTTTTGACTGTAAATATCAACAGTCATTTATGGGGTGGTGGGTGTGGGTGACATTACAGTGTTTTGACTGTAAATATCAACAGTCATTTATTTGGTGGTGGGTTTCATTAGAGTGCTTGCACTGTAAATATCAACAGTTATTTATGGGGTGGTGGGTGTGTGAGTGTCATTACAGTGCTTTGACTGTAAATATCAACAGTCATTTATGGGGTGGTGGGTGTGTGTGTCATTATAGTGCTTAGACTGTAAATATCAACAGTCATTAATTGGGTGGTGGGTGTCATTAGAGTGCTTGGACTATAAATATTAACAGTTATTTATGGGGTGGTGGGTTTGTGGGTGTCATGACAGTGCTTGGACTGAAAATATCAACAGTCATTCATGGGGTGGTGGGTGTGTGGGTGTCATTACAGTGTTTTGATTGTAAATACCAACAGTCATTCATAGGGTGGTGGGTGTCATTAGAGTGCTTGGAATATAAATATCAACAGTTATTTATGGGGTGGTGGGTTTGTGGGTGTCATGACAGTGCTTGGACTGTAAATATCAACAGTCATTCATGGGGTGGTGGGTGTTTTGGTGTCATTACAGTGCTTGGACTGTAAATATCAACAGTCATCCAGGGGGTGGTGGGTGTGTGGGCATCATTACAGTGTTTTGATTGTAAATATCAACAGTAATTCATAGGGTGGTGGGTGTCATTAGAGTGCTTGGACTATAAATATCAACAGTTATTTATGGGGTGGTGGGTTTGTTGGTGTCATGACAGTGCTTGGACTGTATATATCTACAGTCATTCATGGGGTGGTGGGTGATTGGGTGTCATTACAGTGCTTGGACTGTAAATATCAACAGTCATTTATGGGGTGGTGGTTGTGTTAGTGTCATTACAGTGCTTTGACTGTAAATATCAACAGTCATTCATAGGGTGGTGGGTGTCATTAGAGCGCTTGGACTATAAATATCAACAGTTATTTATGGGGTGAAGGTTTGTGGGTGTCATGACAGTGCTTGGACTGAAAATATCAACAGTCATTCATGGGGTGGTGGGTGTGTGGGTGTCATTACAGTGCTTTGACTGTAAATATCAACAGTCATTTATGGGGTGGTGGGTTTGTGGGTGTCATGACAGTGCTTGGACTGTAAATATCAACAGTCATTCATGGGGTGGTGGGTGTTTTGGTGTCATTACAGTGCTTGGACTGTAAATATCAACAGTCATCCAGGGGGTGGTGGGTGTGTGGGCATCATTACAGTGTTTTGATTGTAAATATCAACAGTAATTCATATGGTGGTGGGTGTCATTAGAGTGCTTGGACTGTAAATATCAAGAGTCATTTATAAGGTGGTGGGTGTGTTGGTGTCATTACAGTGCTTAGACTGTAAAATATCAACTGTCATTTATGGGGTGGTGGTTGTGTGGGTGTCATTACAGTGCTTTGACTGTAAATATCAACAGTCATTCATAGGGTGGTGGGTGTGTAGGTGACATTAGAGTGCTTGGACTGTAAATATTATGGGTTATTCATGGGGTAGTGGGTGTGTGGATGTCATTACAGTGCTTGAACTGAAAAGATCAACAGTCATTCATGGGGTGGTGGGTGTGTGGGTGTTATTACAGTGTTTGGACTGTAAATATCAAATGTCATTAATGAGGTGGTGGGTGTGTGGGTGCCATTACAGTGCTTTGACTGTAAATATCAACAGTCATTTATGGGGTTGTGGGTGTGTGTGTCATATAGTGCTTGGACTGTAAATATCAACAGTCATTCATGGGGTGGTGAGTGTGTGGGTGTCATTAAAGTGCTTGGACTGAAAATATCAAGTCATTCATAGTGTGGTGGGTGTGTGTGTGTCATTAGTGCTTGGACTGTAAATATCAACAGTCATTCATGGGGTGGTGTGTAGCATTACATTGCTTGGATTGTATATATCAAAAGTCATTCACAGGGTTATGGGTGTGTGGGTGTCATTACAGTGCTTGGACTGTAAATATCAAAAGTCATTTATAGGGTGGTGGGTGTTTGGGTGTCATCACATTGCTTGGACTGTATATATCAACAGTCAATCATGGGGTGGTGGTTGTGTGGGTGTCATTACAGTTCTTGGAATGTAAATATAAACAGTAATTCATGGGGTGGTGGGTGTGTGGGTGTTATTACAGTGCTTTGACTGTAAATATCAACAGTCATTCAGAGGGTGGTGGGTGTCATTAGAGTGCTTGGACTGTAAATATCAACAGTTATTCATGGGGTGGTGGTTGTGTGGGTATCATAAAAATGCTTGGACTGTAAATATCAACCATCATTCATTGGGTGGTGTGTGTGTGGGTGTCATTACAGTGCTTGGTCTGTAAATATCAACAGTCATTCATAGAGTTGTGAGTGTGTGGGTATTATTTCAGTGTTTTGACTGTAAATATTAACAGTCATTCAGAGGGTGGTGGGAGTCATTATAGGGCTTGGACTGTAAATATCAACAGTCATTCATGGGGTGGTGGGTGTGTGGATAGCATTACAGTGCTTGGACTGAAAACATCAACAGTCATTTATGGTGTGGTGGGTGTGTGGGTGTCATTACAGTGCTTGGACTATAAATATCAACCATCATTTAAGGGGTGATGAGTGAGTGGGTGTCATTACAGTGCTTGGACTGTAAATATCAAGAGTAATTCATGGGGTAGTGGTTGTGTGGGTGTCTTTACATTGCTTGGACTGTAAATATCAAACATAATTCATGGGATGGTGGGTGTGCGGGTTTCATTACAGTGCTTGGACGGTAAATATCAACAGTCAATAATGAGGTAATGTGTGTGTGGGTGTCATTACAGTGCTTGGACTGTAAATATCAACAGTCATTAATGGGGTCGTGAGTGTATGGGTGTCACTATAGTGTTTTGATTGTAAATATCAACAGTCATTCAAAGGGTGGTGGGTATTATTAGAGTGTTCGGACTGTAAATATCTACAGTCATGCATGGGGTCGTGGGTGTGTGGGTATCATTACAGTGCTTGGACTATAAATATAAACAGTCATTTATGGGGTGGTTGTTGTGTGGGTATCATTACAGTGCTTTGACTGTAAATATCAACAGTCATTCAGAGGGTGGTGGGTGTCATTAGAGTGCTTGGACTGTAAATATCAACAGTTATTCATGGGGTGGTGGTTGTGTGGGTATCATAAAAATGCTTGGACTGTAAATATCAACCATCATTCATTGGGTGGTGTGTGTGTGGGTGTCATTACAGTGCTTGGTCTGTGAATATCAACAGTCATTCATAGGGTTGTGAGTGTGTGGGTATTATTTCAGTGTTTTGACTGTAAATATTAACAGTCATTCAGAGGGTGGTGGGTGTCATTAGAGGGCTTGGACTGTAAATATCTACAGTCATTCATGGGGTGGTGGGTGTGTGGATAGCATTACAGTGCTTGGACTAAAAACATCAACAGTCATTTATGGTGTTGTTGGTTGTGTGGGTGTCATTACAGTTCTTGGACTTTAAATATCAACCATCATTTAAGGGGTGATGAGTGAGTGGGTGTCATTACAGTGCTTGAACTGTAATTATCAACAGTCATTCATAGGGTTGTCGGTGTGTGGATGTCATTACAGTGCTTGGACTGTAAATATCAATAGTCAATTATAGGGTGGTGGGTGTGAGGGTGTCATTACAGTGGTTTGATTGTAATTATCAACAGTCATTCATAGGGTGGTGGGTGTCATTACAGTGCTTGGAATGTAAATATCAACAGTCATTCATGGGATTGTGGGTGTATGGGTGTCATTACAGTGTTTTGATTGTAAATATCAACAGTCATTTATAGGGTCGTGGGTATCATTATAGTGTTTGGACTGTAAATATCAACAGTCACTTATAGAGTGGTGGGTGTTTGAGTGTCATTACATTGCTTGGACTGTAAATATCAACAGTCAATCATGAGGTAGTGGGTGTGTGGGTGTCATTAGAGTGCTTAGACTGTAAAAATCAACAGTCATTCATAGATTGGTGGGTGTCATTTGAGTGCTTGGACTGTAAATATCAACAGTCATTAATGGGGTGGTGAGTGTATGGGTGTTATTATAGTTCATGGACTTTAAATATCAACCATATTTCAAGGGGTTGTCGGTGTGTAGGTGTCATTACAGTGTTCGGACTGTAAATATCAACAGTCATTCATGGGTTGGTGGGTGTGTGGGTGTTATTACAGTGCTTTGACTGTAAATATCAACAGTCATTCAGAGGGTGGTGGGTGTCATTAGAGTGCTTGGACTGTAAATATCAACAGTTATTCTTGGGGTGGTGAGTGTGTGGGTATCATAAAAGTGCTTGGACTGTAAATATCAACAGTCATTCATGGGGTTGTGAGTGTGTGGGTGTCATTGCAGTTCTTGGACTGTAAATATCAACCATCATTCATTTGGTGGTGTGTGTGTGGGTGTCATTACAGAATCTTAAACTGTGAATATCAACAGTCATTCATGGGTATGTGAGTGTGTGGGTATTATTACAGTGCTTTGACTGTAAATATCAACAGTCATTCAGTGGGTGGTGAGTGTCATTAGAGTGCTTCGACTGTAAATATCAACAGTCATTCAGAGGGTATTGGGTGTCATTAGAGTGCTTAGACTGTAAATATCAACAGTTATTTATGGGGTGGTGGGTGTGTGGGTGTTATTACAGTGCTTTGACTGTAAATATCAACAGTCATTCAGAGGGTGGTGGGTGTCATTAGAGTGCTTGTACTGTAAATATCAACAGTTATTCATGTGGTGGTGGGTGTGTGGATAGCATTACAGTGCTTGGACTGAAAACATCAACAGTCATTTATGGTGTGGTGGGTGTGTGGGTGTCATTACAGTGCTTGGACTGTGAATATCAACAGTCATTCATAGGGTTGTGAGTGTGTGGGTATTATTTCAGTGTTTTGACTGTAAATATTAACAGTCATTCAGAGGGTGGTGGGTGTCATTAGAGGGCTTGGACTGTAAATATCTACAGTCATTCATGGGGTGGTGGGTGTGTGGATAGCATTACAGTGCTTGGACTGAAAACATCAACAGTCATTTATGGTGTGGTGGGTGTGTGGGTGTCATTACAGTGCTTGGACTTTAAATATCAACCATCATTTAAGGGGTGATGAGTGAGTGGGTGTCATTACAGTGCTTGAACTGTAATTATCAACAGTCATTCATAGGGTTGTCGGTGTGTGGATGTCATTACAGTGCTTGGACTGTAAATATCAATAGTCAATTATAGGGTGGTGGGTGTGTTGGTGTCATTACAGTGGTTTGATTGTAATTATCAACAGTCATTTATTGGGTGGTGGGTGTCATTACAGTGCTTGGACTGTAAATATCAACAGTCATTCATTGGATGGTGGTTGTGTATGTGTCATTACCGTGCTTGGACTGTAAATATCAACCATAATTCATGGGGTGGTGGGTGTGGGGGTGTCATTACAGTGCTTGGACTGTAAATATCATCAGTCAATCATGTGGTGGTGGGTGTGTTGGTGTCATTAAAGTGCTTGGACTGTAAATATCAACAGTCATTCATGGGGTGGTGGGTGTATGGGTGTCATTACAGTGATTAAATTGTAAATATCAACAGTCATTCATAGGCTGGTAGGTATCATTATAGTGCTTGGACTGTAAATATCAACAGTCATTCATGGGTTTGTGGGTGTGTGGGTGTCATTACAGTACTTGGACTGTAAATATCAACTATAATTCATGAGGTCGTGGGTGTTAGGGTGTCATTACTGTGCTTTGACTGTAAATATCAACATTCATTCATGGGGTGGTGGGTGGCATTACAGTGCTTGGACTGTAAATATCAACTGTCCTTCATAGGGTGATGAGTGTGTGGGTGTCATTACAGTGCTTGGACTGTAAATATCAACAGTCATTTATAGGGTGGTGGGTGTTTGGTGTCATTACATTGCTTGGACTGTAAATATCAACAGTTAATCATGGGGTGGTGGGTGTTTGGGCGTCAGTACAGTGCTTGGACGGTAAATATCAACAGTCATTCATAGGGTGGTAGGTGTGTGTGTTATTACAGAGCTTGGACTGTAAATATCAACAGTCATTCATGGAGTGGTGGGTGTGTGGGTGTCTTTTCAGTGCTCGGACTGTAAATATCAACAGTCATTCTTGGGGTGATGGTTGTGTGGGTGTTATTACAGTGCTTTGACTGTAAATATCAACAGTCATTCAGAGGGAGGTGGGTGTCGTTAGAGTGCTTGGACTGTAAATATTAACAGTCATTCATGGGGTGGTGGGTGTTTGGATGTCATTACAGTGCTTGGAATGAAAATATTAACAGTTATTTATGGGGTGTTGGGTGTGTGGGTGTCATTACAGTGCTTGGACTTAAAATATCAACCATCATTTATGGGGTTGTGGGTGTGTGGGTGTCATTACAGTGCTTGGACTGTAAATATCAACAGTCATTCATAGGGTGGTGGGTGTGTGAGTGTCATTACAGAGCTTGGACTGTAAATATCAACAGTCATTCATGGGGTGGTGGGTGTGTGGATGTCATTATAATGCTTAGACTGTAAATATCAACAGTCAATCATGTGGTGGTGGGTGTGTGGGTGTCATTACAGTGTTTTTATTGTAATTATTAACAGTCAATCATAGGGTGGTGGGCATCATTACAGTGCTTGGACTGTAAATATCAACAGTCATTTATGGGGTGGTGATTGTGTATGTGTCTTTACAGTGCTTGGACTGAAAATATCAAACATAATTCATGGGATTGTGGGTGTGGGGGTGTCATTACCGTGCATGAACTGTAAATATCAACAGTCAATCATGGGGTGGTGGGTGTGTGGGGGTCATTACAGTACTTGGAATGTAAATATCAACAGTCATTCATGGGATCGTGGGTGTATGGGTTTCATTACAGTGTTTTGATTGTAAATATCAACAGTCATTCATAGATTGGTGGGTGTCATTTGAGTGCTTGGACTGTAAATATCAACAGTCATTAATGGGGTGGTGAGTGTATGGGTGTTATTATAGTTCATGGACTTTAAATATCAACCATATTTCAAGGGGTTGTCGGTGTGTAGGTGTCATTACAGTGTTCGGACTGTAAATATCAACAGTCATTCATGGGTTGGTGGGTGTGTGGGTGTTATTACAGTGCTTTGACTGTAAATATCAACAGTCATTCAGAGGATGGTGGGTGTCATTAGAGTGCTTGGACTGTAAATATCAACAGTTATTCATGGAGTGGTGGTTGTGTGGGTATCATAAAAATGCTTGGACTGTAAATATCAACCATCATTCATTGGGTGGTGTGTGTGTGGGTGTCATTACAGTGCTTGGTCTGTGAATATCAACAGTCATTCATAGGGTTGTGAGTGTGTGGGTATTATTTCAGTGTTTTGACTGTAAATATTAACAGTCATTCAGAGGGTGGTGGGTGTCATTAGAGGGCTTGGACTGTAAATATCAACAGTCATTCATGGGGTGGTGGGTGTGTGGATAGCATTACAGTGCTTGGACTGAAAACATCAACAGTCATTTATGGTGTGGTGGGTGTGTGGGTGTCATTACAGTGCTTGGACTATAAATATCAACCATCATTTAAGGGGTGATGAGTGAGTGGGTGTCATTACAGTGCTTGGACTGTAATTATCAACAGTCATTCATAGGGTTGTCGGTGTGTGGATGTCATTACAGTGCTTTGACTGTAAATATCAACAGTCATTCATGGGGTGGTGAGTGTGTGGGTGTCATTGCAGTTCTTAGACTGTAAATATCAACCATCATTCATTGGGTGGTGTGTGTGTGGGTGTCATTACAGTGCTTTGTCTGTAAATATCAATAGTCATTCATAGGGTTGTGAGTGTGTGGGTATTATTTCAGTGCTTTGACTGTAAATATCAACAGTCATTCAGAGGGTGGTGGGTGTCATTATAGTGCTTGTACTGTAAATATCAACAGTCATTCATTGGGTGGTGGTTGTGTGGGTGTCATTACAGTGCTTGAACTGTAAATATCAACCATAATTCATGGGGTAGTGGGTGTGGTTGTGTCATTACAGTGCTTGGACGGTAAATATCAACAGTCAGTCATAGGGTGGTGGGTGTGTTGGTGTCATTACAGTGCTTGGACTGTAAATATCAACAGTCATTCATGAGGTGGTGGGTGTATGGGTGTCATTACAGTGATTTGATTGTAAATATCAACAGTCATTCATGGGGTGGTGGGTATCATTAGTGCTTGGACTGTAAATATAAACAGTCATTTATGGGTTTGTGAGAGTGTGGGTGTCATTACAGTGCTTGGACTGTAAATATCAACTATAATTCATGGGGTCGTGGGTGTTGGGGAGTTAATACAGTGCTTTGACTGTAAATATCAACAGTCATTCATGGGGTGGTGGGTGGCATTACAGTGCTTGGACTGTAAATATCAACAGTCATTAATAGGGTGATGAGTGTGTGAGTGTCATTACAGTGCTTGGACTGTAAATATCAACAGTCATTTATAGGGTGGTGGGTGTTTGGACTGTAAATATCAATAGTCAATCATGGAGTGGTGGGTGTGTGGGTGTCATTACAGTGCTTGGACTGTAAATATCAACAGTCATTCATAGGGTGATAGGTGTGTGAGTGTTATTACAGAGCTTGGACTGTAAATATCAACAGTCATTCATGGAGTGGTGGGTGTGTGGGTGTCATTACAGTAATTGGACTGTAAATATCAACAGTCATTCTTGGGGTGATGGTTGTGTGGGTGTTATTACAGTGCTTTGACTGTAAATATCAACAGTCATTCAGAGGGTGGTGGGTGTCATTAGATTGCTTGGACTGTAAATATTAACAGTCATTCATGGGGTGGTGGGTGTTTGGATGTCATTACAGTGCTTGGACTGAAAATATCAACAGTCATTTTTGGGGTTGTGGTTGTGTGGGTGTCATTACAGTGCTTGGACTGTAAATATCAACAGTCCTTTATGGGGTGGTGGGTGTGTGGATGTCATTATAGTGCTTGGACTATAAATATCAACCGTCATTTATGGGGTGGTGGGTGTGTGGGAGACATTACAGAGCTTGGATTGTAAATATCAACAGTCATTCATAGGGTGGTGGGTGTGTGAGTGTCATTACAGAGCTTGGACTGTATATATCTACAGTCATTCATAGGGTGGTGGGTGTCATTAGAGTGCTTGGACAGTAATTTTCAACAGTTATTCATGGGTTTCTGTGTGTGTTGGTGTCATTACAGTTCTTGGACTGTAAATATCAACCATAATTCATGAAGTGGTGGGTGTGGGGGTGTCATTACAGTGCTTTGAATGTAAATATCAACAGTCATTCATGGGGTGGTGGGGGTGTGTGTGTCATTATGGTGCTTGAACTGTAAATATCCAAAGTCATTCATGGGGTGGTGGGTTTGTGGGTGTCATTACAGTGCTTGGACTGTAAATATCAAGTCATTAATGGGGTGGTGTGTGTGTGTGTTATTAGTGCTTGGACTGTAAATATAAACAGTCATTTATGGGGTTGTGGGTGGCATTACAGTGCTTGGACTGTAAATATCAACAGTAATTCATTTGGTTAGTGGATGTCATTATAGTGCTTTGACTGTAAATATCAACAATCATTCTTGGGGTGGTGGGTGTGTGGGAGCCATTACAGTGCTTTGACTGTAAATATCAAGAGTCATTCATGGGGTGGTGGGTGTGAGGGTGTCATTACAGTGATTTGATTGTAAATATCAACAGTCATTCATAGGGTGGTGGGTATCATTAGAGTGCTTGGACTGTAAATATAAACAGTCATTTATGGGTTTGTGGGAGTGTGGGTGTCATTACAGTGCTTGGACTGTAAATATCAACTTTAATTCAAGGGGTCGTGGGTGTTAGGGAGTCAATACAGTGCTTTGACTGTAAATATCAACAGTCATTCATGGAGTGGTGGGTGGCATTACAGTGCTTGGACTGTAAATATCAACAGTCATTAATAGGGTGATGAGTGTGTGGGTGTCATTACAGTGCTTGGACTGTAAATATCAACAGTCATTTATAGGGTGGTGGGTGTTTGGTGTCATTACATTGCTTGGACTGTAAATATCATTAGTCAATCATGGAGTGGTGGGTGTGTGGCTGTCATTACAGTGCTTGGACTGTAAATATCAACAGTCATTCTTGGGGTGATGGTTGTGTGGGTGTTATTACAGTGCTTTGACTGTAAATATCAACAGTCATTCAGAGGGTGGTGGGTGTCATTACAGTGCTTGGACTATAAATATTAACAGTCATTCATGGGGTGGTGGGTGTTTGGATGTCATTATAGTGCTTGGACTCTAAATATCAACAGTCAATCATGGGGTGGTGGGTGTGTGGATATCATTACAGTGCTTGGACTGTAAATATCAACAGTCTTTCATGGGGTGGTAGGTGTGTGGGTGTCATTACAGTGTTTTGATTGTAATTATCAACAGTCAATCATAGGGTGGTGGGTGTCATTACAGTGTTTGGACTCTAAATATCAACAGTCATTTTTAGGTTGGTGGTTGTGTGGGTGTCTTTACAGTGATTGGACTGTAAATATCAAACATAATTCATGGGATGGTGGGTGTGGGGGTGTCATTACAGTGCTTGGACTGTAAATATCAACAGTCAATCATGGGGTGGTGGGTGTGTGGGAGTCATTACAGTGTTTTGATTTTAATATCAACAGTCATTCATAGGGTTGTGGGTATCATTAGAGTGCTTGGACTGTAAATATCAACAGTTATTCATGGGGTTGTGGGTGTGTGGGTGTCATTACAGTGCTTGGACTGTAAATATCAACAGTCAATCATAAGGTAGTGGGTGTGTGGGTGTCATTAGAGTGCTTGTACTGTAAATATCAACAGTCATTCATGTGGTGGTGGGTTTGTGGGTGTCATTGCAGTGCTTGGACTGTAAATATCAAGTCATTTATGTGGTGGTGGGTGTGTGTGTGTCATTATTGCTTTGACTGTAAATATCAACAGTCATTCATGGTGTGGTGGGTGTCATTACAGTGCTGGGAATGTAAATATCAACAGTCATTCATAGGGTGATGGGTGTGGGGGTGTCATTACAGTGCTTTGAATGTAAATATCAACAGTCATTCCTGGGGTGGTGGGGGTGTGTGTGTCATTATGGTGCTTGAACTGTAAATATCTAAAGTCATTCATGGGGTGGTGTGTGTGTGTGTTATTAGTGCTTGGACTGTAAATATAAACAGTCATTTATGGGGTTGTGGGTGGCATTACAGTGCTTGGACTGTAAATATAAACAGTAATACATTTGGTTAGTGGATGTCATTATAGTGCTTTGACTGTAAATATCAACAGTCAGTCATGGGGTGGTAGATGTGTGGGTGCCATTACAGTGCTTTGACTGTAAATATCAAGAGTCATTCATGGGGTGGTGGGTGTGAGGGTGTCATTACAGTGTTCGGACTGTAAATATCAACAGTCATTAATAGGGTTGTGGGTGTGTGGGAGTCATTATAGTGATTGGAATGTAAATACCAACAGTCATTCTTGGGGTGGTTGGTGTGTGGGTGTTATAACAGTGCTTGGACTGTAAATATCAACAGTCATTCATGTGGTTAGTGGATGTAATTATAGTGCTTGGACTGTAAATATCAACAGTCATTCTTGAGGTGGTGGGTGTGTTGGTGCCATTACATTGCTTTGACTGTAAATATCAACAGTCAATAATGGGGTGGTGGGAGTGTGTGTGTCATTACAGTGCTTGGACAGTATATATCAATAGTCATTCATGGGGTGGTTAGTGTGTGGGTGTCATTACAGTGTTTTGATTGTAAATATCAAGTCATTCATGACTTTGACTGTAAATATCAACAGTCATTTATGGGGTGGTGGGTGTGTGTGTCATTATAGTGCTTGGACTGTAAATATCAACAGTCATTAATTGGGTGGTGGGTTTCATTAGAGTGCTTGGACTATAAATATTAACAGTTATTTATGGGGTGGTGGGTTTGTGGGTGTCATGACAGTGCTTGGACTGAAAATATCAACAGTCATTCATGGGGTGGTGGGTGTGTGGGTGTCATTACAGTGTTTTGATTGTAAATACCAACAGTCATTCATAGGGTGGTGGGTGTCATTAGAGTGCTTGGACTATAAATATCAACAGTTATTTATAGGGTGGTGGGTTTGTAGGTGTCATGACAGTGCTTGGACTGTAAATATCAACAGTCATTCATGGGGTTGTGGGTGTGTGGGTGTCATTACAGTGCTTGGACTGTAAATATCAACAGTCATTTATGGGGTGGTTGGTGTGGGTGTCATTACAGTGTTTTGACTGTAAATATCAACAGGTAATCATTGATTGGTGGGTTTGTTGGTGTCATTACAGTGTTTGGACTGTAAATATCAATAGTAATTCATGGGGTGGTAAGGGTGGGTGTCATTACAGTGTTTTGACTGCAAATATCAACAGTCATTCATGGGATGGTGAGTGTGTGGGTGTCATTACACTTCTTGGACTGTAAATATTAACAGTCATTCATGGTGTGGTAGGTGTGTGGGTGTCATTACAGTTATTGGACTGTAAATATCAACCATCATTCATTGGGTGGTAGGTGTGTCGGTGTCTTTACAGTGCTTGTACTGTAAATATTAACAGTCATTCATGGGGTAATGGGTGTGTGGGTATCATTACATTGATTGGACTGAAAATATCAACAGTCATCCAGGGGGTGGTGGGTGTGTGTGCATCATTACAGTGTTTTGATTGTAAATATCAACAGTAATTCATAGGGTGGTGGGTGTCATTAGAGTTCTTGGACTGTAAATATCAAGAGTCATTTATGGGGTGGTGGGTGTTTGGGTGTCATTACCGTGCTTGGACTGTAAAATATCAACTGTCATTTATGGGGTGGTTGGTGTGTGGGTGTCATTACAGTGCTTTGACTGTAAATATCAACAGTCATTTATGGGGTGGTGGGTGTGTGTGTCATTATAGTGCTTGGACTGTAAATATCAACAGTCATTCATGTGGTGATGTGTGTCATTAGAGTGCTTGGACTATAAATATCAACAGTTATTTATGGGGTGGTGGGTTTGTGGGTGACATGACAGTGCTTGGACTGAAAATAGCAACAGTCATTCATGTGGTGGTGGGTGTATGGGTGTCATTACAGTGTTTTGATTGTAAATACCAACAGTCATTCATAGGGTGGTGGGTGTCGTTAGAGTGCTTGGACTATAAATATCAACAGTTATTTTTAGGGTGGTTTGTTTGTGGGTGTCATTACAGTGCTTGTACTGTAAATATTACGGGTTATTCATGAGGTAGTGGGTGTGTGGATGTCATTACAGTGCTTGGACTGAAAAGATCAACAGTCATTCATATGGTGGTTGGTGTGTGGGTGTTATTACAGTGTTTGGACTGTAAATATCAAATGTCATTAATGGTGTGGTGGGTGTGTGGGTGTCATTACAGTGCTTTGACTATAAATATCAACCATAATTCATGGGGTGGTGGGTGTGGGGGTGTCATTACAGTGCTTTGACTGTAAATATCAACAGTCATTCATGAGGTGTTTGTGGCATTACAGTGCTTGGAGTGTAAATATCAACAGTCATTCATCACATAGGGTGATGGGTGTGTGGGTTTTATTACAGTGCTTGGACTGTAAATATCAACAGGCAGTCATGGGGTGGTGGGTTTGTGTGTGTCATTACAGTGTTTGGACTTTAAATATCAACAGTCATTCATGGGGTGGTTGGTAGGTGGTTGTCATTACAGTGCTTGGACTGTAAATATCAAGTCATTCATGGGGTGGTGGGTGTGTGTGTCATTAGTGCTTGGGTGTGTAAATATCAACAGTCATTTATGGGATTGTCTGTGTGTGTGTTTTTATAGTGCTTGGACTGTAAATATCAACAGTCATTCATGGGGTGGTGAGTGTGTGGGTGTCATTAAAGTGCTTTAATTGTAAATATCAAGTCAATCATGGGGTAGTTGGTGTGTGGGTGTCATTAGAGCGCTTGGACTGTAAATATCAACAGTTATTCATGGGGTGGTGGGTGTGTGGGTGTCATGACTTTGCTTGGACTGCAAATATCACCAGTCATTAATGGGGTGGTGAGTGTGTAGGTGACATTACAGTGCTTTAATTGTAAATATCAAGTCAATCATGGGGTAGTTGGTGTGTGGGTGACATTACAGTGCTTGGAGTGTAAATATCAACAGTCATTCATGAGGTGGTGGGTGTGTGGGTGTCATTACAGATATCGGAATGTAAATATCAACAGTCATTCATGGGGTGGTGGGTGTGTGGATGTCATTACAGTGCTTGGACTGTAAATATCAACAGTCAATCATGAGAAGGTGGGTGTGTTGGTGTCATTACAGTGCATGGACTGTAAATATCAATCGTCATTCATTGGATGGTGGGTGTGTTGGTGTCATTACAGTGTTTTGATTGTAAATATCAACAGTCATTTATTGGGTGGAGGGTGTCATTAGAGTGCTTGGACTGTAAATATCAACAGTCATTGATGGAGTGGTGGGTGTGTAGGTGTCATTACAGTACTTTGACTATAAATATCAACCATAATTAATGGGGTGGTGGGTGTGGGGGTGTCATTACAGTGCTTTGACTGTAAATATCAACAGTAATTCATGAGGTGTTTGTGGCATTACAGTGCTTGGAGTGTAAATATCAACAGTCATTCATGGCATAGGGTGATGGGTGTGTGGGTTTTATTACAGTGCTTGGACTGTAAATATCAACAGGCAGTCATGGGGTGGTGGGTTTGTGTGTGTCGTTACAGTGTTTGGACTTTAAATATCAACAGTCATTCATGGGGTTGTGGGTAGGTGGTTGTCATTACAGTGCTTGGACTGTAAATATCAAGTCATTCATGGGGTGGTGGGTGTGTGTGTCATTAGTGCTTGGGTGTGTAAATATCAACAGTCATTTATGAAGTGGTGGGTGTTATTACAGTGCTTGGACTGTAGATATCAACAGTCATTTATAGGGTGGTGGGTGTGTGGTTGTCATTACAGTGGTTGGACTGTAAATATCAACAGTCATTGATGGAGTGGTGGGTGTGTAGGTGTCATTACAGTGCTTTGACTTTAAATATCAACCATAATTCATGGGGTGGTGGGTGTGGGGGTGTCATTACAGTGCTTTGACTGTAAATATCAACAGTCATTCATGAGGTGTTTGTGGCATTACACTGCTTGGAGTGTAAATATCAACAGTCATTCATGGCATAGGGTGATGGGTGTGTCGGTTTTATTACAGTGCTTGGACTGTAAATATCAACAGGCAGTCATGGGGTGGTGGGTTTGTGTGTGTCGTTACAGTGTTTGGACTTTAAATATCAACAGTCATTCATGGGGTGGTTGGTAGGTGGTTGTCATTACAGTGCTTGGACTGTAAATATCAAGTCATTCATGGGGTGGTGGGTGTGTGTGTCATTAGTGCTTGGGTGTGTAAATATCAACAGTCATTTATGAAGTGGTGGGTGTTATTACAGTGCTTGGACTGTAGATATCAACAGTCATTTATAGGGTGGTGGGTGTGTGGTTGTCATTACAGTAGTTGGACTGTAAATATCAACAGTCAATCATGAGGTGGATGGTGTGTGGGTGTCATTACAGAGCTTGGACTGTAAATATCAACAATAATTTTTGGGGTTGTGGGTGTGTGGGGGTCATTACAGTGCTCAGACTGTAAATATTAACAGTCATTCATGGGGTGGTGGGTGTGTGGATGTCATTACAGTGCTTGGACTGAAAATATCAACAGTCATTTGTGGGGTGGTGGGTGTGTGGTTGTCATTACAGTGCTTGGACTATAAATATCAAT
Source organism: Petrolisthes cinctipes (assembly GCA_033782935.1). Lineage (NCBI taxonomy): Eukaryota > Metazoa > Arthropoda > Malacostraca > Decapoda > Porcellanidae > Petrolisthes > Petrolisthes cinctipes. The sequence goes on from JAWQEG010000015.1 coordinate 5,909,590, forward strand.
AGTCATTAATGGGGTGTTGGGAGTGTGGGTGTCATTACAGTGAATAAACTGTATATATCAACAGTTATTCACGGGGTGGTGGGTGTGTGGGTGTCATTACAGTGCTTAGACTGTCAATTTAAAAAGTCATTCATGGGGTGATGGGTGTGTGGGTGTCATTACAGTGCGTAGACTGTAAATATCAACAGTCATATATGGGGTGGTGGGTGTGTGGCTGTCATTACAGTGCTTGGACTGTAAATATCAACAGTCAATCATGGGGAGGTGGGTTTGTGGGTGTCATTACAGTGCTTGGACTGTAAATATCAACAGTCATTTATGGGGTGGTGGGTTGGTGGGTGTCATTACAGTGCTTGAACTGAAAATATCAAGTCATTTATGAAATAGTGGGTGGCATTACAGTGCTTGGACTGTAAATATCAACAGTCATTCATAGGGTTGTGGGTGTGTAGATGTCATTACAGTGCTTGGACTATATATATCAACCGTTATTTAGGGAGGGGGGTGATTACAGTGCTTGGAAAGTAAATATTAACAGTCATTCATAGTGTGGTTGGTGTGTGAGTGCCATTACAGAGCTTGGACTGTAAATATCAACAGTCAATTATGAGGTGGTGGGTATGTGGGTGTCATTACAGTGCTTGGACTGTAAATATCAACAGTCATTAATGGGATGGTTAATGAGTGTGTGTCATTACAGAGCTTTGATTGTAAATATCAACAATCATTCATAGGGTGGTGGGTGTGGGGATGTCATTACAGTGCATTGACAGTAAATATCAACAGTCATTCATTTGGTGGTAGGTGTTTGTGTGTCATTTTAGTGCTTGGACTGTAAATATCAACAGTCATTCATAGGTTGGTGGGTATGATTGTGTCATTACAGTGCTTGAACTGTAAATATCAACTGTCATTCATTAGGTGGTAGGTGTTTGTGTGTCATTATAGTGCTTGGACTGTAAATATCAACAGTCATTCATGGGGTGGTGGGTGTGTGGGTGTCATTACAGTGTTTGGACAGTAAATATCAAGTCATTCATTTGGTGGTGGGTGTGTGTGTGTGTGTCATTAGTGCTTGGACTGTAAACATCAACAGTCATTCATTGGGTGGTGGGTGTGTGGGTGTCTTTACAGTGCTCAGACTGTAAATATTAAGTGTCATTTATGGGGTGGTGGGTGTGTGGATGTCATTACAGTGCTTGGAATGTAAATATCAACAGTCATTTATTGGATGGTGAGTGTGTGGGTGTCATTACAGTGCTTGGACTGTAAATATTTACAGCCATTCATGAGGTGTTTGTGGCATTACACTGCTTGGAGTGTAAATATCAACAGTCATTCATGGCATAGGGTGATGGGTGTGTGGGTTTTATTACAGTGCTTGGACTGTAAATATCAACAGGCAGTCATGGGGTGGTGGGTTTGTGTGTGTCGTTACAGTGTTTGGACTTTAAATATCAACAGCCATTCATGGGGTGGTTGGTAGGTGGTTGTCATTACAGTGCTTGGACTGTAAATATCAAGTCATTCATGGGGTGGTGGGTGTGTGTGTCATTAGTGCTTGGGTGTGTAAATATCAACAGTCATTTATGAAGTGGTGGGTGTTATTACAGTGCTTGGACTGTAGATATCAACAGTCATTTATAGGGTGGTGGGTGTGTGGTTGTCATTACAGTAGTTGGACTGTAAATATCAACAGTCAATCATGAGGTGGATGGTGTGTGGGTGTCATTACAGAGCTTGGACTGTAAATATCAACAATAATTTTTGGGGTTGTGGGTGTGTGGGGGTCATTACAGTGCTCAGACTGTAAATATTAACAGTCATTCATGGGGTGGTGGGTGTGTGGATGTCATTACAGTGCTTGGACTGAAAATATCAACAGTCATTTGTGGGGTGGTGGGTGTGTGGTTGTCATTACAGTGCTTGGACTATAAATATCAATAGTCATTAATGGGGTGTTGGGAGTGTGGGTGTCATTACAGTGAATAAACTGTATATATCAACAGTTATTCACGGGGTGGTGGGTGTGTGGGTGTCATTACAGTGCTTAGACTGTCAATTTAAAAAGTCATTCATGGGGTGATGGGTGTGTGGGTGTCATTACAGTGCGTAGACTGTAAATATCAACAGTCATATATGGGGTGGTGGGTGTGTGGCTGTCATAACAGTGCTTGGACTGTAAATATCAACAGTCAATCATGGGGAGGTGGGTTTGTGGGTGTCATTACAGTGCTTGGACTGTAAATATCAACAGTCATTTATGGGGTGGTGGGTGGGTGGGTGTCATTACAGTGCTTGAACTGAAAATATCAAGTCATTTATGAAATAGTGGGTGGCATTACAGTGCTTGGACTGTAAATATCAACAGTCATTCATAGGGTTGTGGGTGTGTAGATGTCATTACAGTGCTTGGACTATATATATCAACCGTTATTTAGGGAGGGGGGTGATTACAGTGCTTGGAAAGTAAATATTAACAGTCATTCATAGTGTGGTTGGTGTGTGAGTGCCATTACAGAGCTTGGACTGTAAATATCAACAGTCAATTATGAGGTGGTGGGTATGTGTGTGTCATTACAGTGCTTGGACTGTAAATATCAACAGTCATTAATGGGATGGTTAATGAGTGTGTGTCATTACAGAGCTTTGATTGTAAATATCAACAATCATTCATAGGGTGGTGGGTTTGGGGATGTCATTACAGTGCATTGACAGTAAATATCAACAGTCATTCATTTGGTGGTAGGTGTTTGTGTGTCATTTTAGTGCTTGGACTGTAAATATCAACAGTCATTCATAGGGTGGTGGGTATGATTGTGTCATTACAGTGCTTGAACTGTAAATATCAACTGTCATTCATTAGGTGGTAGGTGTTTGTGTGTCATTATAGTGCTTGGACTGTAAATATCAACAGTCATTCATGGGGTGGTGGGTGTGTGGGTGTCATTACAGTGTTTGGACAGGAAATATCAAGTCATTCATTTGGTGGTGGGTGTGTGTGTGTGTGTCATTAGTGCTTGGACTGTAAACATCAACAGTCATTCATTGGGTGGTGGGTGTGTGGGTGTCTTTACAGAGCTCAGACTGTAAATATTAAGTGTCATTTATGGGGTGGTGGGTGTGTGGATGTCATTACAGTGCTTGGACTGTAAATATCAACAGTCATTTATTGGATGGTGAGTGTGTGGGTGTCATTACAGTGCTTGGACTGTAAATATTTACAGCCATTCATGGGTTGGAGGGTGTGTGTGTGTCATTAGTGCTTTGAATGTAAATATCAACAGTCATTTATTTGGTGGTGGGTGTGTGGCTTATATTAGAATGCTTGGACTGTAAATATCAACCATAATTCATGGGGTTGTGGGTACGAGGGTGTCATTACAGTGCTTAAACTGTAAATATCAACAGTTATTCATGGGGTGGTAGGTGTTTGGGTGTCATTATAGTGCTTGGACTGTAAATATCAATAGTCATTCATGGGGTGGTTGGTGTGTGGGTGTCATTACATGGCTTGGACTGTAAATAGCAAGTCATTTATGGGGTGGTGGGTATGTGTGTGTCATTAGTGCTTGGACTCTAAATATCAAGAGTCATTCATGGGATGGTGGGTGGCATTACAGTGCTTGGACTGTAAATATCAACAGTCAGTCATGGGGTGGTGGGTATTTGGCTGTCATTAGAATGCTTGGACTGTAAATATCATCAATAATTCATGGGGTGGTGGGTGTGGGGGTGTCAATACAGTGCTTGGACTGTAAATGTCAACAGTCATTCATGGGGTGGTAGGTTTGTGGTTGTCATTACAGTGCTTGGACTGTAAATATCATCAGTCATTCATGGGGTGGTGGGTTGGTGGGTGTCATTACAGTGCTTGGACTGTAAATATCAAGTCATTCATGGGTTGGTGGGTGTGTGTGTGTGTCATTAGTGCTTGGACTGTAAATATAAACAGTCATTTATGGGGTTGTGGATGGCATTACAGTGCTTGGACTGTAAATATCAACAGTCATTTATGAGGTGGGTGGGTGTGTGTCTGTCATTACAGTGCTTGGACTGTAAATATCAACAGGCAGTCATGGGGTGGTGGGTTTGTGTGTGTCATTACAGTGTTTGGACTTTAAATATCAACAGTCATTCATGGGGTGGTGGGTGTGTGGGTGTCATTACAGTGCTTGGACAGTATATATCAATAGTCATTCATGGGGTGGTTAGTGTGTGGGTGTCATTACAGTGTTTAGATTGTAAATATCAAGTCATTCATGACTTTGACAGTAAATATCAACAGTCATTTATGGGTTTGGTGGGTGTGTGTGTCATTATAGTGCTTGGACTGTAAATATCAACAGTCATTAATTGGGTGGTGGGTGTCATTAGAGTGCTTGGACTATAAATATTAACAGTTATTTATGGGGTGGTGGGTTTGTGGGTGTCATGACAGTGCTTGGACTGAAAATATCAATAGTCATTCATGGGGTGGTGGGTGTGTGGGTGTCATTACAGTGTTTTGATTGTAAATACCAACAGTCATTCATAGGGTGGTGGGTGTCATTAGAGTGCTTGGACTATAAATATCAACAGTTATTTATAGGGTGGTGGGTTTGTGGGTGTCATGACAGTGCTTGGACTGTAAATATCAACAGTCATTCATGGGGTTGTGGGTGTGTGGGTGTCATTACAGTGCTTGGATTGTAAATATCAACAGTCATTTATGGGGTGGTGGGTGTGGGTGTCATTACAGTGTTTTGACTGTAAATATCAACAGGTAATCATTGATTGGTGGGTTTGTGGGTGTCATTACAGTGTTTGGACTGTAAATATCAATAGTAATTCATGGGGTGGTAAGGGTGGGTGTCATTACAGTGCTTTGACTGCAAATATCAACAGTCATTCATGGGGTGGTGAGTGTGTGGGTGTCATTACACTTCTTGGACTGTAAATATTAACAGTCATTCATGGGGTGGTAGGTATGTGGGTGTCATTACAGTTATTGGACTGTAAATATCAACCATCATTCATTGGGTGGTAGGTGTGTCGGTGTCATTACAGTGCTTGTACTGTAAATATTAACAGTCATTCATGGGGTAGTGGGTGTGTGGGTGTCATTACATTGATTGGACTGAAAATATCAACAGTCATCCAGGGGGTTGTGGGTGTGTGTGCATCATTACAGTGTTTTGATTGTAAATATCAACAGTAATTCATAGGGTGGTGGGTGTCATTAGAGTTCTTGGACTGTAAATATCAAGAGTCATTTATGGGGTGGTGGGTGTGTTGGTGTCATTACAGTGCTTGGACTGTAAAATATCAACTGTCATTTATGGGGTGGTTGGTGTGTGGGTTTCATTACAGTGCTTTGACTGTAAATATCAACAGTCATTCATGGGGTGATGTGTGTCATTAGAGTGATTGGACTATAAATATCAACAGTTATTTATAAGGTGGTGGGTTTGTGGGTGACATGACAGTGCTTGGACTGAAAATAGCGACAGTCATTCATGGGGTGGTGGGTGTATGGGTGTCATTACAGTGTTTTGATTGTAAATTCCAACACTCATTCATAGGGTGGTGGGTGTCATTAGAGTGCTTGGACGATAAATATCAACTGTTATTTATAGGGTGGTTGGATTGTGGGTGTCATTACAGTGTTTGTACTGTAAATATTATGGGTTATTCATGAGGTAGTGGGTGTGTGGATGTCATTACAGTGCTTGGACTGAAAAGATCAACAGTCATTCATGGGGTGGTTGGTGTGTGGGTGTTATTACAGTATTTGGACTGTAAATATCAAATGTCATTAATGGGGTGGTGGGTGTGTGGGTGTCATTACAGTGCTTTGACTGTAAATATCAACAGTCATTTATGGGGTTGTCTGTGTGTGTGTCTTTATAGTGCTTGGACTGTAAATATCAACAGTCATTCATGGGGTGGTGAGTGTGTGGGTGTCATTAAAGTGCTTGGACTGAAAATATCAAGTCATTCATAGTGTGGTGGGTGTGTGTGTGTCATTAGTGCTTGGACTGTAAATATCAACAGTCATTCATGGGGTGGTGTGTAGCATTACATTGCTTGGATTGTATATATCAAAAGTCATTCACGGGGTTATGGGTGTGTGGGTGTCATTACAGTGCTTGGACTGTAAATATCAAAAGTCATTTATAGGGTGGTTGGTGTTTGGGTGTCATCACATTGCTTGGACTGTAAATATCAACAGTCAATCATGGGGTGGTGGTTGTGTGGGAGTCATTACAGTGCTTGGAATGTAAATATAAACAGTCATTTATGGGGTGGTGGGTGTGTGGGTGTTATTACAGTTCTTTGACTGTAAATATCAACAGTCATTCATGGGATGGTGGATGGCATTACAGTGCTTGGACTGTAAATATCAACAGTCATTTATGGGGTGGTGGGTGTGTGGCTGTCATTACAGTGCTTGGACTGTAAATATCAACAGGCAGTCATGGGGTGGTGGGTTTGTGTGTGTCGTTACAGTGTTGGACTTTAAATATCAACAGTCATTCATGGGGTGGTGGGTAGGTGGTTGTCATTACAGTGCTTGGACTGTAAATATCAAGTCATTTATGGGGTGGTGGGTGTGTGTGTCATTAGTGCTTGGGTGTGTAAATATCAACAGTCATTTATGAAGTGGTGGGTGGCATTACAGTGCTTGGACTGTAGATATCAACAGTCATTTATAGGGTGGTGGGTGTGTGGTTGTCATTACAGTGGTTGGACTGTAAATATCAACAGTCAATCATGAGGTGGATGGTGTGTGGGTGTCATTACAGAGCTTGGACTGTAAATATCAACAATAATTTTTGGGGTGGTGGGTGTGTGGGGGTCATTACAGTGCTCAGACTGTAAATATTAACAGTCATTCATGGGGTGGTGGGTGTGTGGATGTCATTACAGTGCTTGGACTGAAAATATCAACAGTCATTTGTGGGGTGGTGGGTGTGTGGTTGTCATTACAGTGCTTGGACTATAAATATCAACAGTCATTAATGGGGTGTTGGGAGTGTGGGTGTCATTACAGTGAATGAACTGTATATATCAACAGTTATTCACCGGGTGGTGGGTGTGTGGGTGTCATTACAGTGCTTAGACTGTCAATTTAAAAAGTCATTCTTGGGGTGATGGGTGTGTGGGTGTCATTACAGTGCGTAGACTGTAAATATCAACAGTCATATATGGGGTGGTGGGTGTGTGGCTGTCATTACAGTGCTTGGACTGTAAATATCAACAGTCAATCATGGGGAGGTGGGTTTGTGGGTGTCATTACAGTGCTTGGACTGTAAATATCAACAGTCATTTATGGGGTGGTGGGTGGGTGGGTGTCATTACAGTGCTTGAACTGAAAATATCAAGTCATTTATGAAATAGTGGGTGGCATTACAATGCTTGGACTGTAAATATCAACAGTTATTCATAGGGTTGTGGGTGTGTGGATGTCATTACAGTGCTTGGACTATATATATCAACCGTTATTTATAATGGGGGGTGATTACAGTGCTTGGAAAGTAAATATTAACAGTCATTCATAGTGTGGTTGGTGTGTGAGTGTCATTACAGAGCTTGGACTGTAAATATCAACAGTCAATTATGAGGTGGTGGGTATGTGGGTGTCATTACAGTGCTTGGACTGTAAATATCAACAGTCATTAATGGGATGGTTAATGAGTGGGTGTCATTACAGTGCTTGGACTGTAAATATCAACAGTCATTCATGGGGTGGTGGGTGTGTGGGTGTCATTACAGTGCTTTGACAGTAAATATCAAGTCATTCATTAGGTGGTGGGTGTGTGTGTGTGTCATTAGTGCTTGGACTGTAAATATCAACAGTCATTCATTGGGTGGTGGGTGTGTGGGTGTCTTTACAGTGCTCAGACTGTAAATATTAAGTGTCATTTATGGGGTGGTGGGTGTGTGGATGTCATTACAGTGCTTGGACTGTAAATATTTACAGCCATTCATGGGTTGGAGGGTGTGTGTGTGTCATTAGTGCTTTGAATGTAAATATCAACATTCATTTATTTGGTGGTGGGTGTGTGGCTGTCATTAGAATGCTTGGACTGTAAATATCAACCATAATTCATGGGGTGGTGGGTACGAGGGTGTCATTACAGTGCTTAAACTGTAAATATCAACAGTTATTCATGGGGTGGTAGGTGTTTGGGTGTCATTATATTGCTTGGACTGTAAATATCAATAGTCATTCATTTGGTGGTTGGTGTGTGGGTGTCATTACATGGCTTGGACTGTAAATAGCAAGTCATTTATGGGGTGGTGGGTATGTGTGTGTCATTAGTGCTTGGACTGTAAATATCAACAGTCATTCATAGGATGGTGGGTGGCATTACAGTGCTTGGACTGTAAATATCAACAGTCAGTCATGGGGTGGTGGGTATTTGGCTGTCATTAGAATGCTTGGACTGTAAATATCATCAATAATTCATGGGGTTGTGGGTGTGGGGGTGTCATTACAATGCTTTGACTGTAAATGTCAACAGTCATTCATGGGGTGGTAGGTTTGTGGTTGTCATTACAGTGCTTGGACTGTAAATATCATCAGTCATTCATGGGGTGGTGGGTTGGTGGGTGTCATTACAGTCTTTGGACTGTAAATATCAAGTCATTCATGGATTGGTGGGTGTGTGTGTGTCATTAGTACTTAGACTGTAAATATAAACAGTCATTTATGGGGTTGTGAGTGGCATTACAGTGCTTGGACTGTAAATATCAACAGTCATTCATAGGGTGGTGTGTGTGTGGGTGTCTTTACTGTGCTCAGACTGTAAATATTAAGTGTCATTCATGGGGTGGTGCGTGTGTGGATGTCATTACAGTGCTTGGACTGTAAATATCAACAGTCATTTATGAGGTGGGTGGGTGTGTGTCTGTCATTACAGTGCTTGGACTGTAAATATCTACTGTCATTGATGGGGGGGTGGGTGGTGGCTGTCATTACAGTGCTTGGACTGTAAATATCAACAGTATATCATGGGGTGGTGGGTTTGTGGATGTCATTACAGTGCTTGGACTGTAAATATCAACAGTTATTCATGGGGTGGTGGGTGTGTGGGTGTCATTACAGTGCTTGGACTGTAAATATCAAGTCATTCATGGGGTGGTGGGTCTGTGTGTGTCATTAGTGCTTGGACTGTAAATAAAAACAGTCAATTATGGGGTTGTGGGTGGCATTACCGTGCTTGGACTGTAAATATCAACAGTCATTTATGAGGTGGGTGGGTGTGTAGCTGTCATTACAGTGCTTGGACTGTAAATATCTACGGTCATTGATGGGGGGGGGGTGTGGCTGTCATTATAGTGCTTGGACTGTAAATATCAACAGTTAATCATGGGGTGGTGGGTTTGTGGACGTCATTACAGTGCTTGGACTGTAAATATCAACATTTATTCATGGGGTGGTGGGTCTGTGTGTGTCATTAGTGCTTGGACTGTAAATATCAACAGTTATTCATGGGGTGGTGAGTGGCATTACAGTGCTTCTACTATAAATATCAACCGTCATTTATGGAGTGGTGGGTGTGTGGGTGTCATTACAGTGCTTTGACTGTAAATATCAACTGTCATTCATAGGGTGGTAAGTGTGTGGGTGCCATTACAGTGTTTTTACAGTAAATATCAACAGTCATTTATTGGGTGGTGAGTGTGTGGGTGTCATTACAGTGCTTGGACTTTAAATATCAACAGTCATTTATTGGGTGGTGGGTGTGTGGCTGTCATTAGAATGCTTGGACTGTAAATATCAACAGTCATTCATGGGGTGGTGGGTGTGGGGGTGTCATTACAGTGGTTTGACTGTAAATATCAATAGTCATTAATGGGGTGGTGGGTATGAGGGTGTCATTACAGTGCTTAAAATATAAATATCAACAGTCATTCATGGGGTGGTAGGTGTTTGAGTGTCATTATAGTGCTTGGACTTTAAATATCAACATTCATTCATGGGGTGGTTGGTGTGTGGGTGTCATTACATCGCTTGGACTGTAAATATCAAGTCATTTATGGGGTGGTGGGTATGTGTGTGTCATTAGTGCTTGGACTGTAAATATCAACATTCATTCATGGGATGGTGGGTGGCATTACTGTGCTTGGACTGTAAATATCAACAGTCAGTCATGGGGTGGTGGGTGTGTGGATGTCATTACAGTGATTGGACTGTAAATATCAACAGTCATTAATGGGGTGGAGGGTGTGTGACTGTCATTACAGTGATTGGACTGTAAATATCAACAGTCAGTCATGGGGTGGTTGGTGTGTGGATGTCATTACAGTGTTTGGACTGTAAATATCAACAGTCATTTATAAGGTGGTGGGTGTGTGGCTGTCATTAGAATGCTTGGACTGTAAATATCAACCATAATTCATGGGGTGGTGGGTGTGGGGGTGTCATTAAAGTGTTTTGACTGTAAATATCAATAGTCATTCATGGGGTGGTGGGTATGAGGGTGTCATTAGTGCTTGGAATGTAAGTATCAACAGTCATTCATGGGATAGTGGGTGGCATTACATTGCTTGGATTGTAAATTTCAACAGTCATTCATAGGGTGATGGGTGTGTGGCTGTCATTACAGTGTTTGGACAGTAAATATCAACAGTCAGTCATGGGGTGGTGGGTTTGTGGGTGTTATTACAGTGCTTGGACTGTAAATATCAACAGTCAATAATTCGGTGGTGGGTGTGTGTGTGTCATTACAGTGCTTGAACTATAAATATTAAGTCAATCATGGGGTGGTGGGTGTGTGTGTGTCATTAGTGCTTGGACTGTAAATATCAACAGTCATTAATGAGGCGGTGGGTGGCATTACAGTGCTTGGAATGTAAATATCAACCATCATTCATTGGGTGGTGGGTGTGTGGGTGTTATTACAGTGCTGAGACTGTAAATATTAAGTGTCATTGACAGTGTGGTGGGTGTGTGGATGTCATTACAGTGCTTGGACTGTAAATATCAACAGTCATTTATGAAGTGGTGGGTGTGTGGCTTTCATTACAGTGCTTGGACTGTAAATATCTAATGTCATTAATAGGGTGGTGGGTGTGTGGCTGTCATTACAGTGCTTGGACTGTAAATATCAACAGTTAATTATGGGGTTGTGGGGTTGTGGATGTCATTACAGTGCTTGGACTGTAAATATCAACAGTTTTTCATGGGGTGTTGGGTGTGTGGGTGTCATTACAGTGCTTGGACTATAAATATCATCCGTCATATTTTGGGTGGTGGGTGTGTGAGTGTCATTACAGAGCTTGGACTGTAAATATTAACAGTTAATCATGAGGTGGTGGGTGTGTGGGTTTCATTACAGTGATTGGACTGTAAATATCAACAGTCATTCATTGGATGGTGGGTGTGTGAGTGTCATTACAGTGTTTTGATTGTAAATATCAACAGTCATGGGGTGGTGGGTGTGTGGGTGTCATTAGAGTGCTTGGACTGTAAATATCAACCATAATTTTTGGAGTGGTGGGTGTTTGTGTGTCTATGCAGTGCTTGGACTGTAAATATAAACAGTCAATCATGAGGTGGTGGAAGTGTTGGTGTCATTACAATGCTTGGACTGTAAATATCAACAGTCATTCATGGGGTGGTGGGTGTGAGGGTGTCATTACAGTGTTTTGACGGTAAATATTAACATTCATTCATATGGTGGTGGGTGTCATTACAGTTCTTGGACTGTAAATATCAAGTCATTCATGGGTTGGTGGGTGTGGGTGTATAATTAGTGCTCGGACTGTACATATTAACAGTCATTTATGGGGTTGTGGGTGGCATTACAGTGCTTGGGCTGTAAATATTTACAGTCATTCATAGGATGGTTGGTGTGTGAGTTTTTTATTACAGAGCTAGGACTGTAAATATCAATAGTCATTCATTGGGTGGAGGGTATGAGGGTGTCATTACAGTGCTTAAACTGTAAATATCAACAGTCATTCATGGGGTGGTAGGTGTTTGGGCGTCATTATAGTGCTTGGACTGTAAATATCAACAGTCATTCATGGGGTGGTTGGTGTGTGGGTGTCATTACATGGCTTGGACTGTAAATATCAAGTCATTTATGGGGTGGTGGGTATGTGTGTGTCATTGGTGCTTGGACTTTAAATATTATCAGTCATTCATGGGATGGTGGGTGGCATTACATTGCTTGGACTGTAAATATCAACAGTCATTCATAGGGTAATGGGTGTGTGGGGGTCATTACAGTGCTTGGACTGTAAATATCAACAATCACTTATGGTGTGGTGGGTGTGTGGCTGTCATTACAGTGTTTGGACAGTAAATATCAACAGTGAGTCATGGGGTGGTGGGTTTGTGGGTGTTGTTACAGTGCTTGGACTGTAAATATCAACAGATAATAATTCGGTGGTGGGTGTGTGTGTGTCATTAAAGTGCTTGAACTATAAATATTAAGTCAATCACGGGGTGGTGGGTGTGTGTGTGTCATTAGTGCTTGGACTGTAAATATCAACAGTCATTCATGAGGTGGTGGGTGGCATTACAGTGCTTGGACTGTAAATATCAACCATCATTCATTGGGTGGTGGGTGTGTGGGTGTCATTACAGTGATCACACTGTAAATATTAAGTGTCATTGACAGTGTGGTGGGTGTGTGGATCTCATTACAGTGCTTAGACTGTAAATATTAACAGTCATTTATGGGGTGGAGGGTGTTTGGCTGTCATTACAGTGCTTGGACTGTAAATATCTACTGTCATTTATGGGGTGGTGGGTGTGTGGCTGTCATTACAGTGCTTGGACTGTAAATATCAACAGTTAATAATGGGGTGGTGGGGTTGTGGATGTCATTACAGTGCTTGGACTGTAAATATCAACAGTTATTCATGGGGTAGTGGGTGTGTGTGTGTCATTACAGTGCTTGGACTATAAATATCAACCGTCATATATAGGGTGGTGGGTGTGTGACTGTCATTACAGAGCTTGGACTGTAAATATTAACAGTCAATCATGAGGTGGTGGGTGTGTGGGTTTTATTACAGTGATTGGACTGTAAATATCAACAGTCATTCATTGGATGGTGGGTGTGTGGGTGTCATTACAGTGTTTTTATTTTAAATATCAACAGTCATGGGGTGGTGGGTGTGTGGGTGTCATTATAGTGCTTGGACTGTAACTATCAACAGTCATTCATTGGGTGGTGGGTGTTTGGGTGTCTATGCAGTGCTTGGACTGTAAATATCAACAGTCAATCATGAGGTGGTGGGTGTGTTGGTGTCATTACAATGCTTGGACTGTAAATATCAACAGTCATTCATGGGGTGGTGGGTGTGTGGGTGTCATTACAGTGCTCAGACTATAAATATCAACATTCATTCATGGGATGGTGGGTGGCATTACAGTGCTTGAACTGTAAATATAAACAGTCAATCATGGGGTGGTGGGTGTGTGGATGTCATTACAGTGATTGGACTGTAAATATCAACAGTCATTAATGGGGTGGTGGGTGTGTGACTGTCATTACAGTGATTGGACTGTAAATATCAACAGTCAGTCATGGGGTGGTTGGTGTGTGGATGTCATTACAGTGCTTGGACTGTAAATATCAACAGTCATTTATGGGGTGGTGGGTGTGTGGCTGTCATTAGAATGCTTGGACTGTAAATATCAACCATAATTCATGGGGTGATGGGTGTGGGGGTGTCATTAAAGTGCTTTGACTGTAAATATCAACAATCATTCATGGGGTGGTAGGTGTTTGGGTGTCATTATAGTGCTTGGACTGCTAATATAAACAGTCTTTCATGTGGTGGTTGGTGTGTTGGTGTCATTACATGGCTTGGACTGTAAATATCAAGTCATTTATGGGGTTGTGGGTATGTGTGTGTCATTAGTGCTTGGACTGTAAGTATCAACAGTCATTCATGGGATGGTGGGTGGCATTACATTGCTTGGACTGTAAATATCAACAGTCATCCATAGGGTGATGGGTGTGTGGGTGTCATTACAGTGCTTGGACTGTAAATATCAACAGTCATTTATGGGGCGGTGGGTGTGTTGCTGTCATTACAGTGTTTGGACAGTAAATATCAACAGTCAGTCATGGGGTGGTGGGTTTGTGGGTGTTATTACAGTGCTTGGACTGTAAATATCAACAGTCAATAATTCGGTGGTGGGTGTGTGTGTGTCATTACAGTGCTTAAACTATAAATATTAAGTCAATCATGGGGTGGTGGGTGTGTGTGTGTCATTAGTGCTTGGACTTTAAATATCAACAGTCATTCATGAGGTGGTGGGAGGCATTACAGTGCTTGGACTGTAAATATCAACCATCATTCATTGGGTGGTGGGTGTCTTTGTGTCATTACAGTGCTCAGACTGTAAATATTAAGTGTCATTGACAGTGTGGTGGGTGTGTGGATGTCATTACAATGCTTGGACTGTAAATATCAACAGTCATTTATGAAGTGGTTGGTGTGTGGCTTTCATTACAGTTCTTGGACTGTAAATATCTACTGTCATTAATAGGGTGGCGGGTGTGTGGCTGTCATTACAGTGCTTGGACTGTAAATATCAACAGTTAATTATGGGGTTGTGGGGTTGTGGATGTCATTACAGTGCTTGGAATGTAAATATCAACAGTTTTTCATGGGGTGGTGGGTGTGTGGGTGTCATTACAGTGCTTGGACTATAAATATCAACCATTATATATATAGGGTGGTGGGTGTGTGAGTGTCAATAAAGAGCTTGGACTGTAAATATTAACAGTTAATTATGAGGTGGTGGGTGTGTGGGTTTCATTACAGTGATTGGACTGTAAATATCAACAGTCATTCATTGGATAGTTGGTGTGTGGGTGTCATTACAGTGTTTTGATTGTAAATATCAACAGTCATCGGGTGGTGGGTGTGTGGGTGTCATTAGAGTGCTTGGACTGTAAATATCAACCATAATTTTTGGGGTGGTGGGTGTTTTTGTGTCTATGCAGTGTTTGGACTGTAAATATAAACAGTCAATCATGAGGTGGTGGGTGTGTTGGTGTCATTACAATGCTTGGACTGTAAATATCAACAGTCATTCATGGGGTGGTGGGTGTGTGGGTGTCATTACAGTGTTTTGACGGTAAATATTAACAGTCATTCATAGGGTGGTGGGTGTCATTACAGTTCTTGGACTGTAAATATCAAGTCATTCATGGGTTGGTGGGTGTGTGTGTATAATTAGTGCTCGGACTGTAAATATCAACAGTCATTTATGGGGTTGTGGGTGGCATTACAGTGCTTTGACTGTAAATATTTACATTCATTTATAGGGTGGTTGGTGTGTGAGTGTCATTACAGAGCTTGGATTGTAAATATCAATAGTCATTCATTGGGTGGTGGGTGTGTGGATGTCATTACAGTGCATGGACTGTAAATATCAACAGTCAGTCATGGGGTGGTGGGTTTGTGGGTGTTATTACAGTGCTTGGACAGTAAATATCCACAGTTAATAATTCGGTGGTGGGTGTGTGTGTGTCATTAAAGTGCTTGAACTATAAATATTAAGTCAATCACGGGGTGGTGGGTGTGTGTGTGTCATTAGTGCTTGGACTGTAAATATCAACAATCATTTATGGGGTGGTGGGTGTGTGGCTGTCATTACAGTGTTTGGACAGTAAATATCAACAGTCAGTCATGGGGTGGTGGGTTTGTGGGTGTTATTACAGAGCTTGGACTGTAAATATCAACAGTTAATAATTCGGTGGTGGGTGTGTGTGTGTCATTAAAGTGCTTGAACTATAAATATTAAGTTAATCACGGGGTGGTGGGTGTGTGTGTGTCATTAGTGCTTGGACTGTAAATATCAACAGTCATTCATGAGGTGGTGGGTGGCATTACAGTGCTTGGACTGTAAATATCAACCATCATTCATTGGGTTGTGGGTGTGTGGGTGTCATTACAGTGATCAGACTGTAAATATTAAGTGTCATTGACAGTGTGGTGGGTGTGTGGTTGTCATTACAGTGCTTGGACTGTAATTATCAATAGTCATTTATGGGGTGGTGGGTGTGTGGCTGTCATTACAGTGCTTGGACTGTAAATATCTACTGTCATTTATGGGGTGGTGGGTGTGTGGCTGTCATTACAGTGCTTGGACTGTAAATATCAACAGTTAATTATGGGGTGGTGGGGTTGTGCATGTCATTACAGTGCTTGGACTGTAAATATCAACCGTCATATATAGGGTGGTGGGTGTGTGACTGTCATTACAGAGCTTGGACTGTAAATATTAACAGTCAATCATGAGGTGGTGGGTGTGTGGGTTTCATTACAGTGATTGGACTGTAAATATCAACAGTCATTCATTGGATGGTGGGTGTGTGGGTGTCATTACAGTGTTTTGATTGTAAATATCAACAGTCATGGGGTGGTGGGTGTGTGGGTGTCATTAGAGTGCTTGGACTGTAACTATCAACAGTCATTCATTGGGTGGTGGGTGTTTGGGTGTCTATGCAGTGCTTGGACTGTAAATATCAACAGTCAATCATGAGGTGGTGGGTGTGTTGGTGTCATTACAATGCTTGGACTGTAAATATCAACAGTCATTCATGGGGTGGTGTGTGTGTGGGTGTCATTACAGTGTTTTGACGGTATATATTAACAGTCATTCATAAGGTGGTGGGTGTCAATACAGTTCTTGGACTGTAAATATCAACCATCATCCATTGGGTGGTGGGTGTGTGAGTGTCATTACAGTGCTCAGACTATAAATATTAACAGTCATTCATGGGGTGGTGGGTGTGTGGGTGTCATTACAGTGCTTAAACTGTAAAATATCAACAGTCATTTATGGGGTGGTGGGTGTGTGGGTGTCATTACAATGCTTGGAGAGTAAATATCAAAAGTCATTCTTGGGGTGGTGGGTGTGTGGGTGTCATTACAGTGCTTAAAATGTAAATATCAACAGTCATTCATGGGGTGGTAGGTGTTTAGGTGTCCTTATAGTGCTTGGACTGCTAATATCAACAGTCTTTCATGGGGTGGTTTGTGTGTGGGTGTCAATACATGGCTTGGACTGTAAATATCAAGTCATTTATGGGGTGGTGGGTATGTGTGTGTCATTAGTGCTTGGACTGTAAGTATCAACAGTCATTCATGGGATGGTGGGTGGCATTACATTGCATGGACTGTAAATATCAACAGTCATTCATAGGGTGATGGGTGTGTGGGTGTCATTACAGTGCTTGGACTGTAAATATCAACAGTCATTTATGGGGTGGTGGGTGTGTGGCTGTCATTACAGTGTTTGGACAGTAAATATCAACAGTCAGTCATGGGGTGGTGGGTTTGTGGGTGTTAATACAGTGCTTGGACTGTAAATATCAACAGTCAATAATTCGGTTGTGGGTGTGTGTGTGTCATTACAGTGCTTGAACTATAAATATTAAGTCAATCATGGGGTGGTGGGTGTGTGTGTGTCATTAGTGCTTGGACTGTAAATATCAACAGTCATTCATGAGGTGGTGGGTGGCATTACAGTGCTTGGACTGTAAATATCAACCATCATTCATTGGGTGGTGGGTGTGTGGGTGTCATTATAGTGCTCAGACTGTAAATATTAAGTGTCATTGACAGTGTGGCGGGTGTGTGGATGTCATTACCATGCTTGGACTGTAAATATCAACAGTCATTTATGAAGTGGTGGGTGTGTGGCTTTCATTACAGTGCTTGGACTGTAAATATCTACTGTCATTAATAGGGTGGTGGGTGTGTGGCTGTCATTACAGTGCTTGGACTGTAAATATCAACAGTTAATTATGGGGTTGTTGGGTTGTGGATGTCATTACAGTGCTTGGACTGTAAATATCAACAGTTTTTCATGGGGTGGTGGGTGTGTGGGTGTCATTACAGAGCTTGGACTATAAATATCAACCGTCATATATAGGGTGGTGGGTGTGTGAGTGTCATTAAAGAGCTTGGACTGTAAATATTAACAGTTAATCATGAGGTGGTGGGTGTGTGGGTTTCATTACAGTGATTGGACTGTAAACATCAACAGTCATTCATTGGATGGTGGGTGTGTGGGTGTCATTACAGTGTTTTGATTGTAAATATCAACAGTCATGGGGTGGTGGGTGTGTGGGTGTCATTACAGTGCTTGGACTGTAAATATCAACCATAATTTTTGGGGTGGTGGGTGTTTGTGTGTCTATGCAATGCTTGGACTGTAAATATAAACAGTCAATTATGAGGTGGTGGGTGTGTTGGTGTCATTACAATGCTTGGACTGTAAATATCAACAGTCATTCATGGGGTGGTGGGTGTGTGGGTGTCATTACAGTGTTTTGACGGTAAATATTAACAGTCATTCATAGGGTGGTGGGTGTCATTACAGTTCTTGGACTGTAAATATCAAGTCATTCATGGGTTGGTGGGTGTGTGTGTATAATTAGTGCTCGGACTGTAAATATCAACAGTCATTTATGGGGTTGTGGGTGGCATTACAGTGCTTTGACTGTAAATATTTACATTCATTTATAGGGTGGTTGGTGTGTGAGTGTCATTACAGAGCTTGGATTGTAAATATCAATAGTCATTCATTGGGTGGTGGGTGTGTGGATGTCATTACAGTGCATGGACTGTAAATATCAACAGTCAGTCATGGGGTGGTGGGTTTGTGGGTGTTATTACAGTGCTTGGACAGTAAATATCCACAGTTAATAATTCGGTGGTGGGTGTGTGTGTGTCATTAAAGTGCTTGAACTATAAATATTAAGTCAATCACGGGGTGGTGGGTGTGTGTGTGTCATTAGTGCTTGGACTGTAAATATCAACAATCATTTATGGGGTGGTGGGTGTGTGGCTGTCATTACAGTGTTTGGACAGTAAATATCAACAGTCAATCATGGGGTGGTGGGTTTGTGGGTGTTATTACAGAGCTTGGACTGTAAATATCAACAGTTAATAATTCGGTGGTGGGTGTGTGTGTGTCATTAAAGTGCTTGAACTATAAATATTAAGTTAATCACGGGGTGGTGGGTGTGTGTGTGTCATTAGTGCTTGGACTGTAAATATCAACAGTCATTCATGAGGTGGTGGGTGGCATTACAGTGCTTGGACTGTAAATATCAACCATCATTCATTGGGTTGTGGGTGTGTGGGTGTCATTACAGTGATCAGACTGTAAATATTAAGTGTCATTGACAGTGTGGTGGGTGTGTGGTTGTCATTACAGTGCTTGGACTGTAATTATCAACAGTCATTTATGGGGTGGTGGGTGTGTGGCTGTCATTACAGTGCTTGGACTGTAAATATCTACTGTCATTTATGGGGTGGTGGGTGTGTGGCTGTCATTACAGTGCCTGGACTGTAAATATCAACAGTTTAGTATGGGGTGGTGGGGTTGTGGATGTCATTACAGTGCTTGGACTGTAAATATCAACAGTTATTCATGGGGTGGTGGGTGTGTGTATGTCATTACAGTGCTTGGACTATAAATATCAACCGTCATACATAGGGTGGTGGGTGTGTGACTGTCATTACAGAGCTTGGACTGTAAATATTAACAGTCAATCATGAGGTGGTGGGTGTGTGGGTTTCATTACAGTGATTGGACTGTAAATATCAACAGTCATTCATTGGATGGTGGGTGTGTGGGTGTCACTACAGTGTTTTGATTGTAAATATCAACAGTCATGGGGTGGTGGGTGTGTGGGTGTCATTAGAGTGCTTGGACTGTAACTATCAACAGTCATTCATTGGGTGGTGGGTGTTTGGGTGTCTATGCAGTGCTTGAACTGTAAATATCAACAGTCAATCATGAGGTGGTGGGTGTGTTGGTGTCATTACAATGCTTGGACTGTAAATATCAACAGTCATTCATGGGGTGGTGGGTGTGTGGGTGTCATTACAGTGTTTTGACGGTATATATTAACAGTCATTCATAGGGTGGTGGGTGTCATTACAGTTCTTGGACTGTAAATATCAACCATCATCCATTGGGTGGTGGGTGTGTGGGTGTCATTACAGTGCTCAGACTATAAATATTAACAGTCATTCATGGGGTGGTGGGTGTGTGGGTGTCATTACAGTGCTTAGACTGTAAATATCAACAGTCATTTATAGGGTGGTGGGTGTGTGAGTGTCATTACAGAGCTTGGACTGTAAATATCAACAGTCATTTATGGGTCGGTGGGTTTGTGGGTGTCATTACAATGCTTGGAGAGTAAATATCAAAAGTCATTCTTGGGGTGGAGGGTGTGTAGGTGTCATTACAGTGCTTAAAATGTAAATATCAATAGTCATTTATGGGGTGGTGGGTGTGTGGCTGTCATTACAGTGCTTGGATTGTAAATATCAACAGTCAATTATTGGGTGGTGGGTTTGTGGGTTTCATTACCGTGCTTGGACTGTAAATATCAACAGTCAGTCATGGGGTTGTGGGTGTGTGGATGTCATTACAGTGCTTGGACTTTAAATATTAACAGTCATTTATGGGGTGGTGGGTGTGTGGCTGTCATTAGAATGCTTGGACTGTAAATATCAACCATAATTCATGGGGTGGTGGGTGTGTGGGTTTCATTACAGTGATTGGACTGTAAATATCAACAGTCATTCATTGGATGGTGGGTGTGTGTGTTTCATTACAGTGTTTTGATTGTAAATATCAACAGTCATTGGGTGGTGGGTGTGTGGGTGTCATTAGAGTGCTTGGACTGTAAATATCAACCATAATTTTTGGGGTGGTGGGTGTTTGTGTGTCTATGCAGTCCTTGGACTGTAAATATAAACAGTCAATCATGAGGTGGTGGGTGTGTTGGTGTCATTACAATGCTTGGACTGTAAATATCAACAGTCATTCATGGGGTGGTGGGTGTGTGGGTGTCATTACAGTGTTTTGACGGTAGATATTAACAGTCATTCATAGTTTTGTGGGTGTCATTACAGTTCTTGGACTGTAAATATCAAGTCATTCATGGGTTGGTGGGTGTGCGTGTATAATTAGTGCTCGGACTGTAAATATCAACAGTCATTTATGGGGTTGTGGGTGGCATTACAGTGCTTGGACTGTAAATATTTACATTCATTCATAGGGTGGTTGGTGTGTGAGTGTCATTACAGAGCTTGGACTGTAAATATCAATAGTCATTCATTGGGTGGTGGGTGTGTGGATGTCATTACAGTGCATGGACTGTAAATATCAACAGTCAGTCATGGGGTGGTGGGTTTGTGGGTGTTATTACAGTGCTTGGACAGTAAATATCAACAGTTAATAAATCGGTGGTGGGTGTGTGTGTGTCATTAAAGTGCTTGAACTATAAATATTAAGTCAATCACGGGGTGGTGGGTGTGTGTGTGTCATTAGTACTTGGACTGTAAATATCAACAATCATTTATGGGGTGGTGGGTGTGTGGCTGTCATTACAGTGTTTGGACAGTAAATATCAACAGTCAGTCATGGGGTGGTGGGTTTGTGGGTGTTATTACAGTGCTTGGACTGTAAATATCAACAGTTAATAATTCGGTGGTGGGTGTGTGTGTGTCATTAAAGTGCTTGAACTATAAATATTAAGTTAATCACGGGGTGGTGGGTGTGTGTGTGTCATTAGTGCTTGGACTGTAAATATCAACAGTCATTCATGAGGTGCTGGGTGGCATTACAGTGCTTGGACTGTAAATATCAACCATCATTCATTGGGTGGAGGGTGTGTAGGTGTCATTACAGTAATCAGACAGTAAATATTAAGTGTAATTGACAGTGTGGTGGGTGTGTGGATGTCATTACAGTGCTTGGACTGTAAATATCAACAGTCATTTATGGGGTGGTGGGTGTGTGGCTGTCATTACAGTGCTTGGACTGTAAATATCTACTGTCATTTTTGGGGTGGTGGGTGTGTGGCTGTCATTACAGTGCCTGGACTGTAAATATCAACAGTTTATTATGGGGTGGTGGGGTTGTGGATGTCATTACATTGCTTGGACTGTAAATATCAACAGTTATTCATGGGGTGGTGGGTGTGTGTATGTCATTACAGTGCTTGGACTATAAATATCAACCGTCATATATAGGGTGGTGGGTGTGTGACTGTCATTACAGAGCTTGGACTGTAAATATTAACAGTCAATCATGAGGTGGTGGGTGTGTGGGTTTCATTACAGTGATTGGACTATAAATATCAACAGTCATTCGTTGGATGGTGGGTGTGTGGGTGTCACTACAGTGTTTTGATTGTAAATATCAACAGTCATGGGGTGGTGGGTGTGTTGGTGTAATTAGAGTGCTTGGACTGTAACTATCAACAGTCATTCATTGGGTGGTGGGTGTTTGGGTGTCTATGCAGTGCTTGAACTGTAAATATCAACAGTCAATCATGAGGTGGTGGGTGTGTTGGTGTCATTACAATGCTTGAACTGTAAATATCAACAGTCATTCATGGGGTGGTGGGTGTGTGGGTGTCATTACAGTGTTTTGACGGTATATATTAACAGTCATTCATAGGGTGGTGGGTGTCATTACAGTTCTTGGACTGTAAATATCAACCATCATCCATTGGGTGGTGGGTGTGTGGATGTCATTAGAATGCTTGGACTGTAAATATCAACCATAATTCATGGGGTGGTGGGTGTGGGGGTGTCATTACAGTGCTTTGACTGTAAATATCAACAGTCATTCATGGGGTGGTGGGTATGAGGGTGTCATTACAGTGCTTTGACTGTAAATATCAACAGTCATTCATGGGGTGGTGGGTATGAGGGTGTCATTACAGTGCTTAAACTGTAAATATCAACAGTCATTCATGGCGTGGTAGGTGTTTGGGTGTCATTATAGTGCTTGGACTGTAAATATCAACAGTCATTCATGGGGTGGTTGGTGTGTGGGTGTCATTACATGGCTTGGACTGTAAATATCAAGTCATTTATGGGGTGGTGGGTATGTGTGTGTCATTAGTGCTTCGACTATAAATTTCAACCATCATATATAGGGTGGTGGGTGTGTGAGTGTCATTACATAGCTTGGACTGTAAATATTAACAGTCAATCATGAGGTGGTGGGTGTGTGGGTTTCATTACAGTGATTGGACTGTAAATATCAACTGTCATTCATTGGATGGTGGGTGTGTGGGTGTCATTACAGTGTTTTGATTGTAAATATCAACAGTCATGGGGTGGTGGGTGTGTGGGTGTCATTAGAGTGCTTGGACTGTAAATATCAACAGTCATTCATTGGGTGGTGGGTGTTTGGGTGTCTATGCAGTGCTTGGACTGTAAATATCAACAGTCAATCATGAGGTGGTGGGTGTGTTGGTGTCATTACAATGCTTGGACTGTAAATATCAACAGTCATTCATGGGGTGGTGGGTGTGTGGGTGTCATTACAGTGTTTTGACGGAAAATATTAACAGTCATTCATAGGGTGGTGGGTGTCATTACAGTTCTTGGACTGTAAATATCAACCATCATCCATAGGTTGGTGGGTGTGAGGGTGTCATTACAGTGCTCGGACTATAAATATTAACAGTCATTCATGGGTTGGTGGGTGTGTGTGTATAATTAGTGCTCGGACTGTAAATATCAACAGTCATTTATGGGGTTGTGGGTGTCATTACTGTTCTTGGACTGTAAATATTTAAAGTCTTACATAGGGTGGTTGGTGTGTGAGTGTCATTACAGAGCTTGGACTGTAAATATCAATAGTCATTCATTAGGTGGTGGGTGTGTGGATGTCATTACAGTGCATGGACAATAAATATTAACAGTCATTTATGGGGTTGTGGGTGTGTGGCTTTCATTACAGTGTTTGGACTGTAAATATCAACAGTCATTTAAGGGGGTGTGGGTGCGTGGATGTCATTACAGTGCTTGGACTGTAAAAATCAATAGTCATTTATGGGGTGGTGGGTGTGTGGCTGTCATTAGAATGCTTGGACTGTAAATATCAACCACATTTCATGGCGTGGTGGGTGTGGTGGTGTTATTACAGTGCTTTGACTGTAAATATCAACAGTCATTCATGGGGTGGAGGGTATGAGGGTGTCATTACAGTGCTTAAACTGTAAATATCAACAATCATTCATTAGGTGGTAGGTGTTTGGTTGTCATTATAGTGCTTGGACTGTAAATATCAACAGTCATTCATGAGGTGGTTGGTGTGTGGGTGTCATTACATGGCTTGGACTGTAAATATCAAGTCATTTATGGGGTGGTGGGTATGTGTGTGTCATTAGTGCTGGGACTGTAAATATCATCAGTCATTCATGGGATTGTGGGTGGCATTACAGTGCTTGGACTGTAAATAGCAACAGTCAGTCATGGGGTGGTGGGTGTGTGGATGTCATTACAGAGATTGGACTGTAAATATCAACAGTCATTAATGGGGTGGTGGGTTTGTGGCTGTCATTACAGTGTTTGGACTGTAAATATCAACAGTCAGTCATGGGGTGGTTGGTGTGTGGATGTCATTACAGTTCTTGGACTGTAAATATCAACCATCATCCATTGGGTGGTGGGTGTGTGGATGTCATTAGAATGCTTGGACTGTAAATATCAACCATAATTCATGGGGTGGTGGGTGTGGGGGTGTCATTACAGTGCTTTGACTATAAATATCAACAGTCATTCATGGGGTGGTGGGTATGAGGGTGTCATTACAGTGCTTTGACTGTAAATATCAACAGTCATTCATGGGGTGGTGGGTATGAGGGTGTCATTACAGTGCTTAAACTGTAAATATCAACAGTCATTCATGGCGTGGTAGGTGTTTGGGTGTCATTATAGTGCTTGGACTGTAAATATCAACAGTCATTCATGGGGTGGTTGGTGTGTGGGTGTCATTACATGGCTTGGACTGTAAATATCAAGTCATTTATGGGGTGGTGGGTATGTGTGTGTCATTAGTGCTTCGACTATAAATTTCAACCATCATATATAGGGTGGTGGGTGTGTGAGTGTCATTACAGAGCTTGGACTGTAAATATTAACAGTCAATCATGAGGTGGTGGGTGTGTGGGTTTCATTACAGTGATTGGACTGTAAATATCAACAGTCATTCATGGGGTGGTGGGTGTGTGGGTGTCATTACAGTGTTTTGACGGAAAATATTAACAGTCATTCATAGGGTGGTGGGTGTCATTACAGTTCTTGGACTGTAAATATCAACCATCATCCATAGGTTGGTGGGTGTGAGGGTGTCATTACAGTGCTCGGACTATAAATATTAACAGTCATTCATGGGTTGGTGGGTGTGTGTGTATAATTAGTGCTCGGACTGTAAATATCAACAGTCATTTATGGGGTTGTGGGTGTCATTACTGTTCTTGGACTGTAAATATTTAAAGTCTTACATAGGGTGGTTGGTGTGTGAGTGTCATTACAGAGCTTGGACTGTAAATATCAATAGTCATTCATTAGGTGGTGGGTGTGTGGATGTCATTACAGTGCATGGACAGTAAATATTAACAGTCATTTATGGGGTTGTGGGTGTGTGGCTTTCATTACAGTGTTTGGACTGTAAATATCAACAGTCATTTAAGGGGGTGTGGGTGCGTGGATGTCATTACAGTGCTTGGACTGTAAAAATCAATAGTCATTTATGGGGTGGTGGGTGTGTGGCTGTCATTAGAATGCTTGGACTGTAAATATCAACCACATTTCATGGCGTGGTGGGTGTGGGGGTGTTATTACAGTGCTTTGACTGTAAATATCAACAGTCATTCATGGGGTGGAGGGTATGAGGGTGTCATTACAGTGCTTAAACTGTAAATATCAACAATCATTCATTAGGTGGTAGGTGTTTGGTTGTCATTATAGTGCTTGGACTGTAAATATCAACAGTCATTCATGAGGTGGTTGGTGTGTGGGTGTCATTACATGGCTTGGACTGTAAATATCAAGTCATTTATGGGGTGGTGGGTATGTGTGTGTCATTAGTGCTTGGACTGTAAATATCATCAGTCATTCATGGGATTGTGGGTGGCATTACAGTGCTTGGACTGTAAATATCAACAGTCAGTCATGGGGTGGTGGGTGTGTGGATGTCATTACAGAGATTGGACTGTAAATATCAACAGTCATTAATGGGGTGGTGGGTTTGTGGCTGTCATTACAGTGTTTGGACTGTAAATATCAACAGTCAGTCATGGGGTGGTTGGTGTGTGGATGTCATTACAGTGCTTGGACTGTAAATATCAACAGTCATTTATTGGGTGGTTGGTGTGTGGCTGTCATTAGAATGCTTGGACTGTAAATATCAACCATAATTCAAGGGTGGAGGGTATGAGGGTGTCATTACAGTGCTTAAACTGTAAATATCAACAGTCATTCATGGGGTGGTAGGTCTTTGGGTGTCATTAAAGTGCTTGGACTTTAAAAATCAACAGTCATTCATGGGGTGGTGGGTGTGTGGGTGTCATTACAGTGTTTTGACGGTAAATATTAACAGTCATTCATAGGGTAGTGGGTGTCATTACAGTTCTTAGACTGTAAATATCAACCATCATCCATGGGGTGGTGGGTGTGAGGGTGTCATTACAGTGCTCAGACTATAAATATTAACAGTCATTCATGGGTTGGTGGGTGTGTGGGTGTCATTACATGGCTTGGACTGTAAATATCAAGTCATTTATGGGGTGGTGGGTATGTGTGTGTCATTAGTGCTTGGACTGTAAATATCAACAGTCATTCTTGGGATTGTGGGTGGCATTACATTGTTTGGACTGTAAATATCAACAGTCATTCATAGGGTGATGGGTGTGTGGGGGTCATTACAGTGCTTGGATTGTAAATATCAACAATCATTTATGGGGTGGTGGGTGTGAGGCTGTCATTACAGTGTTTGGTCAGTAAATATCAACAGTCAGTCATGGGGTGGTGGGTTTATGGGTGTTATTACAGTGCTTGAACTGTAAATATCAACAGTTAATAATTCGGTGGTGGGTGTGTGTGTGTCATTAAAGTGCTTGAACTATAAATATTAAGTCAATCACGGGGTGGTGGGTGTGTGTGTGTCATTAGTGCTTGGACTGTAAATATCAACAGTCATTCATGAGGTGGTGGGTGGCATTACAGTGCTTGGACTGTAAATATCAACCATCATTTATAGGGTGTTGGGTGTGTGGGTGTCATTACAGTGCTCAGACTGTAAATATTAAGTGTCATTGACAGTGTGGTGGGTGTGTGCATGTCATTACAGTGCTTGGACTGTAAATATCAACAGTTATTCATGGGGTGGTGGGTGTGTGTGTGTCATTACAGTGCTTGGACTATAAATATCAACCGTCATATATAGGGTGGTGGGTGTGTGAGTGTCATTACAGAGCTTGGACTGTAAATATTAACAGTCAATCATGAGGTGGTGGGTGTGTGGGTTTAATTACAGAGATTGGACTGTAAATATCAACAGTCATTCATTGGATGGTGGGTGTGTGGGTGTCATTAAAGTGTTTTGATTGTAAATATCAACAGTCATGAGGTGGTGGGTGTGTGGGTGTCATTAGAGTGCTTGGACTGTAAATATCAACAGTCATTCATGGGGTGTTGGGTGTGTGGGTGTCATTACAGTGTTTTGACGGTAAATATTAACAGTCATTCATAGGGTGGTGGGTGTCATTACAGTTCTTGGACTGTAAATATCAACCATCATCTATTGGGTGGTGGGTGTGTGGGTGTCATTACAGTTCTCAGACTATAAATATTAACAGTCATTCATGGGGTGGTGGGTGTGTGGGTGTCATTACAGTGCTTGGACTGTAAATATCAACAGTCATATATAGGGTGGTGGGTGTGTGAGTGTCATTACAGAGCTTGGACTGTAAATATCAACAGTCATTTATGAGGTGGTGGGTGTGTGGGTTTCATTACAATGCTTGGAGAGTAAATATCAAAAGTCATTCTTGGGGTGGTGGGTGTGTGGGTGTCATTACAGTGCTTAAAATATAAATATCAACAGTCATTTATGGGGTGGTGGGTGTGTTGCTGTCATTACAGTGCTTGAATTGTAAATATCAACAGTCAATTATTGGGTGGTGGGTTTGTGGGTTTCATTACCGTGCTTGGACTGTAAATATCAACCTGTCATTCATGGGGTTGTGGGTGTGTGAGTGTCATTACAGTGTTTTGAATGTAAGGTGGTTTGTGTCATTAGAGTGCTTGGACTGTAAATATCAACAGTCATTCATGGGGTGGTTGGAGTGTAGGTGTCATTACAGTTCTTGGACTGTAAATATCAACCATAATTTATTGGGTGGTTGGTGTGGGGGTGTCACAACAGTGCTTTGACTCTAAATATCAACAGTCATTGATGGGTTGGGGGGGGGGTGAGGGTGCCATTACAGTGCTTGGACTGTAAATATCAACAGTCATTCATGGGGTGGTTGGTGTGTGGGTGTCATTATAGTGGTTGAACTGTAATTATCAACAGTTATTCATAGGGTGGTGTTTGTGTGGGTGTTATTACAGTACTTGAACTGTAAATATCAACCATCATTCATTGGGTGGTGGGTGTGTGGGTGTCATTACAGTGCTCAGACTGTAAATATTAACAGTCATTCATAGGGTGGTAGGTGTGTGAGTGTCATTACAGAGCTTGGACTGTAAATATCAACAGTCATTTATCGGGTGGTGGGTGTGTGGGTGTCATTAGAGTGCTTGGACTGTAAATATCAACAGTCATTCATGGGGTGGTGGGTGTCATGACAGTGCTTGGACTGTAAATATCAACAGTCATTCATGGGGTGGTGAGTGTGTGGGTGTCATTACAGTTCTTCGACTGTAAATATCTACCATCATTTATTGGGTGGTGGGTGTGTGGGTGTCATTACAGTGCTCAGACTGTAAATATTAACAGTCAATCATGGGGTGGTGGGCGTTTGGGTGTCATTACAGTGCTTGGACTATATAAATATCAACCGTCATTTATAGGGTGGTGGGTGTGTGGGTGTCATTAGAGTGCTTGGACTGTTAATATCAACCATCATTCATAGGGTGGTGGGTGTGTGAGTGTCATTACAGAGCTTAGACTGTAAATATCAACAGTCATTTATGGGGTGGTGGGTGTGTGGGTATCATTACAGTGCTTGGTCAGTAAATATCAAAAGTCATTCTTGGGGTGTTGGGTGTGTGGGTGTCATTACAGTGCTTAGACTGTAAATATCAACAGTCATTCATGGGGTGGTGGGTGTTTGGGTGTCATTACAGTGCTTGGACTATATAAATATCAACCGTCATTTATGGGGTGGTGGGTGTGTGGGTGTCATTACAGTGCTTGGACTGTAAATATCAACCATCATTCATAGGGTGGTGGGTGTGTGAGTGTCATTACAGAGCTTAGACTGTAAATATCAACAGTCATTTATGGGGTGGTGGGTGTGTGGGTATCATTACAGTGCTTGGACAGTAAATATCAAAAGTCATTCTTGGGGTGTTGGGTGTGTGGGTGTCATTACAGTGCTTTGACTGTAAATATCAACAGTCATTTATTGGGTGGTGGGTGTGTAGGTGTCATTACATTGCTTGGACTGTAAATATCAACAGTCAATCATGGGTTGGTGGGTGTGTGGGTATCATTAGAGGGCGTGGACTGTAAATATCAACAGTCATTTATGGGATGGTGGGTGTGTAGGTGTCATTACAGTGCTCAGATTGTAAATATTAACAGGTATTCATTGGGTGGTGGGTGTGTGGGTTTCATTACAGTGCTTGGACTATAAATAATAACAGTCATTTATGGGTTGGTGGATGTGTTGGTGTCATTACAGTGCTTGGACTGTAAATATCAACAGTCATTCATAGGGTGGTGGGTGTGTGAGTGTCATTACAGAGCTTGGACTGTAAATATCAACAGTCATTTATGGGGTGGTGAGTGTGTGGCTGTCATTACAGTGCTTGGACTGTAAATACCAACAGTCAATTATTGTGTGGAAGGTTTGTGGGTGTTGTTACAGTGTTTTAATTGTAAATATCAACAGTCATTCATAAGGTGGTGGGTGTCATTAGAGTGCTTGGACTGTAAATATCAACAGTCATTCATGGGGTGGTTGGTGTGTAGGTGTCATTACATTTCTTGGACTGTAAATATCAACCATAATTCATTGGGTGGTGGGTGTGGGGGTGTCATTACAGTGTTTTGACTGTAAATATCAACAGTCATTCATGGGGTGGTGGGGGTGAGGGTGTCATTACAGTGCTTGGACTGTAAATAGCAACAGTCATTCATGGGGTGGTTGGTGTGTGGATGTCATTATAGTGCTTGAACTGTAATATGACAGTGCTTGGACTATAAATATCAACAGTCATTTATGGGGTGGTTGATGTGTGGGTGTCATTACAGTTCTTGGACCGTAAATATTAACAGTCATTCATGGGGTGGTAGGTGTGTGGATGTCATTACAGTGCTTTGAATGAAAATGTAAACAGTCATTCATGGGGTGGTAGGTGTGTGGGTATCATTACAGTACTTGGACTATAAAAATTAAATGTCATTTATGGGGTAGAAGGTGTGTGAGTGTCATTACAGTGCTTGGACTGTAAATATCAACAGTCATTCATAGGGTGGTGGGTGTGTGAGTGTCATTACAGAGCTTGGACTGTAAATATCAAGAGTCATTCATGGAGTGGTGGGTGTGTGGTGTCATTACAGTGATTGGACTAAAAATATATAGAGTCATTCATTGGGTGGTGTGTGTGTGGGTGTCATTACAGTGCTTAGATTGTAAATATCAACAGTCATTTAATGGGTGGTGGGTGTGTAGGTGTCATTACAGTGCTTGGACTGTAAATATCAACAGTCAATCTTGGGGAGGTGGGCCTGTGGGTGTCATTACAGTGCTTGGACTGTAAATAATAGCAGTCATTTATGGGGTGGTTTGTGTGTGGGTGTCATTACAGTGTTTTGACTATAAATATCAACAGTCATTTATTGGGTGGTGGGTGTCATGACAGTGCTTGGACTGTAAATATCAACAGTCATTAATGGGATGGTGAGTGTGTGGGTGTCATTACAGTTCTTGGACTGTAAATATCAACCATCATTCATTGGGTGGTGGGTGTGTGGGTGTTATTACAGTGCTCATGCTGTAAATATTAACAGTCATTCATGGGGTGGTGGGTGTGTGGATGTGATTACAGTGCTTGGACTGAAAATATCAAAAGTCATTCATGGGGTGGTGGGTGTGTGGGTGTCATTACAGTGCTTGGACTATAAATATCAACTGTCATTTATAGGGTGGTGGGTGTGTGGGTGTCTTTACATTGCTTGGACTGTAAATATCAAGTCATTTATAGGCTGGTGGATGTGTGGGTTTTATTACAGTTCTTGGACTGTAAATTCAACTATTATTCATTGGGTAGCGGGTGTGTGGGTTACATTACAGGGCTTGGACTGTAAATATTAACAGTCATTCATGGGATAGTGGGTGTGTCGATGTCATTACAGTGCTTGTACTGAAAATATCAACAGTCATTCATAGTGTGGCAGGTGTGTGGGTGTCATTACAGTGCTTGGACTATAAATATCAACCATCATTTATGGGCTGGTGGGTGTGTGGGTGTCATTACAGTGTTTGGACTGTAAATATCAACAGTCATTCATAGGGTGGTGGGTGTGTGAGTGTCATTACAGAGCTTGGACTGTAAATATCAACATTCATTAATGGAGTGGTGGGTGTGTGGGTGTCATTACAGTGCTTGGACTGTAAATATTAACAGTCGTTCATAGGGTGGTAGGTGTGTAGATGTCATTACAGTGCTTGGACTGAAAATATCAACTGTCATTCATGGGATGGTGGGTGTGTGGGTTTAATTACAGTTCTTGGACTGTAAATATCAACCATCATTCATTGGGTGGTGGGTGTGTGGGTGACATTACAGTGCTTGGACTGTAAATATTAACAGTCATTCATGGGGTGGTGGGTGTGTAGGTGTTATTATAGTGCTTGGACTGTAAATATCAACAGTCATTCATGGGGTGGTGGGTGTGTGGGTGTCATTACATTGATTCGACTAAAAATATCAAGTCACTCATTGGGTGGTGGGTGTGGGCGTGTCATTAGTGCTTGAAATATAAATATCAACAGTCATTCATGGGATGGTGGGTGGCTTTACAGTGCTTGGACTCTAAATATCAACAGTAATTCATAGGGTGATGGGTGTGTGGGTGTCATTACAGTGCTTGGACTGAAAATATCAACAGTCATTTATTGGGTGGTGGGTGTGTGGGTATCATTACAGTCCTTGGAATGTAAATATCAACCATTATTCATTGAGTGGTGGGTTATGTGGGTGACATTACAGTGCTAGGACTGTAAATATTAACAGTCATTCATGGGGTGGTAGGTGTGTAGATGTCATTACAGTGCTTGGACTGAAAATAACAACTGTCATTCATGGGGTGGTGGGTGTGTGGGTTTCATTACAGTTCTTGGACTGTAAATATCAACCATCATTCATTGGGTCGTGGGTGTGTGGGTGACATTACATTGCTTGGACTGTAAATATTAACAGCCGTTCATGGGGTGGTGGGTGTGTAGGTGTCATTATAGTGCTTGGACTATAAATATCAACAGTCAATCATGGGGTATGGGGTGTGTGGGTGTCATTACATTGCTTGGACTGTAAATAAAAAGTCATTTATTGGGTGGTGGTTGTGTGTGTGTCATTAGTAATTGGATTGTAAGTATCAACAGTCATTCATGGGGTAGTGGGTGGCATTACAGTGATTGGACTCTAAATATCAACAGTAATTCATAGGGTGATGGGTGTGTGAGTGTCATTACAGTGCTTTGACTGTAAATATTAACAGTAATTCATGGGGTTGTGGGTGTTTGGGTGTCTATGCATTGCTTGGACTGTAAATATCAACAGTCAATCATGGGGTGGTGGGTGTGTGGGTGTCATTACAGTGCTTGGACTGTATATATTAACAGTCATTCATGGGGTGTTGGGTGTGTGGATGTCATTACAGTGCATGGACTGAAAATATCAAATGTCATTCATGGGGTGGTGGGTGTGTGGGTGTCATTACATTGCTTGGACTGTAAATATCAACCGTGATTTATGGGGTGGTAAGTGTGTGGGTGTCATTACAGTCCTTGGACTGTAAATATCAACCATAATTAATGGGGGGGCTGGAGTTAGGGGGTCATTATAGTGCTTGAACTGTAAATATCAACAGTCATTCATGGGGTGGTGGGTGTGTGGGTGTCATTACATTGCTTGGACTGTAAATATCAAGTCATTCATGGGGTGATGGGTGTGTGGGTGTCATTACAGAGCTTGGATTGTAAATATCAATAGTCATTCATGGGGTTGTGGGTGTCTGGGTGTCTGTGCAATGCTTGGACTGTAAATATCAACAGTCATTAATGGGGTGGTGGATGTGTGGGTGTCATTACATTGCTTGGACTGTAAATATCAAGTCATTCATTGGGTAGTGGGTGTGTGTGTGCCATTATTGCTTGGACTGTAAATATAAACAGTCATTCATGGGATGGTGGGTGGCATTACAGTGATTGGAATCTAAATATCAAAAGTAATTTATAGGGTGATGGGTGTGTGGGTGTCATTACACTGCTTGGACTGTAATTATTAACAATCATTCATGGGGTTGTGGGTGTTTGGGTGTCTATGCATTGTTTGGACTGTAAATATTAACAGTTAATCATGGGGTGGTGGGTGGTTGGTGTCATTACAGTGCTTGGACTGTATAAATCAACAGTTATTCATGGGGTGGTGGGTGTGTGGGTGTCATTACAGTATTTTAACTGTATATATTAACAGTCATTCATAGGGTGGTGGGTGTCATTAGTGTGCTTGGACTGTAAATATCAACAGTTTTAATGGGGTGGGGATTGTATGGGTGTTATTACAGTTCTTTGACTGTAAATATCAACCATCATTCATTGGGTGGTGGGTGTGTGGCTGTCATTACAGTGCTCAGACTGTAAATATTAACAGTCATTCATGGGGTGGTGGGTGTGTGGATGTCATTACAGTGCATGGACTGAAAATATCAACTGTCATTAATGGGGTGGTGAGTGTGTGGGTGTCATTACAGTGCTCAGACTGTAAATATTAACAGTTTTTCATGGGGTGGTCGGTGTGTGGATGTCATTACAGTGCATGGACGGAAAATATCAACTGTCATTCAATGGGTGGTGGGTGTGTGGGTGTCATTACAGTGCTTGGACTGTAAATATCAACCTTCATTTATGGGGTGGTGGGTGTGTGGGTTTCATTACAGTGCTTAGACTGTAACTATCAAATGTCATTTTTAGGGTAGTGGGTGCCATTACATTGCTAAGACTGTAAATACCAACAGTCATTTATGGGGTGGTGGGTGTGTGGGTGTCATTAGAGTGCTTGGACTGTAAATATCAACAGTCATTCATGGGTTGTTGGGTGTGTGGGTGTCATTACAGTGCTTGGACTGTAAATATTAACTGTGATTAATGGGGTGGTGGGTGTGTAGGTGTCATTACAGTGTTTGGACTGTAAATATTAAAAGTCATTCTTGGGGTGGTGAGTGTGTGGGTGTCATTACAATGTTTAGACTGTAAATATTAACAGTCATTTATGGGGTGGTGGGTGTGTGGGTGTCATTACAGTGCTGAGACTGTAATTATCAACAGTCATTTATGGGGTGGTGGGTGTGTGGCTGTCATTACAGTGCTTGGACTGTAAATATTAACTGTGATTAATGGGGTGGTGGGTGTGTAGGTGTCATTACAGTGTTTGGACTGTAAATATTAAAAGTCATTCTTGGGGTGGTGAGTGTGTGGGTGTCATTACAATGTTTAGACTGTAAATATTAACAGTCATTCATGGGGTGGTGAGTGTGTGGGTGTTATTACAATTCTTGGACTGTAAATATCATTCATCATTCAATGGGTGGTGGGTGTGTGGGTGTCATTACAGTGCTCAGACTGTAAATATTAACAGTTATTCATGGGGTGGTGGGTGTGTGGATGTCATTACAGTGCATGGACGGAAAATATCAACTGTCATTCATAGAGTGGTGGGTGTGTGAGTGTCATTACAGAGCTTTGACTATAAATATCAACAGTCATTCATGGGGTTGTGGGTTTTTGGGTGTCTATGCAGTGCTTGGAGTGTAAATATCAACAGTTAATCATGGGGTAGTGGGTGTGTGGTTATCATTACAGTGCTTGGACTCTAAATATCAACAGTCATTCATGGGGTGATGTGTGTGTGGGTATAATTACAGTGCTTAGACTGTAAATATTAACATTTATTTATTTGGTGGTTGGTGTGTGGGTGTCATTACAGAGCTTGGATTGTAAATATCAACAGTCATTCATAGGGTGGTGGGTGTGAGAGTATCATTACAGAGCTTGGACTGTAAATATCAACAGTCATTCAGGGGGTGGTTGGTGTGTAGGTGTCATTACAGTGCTTGGACTGTAAATATCAACCATAATTCATGGGGTGGTGGTTGTGTGGGTGTCATTACATTGCTTAGACTGTAAATATCAACAAACATTTATTGGGTGGTGGGTGTGTGGCTGTCATTACAGTGCTTGGACTGTAAATATCAACAGTCAATCATGGGGAGGTGGGTGTGTGTCATTACAGTGCTTGGACTGAAAATATCAACAGTCATTCATTGGGTGTTGGGTGTTTGGGTGTCATTATTGTGCTTGGACTGTAAATATTAACTGTGATTTATGGGGTGGTGGGTGTGTAGGTGTCATTACAGTGTTTGGACTGTAAATATCAAGAGTCATTCTTGGGGTAGTGAGTGTGTGGGAGTCATTATAATGCTTAGATTGTAAATATCAACAGTCATTTATGGGGTGGTGGGTGTGTGGGTTTCATTACAGTGCTTAGACTGTAACTATCAAATGTCATTCTTAGGGTAGTGGGTGTCATTACATTGCTTAGAATGTAATTATCAACAGTCATTTATGGGGTGGTGGGTGTGTGGGTGTCATTACAGTGCTTGGACTGTAAATATCAACAGTCATTTATGGAGTGGTGGGTGTGTGGGTGTCATTACAGTGCTTGGACACTATATATCAACAGTCATTCATGGGGTGGTGGGTGTGTGGGTGTCATTAGAGTGCTTAAACTGTAAATATTAACAGTCATTTATTGGGTGGTGTGTGTGTGGGTGTCATTACAGAGCTTGTACTGTAAATATCAACAGTCATTCATAGGGTGGTGGGTGTGTGAGTATCATTACAGAGTTTGGACTGTAAATACCAACAGTCATTCAGGGGGTGGTTGGTGTGTAGGTGTCATTACAGTGCTTGGACTCTAAATATCAAAAGTCATTCTTGGGGTTGTGGGTGTGTGGGTGTCATTACATTGCTTAGACTGTATATATCAACAAACATTTATTGGGTGGTGGGTGTGTGGCTGTCATTACAGTGCTTGGACTGTAAATATCAACAGTCAATCATGGGGTGGTGGGTGTGTTTGTGTCATTACAGTGCTTGGACTGAAAATATCAACAGTCATTCATGGGGTGTTGGGTGTGTGGGTGTCATTACAGTGCTTGGACTGTAAATATTAACTGTGATTTATGAGGTGGTGGGTGTGTAGGTGTCTTTACAGTGTTTGGACTGTAAATATTAAAAGTCATTCTTGGGGTGGTGAGTGTGTGGGTTTCATTACAATGCTTAGACTGTAAATATCAACAGTCATTTATGGGGTGGTGGGTGTGTGGGTGTCATTACAGTGCTTTGACTGTAAATATCAACAGTCATTTATGGGGTGGTGGGTGTGTGGCTGTCATTACAGTGATTGGACTTTAAATATCAACAGTCAATCATGGGGTGGTGGGTGTGCGGGTGTCATTACAGTGTTTTGACTGTAAATATCAAAAGTTATTCATAGGTGGTGGGTGTGTGGGTGTCATTACAGTGTTTTGATTGTAAATATCAACATTCAATTATAGGTTGGTTGGTGTCATTAGAGTGCTTGGACTGTAAATATCAACAGTCATTCATGCGGTGGTGGGTGTGTGGGTGACATTACATTGCGTGGACTGTAAATATCAATCATAATTCATGGGGTGGTGGGTGTGCGGGTGTCATTACAGTGCTTTGACTGTAAATATCAACAGTCATTCATAGGATGATGGGTGTGAGGGTGTCATTACAGTGCTTAGACTGTAATTATCAACAGTCATTCATGTGGTGGTGGGTGCGTGGCTGTCATTATAGTGCTTGGACTGTAAATATAAACAGCCACTCATGGGGTGGTGGGTGTCTGTGTGTCATTTGTGCATGGACTGTAAATATCAACAGTCATTCAAGGGGTGGTGGGTGGCATTACAGTGCTTGGACTCTAAATATCAACAGTCATTCATAGAGTGGTGGGTGTGTGAGTGTCATTACAGAGCTTTGACTATAAATATCAACAGTCATTTATGGGGTTGTGGGTTTTTGGGTGTCTATGCAGTGCTTGGAGTGTAAATATCAACAGTCAATCATGGGGTGGTGGGTGTGTGGTTGTCATGACAGTGCTTGGACTCTAAATATCAACAGTCATTCATGGGGTGGTGTGTGTGTGGGTATCATTACAGTGCTTAGACTGTAAATATTAACAGTCATTTATTGGGTGGTTGGTGTGTGGGTGTCATTACAGTGCTTGGATTGTAAATATCAACAGTCATTCATAGGGTGGTGGGTGTGTGAGTATCATTACAGAGCTTGGACTGTAAATATCAACAGTCATTCAGGGGGTGGTTGGTGTGTAGGTGTCATTACAGTGCTTGGACTGTAAATATCAACCATAATTCATGGGGTGGTGGGTGTGTGGGTGTCATTACATTGCTTAGACTGTAAATATCAACAAACATTTATTGGGTGGTGGGTGTGTGGCTGTCATTACAGTGCTTGGACTGTAAATATCAACAGTCAATCATGTGGTGGTGGGTGTGTTAGTGTCATTACAGTGCTTGGACTGAAAATATCAACAGTCATTTATTGGGTGTTGGGTGTGTGGGTGTCATTACTGTGCTTGGACTGTAAATATTAACTGTGATTTAAAGGGTGGTGGGTGTGTAGGTGTCATTACAGTGTTTGGACTGTAATTATCAAAAGTCATTCTTGGGGTGGTGAGTGTGTGGGTGTCATTATAATGCTTAGATTGTAAATATCAACAGTCATTTATGGGGTGGTGGGTGTGTGGGTTTCATTACAGTGCTTAGACTGTAACTATCAAATGTCATTCATAGGGTAGTGGGTGCCATTACATTGCTTAGAATGTAAATATCAACAGTAATTTATGGATTGGTGGGTGTGTGGGTGTCATTACAGTGCTTGGACTCTATATATCAACAGTCATTCATGGGTTGGTGGGTGTGTGGGTGTCATTAGAGTGCTTAAACTGTAAATATTAACAGTCATTTATTGGGTGGTGGGTGTGTGGGTGTCATTACAGAGCATGGACTGTAAATATCAACAGTCATTCATAGCGTGGTGGGTGTGTGAGTATCATTACAGAGCTTGGACTGTAAATACCAACAGTCATTCAGGGGGTGGTTGGTGTGTAGGTGTCATTACAGTGCTTGGACTGTAAATATCAAAAGTCATTCTTGGGGTTGTGGGTGTGTGGGTGTCATTACATTGCTTAGACTGTATATATCAACAAACATTTATTGGGTGGGGGGTGTGTGGCTGTCATTACATTGCTTGGACTGTAAATATCAACAGTCAATCATGGGGTGGTGGGTGTGTTGGTGTCATTACAGTACTTGGACTGAAAATATCAACAGTCATTCATGGGGTGTTGGGTGTGTCGGTGTCATTACAGTGCTTGGACTGTAAATATTAACTGTGATTTATGGGGTGGTGGGTGTGTAGGTGTCATTACAGTGTTTGGACTGTAAATATTAAAAGTCATTCTTGGGGTGGTGAGTGTGTGGGTGTCATTACAATGCTTAGACTGTAAATATCAACAGTCATTTATGGGGTGGTGGGTGTGTGGGTGTCATTACAGTGCTTAGACTGTAAATATCAACAGTCATTTATGGGGTGGTGGGTGTGTAGCTGTCATTACAGTGATTGGACTGTAAATATCAACAGTCAATCATGGGGTGGTGGGTGTGCGGGTGTCATTACAGTGTTTTGACAGTAAATATCAAAAGTCATTCATAGGTGGTGGGTGTGTGGGTGTCATTACAGATTTTTTATTGTAAATATCAACAGTCAATTATAGGTTGGTTGGTGTTATTAGAGTGCTTGGACTGTAAATATCAACAGTCATTCATGGGGTGGTGGGTGTGTGGGTGACATTACATTGTGTGGACTGTAAATATCAATCATAATTCATGGGGTGGTGGGTGTGCGGGTGTCATTACAGTGCTTTGACTGTAAATATCAACAGTCATTCATAGGATGATGGGTGTGAGGGTGTCATTACAGTGCTTAGACTGTAATTATCAACAGTCATTCATGTGGTGGTGTGTGTGTGGCTGTCATTATAGTGCTTGGACTGTAAATATAAACAGTCACTCATGGGGTGGTGGGTGTCTGTGTGTCATTAGTGCATGGACTGTAAATATCAACAGTCATTCAAGGGGTGGTGGGTGGCATTACAGTGCTTGGACTCTAAATATCAACAGTCATTCATAGAGTGGTGGGTGTGTGAGTGTCATTACAGAGCTTTGACTATAAATATCAACAGTCATTCATGGGGTTGTGGGTTTTTGGGTGTCTATGCAGTGCTTGGAGTGTAAATATCAACATTCAATCATGGGGTGGTGGGTGTGTGGTTGTCATTACAGTGCTTGGACTCTAAATATCAACAGTCATTCATGGGGTGGTGTGTGTGTGTGGGTATCATTACAGTGCTTAGACTGTAAATATTAACAGTCATTTAGTGGGTGGTTGGTGTGTGGGTGTCATTACAGAGCTTGGACTGTAAATATCAACAGTCATTCATAGGGTGGTGGGTGTGTGAGTATCATTACAGAGCTTGGACTGTAAATATCAACTGTCATTCATAGGGTGGTGGGTGTGTGAGTATCATTACAGAGCTTGGACTGTAAATATCAACAGTCATTCATAGGATGATGGGTGTGAGGGTGTCATTACAGTGCTTAGACTGTAATTATCAACAGTCATTCATGTGGTGGTGGGTGCGTGGCTGTCATTATAGTGCTTGGACTGTAAATATAAACAGTCACTCATGGGGTGGTGGGTGTCTGTGTGTCATTTGTGCATGGACTGTAAATATCAACAGTCATTCAAGGGGTGGTGGGTGGCATTACAGTGCTTGGACTCTAAATATCAACAGTCATTCATAGAGTGGTGGGTGTGTGAGTGTCATTACAGAGCTTTGACTATAAATATCAACAGTCATTTATGGGGTTGTGGGTTTTTGGGTGTCTATGCAGTGCTTGGAGTGTAAATATCAACAGTCAATCATAGGGTGGTGGGTGTGTGGTTGTCATTACAGTGCTTGGACTCTAAATATCAACAGTCATTCATGGGGTGGTGTGTGTGTGGGTATCATTACAGTGCTTAGACTGTAAATATTAACAGTCATTTATTGGGTGGTTGGTGTGTGGGTGTCATTACAGTGCTTGGATTGTAAATATCAACAGTCATTCATAGGGTGGTGGGTGTGTGAGTATCATTACAGAGCTTGGACTGTAAATATCAACAGTCATTCAGGGGGTGGTTGGTGTGTAGGTGTCATTACAGTGCTTGGACTGTAAATATCAACCATAATTCATGGGGTGGTGGGTGTGTGGGTGTCATTACATTGCTTAGACTGTAAATATCAACAAACATTTATTGGGTGGTGGGTGTGTGGCTGTCATTACAGTGCTTGGACTGTAAATATCAACAGTCAATCATGGGGTGGTGGGTGTGTTGGTGTCATTACAGTGCTTGGACTGAAAATATCAACAGTCATTTATTGGGTGTTGGGTGTGTGGGTGTCATTACTGTGCTTGGACTGTAAATATTAACTGTGATTTAAAGGGTGGTGGTTGTGTAGGTGTCATTACAGTGTTTGGACTGTAATTATCAAAAGTCATTCTTGGGGTGGTGAGTGTGTGGGTGTCATTATAATGCTTAGATTGTAAATATCAACAGTCATTTATGGGGTGGTGGGTGTGTGGGTTTCATTACAGTGCTTAGACTGTAACTATCAAATGTCATTCATAGGGTAGTGGGTGCCATTACATTGCTTAGAATGTAAATATCAACAGTAATTTATGGATTGGTGGGTGTGTGGGTGTCATTACAGTGCTTGGACTCTATATTTCAACAGTCATTCATGGGGTGGTGGGTGTGTGGGTGTCATTAGAGTGCTTAAACTGTAAATATTAACAGTCATTTATTGGGTGGTGGGTGTGTGGGTGTCATTACAGAGCATGGACAGTAAATATCAACAGTCATTCATAGCGTGGTGGGTGTGTGAGTATCATTACAGAGCTTGGACTGTAAATACCAACAGTCATTCAGGGGGTGGTTGGTGTGTAGGTGTCATTACAGTGCTTGGACTGTAAATATCAAAAGTCATTCTTGGGGTTGTGGGTGTGTGGGTGTCATTACATTGCTTAGACTGTATATATCAACAAACATTTATTGGGTGGGGGGTGTGTGGCTGTCATTACAGTGCTTGGACTGTAAATATCAACAGTCAATTATGGGGTGGTGGGTGTGTTGGTGTCATTACAGTACTTGGACTGAAAATATCAACAGTCATTCATGGGGTGTTGGGTGTGTCGGTGTCATTACAGTGCTTGGACTGTAAATATTAACTGTGATTTATGGGGTGGTGGGTGTGTAGGTGTCATTACAGTGTTTGGACTGTAAATATTAAAAGTCATTCTTGGGGTGGTGAGTGTGTGGGTGTCATTACAATGCTTAGACTGTAAATATCAACAGTCATTTATGGGGTGGTGGGTGTGTGGGTGTCATTACAGTGCTTAGACTGTAAATATCAACAGTCATTTATGGGGTGGTGGGTGTGTAGCTGTCATTACAGTGATTGGACTGTAAATATCAACAGTCAATCATGGGGTGGTGGGTGTGCGGGTGTCATTACAGTGTTTTGACAGTAAATATCAAAAGTCATTCATAGGTGGTGGGTGTGTGGGTGTCATTACAGATTTTTGATTGTAAATATCAACAGTCAATTATAGGTTGGTTGGTGTTATTAGAGTGCTTGGACTGTAAATATCAACAGTCATTCATGGGGTGGTGGGTGTGTGGGTGACATTACATTGTGTGGACTGTAAATATCAATCATAATTCATGGGATGGTGGGTGTGCGGGTGTCATTACAGTGCTTTGACTGTAAATATCAACAGTCATTCATAGGATGATGGGTGTGAGGGTGTCATTACAGTGCTTAGACTGTAATTATCAACAGTCATTCATGTGGTGGTGTGTGTGTGGCTGTCATTATAGTGCTTGGACTGTAAATATAAACAGTCACTCATGGGGTGGTGGGTGTCTGTGTGTCATTAGTGCATGGACTGTAAATATCAACAGTCATTCAAGGGGTGGTGGGTGGCATTACAGTGCTTGGACTCTAAATATCAACAGTCATTCATAGAGTGGTGGGTGTGTGAGTGTCATTACAGAGCTTTGACTATAAATATCAACAGTCATTCATGGGGTTGTGGGTTTTTGGGTGTCTATGCAGTGCTTGGAGTGTAAATATCAACATTCAATCATGGGGTGGTGGGTGTGTGGTTGTCATTACAGTGCTTGGACTCTAAATATCAACAGTCATTCATGGGGTGGTGTGTGTGTGTGGGTATCATTACAGTGCTTAGACTGTAAATATTAACAGTCATTTAGTGGGTGGTTGATGTGTGGGTGTCATTACAGAGCTTGGACTGTAAATATCAACAGTCATTCATAGGGTGGTGGGTGTGTGAGTATCATTACAGAGCTTGGACTGTAAATATCAACTGTCATTCAAGGGGTTGTTGGTGTGTAGGTGTCATTACAGTGCTTGGACTGTAAATATCAACCATAATTCATGGGGTGGTGGGTGTGTGGGTGTCATTACATTGCTTAGACTGTAAATATCAACAAACATTTATTGGGTGGTGGGTGTGTGGCTGTCATTACAGTGCTTGGACAGTAAATATCAACAGTCAATCATGGGGTTGTGGGTGTGTTGGTGTCATTACAGTGCTTGGACTGAAAATATCAACAGTCATTCATTGGGTGTTTGGTGTGTGGTTGTCATTACTGTGCTTGGACTGTAAATATTAACTGTGATTTATGGGGTGGTGGGTGTGTAGGTGTCATTACAGTGTTTGGACTGTAAATATCAACAGTCATTCTTGGGGTGGTGAGTGTGTGGGTGTCATTATAATGC
This sequence comes from Petrolisthes cinctipes, assembly GCA_033782935.1. Lineage (NCBI taxonomy): Eukaryota > Metazoa > Arthropoda > Malacostraca > Decapoda > Porcellanidae > Petrolisthes > Petrolisthes cinctipes. Next base: position 5,952,862 of record JAWQEG010000015.1, read on the forward strand.
TTAGACTGTAAATATCAACAGTCATTTATGGGGTGGTGGGTGTGTGGGTGTCATTACAGTGCTTAGACTGTAAATATCAACAGTCATTTATGGGGTGGTGAGTGTGTGGCTGTCATTACAGTGCTTGGACTCCAAATATCAACAGTCAATCATGGGGAGGTGGGTGTGCGGGCGTCATTACAGTGTTTTGACTGTAAATATCAAAAGTCATTAATAGGTGGTGGGTGTGTGAGTGTCATTACAGTGTTTTGATTGTAAATATCAACAGCCAATTATAGGTTGGTTTGTGTCATTAGAGTGTTAGGACTGTAAATATCAACAGTCATTCATGGGGTGGTGGGTATGTGAGTGTCATTACAGTAGTTGGACTGTAATTATCAACAGTCCTTCAAGGATTGGTGGGTGTGTGGGTGTCATTACAGTGCTTAGACTGTAAATATCAACAGTCATTTATTGGGTGGTGGGTGTCTGGGTGTCATTACAGTGCTTGGACTGTAAATATCAACCATAATTTATGGGTTGGTGGGTGTGAAGGTGTCATTACATTGCTTTGACTGTAAATATCAACAGTCATTTATGGGGTGGTGGGTGTGAGGGTGTCATTACAGTGTTTAGACTGTAAATATCAACAGTCAATCATGGGGTGGTGGGTGTGTGGGTGTCATTATAGTGCTTGGACTGTAAATATCAACAGTCAATCATGGGGTGTGGGGTGTGTGGGTGTCTTTACATTGCTTGGACTGTAAATATCAAGTCATTCATTGGGTGGTGGCTGTGTGTGTGTCATTAGTGCTTGGATTGTATATATCCACAGTCATTCATGGGGTAGTGGGTGGCATTACAGTGATTGGACTCTAAATATGAACAGTAATTCATAGGGTGATGGGTGTGTGTGTGTCATTACAGTGCTTGGACTGTAAATATTAACAGTAATTCATGGGGTAGTGGGTGTGTGGGTTTAATTACAGTTCTTGGACTGTAAATATCAACCATCATTCATTGGGTGGTGGGTGTGTGGGTGACATTACAGTGCTTGGACTGTAAATATTAACAGTCATTCATGGGGTGGTGGGTGTGTGAGTGTCATTATAGTGCTTGGACTGTAAATATCAACAGTCATTCATGGGGTGGTGGGTGTGTGGGTGTCATTACATTGATTGGACTAAAAATATCAAGTCACTCATTGGGTGGTGGGTGTTGGTGTGTCATTAGTGCTTGAAATATAAATATCAACAGTCATTCATGGGATGGTGGGTGGCATTACAGTGCTTGGACTCTAAATATCAACAGTAATTTATAGGGTGATGGGTGTGTGGGTGTCATTACAGTGCTTGGACTGAAAATATCAACAGTCATTTATTGGGTGGTGGGTGTGTGGGTATCATTACAGTTCTTGGAATGTAAATATCAACAATTATTCATTGGGTGGTGGGTTATGTGGGTGACATTACAGTTCTAGGACTGTAAATATTAACAGTCATTCATGGGGTGGTAGGTGTGTAGATGTCATTACAGTGCTTGGACTGTAAATATTAACTGTCATTCATGGGGTGGTGGGTGTGTGGGTTTCATTACAGTTCTTGGACTGTAAATATCAACCATCATTCATTGGGTCGTGGGTGTGTGGGTGACATTACAATGCTTGGACTGTAAATATTAACAGCCATTCATGGGGTGGTGGGTGTGTAGGTGTCATTATAGTGCTTGGACTGTAAATATCAACAGTCATTCATGGGGTGGTGGGTGTGTGGGTGTCATTACATTGCTTGGACTGTAAATACCAAGTCATTCATTATGTGGTGGGTGTGTGTGTGTCATTAGTGCTTGGACTGTGAATATAAACATTTATTCATGGGGTGGTAGGTGTCATTACAGTGCTTGGACTCTAAATATCAAAAGTAATTTATAGGGTGATGGGTGTGTGGGTGTCATTACAGAGCTTGGACTGAAAATATCAACAGTCATTTATTGGGTGGTGGGTGTGTGGGTATCATTACAGTGCTTGGACTGAAAATATCAACTGTCATTCATGGGTGGTGGGTGTGTGGGTGACATTACAGTGCTTGGACTCTAAATATAAACAGTCATTCATGGGGTGGTGGGTGTGTGATTGTCATTAAAGTGCTTGAACTGAAAATAACAACAGTCATTCATGGGGTAGTAGGTGTGTGGGTGTCATTACAGTGCTTGGACTTTAAATATCAACCGTCATTTATGGGGTGGTAGGTGTGTGGGTGTCATTACAGTGCTTGGACTATAAAAATCAACCATCATTTATGGGGTGGTGGGAGTTTGGGTGTCATTACAGTGCTTAGACTGTAAATATCAACAGTCATTTGTGGGGTAGTGGGTGTCATTAGAGTGCTTGGACTGTAAATTTCAACAGTCATTTATGGATTGGTGTTTGTGTTGGTCATTACATTGCTTGGACTGTAAATATCAAGTTATTCATTGGGTGGTGGGTGTGTGTATGTCATTAGTGCTTGGACTGTAAATATCAAGTCATTCATGGGGTAGTGGGAGGCTTTACAGTGATTGGACTCTATATATCAACCGTAATTCATAGGGTGATGGGTGTGTGTGTGTCATTACAGTGTTTGGACTGTAAATATTAACAGTAATTCATGGGGTTGTGTGTATTTGGGTGTCTATGCATTGCTTGGACTGTAAATATCAACAGTCAATCATGGGGTGGTGGGTGTGTGGGTGTCATTACAGTGCTTGGACTGTAAATAAAAACAGTCATTCATGTGGTGGTGGGTGTGTGGGTGTCATAACAGTGTTTTCACTGTAAATATTTACAGTCATTCATAGGGTGGTGGGTGTCATTAAAGTGCTTGGACTGTAAATATCAACAGTTTTTCATGGGGTGGTGGGTGTGTTGGTGTCATGACAGTGCTTGGACTGTAAATATCAACCATAATTAATGGGGTGGTGGGTGGCATTACAGTGCTTGGACTCCAAATATCAACAGTCATTCATGGGGTGATAAGTGTGTTTGTGTCATTACAGAGCTTGGACTGTAAATATCAACAGTCATTTATGTGGTTGTGGGTTTCTGGGTGTCTGTGCGGTGCTTGGACTGTAAATATCAGCAGTCATTCATGGGGTTGTGGGTGTGTGGGTGTCATTACAGTGTTTTGATTGTAAATATCAACAGTCATTCATAGTGTGGTGGGTGTCATTAGAGTGCTTGGACTGTAAATATCAACAGTCATTCATTGGGTGGTTGGTGTGTGGGTGTCATTACAGTGCTTGGACTGTAAATATCAACCATAATTCATGGGGTGGTGGGTGTGAAGGTGTCATTACAGTGCTTTGACTGTAAATATCAACAGTCATTTATGTTGTGGTGGGTGTGAGGGTGTCATTACAGTGCTTAGACTGTAAATATCAACAGTCATTCATGGGGTGGTGGGTGTGTGGGTGTCATTATAGTGCTTGGACTGTAAATATCAACAGTCAATCATGGGGTGTGGGGTGTGTGGGTGTCTTTACATTGCTTTGACTGTAAATATCAAGTCATTCATTGGGTGGTGGATGTGTGTGTGTCATTAGTGCTTGGATTGTAAATATCAACAGTCATTCATGGGGTAGTGGGTGGCATTACAGTGATTGGACTCAAAATATGAACAGTAATTCATAGGGTGGTTGGTGTGTAGGTTTCATTACATTGCATGGACTGAAAATATCAATTGTCATTCATGGGGTGGTGGGTGTGTGGGTGTCATTACATTGCTTGGACTGTAAATATCAACCGTGATTAATAATGTGGTAAGTGTGTGGGTGTCATTACAGTCCTTGGACTGTAAATATCAAATATAATTAATAGGGGGGTTGGTGTGGGTGTGTTATTACAGTGTTTGGACTGTAAATATTACCAGTCATTAATTTGGTGGTGGATGTGTGGGTGTCATTATAGTGCTTGAACTGTAAATATCAACAGTCATTCATGGGGTGGTGGGAGTGTGGGTGTCATTACATTGCTTGGACTGTAAATATCAAGTCTTTATGGGGTGGTGGGTGTGTGTTTGTCATTTGTGCTAGGACTGTAAATATCAACAGTCATTCATTGGGTGGTGGGTGGCATTACAGTGCTTGGACTCTAAATATCAACATTCATTCAAGGTGTGATGGGTGTTTGGGTGTCATTACAGAACGTGGATTGTAAATATCAACAGTCATTCATGGGGTTGTGGGTTTCTGGGTGTCTGTGCAATGCTTGGACTGTAAATATCAACAGTTATAAATGGGGTGGTGGGTGTGTGGGTGTCATTACATTGCTTGGACTGTAAATGTCAAGTCATTCATTGGGTGTTGGGTTTGTGTGTGTCATTATTGCTTGGACTGTATATATCAACAGTAATTCATGGGGTGGTGGGTGGCATTACAGTGATTGGACTCTAAATATCAAAAGTAATTCATAGGGTGATGGGTGTGTGGGTGTCATTACAGTGTTTGGACTGTAATTATTAACAGTCATTCATGGGGTTGTGGGTGTTTGGGTTTCTTTGCATTGTTTGGACTGTAAATATCAACAGTTAATCATGGGGTGGTGGGTGTGTGGTGTCATTACAGTGCTTGGACTGTAAATATTAACAGTTATTCATGGGAAGGTGGGTGTTTGGATGTCATTACAGTGCATGGACTGAAAATATCAACTGTCATTCATGGGGTGGTGATTGTGTGGGTGTTATTACAATTCTTGGACTGTAAATATCAATCATCATTCAAAAGGTGGTGGGTGTGTGGGTGTCATTACAGTGCTCAGACTGTAAATATTAACCGTTATTCATGGGGTGGTGGGTGTGTGGATGTGATTACAGTAAATGGACGGAAAATATCAACTGTCATTCAAGGGGTGGTGGGTGTGTGGGTGTCATTACAGTGCTTGGACTGTAAATATCAACTGTCATTTATGGGGTGGTGGGTGTGTGGGTTTCATTACAGTGCTTAGACTGTAACTATCAAATGTCATTCTTAGGGTAGTGGGTGCCATTACATTGCTTAGACTGTAAATATCAACAGTCATTTATGGGGTGCTGGGTGTGTGGGTGTCATTACAGTGCTTGGACTCTAAATATCAACAGTCATTCATGGGATGGTGGGTGTGTGGGTGTCATTAGAGTGCTTAAACTGTAAATATTAACAGTCATTTATTGGGTGGTGGGTGTGTGGCTGTCATTACAGTGCTTGGACTGAAAATATCAACAGTCAATCATGGGGTGGTGGGTGTGTTGGTGTCATTACAGTGCTTGGACTGAAAATATCAACAGTCATTCATGGGGTGTTGGGTGTGTGGGTGTCATTACAGTGCTTGGACTGTAAATATTAACTGTGATTTATGGGGTTGTGGGTGTGTAGGTGTCATTACAGTGTTTGGACTGTAAATATTAAAAGTCATTCTTGGGGTGGTGAGTGTGTGGGTGTCATTACAATGCTTAGACTGTAAATATTAACAGTCATTTATGGGGTGGTGGGTGTGTGGGTGTCATTACAGTGCTTAGACTGTAAATATCAACAGTCATTTATGGGGTGGTGGGTGTATAGCTGTCATTACAGTGCTTGGACTGTAAATATCAACAGTCATTCATGGGGTGGTGTGTGTGCGGGTGTCATTACAGTGTTTTGACTGTAAATATCAAAAGTCATTCATAGGTGGTGGGTGTGTGGGTGTCATTACAGTGTTTTGATTGTAAGTATCAACAGTCAATTATAGGTTGGTTGGTGTCATTAGAGTGCTTGGACTGTAAACATCAACAGTCATTTATGGGGTGGTGGGTGTGTGGGTGACATTACATTGCGTGGACTGTAAATATCAATCATAATTCATGGGGTGGTAGGTGTGCGGGTGTCATTACAGTGCTTTGACTGTAAATATCAACAGTCATTCATAGGATGATGGGTGTGAGGGTGTCATTACAGTGCTTAGACTGTAAATATAAACAGTCACTCATGGGGTGGTGGGTGTCTGTGTGTCATTAGTGCTTGGACTGTAAATATCAACAGTCATTCAAGGGGTTGTGGGTGGCATTACAGTGCTTGGACTCTAAATATCAACAGTCATTCATAGAGTGGTGGGTGTGTGAGTCTCATTACAGAGCTTTGACTATAAATATCAACAGTCATTCATGGGGTTGTAGGTTTTTGGGTGTCTATGCAGTGCTTGGAGTGTAAATATCAACAGTCAATCATGGGGTGGTGGGTGTGTGGTTGTCATTACAGTGCTTGGACTCTAAATATCAACAGTCATTCATGGGGTGGTGTGTGTGTGGGTGTCATTACAGTGCTTAGACTGTAAATATTAACAGTCATTTATTGGGTGGTGGGTGTGTGGGTGTCATTACCGAGCTTGGACTGTAAATATCAACAGTCATTCAGAGGGTGGTGGGTGTGTGAGTATCATTACAGAGCTTGGACTGTAAATATCAACAGTCATTCAGGGGGTGGTTGGTGTGTAGGTGTCATTACAGTGCTTGGACTGTAAATATCAAAAGTCATTCTTGGGGTTGTGGGTGTGTGGGTGTCATTACATTGCTTAGACTGTAAATATCAACAAACATTTATTGGGTGGTGGGTGTGTGGGTGTCATTACAGTGCTTGGACTGTAAATATCAACTGTCATTTATGGGGTGGTGGGTGTGTGGGTTTCATTACAGTGCTTAGATTGTAACTATCAAATGTCATTCTTAGGGTAGTGGGTGCCATTACATTGCTTAGACTGTAAATATCAACAGTCATTTATGGGGTGCTGCGTGTGTGGGTGTCATTACAGTGCTTGGACTGTAAATATCAACAGTCATTCATGGGATGGTGGGTGTGTGGGTGTCATTAGAGTGCTTGAACTGTAAATATTAACAGTCACATATTGGGTGGTGGGTGTGTGGCTGTCATTACAGTGCTTGGACTGAAAATATCAACAGTCAATCATGGGGTGGTGGGTGTGTTGGTGTCATTACAGTGATTGGACTGAAAATATCAACAGTCATTCATGGGGTGTTGGGTGTGTGGGTGTCATTACAGTGCTTGGACTGTATATATTAACTGTGATTTATGGGGTGGTGGGTGTGTAGGTGTCATTACAGAGCTTGGACTGTAAATATCAACAGTCATTCAGGGGGTGGTTGGTATGTAGGTGTCATTACAGTGCTTGGACTGTAAATATCAAAAGTCATTCTAGGGGTTGTGGGTGTGTGGGTGTCATTACATTGCTTATAATGTAAATATCAACAAACATTTATTGGGTGGTGGGTGTGTGGCTGTCATTACAGTGCTTGGACTGTAAATATCAACAGTCAATCATGGGGTGGTGGGTGTGCGGGTGTCATTACAGTGTTTTGACTGTAAATATTAAAAGTCATTTATATGTGGTAGGTCTGTGAGTGTCATTACAGTGTATTGTTTGCAAATATCAACAGTCAATTATAGGTTGGTTGGTGTCATTAAAGTGCTTGGACTGTAAATATTAACAGTCATTCATTGGGTGGTGGGTGTGTTGGTGACATTACATTGCGTGGACTGTAAATATCAACCATAATTCATGGGGTGGTGGGTGTCCGGGTGCCATTACAGTGCTTAGACTGTAAATATCAACCATAATTAATATGGGGGTTGGTGTGGGTGTGTTATTACATTGTTTGGACTGTAAATATTACCAGTCATTAATTTGGTGGTGGATGTGTGGGTGTCATTACCGAGCTTGGACTGTAAATATCAACAGTCATTCATAGGATGATGGGTGTGAGGGTGTCATTACAGTGCTTAGACTGTAATTATCAACAGTCATTAATGTGGTGGTGGGTGTGTGGCTGTCATTATTGTGCTTGGACTGTAAATATAAACAGTCACTCATGGGGTGGTGGGTGTCTGTGTGTCATTAGTGCTTGGACTGTAAATATCAACAGTCATTCAAGGGGTTGTGGGTGGAATTACAGTGCTTGGACTCTAAATATCAACAGTCATTCATAGAGTGGTGGGTGTGTGAGTGTCATTATAGTGCTTTGACTATAAATATCAACAGTCATTCATGGGGTTGTAGGTTTTTGGGTGTCTATGCAGTGCTTGGAGTGTAAATATCAATAGTCAATCATGGGGTGGTGGGTGTGTGGTTGTCATTACAGTGCTTGGACTCTAAATATCAACAGTCATTCATGGGGTGGTGTGTGTGTGGGTGTCATTACAGTGCTTAGACTATAAATATCAACAGTCATTTATGGGGTGCTGCGTGTGTGGGTGTCATTACAGTGCTTGGACTGTAAATATCAACAGTCATTCATGGGATGGTGGGTGTGTGGGTGTCATTAGAGTGCTTGAACTGTAAATATTAACAGTCACATATTGGGTGGTGGGTGTGTGGCTGTCATTACAGTGCTTGGACTGAAAATATCAACAGTCAATCATGGGGTGGTGGGTGTGTTGGTGTCATTACAGTGATTGGACTGAAAATATCAACAGTCATTCATGGGGTGTTGGGTGTGTGGGTGTCATTACAGTGCTTGGACTGTATATATTAACTGTGATTTATGGGGTGGTGGGTGTGTAGGTGTCATTACAGAGCTTGGACTGTAAATATCAACAGTCATTCAGGGGGTGGTTGGTATGTAGGTGTCATTACAGTGCTTGGACTGTAAATATCAAAAGTCATTCTAGGGGTTGTGGGTGTGTGGGTGTCATTACATTGCTTATAATGTAAATATCAACAAACATTTATTGGGTGGTGGGTGTGTGGCTGTCATTACAGTGCTTGGACTGTAAATATCAACAGTCAATCATGGGGTGGTGGGTGTGCGGGTGTCATTACAGTGTTTTGACTGTAAATATTAAAAGTCATTTATATGTGGTAGGTCTGTGAGTGTCATTACAGTGTATTGTTTGCAAATATCAACAGTCAATTATAGGTTGGTTGGTGTCATTAAAGTGCTTGGACTGTAAATATTAACAGTCATTCATTGGGTGGTGGGTGTGTTGGTGACATTACATTGCGTGGACTGTAAATATCAACCATAATTCATGGGGTGGTGGGTGTGCGGGTGCCATTACAGTGCTTAGACTGTAAATATCAACCATAATTAATATGGGGGTTGGTGTGGGTGTGTTATTACATTGTTTGGACTGTAAATATTACCAGTCATTAATTTGGTGGTGGATGTGTGGGTGTCATTACCGAGCTTGGACTGTAAATATCAACAGTCATTCATAGGATGATGGGTGTGAGGGTGTCATTACAGTGCTTAGACTGTAATTATCAACAGTCATTAATGTGGTGGTGGGTGTGTGGCTGTCATTATTGTGCTTGGACTGTAAATATAAACAGTCACTCATGGGGTGGTGGGTGTCTGTGTGTCATTAGTGCTTGGACTGTAAATATCAACAGTCATTCAAGGGGTTGTGGGTGGAATTACAGTGCTTGGACTCTAAATATCAACAGTCATTCATAGAGTGGTGGGTGTGTGAGTGTCATTATAGTGCTTTGACTATAAATATCAACAGTCATTCATGGGGTTGTAGGTTTTTGGGTGTCTATGCAGTGCTTGGAGTGTAAATATCAATAGTCAATCATGGGGTGGTGGGTGTGTGGTTGTCATTACAGTGCTTGGACTCTAAATATCAACAGTCATTCATGGGGTGGTGTGTGTGTGGGTGTCATTACAGTGCTTAGACTATAAATATCAACAGTCATTTATGGGGTGCTGCGTGTGTGGGTGTCATTACAGTGCTTGGACTGTAAATATCAACAGTCATTCATGGGATGGTGGGTGTGTGGGTGTCATTAGAGTGCTTGAACTGTAAATATTAACAGTCACATATTGGGTGGTGGGTGTGTGGCTGTCATTACAGTGCTTGGACTGAAAATATCAACAGTCAATCATGGGGTGGTGGGTGTGTTGGTGTCATTACAGTGATTGGACTGAAAATATCAACAGTCATTCATGGGGTGTTGGGTGTGTGGGTGTCATTACAGTGCTTGGACTGTATATATTAACTGTGATTTATGGGGTGGTGGGTGTGTAGGTGTCATTACAGAGCTTGGACTGTAAATATCAACAGTCATTCAGGGGGTGGTTGGTATGTAGGTGTCATTACAGTGCTTGGACTGTAAATATCAAAAGTCATTCTAGGGGTTGTGGGTGTGTGGGTGTCATTACATTGCTTATAATGTAAATATCAACAAACATTTATTGGGTGGTGGGTGTGTGGCTGTCATTACAGTGCTTGGACTGTAAATATCAACAGTCAATCATGGGGTGGTGGGTGTGCGGGTGTCATTACAGTGTTTTGACTGTAAATATTAAAAGTCATTTATATGTGGTAGGTCTGTGAGTGTCATTACAGTGTATTGTTTGCAAATATCAACAGTCAATTATAGGTTGGTTGGTGTCATTAAAGTGCTTGGACTGTAAATATTAACAGTCATTCATTGGGTGGTGGGTGTGTTGGTGACATTACATTGCGTGGACTGTAAATATCAACCATAATTCATGGGGTGGTGGGTGTGCGGGTGCCATTACAGTGCTTAGACTGTAAATATCAACCATAATTAATATGGGGGTTGGTGTGGGTGTGTTATTACATTGTTTGGACTGTAAATATTACCAGTCATTAATTTGGTGGTGGATGTGTGGGTGTCATTACCGAGCTTGGACTGTAAATATCAACAGTCATTCATAGGATGATGGGTGTGAGGGTGTCATTACAGTGCTTAGACTGTAATTATCAACAGTCATTAATGTGGTGGTGGGTGTGTGGCTGTCATTATTGTGCTTGGACTGTAAATATAAACAGTCACTCATGGGGTGGTGGGTGTCTGTGTGTCATTAGTGCTTGGACTGTAAATATCAACAGTCATTCAAGGGGTTGTGGGTGGAATTACAGTGCTTGGACTCTAAATATCAACAGTCATTCATAGAGTGGTGGGTGTGTGAGTGTCATTATAGTGCTTTGACTATAAATATCAACAGTCATTCATGGGGTTGTAGGTTTTTGGGTGTCTATGCAGTGCTTGGAGTGTAAATATCAATAGTCAATCATGGGGTGGTGGGTGTGTGGTTGTCATTACAGTGCTTGGACTCTAAATATCAACAGTCATTCATGGGGTGGTGTGTGTGTGGGTGTCATTACAGTGCTTAGACTATAAATATTACAGTCATTTATTGGGTGGTGGGTGTGTGGGTGTCATTACAGAGCTTGGACTGTAAATATCAACAGTCATTCATAGGGTGTTGGGTGTCTGAGTATCATTACAGAGCTTGGACTGTAAATATCAACAGTCATTCAGGGGGTGGTTGGTGTGTAGGTGTCATTACAGTGCTTGGACTGTAAATATCAAAAGTCATTCTTGGGGTTGTGGTTGTGTGGGTGTCATTACATTGCTTAGACTGTAAATATCAACAAACATTTATTGGGTGGTGGGTGTGTAGCTGTCATTACAGTGCTTGGACTGTAAATATCAACAGTCAATTATGGGGTGGTAAGTGTGTTGGTGTTATTACAGTGCTTGGGATGAAAATATCAACAGTCATTCATTGGATGTTGGGTGTGTGGGTGTCATTACTGTGCTTGGACTGTAAATATTACTGTGAGATATGGGGTGGTGGGTTTGTAGGTGTCATTACAGTGCTTGGACTGTAAATATCAAAAGTAATTCTTGGGGTGGTGGGTGTGTGGCTGTCATTACAGTGCTTGGACTGTAAATATCAACAGTCAATCATGGGGTGGTGGGTGTGCGGGTGTCATTACAGTGTTTTAACTGTAAATATCAAAAGTCATTTATAGATGGTGGGTGTGTGAGTGTCATTACAGTGTTTTGATTTTAAATATCAACAGTCAATTATAGGTTGGTTGGTGTCATTAAAGTGCTTGGACTGTAAATATCAACAGTCTTTCATTGGGTGGTGGGTGTGTGGGTGACATTACATTGCGTGGACTGTAAATATCAACCATAATTCATGGGGTGGTGGGTGTGTAGGTGTCATTACAGTGCTTTGACTGTAAATATCAACAGTCATTCATAGGGTGATGGGTTTGAGGGTGTCATTACAGTGCTTAGACTGTAATTATCAACAGTCATTTATGTGGTGGTGGGTGTGTGGGTGTCATTATAGTGCTTGGACTGTAAATATCAACAGTCACTCATGGGGTGGTGGGTGTCTGTGTGTCATTAGTGCTTGGACTGTAAATATCAACAGTCATTCAAGGGGTGGTGGGTGGCATTACAGTGCTTGGACTGTAAATATCGACAGTTATTTATGGGGTGGTGGTTGTGTGGGTGTCATTACAATGTTTTGATTGTAAATATCAACAGTCATTAATAGAGGGGTGGGTGTTATTAGAGTGTTTGGACTGTAAATATCAACAGTCATTCATGGGGTGGTGGGTGTGTGGGTGTCATTATAGTGCTTGGACTGTAAATATCAACAGTCACTCATGGGGTGGTGGGTGTGTGTGCCATTAGTGCTTGGACTGTAAATATCAACAGTCATTCATGGGGTGGTGGGTGTGTGGGTGTCATTACAGTGGTTGGACTGTAATTATCAACAGTCCTTCATGGATTGGTGGGTGTGTGGGTGTCATTTCAGTGCTTAGACGGTAAATATCAACAGTCATTTATTGGGTGGTTGGTGTCATTAAAGTGCTTGGACTGTAAATATCAACAGTCATTCATTGGGTGGTGGGTGTGTGGGTGACATTACATTGCGTGGACAGTAAATATCAACCATAATTCATGGGGTGGTGGGTGTGTAGGTGTCATTACAGTGCTTTGACTGTAAATATCAACAGTCATTCATAGGGTGATGGGTGTGAGGGTGTCATTACAGTGCTTAAACTGTAATTATCAACAGTCATTTATGTGGTGGTGGGTGTGTGGGCGTCATTACAGTGCTTGGACAGTAAATATCAATAGTCAATCATGGAGAGGTCGGTGTGTGGGTGTCATTATAGTGCTTGGACTGTAAATATCAACAGTCATTCATGAGGTGGTGGGTGGGCGGGTGTCATTACAGTGTTTTAACTATAAATATCAACATTCATTTATTAGGTGGTGGGTGTCATTAGAGTGCTTGGAGTGTAAATATCAACAGTCATTCATGGGGTGGTGCATTTGTGGGTGTCACGACAGTGATTGGACTGTAAATATCAACAGTCATTAATGGGGTGGTGAGTGTGTGGGTGTCATTACAGTTCCTGGACTGCTAATATAAACCATCATACATTAGGTAGTGGGTGTGTGGGTGTCATTACACTGCTCAGACTGTAAATATTAAGAGTCATTCATGGAGTGGTGGGTGTGAGGATGTCATTACAGTGCTTGGACTGAAAATATCAACAGTCATTCTTAAGGTGGTGGGTGTGTGGGTGTCATTACAGTGATTGGACTATAAATATTAACCGTCATTTATGGGGTTGTGGGTGTGTGGGTGTCATTACAGTGTTTGGACTGTAAATATCTACAGTCATTCATAGGGTGGTGGGTGTGTGAGTGTAATTACAGAGCTTGGACTGTATATATCAACAGACATTCATGGGGTGGTGGGTGTGTAGGTGTCATTACAGTGCTTGGACTGTAAATATCAAAAGTCATTCTTGGGGTGGTCGGTGTGTGGGTGTCATTACAGTGCTTAGACTGTAAATATCAACAGTCATTTATGGGGTGGTGGGTGTGTGGCTGTCATTACAGTGCTTGGACTGTAAATATCAACAGTCATTAATGGGGTGGTGAGTGCGTGGGTGTCATTACATTTCCTGGACTGCTAATATAAACCATCATACATTAGGTGGTGGGTGTGTGGGGGTCATTACACTACTCAGACTGTAAATATTAACAGTCATTCATGGAGTGGTGGGTGTGTGGATGTCATTACATTGCTTGGACTGAAAATATCAACACTCATTCTTAATGTGGTGGGTGTGTGGGTGTCAATACAGTGATTGGATTATAAATATTAACCGTCATTTATGGGGTGGTCGGTGTGTGGGTGTCATTACAGTGCTTGGACTGTAAATATCAACAGTCATTCATAGGGTTGTGAGTGTGTGAGTGTAATTACAGAGCTTGGACTGTATATATCAACAGACAATAATGGGGAGGTTGGTGTGTAGGTGTCATTACAGTGCTTGGACTGTAAATATCAAAAGTCATTCTTTGGGTGGTCGGTGTGTGGGTGTCATTACAGTGCTTAGACTGTAAATATCAACAGTCATTTATGGGGTGGTATGTGTGTGGCTGTCATTACAGTGCTTGGACTGTAAATATCAACAGTCATTCTTGGGGTGGTGGGTGTGTGGGTGTTATTACAGTGTTTTGATTGTAAATATCAACAGCCATTTAAAAGGTGTTGGGTGTCATTAGAGTGCTTGAACTGTAAATATCAACAGTTATTTATAAGGTGGTAGGTGTTGGGGTATCATTACAGTGCTTTGACTGTAAATATCAACAGTCATTCATGAGGTGGTGGGGGTGAAGGTGTCATTACAGTGCTAGGACTGTAAATATCAACAGTCATTCATGGGGTGGTGGGTGTGTGTGTTTCATTATAGTGCTTGAACTGTAAATATCAACAGTCATTCATGGGGTGGTGGGTGTGTGGGTGTCATTACAGTGCTTGGACTATATATATCAAGTCATTCATGGTGTGGTGGGTGTGTGTGTGTCATTAGTGCTTGGACTGTAAATATCAACAGTCAATCATGGGGTGGTTGGTGTCATTACAGTGCTTTAACTGTAAATATCAACAGTCAATCATGGGGTGTTGGGTGTCATTAGAGAGCTTGGACTGAAAATATCAACAGTCATTCATGGGGTTTTGGTGTTTGGGTGTCTATGCAGTGCTTGGACTGTAAATATCAACAGTCATTCATGGGGTGGTGGGTGTGTGGGTGTCATTACAGTGCTTGGACTGTAAATATCAACCGTCATTTATGGGGTGGTGTTTGTGTGGGTGTCATTACAGTTCCTGGACTGCAAATATCAATAGTCATTCATAGGGTGGTGGGTGTGTGAGTGTCATTACAGGGCTTGGACTGTAAATATCAACAGTCATTCATGGTGTTGTGGGTGTGTGGGTGTCATTACAGTGCTTAGACTGTAAATATCAACCGTCAGTTATTGTGTGGTGGGTGTGTGGGTGTCATTACAGTGCTTGGATAGTAAATATCAATAGTCAATCATGGGAAGGTCGGTGTGTGGGTGTCATTATAGTGCTTGGACTGTAAATATCAACAGTCATTAATGAGGTGGTGTGTTTGTTGGTGTCATTACAGTGTTTTAACTATAAATATCAACTTTTATTTATTGGGTTGTGGGTGTCATTAGAGTGCTTGGAGTGTAAATATCAACAGTCATTCATGGGGTGGTGCATGTGTGGGTGTCACGACAGTGATTGGACTGTAAATATCAACAGTCATTAATGGGGTAGAGAGTGTGTGGGTGTCATTACATTTCCTGGACTGCTAATATAAACCATCATACATTAGGTGGTGGGTGTGTGGGGGTCATTACACTGCTCAGACTGTAAATATTAACAGTCATTCATGGGGTGGTGGGAGTGTGGATGTCATTACAGTGCTTGGACTGAAAATATCAACACTCATTCTTAATGTGGTGGGTGTGTGGGTGTCATTACAGTGATTGGCCTATAAATATTAACCGTCATTTATGGGGTGGTGGGTGTGTGGGTGTCATTACAGTGCTAGGACTGTAAATATCAACAGTCATTCATAGGGTTGTGGGTGTGTGAGTGTAGTTACAGAGCTTGGACTGTATATATCAACAGACAATAATGGGGAGGTGGGTGTGTAGGTGTCATTACAGTGCTTGGACTGTAAATATCAAAAGTCATTCTTGGGGTGGTCGGTGTGTGAGTGTCATTACAGTGCTTAGACTGTAAATATCAACAGTCATTTATGGGGTGGTGGGTGTGTGGCTATCATTACAGTGCTTGGACTGTAAATATCAACAGTCAATCATGGGGTGGAGTGTGTGTGGGTGTCATTACATTGCTTTGACTGTAAATATCAACAGTCATTCTTGGGGTGGTTGGTGTGTGGGTGTTATTACAGTGTTTTGATTGTAAATATCAACAGCCATTTAAAAGGAGGTGGGTGTCATTAGAGTGCTTGAACTGTAAATATCAACAGTAATTTATAAGGTGGTAGGTGTTGGGGTATCATTACACTGCTTTGACTGTAAATATTAACAGTCATTCATGAGGTGGTGGGGGTGAGGGTGTCATTACAGTGCTTGGACTGTAAATATCAACAGTCATTCATAGGGTGGTGGGTGTGTGGGTTTCATTATAGTGCTTGAACTGTAAATATCAAGTCATTTATGGTGTGGTGGGTGTGTGTGTCATTAGGGCTTGGACTGTAAATATCAACAGTCAATCATGGGGTGGTTGGTGTCATTACAGTGCTTGGACTGTAAATATCAACAGTCAATCATGGGGTGTTGGGTGTTATTTGAGTGCTTGGACTGTAAATTTCAACAGTCATTCATAGGGTTTTGGTGTTTGAGTGTATATGAAGTGCTTGGACTGTAAATATCAACAGTCATTCATGGGGTGGTGGGTGTGTGGGTGTCATTACAGTGCTTGGACTGTAAATATCAACAGTCATTTATGGGGTGGTGGGTGTGTGGCTGTCATTACAGTGCTTGGACTGTAAATATCAACAGTCATTAATGGGGTGGTGAGTGTGTGGGTGTCATTACATTTCCTGGACTGCTTATATAAACCATCATACATTAGGTGGTGGGTGTGTGGGGGTCATTACACTGCTCAGACTGTAAATATTAACAGTCATTCATGGGGTGGTGGGTGTGTGGATGTCATTACAGTGCTTGGACTGAAAATATCAACACTCATTCTTAATGTGGTGGGTGTGTGGGTGTCATTACAGTGATTGGCCTATAAATATTAACCGTCATTTATGGGGTGGTGGGTGTGTGGGTGTCATTACAGTGCTTGGACTGTAAATATCAACAGTCATTCATAGGGTTGTGGGTGTGTGAGTGTAATTACAGAGCTTGGACTGTATATATCAACAGACAATAATAGGGAGGTGTGTGTGTAGGTGTCATTACAGTGCTTGGACTGTAAATATCAAAAGTCATTCTTGGGGTGGTCGGTGTGTGGGTGTCATTACAGTGCTTAGACTGTAAATATCAACAGTCATTTATGGGGTGGTATGTGTGTGGCTGTCATTACAGTGCTTGGACTGTAAATATCAACAGTCAATCATGGGGTGGTGGGTGTGTGGGTGTCATTACAATGCTTTGACTGTAAATATCAACAGTCATTCTTGGGGTGGTGGGTGTGTGGGTGTTATTACAGTGTTTTGATTGTAAATATCAACAGCCATTTAAAAGGTGGTGGGTGTCATTAGAGTGCTTGAACTGTAAATATCAACAGTTATTTATAAGATGGTAGGTGTTGGGGTATCATTACAGTGCTTTGACTGTAAATATCAACAGTCATTCATGAGGTGGTGGGTGTGAGGGTGTCATTACAGTGCTAGGATTGTAAATATCAACAGTCATTCATGGGGTTGTGGGTGTGTGGGTGTCATTACAGTGCTTAGACTGTAAATATCAACAGTCAGTTATTGTGTGGTGGGTGTGTGGGTGTCATTACAGTGCTTGGATAGTAAATATCAATAGTCAATCATGGGAAGGTCGGTGTGTGGGTGTCATTATAGTGCTTGGACTGTAAATATCAACAGTCATTCATGGGGTTGTAGGTGGGCGGGTGTCATTACAGTTTTTTTACTATAAATATCAACTTTTATTTATTGGGTTGTGGGAGTCATTAGAGTGCTTGGAGTGTAAATATCAACAGTCATTCATTAGGTGGTGCATGTGTGGGTGTCACGACAGTGATTGGACTGTAAATATCAACAGTCATTAATGGTGTTGTGAGTGTGTGGGTGTCATTACATTTCCTGGACTGCTAATATAAACCATCATACATTAGGTGGTGGGTGTGTGGGGGTCATTACACTGCTCAGACTGTAAATATTAACAGTCATTCATGGGGTGGTGGGTGTGTGGATGTCATTACAGTGCTTGGACTGAAAATATCAGCACTCATTCTTAATATGGTGGGGTTGTGGGTGTCATTACAGTGATTGGCCTATAAATATTAACCGTCATTTATGGGGTGGTGGGTGTGTGGGTGTCATTACAGTGCTTGGACTGTAAATATCAACAGTCATTCATAGGGTTGTGGGTGTGTGAGTGTAATTACAGAGCTTGGACTGTATATATCAACAGACAATAATGGGGAGGTGGTTATGTAGGTGTCATTACATTGCTTGGACTGTAAATATCAAAAGTCATTCTTGGGGTTGTCGGTGTGTGGGTGTCATTACAGTGCTTAGACTGTAAATATCAACAGTCATTTATGGGGTGGTGGGTGTGTGGCTGTCATTACAGTGCTTGGACTGTAAATATCAACAGTCAATCATGGGGTGGTGTGTGTGTGGGTGTCATTACAGTGCTTTGACTGTAAATATCAACAGTCATTCTTGGGGTGGTGGGTGTGTGGGTGTTATTACAGTGTTTTGATTGTAAATATCAACAGCCATTTAAAAGGTGGTGGGTGTCATTAGAGTGCTTGAACTGTAAATATCAACAGTAATTTATAATGTGGTAGGTGTTGGGGTATCATTACAGTGCTTTGACTGTAAATATCAACAGTCATTTATGAGGTGGTGGGGGTGAGGGTGTCATTACAGTGCTAGGACTGTAAATATCAACAGTCATTCATGGGGTGGTGGGTGTGTGGGTTTCATTATAGTGCTTGAACTGTAAATATCAACAGTCATTCATTGGGTGGTGGGTGTGTGGGTGTCATTACAGTGCTTGGACTATAAATATCAAGTCATTCATGGTGTGGTGGGTGTGTGTGT
Organism: Petrolisthes cinctipes; assembly: GCA_033782935.1. Taxonomy (NCBI): domain Eukaryota; kingdom Metazoa; phylum Arthropoda; class Malacostraca; order Decapoda; family Porcellanidae; genus Petrolisthes; species Petrolisthes cinctipes. The sequence goes on from JAWQEG010000015.1 coordinate 5,971,765, forward strand.
GTCATTAGTGCTTGGACTGTAAATATCAACAGTCAATCATGGGGTGGTTGGTGTAATTACAGTGATTGGACTGTAAATATCAACAGTCAATCATGGGGTGTTGGGTGTCATTAGAGTGCTTGGACTGTAAATATCAACAGTCATTCATGTGGTTTTGGTGTTTGGGTGTCTATGCAGTGCTTGGACTGTAAATATCAACAGTCATTCATGGGGTGGTGGATGTGTGGGTGTCATTACAATGCTTGGATTGTAAATATCAACCGTCATTTATGGGGTGGTGTTTGTGTGGGTGTCATTACAGTTCCTGGACTGCAAATATCAATAGTCATTCATAGGGTGGTGGGTGTGTGAGTGTCATTACAGGGCTTGGACTGTAAATATCAACAGTCATTCATGGGGTTGTGGGTGTGTGGGTGTCATTACAGTGCTTAGACTGTAAATATCAACAGTCAGTTATTGTGTGGTGGGTGTGTGGGTGTCATTACAGTGCTTGGACTGTAAATATTAACAGTCAATCATGGGGTGGTCGGTGTGTCGGTGTCATTACAGTGCTGGGACTGTAATTATCAACAGTCATTCATGGGGTGGTGTGTTTGTTGGTGTCATTACAGTGTTTTAACTATAAATATCAACATTCATTTATTGGGTGTTGGGTGTCATTACAGTGCTTTGACTATAAATATCAACAGTCATTTATGGGGTGGTGCATGTGTGGGTGTCATGACAGTACTTGGACTGTAAATATCAACAGTCATTAATGGGGTGGTGAGTGTGTGGGTGTCATTACTGTTTTTGGACTGTAAATATCAACCATCATTAATGTGTGGGTGTCATTACAGAGCTCAGACTGTAAATATTAACAGTTATTCCTGAGGTGGTGGGTGTGTTGGTGTCATTACAGTGCTTGGACTATAAATATGAATCATCATTTATGGGGTGGTGGGTGTGTGGGTGTCATTACAGTGCTTGGACTGTAAATATCAACAGTCATTCATTGGGTGGTGGGTGTGTGAGTGTAATTACAGAGCTTGGACTGTATATATCAACAGACAATAATGGGGAGGTGGGTGTGTAGGTGTCATTACAGTGCTTGGACTGTAAATATCAAAAGTCATTCTTCGGGTGGTCGGTGTGTGGGTGTCATTACAGTGCTTAGGCTGTAAATATCAACAGTCATTTATGGGGTGGTGGGTGTGTGGCTGCCATTACAGTGCTTGGACTGTAAATATCAACAGTCAATCATGGGGTGGTGGGTGTGTGGGTGTTATTACAGTGTTTTGATTGTAAATATCAACAGTCATTTAAAAGGTGGTGGGTGTCATTAGAGTGCTTGAACTGTAAATATCAACAGTAATTTATAAGGTGGTAGGTGTTTGGGTATCATTACAGTGCTTTGACTGTAAATATCAACAGTCATTCATGAGGTGGTGGGGGTGAGGGTGTCATTACAGTGCTAGGACTGTAAATGTCAACAGTCATTCATGGGATGGTGGGTGTGTGGGTTTCATTATAGTGCTTGAACTGAAAATATCAACAGTCATTCATGGGGTGGTGGGTGTGTGGGTGTCATTACAGTGCTTGGACTATAAATATCAAGTCATTCATGGTGTGGTGGGTGTGTGTGTGTCATTAGTGCTTGGACTGTAAATATCAACAGTCAATAATGGGGTGGTTGGTGTCATTACAGTGCTTGGACTGTAAATATCGACAGTCAATCATGGGGTGTTGGGTGTCATTAGAGTGCTTGGACTGTAAATATCAACAGTCATTCATGGGGTTTTGGTGTTTGGGTGTCTATGCAGTGCTTGGACTGTATATATCAACAGTCATTCATAGGGTGGTGGGTGTGTGGGTGTCATTACAGTGCTTGGACTGTAAATATCAACCGTCATTTATGGGGTGGTGTTTGTGTGGGTGTCATTACAGTTCCTGGACTGCAAATATCAATAGTCATTCATAGGGTGGTGGGTGTGTGAGTGTCATTACAGGGCTTGGACTGTAAATATCAACAGTAATTCATGGGGTTGTGGGTGTGTGGGTGTCATTACAGTGCTTAGACTGTAAATATCAACAGTCAGTTATTGTGTGGTGGGTGTGTGGGTGTCATTACAGTGCTTGGATAGTAAATATCAATAGTCAATCATGGGAAGGTCGGTGTGTGGGTGTCATTATAGTGCTTGGACTGTAAATATCAACAGTCATTCATGGGGTTGTAGGTGGGCGGGTGTCATTACAGTTTTTTTACTATAAATATCAACTTTTATTTATTGGGTTGTGGGAGTCATTAGAGTGCTTGGAGTGTAAATATCAACAGTCATTCATTAGGTGGTGCATGTGTGGGTGTCACGACAGTGATTGGACTGTAAATATCAACAGTCATTAATGGTGTTGTGAGTGTGTGGGTGTCATTACATTTCCTGGACTGCTAATATAAACCATCATACATTAGGTGGTGGGTGTGTGGGGGTCATTACACGGCTCAGACTGTAAATATTAACAGTCATTCATGAGGTGGTGGGTGTGTGGATGTCATTACAGTGCTTGGACTGAAAATATCAGCACTCATTCTTAATATGGTGGGGGTGTGGGTGTCATTACAGTGATTGGCCTATAAATATTAACCGTCATTTATGGGGTGGTGGGTGTGTGGGTGTCATTACAGTGCTTGGACTGTAAATATCAACAGTCATTCATAGGGTTGTGGGTGTGTGAGTGTAATTACAGAGCTTGGACTGTATATATCAACAGACAATAATGGGGAGGTGGTTATGTAGGTGTCATTACATTGCTTGGACTGTAAATATCAAAAGTCATTCTTGGGGTGGTCGGTGTGTGGGTGTCATTACAGTGCTTAGACTGTAAATATCAACAGTCATTTATGGGGTGGTGGGTGTGTGGCTGTCATTACAGTGCTTGGACTGTAAATATCAACAGTCAATCATGGGGTGGTGTGGGTGTGGGTGTCATTACAGTGCTTTGACTGTAAATATCAACAGTCATTCTTGGGGTGGTGGGTGTGTGGGTGTTATTACAGTGTTTTGATTGTAAATATCAACAGCCATTTAAAAGGTGGTGGGTGTCATTAGAGTGCTTGAACTGTAAATATCAACAGTAATTTATAATGTGGTAGGTGTTGGGGTATCATTACAGTGCTTTGACTGTAAATATCAACAGTCATTTATGAGGTGGTGGGGGTGAGGGTGTCATTACAGTGCTAGGACTGTAAATATCAACAGTCATTCATGGGGTGGTGGGTGTGTGGGTTTCATTATAGTGCTTGAACTGTAAATATCAACAGTCATTCATTGGGTGGTGGGTGTGTGGGTGTCATTACAGTGCTTGGACTATAAATATCAAGTCATTCATGGTGTGGTGGGTGTGTGTGTGTCATTAGTTCTTGGACTGTAAATATCAACAGTCAATCATGGGGTGGTTGGTGTAATTACAGTGATTGGACTGTAAATATCAACAGTCAATCATGGGGTGTTGGGTGTCATTAGAGTGCTTGGACTGTAAATATCAACAGTCATTCATGTGGTTTTGGTGTTTGGGTGTCTATGCACTGCTTGGACTGTAAATATCAACAGTCATTCATGGGGTGGTGGATGTGTGGGTGTCATTACAATGCTTGGATTGTAAATATCAACCGTCATTTATGGGGTGGTGTTTGTGTGGGTGTCATTACAGTTCCTGGACTGCAAATATCAATAGTCATTCATAGGGTGGTGGGTGTGTGAGTGTCATTACAGGGCTTGGACTGTAAATATCAACAGTCATTCATGGGGTTGTGGGTGTGTGGGTGTCATTACAGTGCTTAGACTGTAAATATCAACAGTCAGTTATTGTGTGGTGGGTGTGTGGGTGTCATTACAGTGCTTGGACTGTAAATATTAACAGTCAATCATGGGGTGGTCGGTGTGTCGGTGTCATTACAGTGCTGGGACTGTAATTATCAACAGTCATTCATGGGGTGGTGTGTTTGTTGGTGTCATTACAGTGTTTTAACTATAAATATCAACATTCATTTATTGGGTGTTGGGTGTCATTACAGTGCTTTGACTATAAATATCAACAGTCATTTATGGGGTGGTGCATGTGTGGGTGTCATGACAGTACTTGGACTGTAAATATCAACAGTCATTAATGGGGTGGTGAGTGGGTGGGTGTCATTACTGTTTTTGGACTGTAAATATCAACCATCATTAATGTGTGGGTGTCATTACAGAGCTCAGACTGTAAATATTAACAGTTATTCCTGGGGTGGTGGGTGTGTTGGTGTCATTACAGTGCTTGGACTATAAATATGAATCATCATTTATGGGGTGGTGGGTGTGTGGGTGTCATTACAGTGCTTGGACTGTAAATATCAACAGTCATTCATTGGGTGGTGGGTGTGTGAGTGTAATTACAGAGCTTGGACTGTATTTATCAACAGACATTCATAGGGTGGTGGGTGTGTAGGTGTCATTACAGTGCTTGGACTGTACATATCAAAAGTCATTCTTGGGGTGGTCGTTGTGTGGGTGTCATTACAGTGCTAAGACTGTAAATATCAACAGTCATTTATGGGGTGGTGGGTGTGTGGCTATCATTACAGTGCTTGGACTGTAAATATCAACAGTCAATCATGGGGTGGTGGGTGGTTGGGTGTCATTACATTGCTTTGACTGTAAATATCAATAGTCATTCTTGGGGTGGTGGGTGTGTGGGTGTCATTACAGTGTTTTGATTGTAAATATCAACAGCCATTTAAAAGGTGGGGGGTGTCATGAGAGTGCTTGAACTGTAAATATCAACAGTAATTTATAAGGTGGTAGGTGTGAGGGTGTCATTACAGTGCTTTGACTGTAAATATCAACAGTCATTCATGGGGTGGTGGGGGTGAGGGTGTCATTACAGTGCTAGGACTGAAAATATCAACAGTCATTTATTGGGTGGTGGGTGTGTGGGTGTCATTACAGTGCTTGGACAGTAAATATCAATAGTTAATCATGGGAAGGTCGGTGTGTGGGTGTCATTACTGTTTTTGGACTGTAAATATCAACCATCATTAATGTGTGGGTGTCATTACAGAGCTCAGACTGTAAATATTAACAGTTATTCCTGGGGTGGTGGGTGTGTTGGTGTCATTACAGTGCTTGGACTATAAATATGAATCATCATTTATGGGGTGGTGGGTGTGTGGGTGTCATTACAGTGCTTGGACTGTAAATATCAACAGTCATTCATTGGGTGGTGGGTGTGTGAGTGTAATTACAGAGCTTGGACTGTATTTATCAACAGACATTCATATGGTGGTGGGTGTGTAGGTGTCATTACAGTGCTTGGACTGTAAATATCAAAAGTCATTCTTGGGGTGGTCGGTGTGTGGGTGTCATTACAGTGCTAAGACTGTAAATATCAACAGTCATTCATGGGGTGGTGGGGGTGAGGGTGTCATTACAGTGCTAGGACTGAAAATATCAACAGTCATTTATTGGGTGGTGGGTGTGTGGGTGTCATTACAGTGCTTGGACAGTAAATATCAATAGTTAATCATGGGAAGGTCGGTGTGTGGGTGTCATTATAGTGCTTGGACTGTAAATATCAACAGTCATTCATGAGGTGGTGGGTGGGCGGGTGTCATTACAGTGTTTTAACTATAAATATCAACATTCATTTATTGGGTGGTGGGTGTCATTAGAGTGCTTGGAGTGTAAATATCAACAGTCATTCATGGGGTGGTGCATGTGTGGGTGTCATTACATTTCCTGGACTGCTAAAATAAACCATCATACATTAGGTGCTGGGTGTGTGGGTGTCATTACACTGTTCAGACTGTAAATATTAACAGTCATTCATGGGGTGGTGGGTGTGTGGATGTCATTACAGTGCTTGGACTGAAAATATCAACAGTTATTCTTAAGGTGGTGGGTGTGTGGGTGTCATTACAGTGATTGGCCTATAAATATTAACCGTCATTTATGGGTTGGTGGGTGTGTGGGTGTCATTACAGTGCTTGGACTGTAAATATCAATAGTCATTCATAGGGTGGTGGGTGTGTGAGTGTAATAACAGAGCTTGGACTGTATATATCAACAGACATTCATGGGGTGGTGGGTGTGTAGGTGTCATTACAGTGCTTGGACTGTAAATATCAAAAGTCATTTTTGGGGTGGTCGGTGTGTGGGTGTCATTACAGTGCTTAGACTGTAAATATCAACAGTCATTTATGGGGTAGTGGGTGTGTGGCTGTCATTACAGTGCTTGGACTGTAAATATCAACAGTCAATCATGGGGTGGTGGGTGTGTGGGTGTCATTACAGTGCTTTGACTGTAAATATCAACAGTCATTCTTGGGGTGGTGGGTGTGTGGGTGTCATTACAGTGTTTTGATTGTAAATATCAACAGCCATTTAAAAGGTGGTGGGTGTCATTAGAGTGCTTGAACTGTAAATATCAACAGTAATTTATAAGGTGGTAGGTGTGGGGGTGTCATTACAGTGCTTTGACTGTAAATATCAACAGTCATTCATGGGGTGGTGGGGGTGAGGGTGTCATTACAGTGCTAGGACTGTAAATATCAACAGTCATTCATGGGGTGGTGGTTGTGTGGGTTTCATTATAGTGCTTGAACTGTAAATATCAACAGTCATTCATGTGGTTTTGGTGTTTGGGTGTCTATGCAGTGCTTGGACTGTAAATATCAACAGTCATTCATGGGGTGGTGGATGTGTGGGTGTCATTACAATGCTTGGATTGTAAATATCAACCGTCATTTATGGGGTGGTGTTTGTGTGGGTGTCATTACAGTTCCTGGACTGCAAATATCAATAGTCATTCATAGGGTGGTGGGTGTGTGGGTGTCATTACAGTGCTTGGACTGTAAATATTAACAGTCAATCATGGGGTGGTCGGTGTGTCGGTGTCATTACAGTGCTGGGACTGTAATTATCAACAGTCATTCATGGGGTGGTGTGTTTGTTGGTGTCATTACAGTGTTTTAACTATAAATATCAATATTCATTTATTGGGTGTTGGGTGTTATTACAGTGCTTTGACTATAAATATCAACAGTCATTTATGGGGTGGTGCATGTGTGGGTGTCATGACAGTACTTGGACTGTAAATATCAACAGTCATTAATGGGGTGGTGAGTGTGTGGGTGTCATTACTGTTTTTGGACTGTAAATATCAACCATCATTAATGTGTGGGTGTCATTACAGAGCTCAGACTGTAAATATTAACAGTTATTCCTGGGGTGGTGGGTGTGTTGGTGTCATTACAGTGCTTGGACTATAAATATGAATCATCATTTATGGGGTGGTGGGTGTGTGGGTGTCATTACAGTGCTTGGACTGTAAATATCAACAGTCATTCATTAGGTGGTGGGTGTGTGAGTGTAATTACAGAGCTTGGACTGTATTTATCAACAGACATTCATGGGGTGGTGGGTGTGTAGGTGTCATTACAGTGCTTGGACTGTAAATATCAAAAGTCATTCTTGGGGTGGTCGGTGTGTGGGTGTCATTACAGTGCTAAGACTGTAAATATCAACAGTCATTTATGGGGTGGTGGGTGTGTGGCTGTCATTACAGTGCTTGGACTGTAAATATCAACAGTCAATCATGGGGTGGTGGGTGGTTGGGTGTCATTACATTGCTTTGACTGTAAATATCAATAGTCATTCTTGGGGTGGTGGGTGTGTGGGTGTCATTACAGTGTTTTGATTGTAAATATCAACAGCCATTTAAAAGGTGGGGGGTGTCATGAGAGTGCTTGAACTGTAAATATCAACAGTAATTTATAAGGTGGTAGGTGTGAGGGTGTCATTACAGTGCTTTGACTGTAAATATCAACAGTCATTCATGGGGTGGTGGGGGTGAGGGTGTCATTACAGTGCTAGGACTGAAAATATCAACAGTCATTTATTGGGTGGTATGTGTGTGGGTGTCATTACAGTGCTTGGACAGTAAATATCAATAGTTAATCATGGGAAGGTCGGTGTGTGGGTGTCATTACTGTTTTTGGACTGTAAATATCAACCATCATTAATGTGTGGGTGTCATTACAGAGCTCAGACTGTAAATATTAACAGTTATTCCTGGGGTGGTGGGTGTGTTGGTGTCATTACAGTGCTTGGTCTATAAATATGAATCATCATTTATGGGGTGGTGGGTGTGTGGGTGTCATTACAGTGCTTGGACTGTAAATATCAACAGTCATTCATTGGGTGGTGGGTGTGTGAGTGTAATTACAGAGCTTGGACTGTATTTATCAACAGACATTCATGGGGTGGTGGGTGTGTAGGTGTCATTACAGTGCTTGGACTGTAAATATCAAAAGTCATTCTTGGGTTGGTCGGTGTGTGGGTGTCATTACAGTGCTAAGACTGTAAATATCAACAGTCATTTATGGGGTGGTGGTTGTGTGTCTGTCATTACATTGCTTTGACTGTAAATATCAATAGTCATTCTTGGGGTGGTGGGTGTGTTGGTGTCATTACAGTGTTTTGATTGTAAATATCAACAGCCATTTAAAAGGTGGGGGGTGTCATGAGAGTGCTTGAACTGTAAATATCAACAGTAATTTATAAGGTGGTAGGTGTGAGGGTGTCATTACAGTGCTTTGACTGTAAATATCAACAGTCATTCATGGGGTGGTGGGGGTGAGGGTGTCATTACAGTGCTAGGACTGAAAATATCAACAATCATTTATTGGGTGGTGGGTCTGTGGGTGTCATTACAGTGCTTGGACAGTAAATATCAATAGTTAATCATGGGAAGGTCGGTGTGTGGGTGTCATTATAGTGCTTGGACTGTAAATATCAACAGTCATTCATGAGGTGGTGGGTGGGCGGGTGTCATTACAGTGTTTTAACTATAAATATCAACATTCATTTATTGGGTGGTGGGTGTCATTAGAGTGCTTGGAGTGTAAATATCAACAGTCATTCATGGGGTGGTGCATGTGTGGGTGTCATTACATTTCCTGGACTGCTAATATAAACCATCATACATTAGGTGCTGGGTGTGTGGGTATCATTACACTGCTCAGACTGTAAATATTAACAGTCATTCATGGGGTGGTGGGTGTGTGGATGTCATTACAGTGCTTGGACTGAAAATATCAACAGTTATTCTTAAGGTGGTGGGTGTGTGGGTGTCATTACTGTGATTGGCCTATAAATATTAACCGTCATTTATGGGGTGGTGGGTGTGTGGGTGTCATTACAGTGCTTGGACTGTAAATATCAATAGTCATTCATAGGGTGGTGGGTGTGTGAGTGTAATTACAGAGCTTGGACTGTATATATCAACAGACATTCATGGGGTGGTGGGTGTGTAGGTGTCATTACAGTGCTTGGACTGTAAATATCAAAAGTCATTCTTGGGGTGGTCGGTGTGTGGGTGTCATTACAGTGCTTAGACTGTAAATATCAACAGTCATTTATGGGGTAGTGGGTGTGTAGCTGTCATTACAGTGCTTGGACTGTAAATATCAACAGTCAATAATGGGGTGGTGGGTGTGTGGGTGTCATTACAGTGCTTTGACTGTAAATATCAACAGTCATTCTTGGGGTGGTGGGTGTGTGGGTGTCATTACAGTGTTTTGATTGTAAATATCAACAGCCATTTAAAAGGTGGTGGGTGTCATTAGAGTGCTTGAACTGTAAATATCAACAGTAATTTATAAGATGGTAGGTGTGGGGGTGTCATTACAGTGCTTTGACTGTAAATATCAACAGTCATTCATGGGGTGGTGGGTGTGTGGGTTTCATTATAGAGCTTGAACTGTAAATATCAACAGTCATTCATGGGGTGGTAGGTGTGTGGGTGTCATTACAGTGCTTGGACTATAAATATCAAGTCATTCATGGTGTGGTGGGTGTGTGTGTGTCATTAGTGCTTGGACTGTAAATATCAACAGTCAATCATGGGGTGGTTGGTGTCATTACAGTGCTTGGACTGTAAATATCAACAGTCAATCATGGGGTGTTGGGTGTCATTAAAATGCTTTGACTGTAAATATCAACAGTCATTCACGGGGTTTTGGTGTTTGGGTGTCTATGCAGTGCTTTGACTGTAAATATCAACAGTCATTCATGGGGTGGTGGGTGTGTGGGTGTCATTACAGTGCTTGGACTGTAAATATCAACCGTCATTTATGGGGTGGTGTTTGTGTGGGTGTCATTACAGTTCCTGGACTGCAAATATCAACAGTCATTCATAGGGTGGTGGGTGTGTGAGTGTCATTACAGGGCTTGGACTGTAAATATCAACAGTCATTCATGGGGTGGTGGGTGTGTGGGTGTCATTACAGTGCTTAGACTGTAAATATCAACAGTCAGTTATTGTGTGGTGGGTGTGTGGGTGTCATTATAGTGTTTGGACTGTAAATATCAACAGTCATTCATAGGGTGGTGGGTGTGTGGGTGTCATTACAATGTTTTAATTGTAAATATCAATAGTCATTCATAGGGTGGTGGGTGTCATTAGAGTGTTTGGACTGTAAATATCAACAGTCATTCATGGGGTGGTAGGTGTGTGGGTGTCATTACAGTGCTTGAACTGTAAATATCAACCATCATTTATGGGGTGGTGTTTGTGTGGGTGTCATTACAGTTCCTGGACTGTAAATATCAACAGTCATTCATAGGGTGGTGGGTGTGTGAGTGTCATTGCAGAGCTTGGACTGTAAATATCAACAGTTATTCATGGGGTGGTGGGTGTGTGGGTGTCATTACAGTGCTTAGACTGTAAATATCAACAGTCAGTTATTGGGTAGTGGGTGTGTGGGTGTCATTACAGTGCTTGGACTGTAAATATTAACAGTCAATCATTGGGTGGTCGGTGTGTGGGTGTCATTACAGTGCTGGGACTGTAATTATCAACAGTCATTCATGGGGTGGTGTGTGTGGGTGTCATTACAGTGTTCTAACTATATATATCATCATTCATTAATTGGGTGGTGGGTGTCATTACAGTGCTTTGACTGTAAATATCAACAGTCATTTATAGAGTGGTGGGTGTGTGGCTGTCATTACAGTGCTTGGACTGTAAATATCAACAGTCAATCATAGGTTGGTGGGTGTGTGGGTGTCATGACAGTACTTGGACTGTAAATATCAACAGTCATTAATGTGTGGGTGTCATTACAGAGCTCAGACTGTAAATATTAACAGTCATTCCTGGGGTGGTGGGTGTGTTGGTGTCATTACAGTGCTTGGACTATAAATATTAACCGTCATTTATGGGGTGGTGGGTGTGTTGGTGTCATTACAGTGCATGGACTGTAAATATCAACAGTCATTTATAGAGTGGTGGGTGTGTGGCTGTCATTACAGTGCTTGGACTGTAAATATCAACAGTCAATCATGGGGTGGTGGGTGTGTGGGTGTCATTACAATGCTTAGACTGTAATTATCAACCATCCTTCATGGGTTGGTGGGTGTGTGGGTGTCATTACATTGCTTAGACTGTAAATATACACAGTCATTTTTTGGGTGGTGGGTGTGTGGGTGTCATTACAGTGCTTGGACTGTAAATATCAATAGTCAATCATAAGATGGTCAGTGTGTGGGTGTCATTACAGTGCTTGGACTGTAAATATCAACAGTCATTCATGAGGTGGTGGGTGTGTGGGTATCATTACAGTGTTTTAACTATAAATACCAACATTCATTTATTGAGTGGTGGGTGTCATTAGAGTGCATGGACTGTAAAAAATAATAGTAATTCAAGGGGTGGTGCATGTGTGGGGGTCATGACAGTGCTTGGACTGTAAATATCAACAGTCATTCATGGGGTGGTGTGTGTGTGGGTGTCATTACAGTTCCTGGACGGTAAATATAAACCATCATACATTAGGTGGTGGGTGTGTGGGTGTCATTACAGTGCTTGGACTGTAAATATCAACAGTCATTAATGGGGTGGTGGGTGTGTGGATGTCATTACAGTGCTTGGACTGAAAATATCAACAGTCATTCTTCGGGTGGTCGGTGTGTGGGTGTCATTACAGTGCTTAGACTGTAATTATTAACAGTCATTTATGGGGTGGTGGGTGTGTGGGTGTCATTACAGTGCTTAGACTTTAAATATTCACAGTCATTTATGGGGTGGTGTGTGTGTGGCTGTCATTACAGTGCTTGGACTGTAAATATCAACAGTCAATTATGGGGTGGTGGGTGTGCGGGTGTCATTACAGTTCTTTGACTGTAAATATCAACAGACATTCATGGGGTGGTGGGTGTATGGGTGTCATTACAGTGTTTTGTTTGTAAATATCAACATTCATTTATAAGGTTATGGGTGTCATTGAAGTGCTTGGACTGTAAATATCAACAGTCATTTATAAGGTTGTTGGTGTGTGGGTGTCATTACAGTGTTTTGACTGTAAATATCAACAGTCATTCATAGGGTTGTGGGGGTGAGGGTGTCATTACAGTGCTTGGACTGTAAATATCAACAGTCATTCATGGGGTGGTTGGTGTCATTACAGTGTTTGGACTGTAAATATCAACAGTCAATCATGGAATGTTGGATGTCATTAGAATGCTTGGACTGTAAATATCAACAGTCAATCATGGGGTGGTGAGTGTGTGGTTGTCATTACAGTGCTTTGACTATAAATATTAACCGTCATTTATGGGGTTGTCGGTGTGTGGGTGTCATTACAGTACATGGACTGCAAATATTGTCAGTCATTCATTGGGTTGTGGGTGTGAAGGTGTCATTACAGTGCATGGACTGTAAATATCAAAATCCATTCTTATGATGGTGGGTGTGTGGGTATCATTACAGTGCTTAGACTCTAAATATCAACAGTCATTTATGGGGTGGTGGGTGTGTGGCTGTCATTATAGTGCTTGGACTGTAAATATCAACAGTCAATCATAGTGTGGTGGGTATGTGGGTGTCATTACAGTTCTTGGACTGTAAATATCAACAGTCCTTCATGGGTTGGTGGGTGTGTGGGTGTCATTACAGAGCATACACTGTAAATATCAACAGTCATTTATTGGGTGGTGGGTGTGAGGGTGTCATTACAGTGCTTAGACTGTAAATATAAACAGTCATTCGTGGGGTGGTGGGTGTGTGGGTGTCATTACAGTGTTTTAACTATAAATATTAACATTCAATTATTGGGTGGTGGGTTTTCATTAGAGTGCTTGGACTGTAAATATCAACAGTCATTCATGGGGTGGTGCATGTGTGGGTGTCATGACAGTGCTTGGACTGTCAATATCAACAGTCATTCATGGGGTGGTGAGTGTGTGGGTGTCATTACAGTTCCTGGACTGTAAATATAAACCATCATTCATCAGGTGGTGGGTGTTTGGATGTCATTACAGTAATTGGACTAAAAATATAAACAGTCATTCTTAGGGTGGTGGGTGTGTGGGTGTCATTACAGTGCTTGGCCTATAAATATTTACCGTCATTTATGGGGTGGTGGGTGTGTGGGTGTCATTACAGTGCTTGGACTGTAAATATCAACAGTCATTCGTAGGGTGGTGGGTGTTTGAGTGTCATTACAGAGCTTGGACTGTAAATATAAACAGTCATTTATAGGGTGGTGGGTGTGTGGGTGTCATTACAGTGCTTGGACTGTAAATATCAACAGTCAATCATGGGGTGGTGGGTGTGTGGGTGTCATTACAGTGCTTTGACGGTAAATATCAACAGTCATACATGGGGTGGTGGGTGTGTGGGTGTCATTACAGTGTTTTGATTGTAAATATCAACAGTCATTAATAAGGTGGTGGGTGTCATTAGAGTGCTTGCCCTGTAAATATCAACAGTCATTCATGGGGTGTTGGGTGTTGGGTTTTCCATACAGTGCTTTGACTGTAAATATCAACAGTCATTCATGGGGTTGTGAGGGTGAGGGTGTCATTACAGTGCTTGGACTGTAAATATCAACAGTCATTCATGGGGTGGTGGGTATGTGGGTGTCATTACAGTGCTTGGACTATAAATATCAATTAATTCATGGTGTTGTGGGTGTGTGTGTCATTAGTGCTTGGACTGTAAATATCAACAGTCATTCATGGGGTGGTGAGGGTGAGGGTGTCATTACAGTGCTTGGACTGTAAATATCAACAGTCATTTATGGGGTGGTGGGTATGTGGGTGTCATTATAGTGCTTGAACTGTAAATATCAACAGTCATTAATGGGGTGGTGGGTGTGTTTGTGTCATTACAGTGCTTGGACTATAAATATCAATTCATTCATGGTGTGGTGGGTGTGTGTGTCATTAGTGCTTGGACTGTAAATATCAACAGTCATTCATGGGGTGGTTGGTGTCATTACAGTGTTTGGACTGTAAATATCAACAGTCAATCATGGAATGTTGGGTGTCATTAGAATGCTTAGACTGTAAATATTAACAGTCATTTATTGGGTGGTGGGTGTGTGGGTGTCATTATAGTGCTTGGACTGTAAATATCAACAGTCAATCATGGGGTGGTCGGTGTGTGGGTGTCATTACAGTGCTTTAACTATAAATATCAACGTTCATTTATTGGGTGTTGGGTGTCATTAGAATGCTTGGACTGTAAATATCAACAGTCATTCATAGGGTGGTGCATGTGTGGGTGTAATGACAGTGCTTGGACTGTAAATATCAACAGTCATTCATGGGGTGGTGAGTGTGTGGGTGTCATTACAGTGCTTTGACTGTAAATATCAACAGTCATTCATGGGGTAATGGGGGTGAGGGTGTCATTACAGTGCTTGGACTGTAAATATGAACAGTCATTCATGGGGTTGTGTGTGTGTAGGTGTCATTACAGTGCTTAGACTGTAAGTATCAAAAGTCATTTATGGGGTGGTGGGTGTATGGCTGTCATTATAGTGCTTGGACTGTAAATATCAACAGTCAATCTTGGGGTGGTGGGTATGTGGGTGTCATTACAGTGATTGGACTGTAAATATCAACAGTCATTCATGGGGTGGTGGGTGTGTGGGTGTCATTACAGTGTTTTGATTGTAAATAACAACAGTCATTTATAAGGTGGTGGGTGTCATTAGAGTGCTTGGACTGTAAATATCAACAGTCATTCATGGATTGGTGGGTGTGTTGGTGTCATTACAGTGCTTGGACTGTAAATATCAACCATAATGCATGGGGTGGTGGGTGTGGGACGTCATTACAGTGCTTTAACTGTAAATATCAACAGTCATTCATGGGGTGGTGGGGGTGAGGGTGTCATTACAGTTCTTGGACTATAAATATCAACCATCATTCATTAGGTGGTGGGTTTGTGGGTGTCATTACAGTGCTTAGACTGTAAATATTAACAGTCATTCATGGGGTGGTGAGTGTGTGGTTGTCATTACAGTGCTTTGACTATAAATATTAACCGTCATTTATGGGGTTGTCGGTGTGTGGGTGTCATTACAGTACATGGACTGCAAATATTGTCAGTCATTCATGGGGTTGTGGGTGTGTAGGTGTCATTACAGTGCTTGGACTGTAAATATCAAAATCCATTCTTATGGTGGTGGGTGTGTGGGTATCATTACAGTGCTTAGACTCTAAATATCAACAGTCATTTATGAGGTGGTGGGTGTGTGGCTGTCATTATAGTGCTTGGACTGTAAATATCAACAGTCAATCATAGTGTGGTGGGTATGTGGGTGTCATTACAGTTCTTGGACTGTAAATATCAACAGTCCTTCATAGGTTGGTGGGTGTGTGGGTGTCATTACAGAGCTTACACTGTAAATATCAACAGTCATTTATTGGGTAGTGGGTGTGAGGGTGTCATTACAGTGCTTGGACTGTAAATATAAACAGTCATTCATGGGGTGGTGGGTGTGTGGGTGTCATTACAGTGTTTTAACTATAAATATTAACATTCAATTATTGGGTGGTGGGTTTTCATTAGAGTGCTTGGACTGTAAATATCAACAGTCATTCATGGGGTGGTGCATGTGTGGGTGTCATGACAGTGCTTGGACTGTCAATATCAACAGTCATTCATGGGGTGGTGAGTGTGTGGGTGTCATTACAGTTCCTGGACTGTAAATATAAACCATCATTCATCAGGTGGTGGGTGTTTGGATGTCATTACAGTACTTGTACTTAAAATATCAACAGTCATTTATGGGGTGGTTGGTGTGTGGGTGTCATTACAGTGCTTGGACTGTAAATATCAACAGTCATTCGTAGGGTGGTGGGTGTTTGAGTGTCATTACAGAGCTTGGACTGTAAATATCAACAGTCATTTATAGGGTGGTGGGTGTGTGGGTGTCATTACAGTGCTTTGACGGTAAATATTAACAGTCATACATGGGGTGGTGGGTGTGTGGGTGTCATTACAGTGTTTTGATTGTAAATATCAACAGTCATTAATAAGGTGGTGGGTGTCATTAGAGTGCTTGCCCTGTAAATATCAACAGTCATTCATGGGGTGGTGGGTGTTGGGTTTTCCATACAGTGCTTTGACTGTAAATATCAACAGTCATTCATGGGGTTGTGAGGGTGAAGGTGTCATTACAGTGTTTGGACTGTAAATATCAACAGTCATTCATGGGGTGGTGGGTATGTGGGTGTCATTACAGTGCTTGGACTATACATATCAATTAATTCATGGTGTTGTGGGTGTGTGTGTCATTAGTGCTTGGACTGTAAATATCAACAGTCATTCATGGGGTGGTGAGGGTGAGGGTGTCATTACAGTGCTTGGACTGTAAATATCA
The DNA here is from genome assembly GCA_033782935.1 of Petrolisthes cinctipes. Classification (NCBI taxonomy): domain Eukaryota; kingdom Metazoa; phylum Arthropoda; class Malacostraca; order Decapoda; family Porcellanidae; genus Petrolisthes; species Petrolisthes cinctipes. The sequence goes on from JAWQEG010000015.1 coordinate 5,988,455, forward strand.
ACAGTCATTTATGGGGTGGTGGGTATGTGGGTGTCATTATAGTGCTTGAACTGTAAATATCAACAGTCATTCATGGGGTGGTGGGTGTGTATGTGTCATTACAGTGCTTGGACTATAAATATCAATTCAGTCATGGTGTGGTGGGTGTGTGTGTCATTAGTGCTTGGACTGTAAATATCAACAGTCATTCTTGGGGTGGTTGGTGTCATTACAGTGTTTGGACTGTAAATATCAACAGTCAATCATGGAATGTTGGGTGTCATTAGAATGCTTAGACTGTAAATATTAACAGTCATTTATTGGGTGGTGGGTGTGTGGGTGTTATTATAGTGCTTGGACTGTAAATATCAACAGTCAATCATGGGGTGGTCGGTGTGTGGGTGTCATTACAGTGCTTTAACTATAAATATCAACGTTCATTTATTGGGTGGTGGGTGTAATTAGAATGCTTGGACTGTATATATCAACAGTCATTCATAGGGTGGTGCATGTGTGGGTGTAATGACAGTGCTTGGACTGTAAATATCAACAGTAATTCATGGGGTGGTGAGTGTGTGGGTGTCATTACAGTGCTTGAACTGTAAATATCAACAGTCATTCATGGGGTGGTGTGTGTTGGGGTGTCATTACAGTGCTTTGACTGTAAATATCAAGAGTCATTCATGGGGTAATGGGGTTGAGGGTGTCATTACAGTGCTTGGACTGTAAATATCAACAGTCATTCATGGGGTTGTGTGTGTGTAGGTGTAATTACAGTGCTTAGACTGTAAGTATCAAAAGTCATTTATGGGGTGGTGGGTGTGTGGCTGTCATTATAGTGCTTGGACTGTAAATATCAACTGTCAATCTTGGGGTGGTGGGTATGTGGGTGTCATTACAGTGCTTGGACTGTAAATATCAACAGTCATTCATGGGGTGGTAGGTGTGTGGGTGTCATTACAATGTTTTGATTGTAAATAACAACAGTCATTTATAAGGTGGTGGGTGTCATTAGAGTGCTTGGACTGTAAATATCAACAGTCATTCATGGATTGGTGGGTGTGTTGGTGTCATTACAGTGCTTGGACTGTAAATATCAATCATAATGCATGGGGTGGTGGGTGTGGGACGTCATTACAGTGCTTTGACTGTAAATATCAACAGTCATTCATGGGGTGGTGGTGGTGAGGGTGTCATTACAGTTCTTGGACTATAAATATCAACAATCATTCATTAGGTGGTGGGTTTGTGGGTGTCATTACAGTGCTTTGACTATAAATATTAACCATCATTTATGGGGTTGTCGGTGTGTGGGTGTCATTACAGTGCATGGACTGCAAATATTGTCAGTTATTCATGGGGTTGTGGGTGTGTAGGTGTCATTACAGTGCTTGGACTGTAAATATCAAAATCCATTCTCATGGTGGTGGGTGTGTGGGTATCATTACAGTGCTTAGACTCTAAATATCAACAGTCATTTATGGTGTGGTTGGTGTGTGGCTGTCATTATAGTGCTTGGACTGTAAATATCAACAGTCAATCATAGTGTGGTGGGTATGTGGGTGTCATTACAGTTCTTGGACTGTAAATATCAACAGTCCTTCATGGGTTAATGGGTGTGTGGGTGTCATTACAAAGCTTACACTGTAAATATCAACAGTCATTTATTGGGTGGTGGGTGTGAGGGTGTCATTACAGTGCTTGGACTTTAAATATAAACAGTCATTCATGGGGTGGTGGGTGTGTGGGTGTCATTACAGTGTTTTAACTATAAATATTAACATTCAATTATTGGGTGGTGGTTTTCATTAGAGTGCTTGGACTGTAAATATCAACAGTCATTCATGGGGTGGTGGGTGTTTTGGTGTCATGACATTGCTTGGACTGTAAATATCAACAGTCATTCATGGGGTGGTAAGTGTGTGGGTGTCATTACAGTTCTTGGACTATAAATATCAACCCTTATTCATTAGGTGGTGGGTTTGTGGGTGTCATTACAATGCTCAGACTGTAAATGTTAACAGTCATTCATGGGGTGGTGGGTGTGTGGATGTCTTTACAGTGCTTAGACTGTAAATATCAACAGTCATTCATTGGGTGGTGGGTGTGTGGGTGTCATTACAGTGCTTAGACTGTAAATATCAACAGTCATTAATTGGGTGGTGGGTGTGTGGGTGTCATTACAGTGTTAGAATTGTAAATATCAACAGTCAATCATGGGGTGGTCGGTGAGTGGGTGTCATTACAGTGCTTGGACTGTAAATATCAACAGTCAATCATGGGGAGGTTGGTTTCTGGGTGTCATTACAGTGCTTGGACAGTTTTGATTGTAAATATCAACAGTCATTCATAGGGTGGTTGGTGTCATTAGAGTGCTTGGACTGTAAATATCAACAGTCATTCATGGGGCGGTAGGTGTGTGGGTGTCATGACACTGCTTGGACTGTAAATATCAACAGTCATTCATGGGGTGGTGAGTGTGTGGGTGTTATTACAGTTCTTGGACTGTATATATCAACCATTATTCATTGGTTGGTGGGTGTGTGGGTGTCATTACAGTGCTTGGACTGTAAATATTAACAGTTATTCATGGGGTGGTGTGTGTGTGGATGTCATTACAGTGCTCGGACTTAAAATATTAATTGTCATTTATAGGGTGGTGGGTGTGTGGGTGTTATTACAGTGGTTGGACTGTAAATATCAACAGTCATTCATAAAGTGCTGGGTGTGTGAGTGTCATTACAGAGCTTGGACTGTAAATATCAACAGTCATTCATGGGGTTAGGGTTTGTGGGTGTCATTACAGTGCTTAGACTGTAAATATCAACAGTCATTAATTGGGTGGTGGGTGTGTGGGTGTCATTACAGTGTTTGAACTGTAAATATCAACAGTCAATCATGGGGTGGTCGGTGTGTGGGTGTCATTACAGTGCTTGGACTGTAAATATCAACAGTCATTCATGGGGTGGTGGGTGTTTTGGTGTCATGACATTGCTTGGACTGTAAATATCAACAGTCATTCATGGGGTGGTAAGTGTGTGGGTGTCATTACAGTTCTTGGACTATAAATATCAACCCTTATTCATTAGGTGGTGGGTTTGTGGGTGTCATTACAGTGCTCAGACTGTAAATGTTAACAGTCATTCATGGTGTGGTGGGTGTGTGGATGTCATTACAGTGCTTGGACTATAAACATAACCGTCATTTATGGGGTTATGGGTGTGTGGGTGTCATTACAATGCATGGACTGTAAATATAATCAGTCATTTATGTGGTTGTGGGTGTGTAGGTGTCATTACAGTGCTTGAACTGTAAATATCAAAATTAATTCTTTGGGTGGTGGGTGTGTGGGTATCATTACAGTGCTTAGACTGATAATATCAACAGTCCTTTATGGGTTGGTGGGTGTGTGGGTGTCATTACAGTGCTTAGACTGTAAATATCAACAGTCATTTATTGGGTGGTGGGTGTGTGGCTGTCATTACAGTGCTTGGACTGTAAATATCAACAGTCATTCATGGGGTGGTTGGTGTGTTGGTATCATTACAGTGTTTTGATTGTAAATATCAACAGTCATAATAAGGTGGTGTGTGTCATTAGAGTGGTTGCCCTGTAAATATCAACAGTCATTCATGGGGTGGTGGGTGTTGGGTTTTCCATACACTGCTTTAACTGTAAATATCAACAGTCATTCATGGGGTGGTGAGGGTGAGGGTGTCATTACAGTGCTTGGACTGTAAATATAAACAGTCATTTATGCGGTGGTTGGTGTGTGGGTTTCATTATAGTGCTAGAACTGTAAATATCAACAGTCATTCATGGGGTGGTGGGTGTGTGGGTGTCATTACAGTGCTTGGACTGTAAATATCAACAGTCATTCATTGGGTGGTTGGTGTCATTACAGTGTTTGGACTGTAAATATCAACAGTCAATCATGGAATGTTGGATGTCATTAGAATGCTTAGACTGTAAATATTAACAGTCATTTATTGGGTGGTGGGTGTGTGGGTGTCATTATAGTGCTTGGACTGTAAATATCAACAGTCAATCATGGGGTGTTCGGTGTGTGGGTGTCATTACAGTGCTTTAACTATAAATATCAACGTTCATTTATTGGGTGGTGGGTGTCATTAGAATGCTTGGACTGTAAATATCAACAGTCATTCATAGGGTGGTGCATGTGTGGGTGTAATGACAGTGCTTGGACTGTAAATATCAACAGTCATTCATGGGGTGGTGAGTGTGTGGGTGTCATTACAGTGCTTTGATTGTAAATATCAACAGTCATTCATGGGGTAATGGGGGTGAGGGTGTCATTACAGTACATGGACTGCAAATATTGTCAGTCATTCATGGGGTTGTGGGTGTGTAGGTGTCATTACAGTGCTTGGACTGTAAATATCAAAATCCATTTTTATGGTGGTGGGTGTGTGGGTATCATTACAGTGCTTAGACTCTAAATATCAACAGTCATTTATGGGGTGGTGGGTGTGTGGCTGTCATTATAGTGCTTGGACTGTAAATATCAACAGTCAATCATAGTGTGGTGGGTATGTGGGTGTCATTACAGTTCTTGGACTGTAAATATCAACAGTCCTTCATGGGTTGGTGGGTGTGTGGGTGTCATTACAGAGCTTACACTGTAAATATCAACAGTCATTTATTGGGTGGTGGGTGTGAGGGTGTCATTACAGTGCTTGGACTGTAAATATTAACAGTTATTCATGGGGTGGTGTGTGTGTGGATGTCATTACAGTGCTCGGACTTAAAATATTAATTGTCATTTATAGGGTGGTGGGTGTGTGGGTGTTATTACAGTGGTTGGACTGTAAATATCAACAGTCATTCATAAAGTGCTGGGTGTGTGAGTGTCATTACAGAGCTTGGACTGTAAATATCAACAGTCATTCATGGGGTTAGGGTTTGTGGGTGTCATTACAGTGCTTAGACTGTAAATATCAACAGTCATTAATTGGGTGGTGGGTGTGTGGGTGTCATTACAGTGTTTGAACTGTAAATATCAACAGTCAATCATGGGGTGGTCGGTGTGTGGGTGTCATTACAGTGCTTGGACTGTAAATATCAACAGTCATTCATGGGGTGGTGGGTGTTTTGGTGTCATGACATTGCTTGGACTGTAAATATCAACAGTCATTCATGGGGTGGTAAGTGTGTGGGTGTCATTACAGTTCTTGGACTATAAATATCAACCCTTATTCATTAGGTGGTGGGTTTGTGGGTGTCATTACAGTGCTCAGACTGTAAATGTTAACAGTCATTCATGGTGTGGTGGGTGTGTGGATGTCATTACAGTGCTTGGACTATAAACATAACCGTCATTTATGGGGTTATGGGTGTGTGGGTGTCATTACAATGCATGGACTGTAAATATAATCAGTCATTTATGTGGTTGTGGGTGTGTAGGTGTCATTACAGTGCTTGAACTGTAAATATCAAAATTAATTCTTTGGGTGGTGGGTGTGTGGGTATCATTACAGTGCTTAGACTGATAATATCAACAGTCCTTTATGGGTTGGTGGGTGTGTGGGTGTCATTACAGTGCTTAGACTGTAAATATCAACAGTCATTTATTGGGTGGTGGGTGTGTGGCTGTCATTACAGTGCTTGGACTGTAAATATCAACAGTCATTCATGTGGTGGTTGGTGTGTTGGTATCATTACAGTGTTTTGATTGTAAATATCAACAGTCATAATAAGGTGGTGTGTGTCATTAGAGTGGTTGCCCTGTAAATATCAACAGTCATTCATGGGGTGGTGGGTGTTGGGTTTTCCATACATTGCTTTAACTGTAAATATCAACAGTCATTCATGGGGTGGTGAGAGTGAAGGTGTCATTACAGTGCTTGGACTGTAAATATCAACAGTCATTTATGCGGTGGTTGGTGTGTGGGTTTCATTATAGTGCTAGAACTGTAAATATCAACAGTCATTCATGGGGTGGTGGGTGTGTGGGTGTCATTACAGTGCTTGGACTGTAAATATCAACAGTCATTCATTGGGTGGTTGGTGTCATTACAGTGTTTGGACTGTAAATATCAACAGTCAATCATGGAATGTTGGATGTCATTAGAATGCTTAGACTGTAAATATTAACAGTCATTTATTGGGTGGTGGGTGTGTGGGTGTCATTATAGTGCTTGGACTGTAAATATCAACAGTCAATCATGGGGTGTTCGGTGTGTGGGTGTCATTACAGTGCTTTAACTATAAATATCAACGTTCATTTATTGGGTGGTGGGTGTCATTAGAATGCTTGGACTGTAAATATCAACAGTCATTCATAGGGTGGTGCATGTGTGGGTGTAATGACAGTTCTTGGACTGTAAATATCAACAGTCATTCATGGGGTGGTGAGTGTGTGGGTGTCATTACAGTGCTTTGATTGTAAATATCAACAGTCATTCATGGGGTAATGGGGGTGAGGGTGTCATTACAGTACATGGACTGCAAATATTGTCAGTCATTCATGGGGTTGTGGGTGTGTAGGTGTCATTACAGTGCTTGGACTGTAAATATCAAAATCCATTCTTATGGTGGTGGGTGTGTGGGTATCTTTACAGTGCTTAGACTCTAAATATCAACAGTCATTTATGGGGTGGTGGGTGTGTGGCTGTCATTATAGTGCTTGGACTGTAAATATCAACAGTCAATCATAGTGTGGTGGGTATGTGGGTGTCATTACAGTTCTTGGACTGTAAATATCAACAGTCCTTCATGGGTTGGTGGGTGTGTGGGTGTCATTACAGAGCTTACACTGTAAATATCAACAGTCATTTATTGGGTGGTGGGTGTGAGGGTGTCATTACAGTGCTTGGACTGTCAATATCAACAGTCATTCATGGGGTGGTGAGTGTGTGGGTGTCATTACAGTTCCTGGACTGTAAATATAAAACATCATTCATCAGGTGGTGGGTGTTTGGATGTCATTACAGTGCTTGGACTGAAAATATCAACAGTCATTCTTGGGGTGGTGGGTGTGTGGGTGTCATTACAGTTCTTGGACTGTAAATATCAACAGTCATTCATGGGGTGGTGGGTGTTTTGGTGTCATGACATTGCTTGGACTGTAAATATCAACAGTCATTCATGGGGTGGTAAGTGTGTGTGTGTCATTACAGTTCTTGGACTATAAATATCAACCCTTATTCATTAGATGGTGGGTTTGTGGGTGTCATTACAATGCTCAGACTGTAAATGTTAACAGTCATTCATGGGGTGGTGGGTGTGTGGATGTCTTTACAGTGCTTAGACTGTAAATATCAACAGTCATTCATTGGGTGGTGGGTGTGTGGGTGTCATTACAGTGCTTAGACTGTAAATATCAACAGTCATTAATTGGGTGGTGGGTGTGTGGGTGTCATTACAGTGTTAGAACTGTAAATATCAACAGTCAATCATGGGGTGGTCGGTGTGTGGGTGTCATTACAGTGCTTGGACTGTAAATATCAACAGTCATTCATGGGGTGGTGGGTGTTTTGGTGTCATGACATTGCTTGGACTGTAAATATCAACAGTCATTCATGGGGTGGTAAGTGTGTGGGTGTCATTACAGTTCTTGGACTATAAATATCAACCCTTATTCATTAGGTGGTGGGTTTGTGGGTGTCATTACAGTGCTTAGACTGTAAATATCAACAGTCATTCATGGGGTGGTGGGTGTGTGGGTGTCATTACAGTGCTTGGACTATAAACATAACCGTCATTTATGGGGTTATGGGTGTGTGGGTGTCATTACAATGCATGGACTGTAAATATAATCAGTCATTCATGTGGTTGTGGGTGTGTAGGTGTCATTACAGTGCTTGGACTGTAAATATCAAAATTAATTCTTTGGGTGGTCGGTGTGTGGGTATCATTACAGTGCTTAGACTGATAATATCAACAGTCATTTATGGGGTGGTGGGTGTGTGGCTGTCATTATAATGCTTAGACTGTAAATATCAACAGTCAATCATAGTGTGGTGGGTATGTGGGCTTCATTACAGTGCTTGGACTGTAAATATCAACAGTCCTTTATGGGTTGGTGGGTGTGTGGGTGTCATTACAGAGCTTAGACTGTAAATATCAACAGTCATTTATAGGGTGGTGGGTGTGTGGCTGTCATTACAGTGCTTGGACTGTAAATATCAACAGTCAATCATGGGGTGGTGGGTGTGTGGGTGTCATTACATTGCTTTGACTATAAATATCAACAGTCATTCATGGGGTGGTTGGTGTGTGGGTATCATTACAGTGTTTTGATTGTAAATATCAACAGTCATAATAAGGTGGTGGGTGTCATTAGAGTGGTTGCCCTGTAAATATCAACAGTCATTCATGGGGTGGTGGGTGTTGGGTTTTCCATACAGTGCTTTAACTGTAAATATCAACAGTCATTCATGGGGTGGTGAGGGTGCGGGTGTCATTACAGTGCTTGGACTGTAAATATCAACAGTCATTTATGCGGTGGTTGGTGTGTGGGTTTCATTATAGTGCTAGAACTGTAAATATCAACAGTCATTCATGGGGTGGTGGGTGTGTGGGTTTCATTACAGTGCTTGGACTATAAATATCAATTCATTCATGGTGTGGTGGGTGTGTGTGTCATTAGTGCTTGGACTGTAAATATCAACAGTCATTCATTGGGTGGTTGGTGTCATTACAGTGTTTGGACTGTAAATATCAACAGTCAATCATGGTATGTTGGGTGTCATTTAAATGCTTAGACTGTAAATATTAACAGTCATTTATTGGGTGGTGGGTGTGTGGGTGTCATTATAGTGCTTGGACTGTAAATATCAACAGTCAATCATGTCGTTGTCAGTGTGTGGGTGTCATTACAGTGCTTTAACTATAAATATCAACGTTCATTTATTGGGTGGTGGGTGTCATTAGAATGCTTGGACTGTAAATATCAACAGTCATTCATAGGGTGGTGCATGTGTGGGTGTAATGACAGTGCTTGGACTGTAAATATCAACAGTCATTCATGGGGTGGTGAGTGTGTGGGTGTCATTACAGTGCATTGACTGTAAATATCAACAGTCATTCATGGGGTAATGGGGGTGAGGGTGTCATTACAGAGCTTGGACTGTAAATATGAACAGTCATTCATGGGGTGGTGGGTGTGTGGGTGTCATTTCAGTGCTTAGACTGTAAGTATCAAAAGTCATTCATGGGGTAATGGGGGTGAGGGTGTCATTACAGTGCTTGGACTGTAAATATGAACAGTCATTCATGGGGTTGTGTGTGTGTAGGTGTCATTACAGTGCTTAGACTGTAAGTATCAAAAGTTATTTATGGGGTGGTGGGTGTGTGGCTGTCATTATAGTGATTGGACTGTAAATATCAACAGTCAATCTTGGGGTGGTGGGTATGTTGGTGTCATTACAGTGCTTGGACTGTAAATATCAACAGTCATTCATGGGGTGGTGGGTGTGTGGGTGTCATTACAGTGTTTTGATTGTAAATAACAACAGTCATTTATAAGGTGGTGGGTGTCATTAGAGTGCTTTGACTGTAAATAACAACAGTCTTTCATGGATTGGTGGGTGTGTTGGTGTCATTACAGTGCTTGGACTGTAAATATCAACCATAATGCATGGGGTGGTGGGTGTGGGACGTCATTACAGTGCTTTAACTGTAAATATCAACAGTCATTCATGGGGTGGTGGGGGTGAGGGTGTCATTACAGTTCTTGGACTATAAATATCAACCATCATTCATTAGGTGGTGGGTTTGTGGGTGTCATTACAGTGCTTAGAATGTAAATATTAACAGTCATTCATGGGGTGGTGGGTGTGTGGATGTCATTACAGTGCTTAGACTGAAAATATCAACAGTCATTCATGGGGTGGTGAGTGTGTGGTTGTCATTACAGTGCTTTGACTATAAATATTAACCGTCATTTATGGGGTTGTCGGTGTGTGGGTGTCATTACAGTACATGGACTGCAAATATTGTCAGTCATTCATGGGGTTGTGGGTTTGTAGGTGTCATTACAGTGCTTGGACTGTAAATATCAAAATCCATTCTTATGGTGGTGGGTGTGTGGGTATCATTACAGTGCTTAGACTCTAAATATCAACAGTCATTTATGGGGTGGTGGGTGTGTGGCTGTCATTATAGTGCTTGGACTGTAAATATCAACAGTCAATCATAGTGTGGTGGGTATGTGGGTGTCATTACAGTTCTTGGACTGTAAATATCAACAGTCCTTCATGGGTTGGTGGGTGTGTGGGTGTCATTACAGAGCTTACACTGTAAATATCAACAGTCATTTATTGGGTGGTGGGTGTGAGGGTGTCATTACAGTGCTTGGACTGTAAATATAAACAGTCATTCATGGGGTGGTGGGTGTGTGGGTGTCATTACAGTTCCTGGACTGTAAATATAAACCATCATTCATCATGTGGTGGGTGTTTGGATGTCATTACAGTACTTGGACTGAAAATATCAACAGTCATTCTTGGGGTGGTGGGTGTGTAAGTGTCATTACAGTGCTTGGCCTATAAATATTAACCATCATTTATGGGGTGGTGGGTGTGTGGGTGTCATTACAGTGCTTGGACTGTAAATATCAACAGTCATTCGTAGGGTGGTGGGTGTTTGAGTGTCATTACAGTGCTTGGACTGTAAATATCAACAGTCAATCATGGGGTGGTGGGTGTGTGGGTGTCATTACAGTGATTAGACTGTAAATATCACCAGTCATTCATGAGGTGGTTAGTGTGTGGGTGTTAATACAATTCTTGGACTGTAAATATCAACTGCCATTCATGGTGTGTGTGGGTGCTATTATAGAGCTTGGACTCTAAATATCAACAGTCATTCTTAGGTTGGTGGGGGGGGGATGTCATTACAGTGCCTGGACTGTAAATATCAACAATCACATTTGGGGTGGTGGGTGTGTAGGCGTAAGTACAGATCTTGGACCATAAATACCAAGTCATTCATGGGGTAGTGGATGTATGCGTGTCAGTACTATGCTTGGACTGTTAATATCAACATGCATTCATGGGGCGGAGGGTGTATGGGTGTCATGACAGTGCTTGGACTGTAAATATCAACAATCATTCATGGGGTGGTGGGTGAGTGGGTTTCATTACAGTGCTAGGACTGTAAATATCAAAAGTTATTCATGGCATGATTGGTGTGTGGGTGTCATTACAGCGCATTAATTAACTGTATGTATCAACAGTCATTTATGGGGTGGTGTGTGTATGGGTGTCATTTCAGTGCTTTGACTATAAATATCAACAGTCATTTATGGGTAGGGGAGTGTCAGTGCAATGCTTGGACTGTAAATATCAAGTCATTCATGGGGTGGTGGGTGTGTGGATGTCATTACAGTGCTTGGACAGTAAATATCAATAGTCATTCAAGGAGTGGTGGGTGTGTGGGTGTCATTACAGTGCTTGGAGAGTAAATATCAACAGTCATTCATTGAGTGTTGGGTGCATAGGTGTCATTACAGGTCTTGGACTTTAAATATCAACAGTAATTTATGGGTTGGTGGGTGTCATTACAGTGCTTGGACTGTAAATATCAGCAGTCATTCATATGGCAGTGGTTGTGTGTGTCATTACAGTGTTTGGACTTTAAATATCAAGAGCCATTCATGGGGTGGTGGGTGTTGGGGTGTCATTACAGTGCTTGGTCTGTAAATATCAACTGTCTCTTATGGAGTGGTGGGTGTTTGTGTGTCATTACAGTGGTTGGACTGTAAATATCTACAGTCATTCATGGGGTGGTGGGTGTGTGGGTGTCATTCCTGTGCTTGGACCAATAATATCCCCAGTCATTCATGGGGTAGTGGGTGTGTGGGTGTCATTACATTGCTTGGACTGTAAATATCAACAATCATTTATGGGGTGGTGGGTGTGTTGGTGTCATTACAGTGCTTTGACTGTAAATATCAATAGTCATTCATGGGAAGGTGGGTGTGTGGGTGTCATTACAGTGCTTGGACTGTAAATATTAACAGTCTTTTATGGGGTGGTGGGTGTGTGGGTTATATTACAGTGCTTGGACTGTAAATACTAACCATCATTCATGGGGTTGTGGTTGTGTGGGTGTCATTACAGTTCTTGGACTATAAATATCAACAGTCGTTCATGGGTTGGTGTTTGTGTGGGTGTCATTACAATGCTTGGACTGTAAATATCAACAGTCATTCATTGGGTGGTGGGTGTGTGGGTGTCATTACAGTGCTTGGACTGTAATTATCAACTGTCATTCATGGCGTGTGTCGTTGATATTACAGTGCTTGGACTGTAAATATCAACTGTCATTCATGGGGTGTGTCAGTGACATTACAGTGCTTGTACTGTAAATATCAACAGTCATTCATGGGTTGGTGTGTGTGTGTCATTACCGTGCTTGGACTGTAAATTTCAACTGTCATTCATGGGGTGTGTTGGTGACATTACAGTTTCTTGTACTGTAAATATCAACAGCCATTCATGGGGTGGTGGGTTTGTGGGTCTCATTACAGTAATTAGACTGTAAATATCAACAGACATTAATGGGGTGGTGGGTGTGTGGGTGTCATTCCAGTGCTTAATCTGTAAATATCAACAGTTATTCATTTAGTGGTGGGTGTAGGGGTGTCATTACAGTGCTTGGACTGTGAATATCAACCATCATTCATGGGGTGGTGGGTGTGTGGGTGTCATTACAATGCTTGTACGGTAAATATCAACTGTCATTCATGGGGTTGGGGGTGTGTGGGTGTCATTAAAGTGCTTGGACTGTAAATATCAACAGTCATTCATTAAGTGGTGGGTGTGTGGGAGTCATTACAATGCTTGTACTATAAATATCAATAGTCATTAATGAGGTGTTGGGTGTGTGAGTGTCATTACAGTGCTTGGACTGTAAATATTAACAGTCATTCATGGGGTGGATGGTGTGTGAGTGTCATTACACTGTTGGGATTGTAAATATCAACAGTTATTCATGGGGTTGTCAGTGTGTGGGTGTTAATAAAATGTTTGGACTGTAAATACCAACTGTCATTCATGGTGTGTGCGGGTGCTATTACATAGCTTGGACTCTAAATATCAACAGTCATTCTTAGGTTGGTGGGGGGGGAGTGTCATTACATTGCCTGGACTGTAAATATCAACAATCATTCATGGGGTAGTGGGTGTGTAGGTGTAAGTACAGATCTTAGACCGTAAATATCAAGTCATTTATGGGGTAGTGGATGTATGTGTGTCAGTACTGAGCTTGGACAGTAAATATAAACCGTCATTCATAGGGTGATGGGTCAGTTGGTGTCATTACAGGGCTTGGATAGTAAAAATCAAAAGTAATTCATGGGGTGGTGGGTTTGTGGGTGTCATTACAGTGCTTGGACTGAAAATATCAAAAGTCATTCATGGGGTGGTGGGTGTGTGGGGGTCATTACAGTGCTTGGACTATAAATATCAACAGTCATTTATGGGGTGGTGGGTGTGTGTGTTTCATTACAGTGTTTGGACTGTAAATATCAACAGTCATTCATAGGATGGTGGGTGTGTGACTGTCATTACAGTGCTCAGATTGTAAATATTAACAGTCAATTATGGGGTGGTGGGTGTCATTAGAGCACTTGGACTGAAAATATTAACAGTTATTCATAAGGTGGTGTGTGTGTGGATGCCATTACAGTGCTTTGACTAAAAATATCAACAGTCTTTCATGGGGTGGTGGGTGTGTAGGTGTCATTACAGTGCTTGGACTGTAAATATCAACAGTCATTTATGGAGTGGTGGGTGTGTGGGTGTTATTACAGTGTTTTGATTGTAAATATCAACAGTCATTCATAGGGTGGTGGGTTTCATTATCGTTCTTGGACTGTAAATATCAACAGTCATTCATGGGGTGTTGGGTGTGTGGGTGTCATTACTGTACTTAGACTGTAGATATCAACCATAATTTATGGGGTGGTGGGTGTGGGGGTGTCATTACAATGCTTGGACTGTAAATATCAACAGTCATTCATGGGGTTGTGGGTGTGTGGGTGTTATTATAGATTTTGGACTGTAAATATCAACAGTCATTCATGGGGTGGTGTGTGTGTGGGTGTCATTACAATGCTTGGACTGTAAATATCAAGTCATTTATGGGGTGGTGGGTGTGTGTGTGTCATTAGTTCTTGGACTGTAAATTTCAACAGTCATTTATATGGTTGTGGGTGGCATTACAGTGCTTAGACTGTATATATCAACAGTAATTCATGGGGAGATGGGTGTTCGGGTGTCATTACAGAGCTTGGACTGTTAATATCAACAGTTAATTATGGGGTGGTTTTTGTTTGGGTGTCATTACATTGCTTGGACTGTAAATATCAACAGTCATTCTTGGAGTTGTGGTTGTGTGGGTGTTATTACAGTGCTTAGACGGTAAATATTAACAGTAATTTATGGGAAGGTGGGTGTGAGGGTGTCATTACAGTGCTTGGACTGTAAATATCAACAGTCATTCAGTGGGTGGTGGGTGTGTGGGTTTCATTACTGTTCTTGGACTGTAAATATCAACCATCATTCATTGTTTGGAGGGTGTGTTGGTGTCATTACAGTGCTCAGACTGTAAATATTAACAGTCATTCATGTGTTGGTGGGTGTGTGGATGTCATTACAGTGCTTGGACTGAAAATATCAACAGATATATATGAGGTGGTCGGTTTGTGGGTGTCATTACATTGTTTGGACTATAAATATCAACCATCATTTATGGGGTTCTGGATGTGTGGGTGTCATTACAGTGCTTGGACTGTAAATATCAACAGTCATTCTTAAGGTGGTGGGTGTGTGTGTCATTACAGAGCTTGGACTGTAAATATCAACAGTCTTTCATAGGGTGGTGGGTGTATGGGTGCTTTTACAGTGATTTGACTGTAAATATTAACAGTCATTTATGGGGTGGTTGGTGTGTGGGTGTCATTACAGTGCTTAGACTGTAAATATCAACAGTCATTTATTGGGTGGTGGGTGTGTTGCTGTCATTACAGTGCTTGGACTGTAAATATCAACAGTCATTCATGGGGTGGTAAGTGTGTGTGGGTGTCATTACAGTGCTTGGACAGTAAATATCAACAGTCATTCATGGAATGATAAGTGTGTGGTGGTCATTACAGTGTTTTGATTGTAAATATCAACAGTCATTTATAGGGTGGTGGGTGTCCTTAGAGTGCTTGGACTGAAAATATCAACAGTCATTCTTGGAGTTGTGGTTGTGTGGGTGTCATTACAGTGCTTAGACGGTAAATATTAACAGTCATTTATGGGGAGGTGTGTGTGAGGGTGTCATTACAGTGCTTGGACTGTAAATATCAACAGTCATTCAGTGGGTGGTGGGTGTGTGGGTTTCATTACTGTTCTTGGACTGTAAATATCAACCATCATTCATTGTGTGGAGGGTGTGTTGGTGTCATTACAGTGCTCAGACTGTAAATATTAACAGTCATTCATGTGTTGGTGGGTGTGTGGATGTCATTACAGTGCTTGGACTGAAAATATCAACAGATATATATGAGGTGGTCGGTTTGTGGGTGTCATTACAGTGTTTGGACTATAAATATCAACCATCATTTATGGGGTGCTGGATGTGTGGGTGTCATTACAGTGCTTGGACTGTAAATATCAATAGTCATTCTTAAGGTGGTGGGTGTGTGTGTCATTACAGAGCTTGGACTGTAAATATCAACAGTCTTTCATAGGGTGGTGGGTGTATGGGTGTTTTTACAGTGATTTGACTGTAAATATTAACAGTCATTTATGGGGTGGTTGGTGTGTGGGTGTCATTACAGTGCTTAGACTGTAAATATCAACAGTCATTTATTGGGTGGTGGGTGTGTTGCTGTCATTACAGTGCTTGGACTGTAAATATCAACAGTCATTCATGGGGTGGCAAGTGTGTGTGGGTGTCATTACAGTGCTTGGACAGTAAATATCAACAGTCATTCATGGAATGATAGGTGTGTGGTGGTCATTACAGTGTTGTGATTGTAAATATCAACAGTCATTTATAGGGTGGTGGGTGTCCTTAGAGTGCTTGGACTGAAAATATCAACAGTCATTCATGGGGTGGTGGGTGTGTGGGTGTTATTACAGTGCTTGGACTGTAAATATAAACTATAATTCATGGGGTGGTGGGTGTGTGGGTGTCTGTAAGGGCCGAAATTTTCAACAGCTGGATTAATACTCCTGTCTCTCACATCAACTTATGTTTCCTTGTCTGTGTACCCTGTTCATACACATTTATTCCCATGTACCAGTTAAGTAATGTTTTCCTGTTTCCTAGATAGTAATGTGATGCAGTAGTGGAGGACGAGAAGAATTTAACCGCTTGATCAGCAGTTTCTTCGTCTCCCCCCCCCCCCTTCCTTGGGATATCGATGGCAGCGCCATCTACACTAATCAATGCTGGCATCGTGATCTAACCGAAGTTTTGTCTAGGATGGACGACTGACTGGTGGCAGAATGGAGCTGCACTTTGAACAGTTAGGAGCTCTGAGCCTCCTCTGCCTCCTTCTCTTGTGGAGCATATCTATCGCTTGGGCAGCGACTGGTCTGCCTCCTACAATTGTGTATTCCTGAGACACTGCTGTCTCATAATTGTTACTCCTACCATTGGGTAATTTTTAATTGTGTAACCGTTTACTCTACTCTTGAGACTCTGCTGTCTCTTAATTGTTGTAGGGAAAGGGATAGTCTCCTTGAGTGGTGCTGTATTATATATTGGGGTTGTGAAGTGTTTAATATATTTGTCTTCTTCAAACTGTGTTTGTTACAATCCCTCTGATTTTGGTGGTGCTAGAATCCTTAAATGTTCGAAGAAGTTGCCGACATGCCACTCTTCGATTCGAGCCTTGACAGTGTCATTACAGAGCTTGGACTGTAAATATCAACAGTCATTCATGGGGTGGTGGGTGTTTAGGTGGCATTACAGTGCTTGGACTACAAATATCAACAGTCAATCATGGGGTTGTGGGTGTCGGGGTGTCATTACAGTGCTTGGACAGTAAATATCAACAGTCATTCATGGGGTGGTGGGTGTGTTGGTGCCATTACAGTGTTTTGACTGTAAATATCAACAGTCATTCATGGGGTAGTGAGTGTTTGGGTGTCATTACAGTTCTTGGACTGTAAATATTAACAGTCATTCATAGGGTGGTGGGTGTGTGGATGTCATTACAGTGCTTGGACTGTAAATATCAACCATTATTCATTAGGTAGTGGGTGTGTGGGTGTCATTACCGTGCTCAGACTGTAAATATTAAGTCATTCAAATAGTGGTTGGTGTTGGGTTGTCATTACAGTGCTTGGACTTTAAATATCAACAGTCTTTCATGGGATGGTGGGTGTGTGGGTATCATTACAGTGCTTGAACTGTAAATCTCAACAGTCATTCATAGGGTGGTGGGTGTGTGAGTGTCATTACAGAGCTTGGACTGTAAATATCTACAGTCATTCATGGGGTGGTGGGTGTGTAAGTGTCATTACAGTGCTTGGACTGTAAATATCAATAGTCATTCTTGGGGTGGTGTGTGTGTGGAAGTCATTACAGTGCATAGACTGTAAATATCAACAGTCATTTATAGGGTGTAAGGTGACATTAGAGTGCTTGGACTGTAAATATCAACAGTCATTCATGGGGTGGTGGGTGTGTGGGTGTCATGACAGTGTTTGGACTGTAAATATCAACCATAATTCATGGGGTGGTGGGTGTGGGGGTGTCATTACAGTGCTTTCAATGTAAATATCAACAGTCATTCATGGGGTGATGGGTGTGTGGTTGCCATTACAGAGCTTGGACTGTAAATATCAACAATCGTTCATGGGATGGTAGGTGTTTGGGTGTCATTACAGTGCTTGGACTGGTAATATCAATAGTCATTCATGGGGTGGTGAGTGTGTCTGTGTCATTACAGTTCTTGGTCTGTAAATTTCAACCATCATTCATTGGGTGGTGGGTGTGTGGGTGTCATTACAGTGTTTGGACTGCAAATATTAACAGTCATCCATTGGGCGGTGGGTGTCATTAGAGTGCTTGGACTATAAATATCAACAGTCATTCATAGGGTGGTGGGTGTGTGGGTGTCATTACAGTGCTTGGACTGTTAATATCAATAGTCTTTCATGGGGTTGTGAGTGTGTCTGTGTCATTACATTTCTTGGTCTGTAAATCTCAACCATCATACATTGGGTGGTGGATGTGTAGGTGTCATTACAGTGTTTGGACTGCAAATATTAACAGTCATCCATGGGGTGGTGGGTGTCATTAGAGTGCTTGGACTGTAAATATTAACAGTCATTAATAGGTTGGTGAGTGTGTGGATGTCATTACAGTGCTTGGACTAAAAATATCAACATTCTTTCATGGGGTGGTGGATGTGTGGGTGTCATTACAGTGCTTGGACTATAAATGTCAACCATCATTAATAGGTTGGTGGGTGTGTGGGTTTCATTTCAGTGCTTGGACTGTAAATATCAATAGTCATTCATAGGGTGGTGGGTGTGTGGGTGTCATTACAGAGCTTGGACTGTAAATATCAACAGTCATTCATGGGGTGGTGGGTGTGTGGGGGACATTGGAGTGCTTGGACTGTAAATATCAACAGTCATTATTGTGGTGGTGGGTGTCATGAGAGTGCTTAGACTGTAAATATCAACAGTCATTTATGGAATGGTGGTTGTGTGGGAGTCAATACAGTGCTTGGACTGTTAATATTAACCATAATTTATTGGATGGTCGGTGTGTTGGTGTCATTACAGTGCTTTGACTGTAAATATAAACAGTCATTCATGGGGCGGTGGTTGTGAGGGTGTCATTTCAGTGCTTGGACTGTAAATATCAACAGTAATTTATGGGGTGGTGGGTGTCATTACAGTGCTTGGACTGTAAATATCAAACGTCATTCATGAGATGGTGGGTGTGTGGGGGTCATTACAGTGCTTGGACTGTAAATATCAAGTCATTCATGGGGTGGTTGGTGTGTGGGTGTCATTATTGCTTGGACTGTAAATATCAAAAGTCATTCATGGGCAGGTGGGTGTGTGGGTGTTCTTACGGTGCTTTGAATGTAAATATCAACAGTCATTCAGAGGGTGGTGGGTGTCATTAGAGTGCTTGGACTGTAAAATATCAACAGTTATTCATAGGGTGGTGGGTGTGTTAGTGTCATTACAGTATTTGGACTGTAAATATCAACAGTCATTCATGGGGTGGTTAGTGTGTGGGTGCCATTACAGTGCTTGGATTGTGAATATCAACAGTCATTCATGGGGTGGTTGGTGTGTGGTTTTTATTACAGTGCTTTGACTGTAAATATCAACAGTCATTCAGAGGGTGGTGGGTGGCATTAGAGTGCTTGGAATGTAAATATTAACAGTCATTCATGGGGTGGTGGGTGTGTGGGTGTCATTATAGTGCTTGGACTGTTAATATCAATTCATTCATGGGGTGGTTGGAGTGTGGGAGTTATTACAGTGCTTTGACTGTAGATATCAACAGTCATTCAGAGGGTTGTGGGTGTCATTACAGTGCTTTGACTGTAGATATCAACAGTCATTCAGAGGGTTGTGGGTGTCATTACAGTGCTTGGACTTTAAATATCAACAGTCTTTCATGGCATGGTGGGTGTGTGGGTATCATTACAGTGCTTGAACTGTAAATCTCAACAGTCATTCATAGGGTGGTGGGTGTGTGAGTGTCATTACAGAGCTTGAACTGTAAATAACAACAGTCATTCATGGGGTGGTGGGTGTGTGGATGTTATTACAGTGCTTGGACTGTAAATATCAACAGTCAATCATGGGGTGGTGGGTGTGTGGGTGTCATTACAGTGTTTTGATTGTAAATATCAACAGTCATTTATAGGGTGGTGGATGTCATTACATTGCTTGGACTGTAAATATCAACAGTCATTTATGGAATGGTGGTTGTTTGGGTGTCATTACAGTGCTTGGACTGTAAATATCAACCATAACTCAAGGGGTGGTGGGTGTGGGGGTGTCAATACAGTGCTTTGACTGTAAATATTAACAGTCATTCATGAAATGGTGGGTGTGTGGGTGTCATTATAGTGCTTGGACTGTAAATATCAACAGTCATTTATGGGGTGGTGGGTGTGTGGCTGTCATTAGTGCTTTGAATGAAAATATCAACAGTCATTCATGGGGTGGTGGTTGGAATTACAGTGCTTGGACTGTAAATATCAACAGTCATTCATAAGGTGATGGGTGTGTGGGTGTCATTATAATGTTTGGACTGTAAATACCAACAGTCATTCATGGGGTGGTTTGTGTGTGGGTGTCATTACAGTGCTTTCACTGTAAATATCAAGAGTCATTCATGGGGTGGTGGGTGTGAGGGTGTCATTACAGTGTTTGGACTGTAAATATCAACAGTCATTCATGGGGTTGTGGGTGTGTGGGTGTCATTACAGTGCTTGGACTGTAAATATCAACCATAACTCCTGGGGTGGTGGGTGTGGGGGTGTCATTACAGTCCTTTGACTTAAATATCAACAGTCATTCATAGGGTGGTGGGTGTGAGAGTGTCATTTCAGTGTTTGGACTGTAAATATCAATAGTCATTTATAGAGTGTTGGGTGTTTGGGTGTCATTACATTGCTTGGACTGTAAATATCAACAGTCAATCATGAGGTACTGGGTGTGTGTGTGTCATTAGAGTGCTTAGACTGCAAATATCAACAGTCATTCATAGGGTGGTTGGTGTCATTAGAGTGCTTGGACTGTAAATATCAACAGTCATTCATAGGGTGGTGGGTGTGTGGATGTCATTACAGTGCTTGGACTGTAAATATCAACCATTATTCATTAGGTAGTGGGTGTGTGGGTGTCATTACCGTGCTCAGACTGTAAATATTAAGTCATTCAAATAGTGGTTGGTGTTGGGTTGTCATTACAGTGCTTGGACTTTAAATATCAACAGTCTTTCATGGGATGGTGGGTGTGTGGGTATCATTACAGTGCTTGAACTGTAAATCTCAACAGTCATTCATAGGGTGGTGGGTGTGTGAGTGTCATTACAGAGCTTGGACTGTAAATATCTACAGTCATTCATGGGGTGGTGGGTGTGTAAGTGTCATTACAGTGCTTGGACTGTAAATATCAATAGTCATTCTTGGGGTGGTGTGTGTGTGGAAGTCATTACAGTGCATAGACTGTAAATATCAACAGTCATTTATAGGGTGTAAGGTGACATTAGAGTGCTTGGACTGTAAATATCAACAGTCATTCATGGGGTGGTGGGTGTGTGGGTGTCATGACAGTGTTTGGACTGTAAATATCAACCATAATTCATGGGGTGGTGGGTGTGGGGGTGTCATTACAGTGCTTTCAATGTAAATATCAACAGTCATTCATGGGGTGATGGGTGTGTGGTTGCCATTACAGAGCTTGGACTGTAAATATCAACAATCGTTCATGGGATGGTAGGTGTTTGGGTGTCATTACAGTGCTTGGACTGGTAATATCAATAGTCATTCATGGGGTGGTGAGTGTGTCTGTGTCATTACAGTTCTTGGTCTGTAAATTTCAACCATCATTCATTGGGTGGTGGGTGTGTGGGTGTCATTACAGTGTTTGGACTGCAAATATTAACAGTCATCCATTGGGCGGTGGGTGTCATTAGAGTGCTTGGACTATAAATATCAACAGTCATTCATAGGGTGGTGGGTGTGTGGGTGTCATTACAGTGCTTGGACTGTTAATATCAATAGTCTTTCATGGGGTTGTGAGTGTGTCTGTGTCATTACATTTCTTGGTCTGTAAATCTCAACCATCATACATTGGGTGGTGGATGTGTAGGTGTCATTACAGTGTTTGGACTGCAAATATTAACAGTCATCCATGGGGTGGTGGGTGTCATTAGAGTGCTTGGACTGTAAATATTAACAGTCATTAATAGGTTGGTGAGTGTGTGGATGTCATTACAGTGCTTGGACTAAAAATATCAACATTCTTTCATGGGGTGGTGGATGTGTGGGTGTCATTACAGTGCTTGGACTATAAATGTCAACCATCATTAATAGGTTGGTGGGTGTGTGGGTTTCATTTCAGTGCTTGGACTGTAAATATCAATAGTCATTCATAGGGTGGTGGGTGTGTGGGTGTCATTACAGAGCTTGGACTGTAAATATCAACAGTCATTCATGGGGTGGTGGGTGTGTGGGGGACATTGGAGTGCTTGGACTGTAAATATCAACAGTCATTATTGTGGTGGTGGGTGTCATGAGAGTGCTTAGACTGTAAATATCAACAGTCATTTATGGAATGGTGGTTGTGTGGGAGTCAATACAGTGCTTGGACTGTTAATATTAACCATAATTTATTGGATGGTCGGTGTGTTGGTGTCATTACAGTGCTTTGACTGTAAATATAAACAGTCATTCATGGGGCGGTGGTTGTGAGGGTGTCATTTCAGTGCTTGGACTGTAAATATCAACAGTAATTTATGGGGTGGTGGGTGTCATTACAGTGCTTGGACTGTAAATATCAAATGTCATTCATGAGATGGTGGGTGTGTGGGGGTCATTACAGTGCTTGGACTGTAAATATCAAGTCATTCATGGGGTGGTTGGTGTGTGGGTGTCATTATTGCTTGGACTGTAAATATCAAAAGTCATTCATGGGCAGGTGGGTGTGTGGGTGTTCTTACGGTGCTTTGAATGTAAATATCAACAGTCATTCAGAGGGTGGTGGGTGTCATTAGAGTGCTTGGACTGTAAAATATCAACAGTTATTCATAGGGTGGTGGGTGTGTTAGTGTCATTACAGTATTTGGACTGTAAATATCAACAGTCATTCATGGGGTGGTTAGTGTGTGGGTGCCATTACAGTGCTTGGATTGTGAATATCAACAGTCATTCATGGGGTGGTTGGTGTGTGGTTTTTATTACAGTGCTTTGACTGTAAATATCAACAGTCATTCAGAGGGTGGTGGGTGGCATTAGAGTGCTTGGAATGTAAATATTAACAGTCATTCATGGGGTGGTGGGTGTGTGGGTGTCATTATAGTGCTTGGACTGTTAATATCAATTCATTCATGGGGTGGTTGGAGTGTGGGAGTTATTACAGTGCTTTGACTGTAGATATCAACAGTCATTCAGAGGGTTGTGGGTGTCATTACAGTGCTTTGACTGTAGATATCAACAGTCATTCAGAGGGTTGTGGGTGTCATTACAGTGCTTGGACTTTAAATATCAACAGTCTTTCATGGCATGGTGGGTGTGTGGGTATCATTACAGTGCTTGAACTGTAAATCTCAACAGTCATTCATAGGGTGGTGGGTGTGTGAGTGTCATTACAGAGCTTGAACTGTAAATAACAACAGTCATTCATGGGGTGGTGGGTGTGTGGATGTTATTACAGTGCTTGGACTGTAAATATCAACAGTCAATCATGGGGTGGTGGGTGTGTGGGTGTCATTACAGTGTTTTGATTGTAAATATCAACAGTCATTTATAGGGTGGTGGATGTCATTACATTGCTTGGACTGTAAATATCAACAGTCATTTATGGAATGGTGGTTGTTTGGGTGTCATTACAGTGCTTGGACTGTAAATATCAACCATAACTCAAGGGGTGGTGGGTGTGGGGGTGTCAATACAGTGCTTTGACTGTAAATATTAACAGTCATTCATGAAATGGTGGGTGTGTGGGTGTCATTATAGTGCTTGGACTGTAAATATCAACAGTCATTTATGGGGTGGTGGGTGTGTGGCTGTCATTAGTGCTTTGAATGAAAATATCAACAGTCATTCATGGGGTGGTGGTTGGAATTACAGTGCTTGGACTGTAAATATCAACAGTCATTCATAAGGTGATGGGTGTGTGGGTGTCATTATAATGTTTGGACTGTAAATACCAACAGTCATTCATGGGGTGGTTTGTGTGTGGGTGTCATTACAGTGCTTTCACTGTAAATATCAAGAGTCATTCATGGGGTGGTGGGTGTGAGGGTGTCATTACAGTGTTTGGACTGTAAATATCAACAGTCATTCATGGGGTTGTGGGTGTGTGGGTGTCATTACAGTGCTTGGACTGTAAATATCAACCATAACTCCTGGGGTGGTGGGTGTGGGGGTGTCATTACAGTCCTTTGACTTAAATATCAACAGTCATTCATAGGGTGGTGGGTGTGAGAGTGTCATTTCAGTGTTTGGACTGTAAATATCAATAGTCATTTATAGAGTGTTGGGTGTTTGGGTGTCATTACATTGCTTGGACTGTAAATATCAACAGTCAATCATGAGGTACTGGGTGTGTGTGTGTCATTAGAGTGCTTAGACTGCAAATATCAACAGTCATTCATAGGGTGGTTGGTGTCATTAGAGTGCTTGGACTGTAAATATCAACAGTCATTAATGGGGTGGTGAGTGTATGGGTGTCATTATAGTGCATGGACTGTAAATATCAACAATAATTCATGGAGTGGTCTGTGTGTGGGTGTCATTACAGTGCTTTGACTGTAAGTATCAAGAGTCATTCATGGGGTGGTGGGTGTGAGGGTGTCATTACAGTGTTCGGACTGTAAATATCAACAGTCATTTATGGGGTTGTGGGTGTGGGGGTGTCATTATAGTGCTTGGACTGTAAATACCAACCGTCATTTATGGGTATGGTTGGTGTGTGGGTGTCATTACAGTGCTTGGACTGTAAATATCAAGTCATTAATGGGGTGGTGGGTGTGTGTGTGTCATTATTGCTTGGACTGTAAATATCAACAGTCATTTATAGGGTGGTGGTTGTGTGGGTGCCTAGACTGTAAATATCAACAGTCATTTATGGAGTGGTGGGTGTGTGGGTGTCATTACAGTGCTTGGACTGTAAATATCAACCATAATTCATGGGGTGGTGGGTGTGGGGGTGTCATTACAGTGCTTTGAATGTAAATATCAACAGTCATTAATGGGGTGATGGGTGTGTGGTTGTCATTACAGAGCTTGGACTGTAAATATCAACAGTCATTCATGGGGTGGTATGTGTTTGGGCGTCATTACAGTGCTTGGAGTATAAATATCAACAGTCAATCAAGAGGTGGTGGGTGTCAAGGTGTCATTACAGTGCTTGGACTGTAATTATCAACAGTCATTCAAGGGGTGGTGGGTGTGTGGGGGTCATTACAGGGTTTTGACTGTAAATATCAACAGTCATTAATGGGGTGGTGAGTGTGTGAGAGTCATTACGGTTATTTGACTGTAAATATTAACAGTCATTCACAGGGTGGTGGATGTGTGGGTGTCATTACAGAGCTTGGACTGTTAATATCAAAACTCATTCATGGGGTGGTGAGTGTGTCTGTGTCATTACAGTTCTTGGTCTGTAAATTTTAACCATCATTTATTGGGTGGTGGGTGTGTGGGTGTCATTACAGTGTTTGGACTGCAAATATTAACAGTCATCCATGGGGTTGTGGGTGTCATTAGAGTGCTTGGACTGTAAATATAAACTGTCATTCATAGGTTGGTGAGTGTGTGGATGTCATTACAGTGCTTGGACTAAAAATATCAACCATCATTAATAGGGTGGTGGGTGTGTGAATTTCATTACAGTGCTTGGACTGTAAGTATCAACAGTCATTCATAGGGTGGTGGGTGTGTGAGTGTCATTACAGAGCTTGGACTGTAAATATCAACAGTCATTCATTGGGTGGTGGGTGTGTGGTTGTCATTACAGAGCTTGGACTGTAAATATCCACAGTCATTCATGGGGTGGTATGTGTTTGGGTGTCATTACAGTGCTTGGACTATAAATATCAACAGTCAATCAAAGGGTGGTGGGTGTCATGGTGTCATTACAGTGCTTGGACTGTAATTATTAACAGTCATTCATGGGGTGGTGGGTGTGTGGGGGTCATTACAGGGTTTTGACTGTAAATATCAACCATTATTCATGGGGTGGTAAGTGTGTGGGAGTCATTACAGTTCTTGGACTGTAAATATTAACAGTCATTCATGGAATGGTGGATGTGTGGATGTCATTACAGTGCTAGGACTAATAATATCAACAGTCTTTAATGGGGTGGTGGATGTGTGGGTGTCATTAAATTGCTTGGACTGTAAATATTAACAGTCATTCATAGGGTGGTGGGTGTGTGGATGTCATTACAATGCTTGGACTGTTAATATCAACAGTAATTCATGGGGTGGTGAGTGTGTCTGTGTCATTACAGTTCTTGGTCTGCAAATTTCAACCATCATTCATTGGGTGGTGGGTGTGTGGGTGTCATTACAGTGTTTGGACTGTTAATATCAACAGTAATTCATGGGGTGGTGAGTGTGTCTGTGTCATTACAGTTCTTGGTCTGCAAATTTCAACCATCATTCATTGGGTGGTGGGTGTGTGGGTGTCATTACAGTGTTTGGACTGCAAATATTAACAGTCATCCATGGGGTTGTGGGTGTCATTAGAGTGCTTGGACTGTAAATATAAACTGTCATTCATAGGTTGGTAAGTGTGTGGATGTCATTACAGTGCTTGGACTGTAAATATCAACAGTCATTCATGGGGTGGTATGTGTTTGGGTGTCATTACAGTGCTTGGACTATAAATATCAACAGTCATTCATGGGGTGGTGGGTGTGTGGGTGTCATTACAGTGCTTGGACTGTTAATATCAACAGTCATTCATGGGGTGGTGAGTGTGTCTGTGTCATTACAGTTCTTGGTCTGCAAATTTCAACCATCATTCATTGGGTGGTGGGTGTGTGGGTGTCATTACAGTGTTTGGACTGCAAATATTAACAGTCATCCATTTGGTGGTGGGTGTCATAGAGTGCTTGAACTGTAAATATTAACAGCCATTCTTAGGTTGGTGAGTGTGTGGATGTCATTAGAGTGCTTGGACTAAAAATATCAACAGTCTTTCATGGGGTGGTGGGTGTGTGGGTGTCATTACAGTGCTTGGACTAAAAATATCAACCATCATTAATAGGGTGGTGGGTGTGTGGGTTTATTACAGTGCTTGGACTGTAAATATCATCAGTCATTCATTAGATGGTGGGTGTGTGGGTGTCATTACAGTTCTTGGACTGTAAATATTAACAGTCATTCATGGGGTGGTGGGTGTGTGGATGTCATTACAGTGCTTGGACTGTAAATATCAACCATTATTCATAGGGTAGTGGGTGTATGGGTGTCATTACAGTGATCAGACTGTAAATATTAACTGTCATTCATTTAGTGATTGGTGTTGAATTGTCATTACAGTGCTTGGACTTTAAATATCAACAGTCTTTCATGGGGTGGTGGGTGTGTGGGTGTCATTACAGTGCTTGAACTGTAAATCTCAACAGTCATTCATAGGGTGGTGGGTGTGTGATTGTCATTACATAGCTTGGACTGTAAATATCTACAGTCATTTATGGGATGGTGGGTGTGTAAGTGTCATTACAGTGCTTGGACTGTAAATATCAACAGTCATTCTTCGGGTGGTGGTTGTGAGGGTGTCATTACAGTGCTTAGACTGTAAATATCAACAGTCATTTATGGAGTGGTGGGTGTGTGGCTGTCATTACAGTGTTTGGACTGCAAATATTAACAGTCATCCATGGGGTTGTGGGTGTCATTAGAGTGTTTGGACTGTAGATATAAACTGTCATTCATAGGTTGGTGAGTGTGTGGATTTCATTACAGTGCTTGGACTGTAAGTATCAACAGTCATTCATAGGGTGGTGGGTGTATAAGTGTCATTACAGTGTTTGGACTGTAAATATCAACAGTCATTCTTCGGGTGGTGGTTGTGTGGGTGTCATTACAGTGCTTAGACTGTAAATATCAACAGTCATTTATGGAGTGGTGGGTGTGTGGCTGTCATTACAGAGCTTGGACTGTAAATATCAACAGTCATTCATGGGGTTGGGGGTGTGTGGGTTTCATTACACTGTTTTGATTGTAAATATCAAGTCATTCATGGGGTGGTGGGTGTGTGGGTGTAATTATTGCTTGGAATGTAAATATTAACAGTCATTTATGGGTGGTGGGTGTGTGGGTGTTATTATAGTGCTTTGACTGTAAATATCAAAAGTCATTCAGAGGGTGGTGGGTGTCATTAGAGTGCTTGGACTTTAAATATCAACAGTCATTCATGGGGTGGTGAGTGTGTGGGTGTCATTACAGTGCTTGGACTGTTAATATCAACAGTCATTCATGGGGTGGTTGGTGTGTGGGTGTTATTACAGTGCTTTGACTGTAAATATCAACAGTCATTCAGAGGGTGGTGACTGTCATTACAGTGCTTGGACTGTAAATATTAAAATTCATTTTTGGGGTGGTGGGTGTGTGAATGTCATTGCAATGTTTGGACTGTAAATATCAACGGTCATTTATGGGGTGGTTGGTGTGTGGGTGTCATTACAGTGTTTTGATTGTAAATATCAACAGTCATTCATAGGTTGGAGGGTATCATTAGAGTGATTGGACTATAAATATCAACCATAACTCATGGGGTGGTGGGTGTGGGTGTGTCGTTACAGAGCTTTGACTCTAAATATCAACAGTCTTTCTTCGGGTGGTGGTTGTGTGGGTGTCATTACAGTGCTTAGACTGTAAATATCAACAGTCATTTATGGAGTGGTGGGTGTGTGGCTGTCATTTCAGTGCTTGGACTGTAAATATCTGCAGTCAATTATGGGGTGGTGGGTATGTGGGTAGCATTACAGTGCTTGGACTGTAAATATCAACAGTCATTTATGGTGTGGTGGGTGTGTGGGTTTCATTACACTGTTTTGATTGTAAATATCAACAGTCATTCATAGGGTGGAGGGTGTCATTAGAGTGCTTGGACTGTAAATATCAACAGTCATTCATATGGTGGTGGGTGTGTGGGTGTTATTACAGTGCTTGGACTGTAAATATCAACCATAATTCATGGGGTGGTGGGTGTGGGGGTGTCATTACAGTGCTTTCAATGTAAATATCAACAGTCATTCATGGGGTAATGGGTGTGTGGGTGTCATTACCGAGCTTGGACTGTAAATATCAACAGTCATTCATGGGGTGGTGGGTTTGTGGGTGTCATTACAGTGCTTGGACTTAAAATATCAACAGTCATTCATGGGGTGGTGGGTGTGTGGGTGTCATTACAGAGCTTGGACTGTTAATATCAACAGTCATTCATGGGGTGGTGAGTGTGTCTGTGTCATTACAGTTTTTGGTCTGCAAATTTCAACCATCATTTATTGGGTGGTGGGTGTTTGGGTGTCATTACAGTGTTTGGACTGCAAATATTAACAGTCATCCATGGGGTTGTGGGTGTCATTAGAGTGCTTGGACTGTAGATATAAACTGTCATTCATACGTTGGTGAGTGTGTGGATGTCATTACAGTGCTTGGACTAAAAATATCAACAGTCATTCATGAGGTGGTGGGTGTGTGGGTGTCATTACAGTGCTCGGACTGTAAATATCAACAGTCATTCATAGGGTGGTGGGTTTGTGAGTGTCATTAAAGAGCTTGTACTGTAAATATCAACAGTCATTCATGGGGTGGTGGGTGTGTGGGTGTCATTACAGTGCTTGGACTGTAAATATCAACAGTCATTATTGGGGTGGTGGGTGTCATGAGAGTGTTTGGGCTGTAAATATCAACAGTCATTCATGGGGTGGTGGGTGTGTTGGTGTTATTACAGTTCTTTGATTGTAAATATCATCAGTCATTCATAGGGTGGTGGGCGTCATTAGGATCCTTGGACTGTAAATATCAAGAGTCATTAATGGGGTCGTGAGTGTGTGTTGGTGTCATTACAGTGCTTGGACTGAAAATATCAACCATAATTCATAAGGTGGTCGGTGTGTTGGTGTCATTACAGTGATTTGACTGTAAATATCAACAGTCGTTCATTTGGTAGTGGGTGTGAGGGTGTCATTACAGTGCATGGACTGTAAATATCAACTGTCATTTATGGGGTGGTGGGTGTGTGGGTATCATTATAGTGTTTGGACTGTAAATATCAACAGTCATTCATGGTGTGGTGGGTGTGTGGTTGTCATTACAATGCTTGGACTGTAAATATCAAGTCATTCATGGGGTGGTGGGTGTGTGGGTGTCATTATTGCTTGGAATGTAAATATCAACAGTCATTTATGGGTGGTGGGTGTGTGGGTGTTATTATAGTGCTTTGACTGTAAATATCAAAAGTCATTCAGAGGGTGGTGGGTGTCATTAGAGTGCTTGGACTGTAAATATCAACAGTCATTCATGGGGTGGTGAGTGTGTGGGTGTCATTACAGTGCTTGGACTGTGAATATCAACAGTCATTCATGGGGTGGTTGGTGTGTGGGTGTTATTACAGTGCTTTGACTGTAAATATCAACAGTCATTCAGAGGGTGGTGGGTGTCATTACAGTGCTTGGACTGTAAATATTAAAATTCATTTTTGGGGTGGTGGGTGTGTGAATATCATTACAATGTTTGGACTGTAAATATCAATGGTCATTTATGGGGTGGTTGGTGTGTGGGTGTCATTACAGTGTTTTGATTGTAAATATCAACAGTCATTCATAGGTTGGAGGGTATCATTAGAGTTATTGAACTATAAATATCAACCATAACTCATGGGGTGGTGGGTGTGGGGGTGTCGTTACAGTGCTTTGACTCTAAATATCAACAGTCATTCATAGGGTGGTGGGTGTGAGGGTGTCATTACATTGCTTGGACTGTAAATAACAATAGTCATTTATAAAATGGTGGGTGTGTGGATGTCATTATAGTGCTTGGACTGTAAATATCAGCAGTCAATTATGGGGTGGTGGTTATGTGGGTGGCATTACAGTGCTTGGACTGTAAATATCAACAGTCATTCATGGTGTGGTGGGTGTGTGGGTTTCATTACACTGTTTTGATTGTAAATATCAACAGTCATTCATAGGGTGGAGGGTGTCATTAGAGTGCTTGGACTGTAAATATCAACAGTCATTCATATGGTGGTGGGTGTGTGGGTGTTATTACAGTGCTTGGACTGTAAATATCAACCATAATTCATGGGGTGGTGGGTGTGGGGGTGTCATTACAGTGCTTTCAATGTAAATATCAACAATCATTCATGGGGTAATGGGTGTGTGGGTGTCATTACCGAGCTTGGACTGTAAATATCAACAGTCATTCATGGGGTGGTAGGTTTGTGGGTGTCATTACAGTGCTTGGACTGAAAATATCAACAGTCATTCATGGGGTGGTGGGTGTGTGGGTGTCATTACAGAGCTTGGACTGTTAATATCAACAGTCATTCATGGGGTGGTGAGTGTGTCTGTGTCATTACAGTTTTTGGTCTGTAAATTTCAACCATCATTTATTGGGTGGTGGGTGTTTGGGTGTCATTACAGTGTTTGGACTGCAAATATTAACAGTCATCCATGGGGTTGTGGGTGTCATTAGAGTGCTTGGACTGTAGATATAAACTGTCATTCATAGGTTGGTGAGTGTGTGGATGTCATTACAGTGCTTGGACTAAAAATATCAACAGTCATTCATGAGGTGGTGGGTGTGTGGGTGTCATTACAGTGTTCGGACTGTAAATATCAACAGTCATTCATAGGGTGGTGGGTGTGTGAGTGTCATTAAAGAGCTTGTACTGTAAATATCAACAGTCATTCATGGGGTGGTGGGTGTGTGGGTGTCATTACAGTGCTTGGACTGTAAATATCAACAGTCATTATTGGGGTGGTGGGTGTCATGAGAGTGCTTGGGCTGTAAATATCAACAGTCATTCATGGGGTGGTGGGTGTGTTGGTGTTATTACAGTTCTTTGATTGTAAATATCATCAGTCATTCATAGGGTGGTAGGTGTCATTAGGATCCTTGGACTGTAAATATCAAGAGTCATTAATGGGGTCGTGAGTGTGTGTTGGTGTCATTACAGTGCTTGGACTGAAAATATCAACCATAATTCATAAGGTGGTCGGTGTGTTGGTGTCATTACAGTGATTTGACTGTAAATATCAACAGTCGTTCATTGGGTAGTGGGTGTGAGGGTGTCATTACAGTGCATGGACTGTAAATATCAACAGTCATTTATGGGGTGGTGGGTGTGTGGGTGTCATTATAGTGTTTGGACTGTAAATATCAACAGTCATTCATGGTGTGGTTTGTGTGTGGGTGTCATTACAATGCTTGGACTGTAAATATCAAGTCATTCATGGGGTGGTGGGTGTGTGGGTGTCATTATTGCTTGGAATGTAAATATCAACAGTCATTTATGGGTGGTGGGTGTGTGGGTGTTATTATAGTGCTTTGACTGTAAATATCAAAAGTCATTCAGAGGGTGGTGGGTGTCATTAGAGTGCTTGGACTGTAAATATCAACAGTCATTCATGGGGTGGTGAGTGTGTGGGTGTCATTACAGTGCTTGGACTGTGAATATCAACAGTCATTCATGGGGTGGTTGGTGTGTGGGTGTTATTACAGTGCTTTGACTGTAAATATCAACAGTCATTCAGAGGGTGGTGGGTGTCATTACAGTGCTTGGACTGTAAATATTAAAATTCATTTTTGGGGTGGTGGGTTTGTGAATATCATTACAATGTTTGGACTGTAAATATCAATGGTCATTTATGGGGTGGTTGGTGTGTGGGTGTCATTACAGTGTTTTGATTGTAAATATCAACAGTTTTTCATAGGTTGGAGGGTATCATTAGAGTTATTAAACTATAAATATCAACCATAACTCATGGGGTGGTGGGTGTGGGGGTGTCGTTACAGTGCTTTGACTCTAAATATCAACAGTCATTCATAGGGTTGTGGGTGTGAGGGTGTCATTACATTGCTTGGACTGTAAATAACAATAGTCATTTATGAAATGGTGGGTGTGTGGATGTCATTATAGTGCTTGGACTGTAAATATCAACAGTCATTTATGGGGTGGTGGGTGTGTGGCTGTCATTAGTGCTTTGACTGTAAATATCAACAGTCATTCATTTGGTGGTGGGTGTGAGGGTGTCATTACAGTGTTTGGACTGTAAATATCAACAATCATTCATGGGGTTGTGGGTGTGTGGGTGTCATTATATTGATTAGACTGTAAATACCAACAGTCATTTTTGGGGTGATGGGTGTGTGGGTGTCAGTACAGTGTTTGGACTGTAAATATCAACCATAATTCATGGGGTGGTTGGTGTGGGGGGGTCATTACAGTTCTTGGACTGTAAATATTAACAGTCATTCATGGGGTGGTGGATGTGTGGATGTCATTACAGAGCTTGACCTAATAATATCAACAGTCATTCATGGGGTGGTGGGTGTGTGGGTGTCATTACAGTGCTTGGACTGTAAATATTAACAGTCATTCATGGGGTGGTGGGTGTGTGGATGTCATTACAGTGCTTGGACTGAAAATATCAACAGTCATTAATGAGGTGCTGGGTGTGTGGGTGTCATTACAGTTCTTGGTCTGTAAATTTCAACCATCATTCATTGGGTGGTGGGTGTGTGGGTGTCATTACAGTGTTTGGACTGCAAATATTAACAGTCATCCATGGGGTGGTGGGTGTCATTAGAGTGCTTGGACTGTAAATATTAACAGTTATTCATGGGGTGGTGGGTGTGTGGGTGTCATTAAAGAGCTTGGAGTGTAAATATCAACAGTCATTCATGGGGTGGTGGGTGTGTGGGTGTCATTACAGTGCTTGGACTGAAAATATCAACAGTCATTATTGGGGTGGTGGGTGTCATGAGAGTGCTTAGAATGTAAATATCAACAGTCATTTATGGGGTGGTAGGTGTGTGGCTGTCATTACAGCGCTTGGACTGTAAATATCAACAGTCATTCATGGGGTGGTGGGTGTGTTAGTGTTATTACAGTTCTTTGACTGTAAATATCAACAGTCATTCATGGGGTGGTGGGTGTGTTGGTGTTATTACAGTTCTTTGATTGTAAATATCAACAGTCATTCATATGGTGGTGGGTGTCATTAGAGTGCTTGGATTGTAAATATCAACAGTCATTAATGGGGTCGTGAGTGTGTGTTTGTGTCATTGCAGAGCTTGGACTGTAAATATCAACAGTCATTCATGGGGTGGTGGGTGTGTGGGTGTCATTACAGTGCTTGGACAGTAAATATCATGTCATTCATGGGGTGGTGGGTGTCATTATTGCTTGGAGTGTAAATATCAACAGTCATTCATGGGGTGGTGGGTGTGTGGGTGTAATTACAGTGCTTGGACTGTAAATATCAAGTCATTCATGGGGTGGTGGGTGTGTGGGTGTCATTATTGCTTGGACTGTAAATATCAACAGTCATTCATGGGGTGGTGGGTGTGTGGGTGTCATTAAAGTGCTTGGACTGTAAATATCAACAGTTATTCATGGGGTGGTGGGTGTGTGGGTGTCATTACAGTGTTTCGACTGTAAATATCAACAGTCATTCATGGGGTGGTGAGTGTGTGCGTTACATTACAGTGCTTGGACTGTCAATATCAACAGTCATTCATGGGGTGGTTGGTGAGTGGGTGTTATTACAGTGCTTTGACTGTAAATATCAACGGTCATTCAGAGGGTGGTGGGTGTCATTAGAGTGCATGGATTGTAAATATTAACAGTCATTCATGGGGTGGTGGGTGTGTGAATGTCATTACAGTGCTTGGACTGTAAATATCAAGTCATTCATGGGATGGTGGGTGTGTGGGTGTCATTATTGCTTGGACTGTAAATATCAACAGTCATTTATTGGGTGGTGGGTGTGTGGGTGTAATTACAGTGCTTGGACTGTAAATATCAAGTCATTCATGGGGTGGTGAGTGTGTGGGTGTCATTATTGCTTGGACTGTAAATATCAACAGTCATTCATTAGGTGGTGGGTGTGTGGGTGTTATTACAGTGCATTGACTGTAAATATCAATAGTCATTCAGAGGGTGGTGGGTGTCATTAGAGTGCTTGGACTGTAAATATCAACAGTCATTTATGGGGTGGTGAGTGTGTGGGTGTCATTACAGTGCTTGGGCTGTAAATATCAACAGTCAGTCAGAGGGTGGTGGGTGTCATTAGAGTGCGTGGACTGTAAATATTAACAGTCATTCATGGGGTGGTGGGTGTGTGAATGTCATTACAGTGCTTGATATGAAAATATCAACAGTCATTTATGGGGTGGTGGGTGTGTGGGTGTCATTATAGTGCTTGGACTATAAATATCAACCATCATTTATGGGGTGGTGTGTGTGGGGGTGTCATTACAGTGCTTGACCTGTAAATATCAACAGTCATTCATAGGGTGGTGGATGTGTGTGTCATTACAGAGCTTGGACTGTAAATATCAACAGTCATTTAATGGGTGGTGGGTGTGTTGATGTCATTACAGTGCTTGGACTGTAAATATCAACAGTCATTCATGGGGTGGTGGGTGTGTGAGTGTCATTAAAGTGCTTGGACTGTAAATATCAACAGTCATTCATGGGGTGGTGGGTGTGTGGGTGTCATTACAGTGTTTTGATTGTAAATATCAACAGTCATTAAAAAGGTGGTGGATGTCATTACATTGCATGGACTATAAATATCAACAGTCATTTATGGGGTGGTGTGTGTGTGGCTGTCATTAGTGCTTTGACTGTAAATATCAACAGTCATTCATGGGGTGGTTGCTGGCATTACAGTGCTTGGACAGTAAATATCAACAGTCATTCATAGGGTGATGGGTGTGTGGGTGTCATTACAGTGCTTGGACTATAAACATAACCATCATTTATGGGGTTATGGGTGTGTGGGTGTCATTACAATGCATGGACTGTAAATATAATCAGTCATTTATGTGGTTGTGGGTGTGTAGGTGTCATTACAGTGCTTGGACTGTAAATATCAAAA
This sequence comes from Petrolisthes cinctipes, assembly GCA_033782935.1. Lineage (NCBI taxonomy): Eukaryota > Metazoa > Arthropoda > Malacostraca > Decapoda > Porcellanidae > Petrolisthes > Petrolisthes cinctipes. The sequence continues at coordinate 6,024,239 of JAWQEG010000015.1, forward strand.
TTAATTCTTTGGGTGGTGGGTGTGTGGGTATCATTACAGTGCTTAGACTGATAATATCAACAGTCATTTATGGGGTGGTAGGTGTGTGGCTGTCATTATAGTGCTTAGACTGTAAATATCAACAGTCAATCATAGTGTGGTGGGTATGTGGGTTTCGTTACAGTGCTTGGACTGTAAATATCAACAGTCCTTTATGGGTTGGTGGGTGTGTGGGTGTCATTACAGTGCTTAGACTGTAAATATCAACAGTCATTTATTGGGTGGTGGGTGTGTGGCTGTCATTACAGTGCTTGGACTGTAAATATCAACAGTCATTTAAAGGGTGGTGGGTGTTTGAGTGTCATTACAGAGCTTGGACTGTAAATATTAACAGTCATTTATAGGGTGGTGGGTGTGTGGCTGTCATTATAGTGCTTGGACTGTAAATATCAACAGTCAATCATAGGGTGTTCGGTGTGTGGGTGTCATTAAAGTGCTTGGACTGTAAATATGAACAGTCATTCATGGGGTGGTGGGTGTGTGGGTGTCATTACAGTGCTTAGACTGTAAGTATCAAAAGTCATTCATGGGGTAATGGGGGTGAGGGTGTCATTACAGTGCTTGGACTGTAAATATGAACAGTCATTCATGGGGTTGTGTGTGTGTAGGTGTCATTACAGTGCTTAGACTGTAAGTATCAAAAGTCATTTATTGGGTGGTGGGTGTGTGGCTGTCATTATAGTGCTTGGACTGTAAATATCAACAGTCAATCTTGGGGTGGTGGGTATGTGGGTGTCATTACAGTGCTTGGACTGTAAATATCAACAGTCATTCATGGGGTGGTGGGTGTGTGGGTGTCATTAAAGTGTTTTGATTGTAAATAACAACAGTCATTTATAAGGTGGTGGGTGTCATTAGAGTGCTTGGACTGTAAATATCAACAGTCATTCATGGATTGGTGGGTGTGTTGGTGTCATTACAGTGCTTGGACTGTAAATATCAACCATAATGCATGGGGTGGTGGGTGTGGGACGTCATTACAGTGCTTTAACTGTAAATATCAACAGTCATTCATGGGATGGTGGGGGTGAGGGTGTCATTACAGTTCTTGGACTATAAATATCAACCATCATTCATTAGGTGGTGGGTTTGTGGGTGTCATTACAGTGCTTAGACTGTAAATATTAACAGTCATTCATGGGGTGGTTGGTGTGTGGATGTCATTACAGTGCTTAGACTGAAAATATCAACAGTCATTCATGGGGTGGTGAGTGTGTGGTTGTCATTACAGTGCTTTGACTATAAATATTAATCGTCATTTATGGGGTTGTCGGTGTGTGGGTGTCATTACAGTACATGGACTGCAAATATTGTCAGTCATTCATGGGGTTGTGGGTGTGTAGGTGTCATTACAGTGCTTGGACTGTAAATATCAAAATCCATTCTTATGGTGGTGGGTGTGTGGGTATCATTACAGTGCTTAGACTCTAAATATCAACAGTCTTTTATGGGGTGGTGGGTGTGTGGCTGTCATTATAGTGCTTGGACTGTAAATATCAACAGTCAATCATAGTGTGGTGGGTATGTGGGTGTCATTACAGTACTTGGACTGTAAATATCAACAGTCCTTCATGGGTTGGTGGGTGTGTGGGTGTCATTACAGAGCTTACACTGTAAATATCAACAGTCATTTATTGGGTGGTGGGTGTGAGGGTGTCAATACAGTGCTTGGACTGTAAATATCAACGGTCATTCAGAGGGTGGTGGGTGTCATTAGAGTGCATGGATTGTAAATATTAACAGTCATTCATGGGGTGGTGGGTGTGTGAATGTCATTACAGTGCTTGGACTGTAAATATCAAGTCATTCATGGGATGGTGGGTATGTGGGTGTCCTTATTGCTTGGACTGTAAATATCAACAGTCATTCATTGGGTGGTGGGTGTGTGGGTGTAATTACAGTGCTTGGACTGTAAATATCAAGTCATTCATTGGGTGGTGAGTGTGTGGGTGTCATTATTGCTTGGACTGTAAATATCAACAGTCATTCATGGGGTGGTGGGTGTGTGGGTGTCATTACAGTGTTTTGATTGTAAATATCAACAGTCATTAATAAGGTGGTGGATGTCATTACATTGCATGGACTGTAAATATCAACAGTCATTTATGGAATGGTAGTTGTGTGGGTGTCATTACAGTGCTTGGACTGTAAATATTAACCATAACTCATGGGGTGGTTGGTGTGGGGGTGTTATTACAGTGCTTTGACTGTAAATATCAACAGTCATTAATAGGTTGGTGGGTGTGAGGGTGTCATTACATTGCTTGGACTGTAAATAACAACAGTCATTGATAAAATGATGGGTGTGTGGGTGTCATTATAGTGCTAGGACTATAAATATCAACAGTCATTTATGGGGTGGTGTGTGTGTGGCTGTCATTAGTGCTTTGACTGTAAATATCAACAGTCATTCATGGGGTGGTTGCTGGCATTACAGTGCTTGGACAGTAAATATCAACAGTCATTCATAGGGTGATGGGTGTGTGGGTGTCATTACAGTGCTTGGACTATAAACATAACCATCATTTATGGGGTTATGGGTGTGTGGGTGTCATTACAATGCATGGACTGTAAATATAATCAGTCATTTATGTGGTTGTGGGTGTGTAGGTGTCATTACAGTGCTTGGACTGTAAATATCAAAATTAATTCTTTGGGTGGTGGGTGTGTGGGTATCATTACAGTGCTTAGACTGATAATATCAACAGTCATTTATGGGGTGGTGGGTGTGTGGCTGTCATTATAGTGCTTAGACTGTAAATATCAACAGTCAATCATAGTGTGGTGGGTATGTGGGTTTCGTTACAGTGCTTGGACTGTAAATATCAACAGTCCTTTATGGGTTGGTGGGTGTGTGGGTGTCATTACAGTGCTTAGACTGTAAATATCAACAGTCATTTATTGGGTGGTGGGTGTGTGGCTGTCATTACAGTGCTTGGACTGTAAATATCAACAGTCATTTAAAGGGTGGTGGGTGTTTGAGTGTCATTACAGAGCTTGGACTGTAAATATCAACAGTCATTTATAGGGTGGTGGGTGTGTGGCTGTCATTATAGTGCTTGGACTGTAAATATCAACAGTCAATCATGGGGTGTTCGGTGTGTGGGTGTCATTACAGTGCTTTAACTATAAATATCAACGTTCATTTATTGGGTGGTGGGTGTCATTAGAATGCTTGGACTGTAAATATCAACAGTCATTCATAGGGTGGTGCATGTGTGGGTGTAATGACAGTGCTTGGACTGTAAATATCAACAGTCATTCATGGGGTGGTAAGTGTGTGGGTGTCATTACAGTGCTTTGACTGTAAATATCAACAGTCATTCATGGGGTAATGGGGGTGAGGGTGTCATTACAGTGCTTGGACTGTAAATATGAACAGTCATTCATGGGGTGGTGGGTGTGTGGGTGTCATTACAGTGCTTAGACTGTAAGTATCAAAAGTCATTCATGGGGTAATGGGGGTGAGGGTGTCATTACAGTGCTTGGACTGTAAATATGAACAGTCATTCATGGGGTTGTGTGTGTGTAGGTGTCATTACAGTGCTTAGACTGTAAGTATCAAAAGTCATTTATTGGGTGGTGGGTGTGTGGCTGTCATTATAGTGCTTGGACTGTAAATATCAACAGTCAATCTTGGGGTGGTGGGTATGTGGGTGTCATTACAGTGCTTGGACTGTAAATATCAACAGTCATTCATGGGGTGGTGGGTGTGTGGGTGTCATTAAAGTGTTTTGATTGTAAATAACAACAGTCATTTATAAGGTGGTGGGTGTCATTAGAGTGCTTGGACTGTAAATATCAACAGTCATTCATGGATTGGTGGGTGTGTTGGTGTCATTACAGTGCTTGGACTGTAAATATCAACCATAATGCATGGGGTGGTGGGTGTGGGACGTCATTACAGTGCTTTAACTGTAAATATCAACAGTCATTCATGGGATGGTGGGGGTGAGGGTGTCATTACAGTTCTTGGACTATAAATATCAACCATCATTCATTAGGTGGTGGGTTTGTGGGTGTCATTACAGTGCTTAGACTGTAAATATTAACAGTCATTCATGGGGTGGTTGGTGTGTGGATGTCATTACAGTGCTTAGACTGAAAATATCAACAGTCATTCATGGGGTGGTGAGTGTGTGGTTGTCATTACAGTGCTTTGACTATAAATATTAATCGTCATTTATGGGGTTGTCGGTGTGTGGGTGTCATTACAGTACATGGACTGCAAATATTGTCAGTCATTCATGGGGTTGTGGGTGTGTAGGTGTCATTACAGTGCTTGGACTGTAAATATCAAAATCCATTCTTATGGTGGTGGGTGTGTGGGTATCATTACAGTGCTTAGACTCTAAATATCAACAGTCTTTTATGGGGTGGTGGGTGTGTGGCTGTCATTATAGTGCTTGGACTGTAAATATCAACAGTCAATCATAGTGTGGTGGGTATGTGGGTGTCATTACAGTACTTGGACTGTAAATATCAACAGTCCTTCATGGGTTGGTGGGTGTGTGGGTGTCATTACAGAGCTTACACTGTAAATATCAACAGTCATTTATTGGGTGGTGGGTGTGAGGGTGTCATTACAGTGCTTGGACTGTAAATATCAACGGTCATTCAGAGGGTGGTGGGTGTCATTAGAGTGCATGGATTGTAAATATTAACAGTCATTCATGGGGTGGTGGGTGTGTGAATGTCATTACAGTGCTTGGACTGTAAATATCAAGTCATTCATGGGATGGTGGGTATGTGGGTGTCATTATTGCTTGGACTGTAAATATCAACAGTCATTCATTGGGTGGTGGGTGTGTGGGTGTAATTACAGTGCTTGGACTGTAAATATCAAGTCATTCATTGGGTGGTGAGTGTGTGGGTGTCATTATTGCTTGGACTGTAAATATCAACAGTCATTCATGGGGTGGTGGGTGTGTGGGTGTCATTACAGTGTTTTGATTGTAAATATCAACAGTCATTAATAAGGTGGTGGATGTCATTACATTGCATGGACTGTAAATATCAACAGTCATTTATGGAATGGTAGTTGTGTGGGTGTCATTACAGTGCTTGGACTGTAAATATTAACCATAACTCATGGGGTGGTTGGTGTGGGGGTGTTATTACAGTGCTTTGACTGTAAATATCAACAGTCATTAATAGGTTGGTGGGTGTGAGGGTGTCATTACATTGCTTGGACTGTAAATAACAACAGTCATTGATAAAATGATGGGTGTGTGGGTGTCATTATAGTGCTAGGACTATAAATATCAACAGTCATTTATGGGGTGGTGTGTGTGTGGCTGTCATTAGTGCTTTGACTGTAAATATCAACAGTCATTCATGGGGTGGTTGCTGGCATTACAGTGCTTGGACAGTAAATATCAACAGTCATTCATAGGGTGATGGGTGTGTGGGTGTCATTACAGTGCTTGGACTATAAACATAACCATCATTTATGGGGTTATGGGTGTGTGGGTGTCATTACAATGCATGGACTGTAAATATAATCAGTCATTTATGTGGTTGTGGGTGTGTAGGTGTCATTACAGTGCTTGGACTGTAAATATCAAAATTAATTCTTTGGGTGGTGGGTGTGTGGGTATCATTACAGTGCTTAGACTGATAATATCAACAGTCATTTATGGGGTGGTGGGTGTGTGGCTGTCATTATAGTGCTTAGACTGTAAATATCAACAGTCAATCATAGTGTGGTGGGTATGTGGGTTTCGTTACAGTGCTTGGACTGTAAATATCAACAGTCCTTTATGGGTTGGTGGGTGTGTGGGTGTCATTACAGTGCTTAGACTGTAAATATCAACAGTCATTTATTGGGTGGTGGGTGTGTGGCTGTCATTACAGTGCTTGGACTGTAAATATCAACAGTCATTTAAAGGGTGGTGGGTGTTTGAGTGTCATTACAGAGCTTGGACTGTAAATATCAACAGTCATTTATAGGGTGGTGGGTGTGTGGCTGTCATTATAGTGCTTGGACTGTAAATATCAACAGTCAATCATGGGGTGTTCGGTGTGTGGGTGTCATTACAGTGCTTTAACTATAAATATCAACGTTCATTTATTGGGTGGTGGGTGTCATTAGAATGCTTGGACTGTAAATATCAACAGTCATTCATAGGGTGGTGCATGTGTGGGTGTAATGACAGTGCTTGGACTGTAAATATCAACAGTCATTCATGGGGTGGTAAGTGTGTGGGTGTCATTACAGTGCTTTGACTGTAAATATCAACAGTCATTCATGGGGTAATGGGGGTGAGGGTGTCATTACAGTGCTTGGACTGTAAATATGAACAGTCATTCATGGGGTGGTGGGTGTGTGGGTGTCATTACAGTGCTTAGACTGTAAGTATCAAAAGTCATTCATGGGGTAATGGGGGTGAGGGTGTCATTACAGTGCTTGGACTGTAAATATGAACAGTCATTCATGGGGTTGTGTGTGTGTAGGTGTCATTACAGTGCTTAGACTGTAAGTATCAAAAGTCATTTATTGGGTGGTGGGTGTGTGGCTGTCATTATAGTGCTTGGACTGTAAATATCAACAGTCAATCTTGGGGTGGTGGGTATGTGGGTGTCATTACAGTGCTTGGACTGTAAATATCAACAGTCATTCATGGGGTGGTGGGTGTGTGGGTGTCATTAAAGTGTTTTGATTGTAAATAACAACAGTCATTTATAAGGTGGTGGGTGTCATTAGAGTGCTTGGACTGTAAATATCAACAGTCATTCATGGATTGGTGGGTGTGTTGGTGTCATTACAGTGCTTGGACTGTAAATATCAACCATAATGCATGGGGTGGTGGGTGTGGGACGTCATTACAGTGCTTTAACTGTAAATATCAACAGTCATTCATGGGATGGTGGGGGTGAGGGTGTCATTACAGTTCTTGGACTATAAATATCAACCATCATTCATTAGGTGGTGGGTTTGTGGGTGTCATTACAGTGCTTAGACTGTAAATATTAACAGTCATTCATGGGGTGGTTGGTGTGTGGATGTCATTACAGTGCTTAGACTGAAAATATCAACAGTCATTCATGGGGTGGTGAGTGTGTGGTTGTCATTACAGTGCTTTGACTATAAATATTAATCGTCATTTATGGGGTTGTCGGTGTGTGGGTGTCATTACAGTACATGGACTGCAATTATTGTCAGTCATTCATGGGGTTGTGGGTGTGTAGGTGTCATTACAGTGCTTGGACTGTAAATATCAAAATCCATTCTTATGGTGGTGGGTGTGTGGGTATCATTACAGTGCTTAGACTCTAAATATCAACAGTCTTTTATGGGGTGGTGGGTGTGTGGCTGTCATTATAGTGCTTGGACTGTAAATATCAACAGTCAATCATAGTGTGGTGGGTATGTGGGTGTCATTACAGTTCTTGGACTGTAAATATCAACAGTCCTTCATGGGTTGGTGGGTTTGTGGGTGTCATTACAGAGCTTACACTGTAAATATCAACAGTCATTTATTGGGTGGTGGGTGTGAGGGTGTCATTACAGTGCTTGGACTGTAAATATCAACGGTCATTCAGAGGGTAGTGGGTGTCATTAGAGTGCATGGATTGTAAATATTAACAGTCATTCATGGGGTGGTGGGTGTGTGAATGTCATTACAGTGCTTGGACTGTAAATATCAAGTCATTCATGGGATGGTGGGTGTGTGGGTGTCATTATTGCTTGGACTGTAAATATCAACAGTCATTCATTGGGTGGTGGGTGTGTGGGTGTAATTACAGTGCTTGGACTGTAAATATCAAGTCATTCATTGGGTGGTGAGTGTGTGGGTGTCATTATTGCTTGGACTGTAAATATCAACAGTCATTCATGGGGTGGTGGGTGTGTGGGTGTCATTACAGTGTTTTGATTGTAAATATCAACAGTCATTAATAAGGTGGTGGATGTCATTACATTGCATGGACTGTAAATATCAACAGTCATTTATGGAATGGTAGTTGTGTGGGTGTCATTACAGTGCTTGGACTGTAAATATTAACCATAACTCATGGGGTGGTTGGTGTGGGGGTGTTATTACAGTGCTTTGACTGTAAATATCAACAGTCATTAATAGGTTGGTGGGTGTGAGGGTGTCATTACATTGCTTGGACTGTAAATAACAACAGTCATTGATAAAATGATGGGTGTGTGGGTGTCATTATAGTGCTAGGACTATAAATATCAACAGTCATTTATGGGGTGGTGTGTGTGTGGCTGTCATTAGTGCTTTGACTGTAAATATCAACAGTCATTCATGGGGTGGTTGCTGGCATTACAGTGCTTGGACAGTAATTATCAACAGTCATTCATAGGGTGATGGGTGTGTGGGTGTCATTACAGTGCTTGGACTATAAACATAACCATCATTTATGGGGTTATGGGTGTGTGGGTGTCATTACAATGCATGGACTGTAAATATAATCAGTCATTTATGTGGTTGTGGGTGTGTAGGTGTCATTACAGTGCTTGGACTGTAAATATCAAAATTAATTCTTTGGGTGGTGGGTGTGTGGGTATCATTACAGTGCTTAGACTGATAATATCAACAGTCATTTATGGGGTGGTTGGTGTGTGGCTGTCATTATAGTGCTTAGACTGTAAATATCAACAGTCAATCATAGTGTGGTGGGTATGTGGGTTTCGTTACAGTGCTTGGACTGTAAATATCAACAGTCCTTTATGGGTTGGTGGGTGTGTGGGTGTCATTACAGTGCTTAGACTGTAAATATCAACAGTCATTTATTGGGTGGTGGGTGTGTGGCTGTCATTACAGTGCTTGGACTGTAAATATCAACAGTCATTTAAAGGGTGGTGGGTGTTTGAGTGTCATTACAGAGCTAGGACTGTAAATATCAACAGTCATTTATAGGTTGGTGGGTGTGTGGCTGTCATTATAGTGCTTGGACTGTAAATATCAACAGTCAATCATGGGGTGTTCGGTGTGTGGGTGTCATTACAGTGCTTTAACTATAAATATCAACGTTCATTTATTGGGTGGTGGGTGTCATTAGAATGCTTGGACTGTAAATATCAACAGTCATTCATAGGGTGGTGCATGTGTGTGTGTAATGACAGTGCTTGGACTGTAAATATCAACAGTCATTCATGGGGTGGTGAGTGTGTGGGTGTCATTACAGTGCTTTGACTGTAAATATCAACAGTCATTCATGGGGTAATGGGGGTGAGGGTGTCATTACAGTGCTTGGACTGTAAATATGAACAGTCATTCATGGGGTGGTGGGAGTGTGGGTGTCATTACATTGCTTAGACTGTAAGTATCAAAAGTCATTCATGGGGTAATGGGGGTGAGGGTGTCTTTACAGTGCTTTGACTGTAAATATGAACAGTCATTCATGGGGTTGTGTGTCTGTAGGTGTCATTACAGTGCTTAGACTGTAAGTATCAAAAGTCATTTATGGGGTGGTGGGTGTGTGGGTGTCATTACAGTGTTTTGATTGTAAATAACAACAGTCATTTATAAGGTGGTGGGTGTCATTAGAGTGCTTGGACTGTAAATATCAACAGTCATTCATGGATTGGTGGGTGTGTTGGTGTCATTACAGTGCTTGGACTGTAAATATCAACCATAATGCATGTGGTGGTGGGTGTGGGATGTCATTACAGTGCTTTAACTGTAAATATCAACAGTCATTCATGGGGTGGTGGGGGTGAGGGTGTCATTACAGTTCTTGGACTATAAATATCAACCATCATTCATTAGGTGGTGGGTTTGTGGGTGTCATTACAGTGCTTATACTGTAAATATTAACAGTCATTCATGGGGTGGTGGGTGTGTGGATGTCATTACAGTTCTTAGAATGAAAATATCAACAGTCATTCATGGGGTGGTGAGTGTGTGGTTGTCATTACAGTGCTTTGACTATAAATATTAATCGTCATTTATGGGGTTGTCGGTGTGTGGGTGTCATTACAGTACATGGACTGCAAATATTGTCAGTCATTCATGGGGTTGTGGGTGTGTAGGTGTCATTACAGTGCTTGGACTGTAAATATCAAAATCCATTCTTATGGTGGTGGGTGTGTGGGTATCATTACAGTGCTTAGACTCTAAATATCAACAGTCATTTATGGGGTGGTGGGTGTGTGGCTGTCATTATAGTGCTTGGACTGTAAATATCAACAGTCAATCATAGTGTGGTGGGTATGTGGGTGTCATTACAGTTCTTGGACTGTAAATATCAACAGTCCTTCATGGGTTGGTGGGTGTGTGGGTGTCATTACAGAGCTTACACTGTAAATATCAACAGTCATTTATTGGGTAGTGGGTGTGAGGGTGTCATTACAGTGCTTGGACTGTAAATATAAACAGTCATTCATGGGGTGGTGGGTGTGTGGGTGTCATTACAGTGTTTTAACTATAAATATTAACATTCAATTATTGGGTGGTTGGTTTTCATTAGAGTGCTTGGACTGTAAATATCAACAGTCATTCATGGGGTGGTGCATGTGTGGGTGTCATGACAGTGCTTGGACTGTCAATATCAACAGTCATTCATGGGGTGGTGATTGTGTGGGTGTCATTACAGTTCCTGGACTGTAAATATAAACCATCATTCATCAGGTGGTGGGTGTTAGGATGTCATTACAGTACTTGGACTTAAAATATCAACAGTCATTCTTGGGGTGGTGGGTGTGTGGGTGTCATTACAGTGCTTGGCCTATAAATATTAACCGTCATTTATGGGGTGGTGGGTGTGTGGGTGTCATTACAGTGCTTGGACTGTAAATATCAACAGTCATTCGTAGGGTGGTGGGTGTTTGAGTGTCATTACAGAGCTTGGACTGTAAATATCAACAGTCATTTATAGGGTGGTGGGTGTGTGGGTGTCATTACAGTGCTTGGACTGTAAATATCAACAGTCAATCATGGGGTGGTGGGTGTGTGGGTGTCATTACAGTGCTTTGACGGGAAATATCAACAGTCATTCATGGGGTGGAGGGTGTGTGGGTGTCATTACAGTGTTTTGATTGTAAATTTCAACAGTCATTAATAAGGTAGTGGGTGTCATTACAGTGCTTGCCCTGTAAATATCAACAGTCATTCATGGGGTGGTGGGTTTTGGGTTTTCCATACAGTGCTTTGACTGTAAATATCAACAATCATTCATGGGGTTGTGAGGGTGAGGGTGTCATTACAGTGCTTGGACTGTAAATATCAACAGTCATTCATGGGGTGGTGGGTATGTGGGTGTCATTACAGTGCTTGGACTATAAATATCAATTCATTCATGGTGTTGTGGGTGTGTGTGTCATTAGTGCTTGGACTGTAAATATCAACAGTCATTCATGGGGTGGTGAGGGTGAGGGTGTCATTACAGTGCTTGGACTGTAAATATCAACAGTCATTTATGGGGTGGTGGGTATGTGGGTGTCATTATAGTGCTTGAACTGTAAATATCAACAGTCATTCATGGGGTGGTGGGTGTGTCTGTGTCATTACAGTGCTTGGACTATAAATATCAATTCATTCATGGTGTGGTGGGTGTGTGTGTCATTAGTGCTTGGACTGTAAATATCAACAGTCATTCATGGGGTGGTTGGTGTCATTACAGTGTTTGGACTGTAAATATTAACAGTCATTTATTGTGTGGTGGGTGTGTGGGTATCATTATAGTGCTTGGACTGTAAATATCAACAGTCAATCATGGGGTGGTCGGTGTGTGGGTGTCATTACAGTGCTTTAACTATAAATATCAACGCTCATTTATTGGGTGGTGGGTGTCATTTGAATGCTTGGACTGTATATATCAACAGTCATTCATAGGGTGGTGCATATGTGGGTGTAATGACAGTGCTTGGACTGTAAATATCAACAGTAATTCATGGGGTGGTGGGTATGTGGATGTCATTACAGTGCTTAGACTGAAAATATCAACAGTCATTCATGGATTGGTGGGTGTGTTGGTGTCATTACAGTGCTTGGACTGTAAATATCAACCATAATGCATGGGGTGGTGGGTGTGGGACGTCATTACAGTGCTTTGACTGTAAATATCAACAGTCATTCATGGGGTGGTGGGGGTGAGGGTGTCATTACAGTTCTTGGACTATAAATATCAACAATCATTCATTAGGTGGTGGGTTTGTGGGTGTAATTACAGTGCTTAGACTGTAAATATTAACAGTCATTCATGGGGTGGTGGGTATGTGGATGTCATTACAGTGCTTAGACTGAAAATATCAACAGTCATTCATGGGGTGGTGAGTGTGTGGTTGTCATTACAGTGCTTTGACTATAAATATTAACCGTCATTTATGGGGTTGTCGGTGTGTGGGTGTCATTACAGTGCATGGACTGCAAATAATGTCAGTCATTCATGGGGTTGTGGGTGTGTAGGTGTCATTACAGTGCTTGGACTGTAAATATCAAAATCCATTCTTATGGTGGTGGGTGTGTGAGTATCATTACAGTGCTTAGACTCTAAATATCAACAGTCATTTATGGTGTGGTTGGTGTGTGGCTGTCATTATAGTGCTTGGACTGTAAATATCAACAGTCATTCATGGGGTGGTGGGTGTGTCTGTGTCATTACAGTGCTTGGACTATAAATATCAATTCATTCATGGTGTGGTGGGTGTGTGTGTCATTAGTGCTTGGACTGTAAATATCAACAGTCATTCATGGGGTGGTTGGTGTCATTACAGTGTTTGGACTGTAAATATCAACAGTCAATCATGGAATGTTGGGTGTCATTAGAATGCTTAGACTGTAAATATTAACAGTCATTTATTGGGTGGTGGGTGTGTGGGTGTCATTATAGTGCTTGGACTGTAAATATCAACAGTTAATCATGGGGTGGTCGGTGTGTGGGTGTCATTACAGTGCTTTAACTATAAATATCAACGTTCATTTATTGGGTGGTGGGTGTCATTAGAATGCTTGGACTGTATATATCAACAGTCATTCATAGGGTGGTGCATGTGTGGGTGTAATGACAGTGCTTGGACTGAAAATATCAACAGTAATTCATGGGGTGGTGAGTGTGTGGGTGTCATTACAGTGCTTGGACTGTAAATATCAACAGTCATTCATGGGGTGGTGTGTGTTGGGGTGTCATTACAGTGCTTTGACTGTAAATATCAACAGTCATTCATGGGGTAATGGGGTTGAGGGTGTCATTACAGTGCTTGGACTGTAAATATCAACAGTCATTTATGGGGTTGTGTGTGTGTGTAGGTGTAATTACAGTGCTTAGACTGTAAGTATCAAAAGTCATTTATGGGGTGGTAGGTGTGTGGCTGTCATTATAGTGCTTGGACTGTAAATATCAACAGTCAATCTTGGGGTGGTGGGTATGTGGGTGTCATTACAGTGCTTGTACTGTAAATATCAACAGTCATTCATGGGGTGGTGGGTGTGTGGGTGTCATTACAATGTTTTGATTGTAAATAAAAACAGTCATTTATAAGGTGGTGGGTGTCATTAGAGTGCTTGGACTGTAAATATCAACAGTCATTCATGGATTGGTGGGTGTGTTGGTGTCATTACAGTGCTTGGACTGTAAATATCAACCATAATGCATGGGGTGGTGGGTGTGGGACGTCATTACAGTGCTTTGACTGTAAATATCAACAGTCATTCATGGGGTGGTGGGGGTGAGGGTGTCATTACAGTTCTTGGACTATAAATATCAACAATCATTCATTAGGTGGTGGGTTTGTGGGTGTAATTACAGTGCTTAGACTGTAAATATTAACAGTCATTCATGGGGTGGTGGGTATGTGGATGTCATTACAGTGCTTAGACTGAAAATATCAACAGTCATTCATGGGGTGGTGAGTGTGTGGTTGTCATTACAGTGCTTTGACTATAAATATTAACCATCATTTATGGGGTTGTCGGTGTGTGGGTGTCATTACAGTGCATGGACTGCAAATATTGTCAGTCATTCATGGGGTTGTGGGTGTGTAGGTGTCATTACAGTGCTTGGACTGTAAATATCAAAATCCATTCTTATGGTGGTGGGTGTGTGAGTATCATTACAGTGCTTAGACTCTAAATATCAACAGTCATTTATGGTGTGGTTGGTGTGTGGCTGTCATTATAGTGCTTGGACTGTAAATATCAACAGTCAATCATAGTGTGGTGGGTATGTGGGTGTCATTACAGTTCTTGGACTGTAAATATCAACAGTCCTTCATGGGTTGGTGGGTGTGTGGGTGTCATTACAGAGCTTACACTGTAAATATCAACAGTCATTTATTGGGTGGTGGGTGTGAGGGTGTCATTACAGTGTTTTAACTATAAATATTAACATTCAATTATTGGGTGGTGGGTTTTCATTAGAGTGCTTGGACTGTAAATATCAACAGTCATTCATGGGGTGGTGCATGTGTGGGTGTCATGACAGTGCTTGGACTGTCAATATAAACAGTCATTCATGGGGTGGTGAGTGTGTGGGTGTCATTACAGTTCCTGGACTGTAAATATAAACCATCATTCATCAGGTGGTGGGTGTTAGGATGTCATTACAGTACTTGGACTTAAAATATCAACAGTCATTCTTGGGGTGGTGAGTGTGTGGGTGTCATTACAGTGCTTGGCCTTTAAATATTAACCGTCATTTATGGGGTGGTGGGTGTGTGGGTGTCATTACAGTGCTTGGACTGTAAATATCAACAGTCATTCGTAGGGTGGTGGGTGTTTGAGTGTCATTACAGAGCTTGGACTGTAAATATCAACAGTCATTTATAGGGTGGTGGGTGTGTGGGTGTCATTACAGTGCTTGGACTGTAAATATCAACAGTCATTCATGGGGTGGAGGGTGTGTGGGTGTCATTACAGTGTTTTGATTGTAAATATCAACAGTCATTAATAAGGTGGTGGGTGTCATTAGAGTGCTTGCCCTGTAAATATCAACAGTCATTCATGGGGTGGTGGGTGTTAGGTTTTCCATACAGTGCTTTGACTGTAAATATCAACAATCATTCATGGGGTTGTGAGGGTGAGGGTGTGATTACAGTGCTTGGACTGTAAATATCAACAGTCATTCATGGGGTGGTGGGTATGTGGGTGTCATTACAGTGCTTGGACTATAAATATCAATTCATTCATGGTGTTGTGGGTGTGTGTGTCATTAGTGCTTGGACTGTAAATATCAACAGTCATTCATGGGGTGGTGAGGGTGAGGGTGTCATTACAGTGCTTGGACTGTAAATATCAACAGTCATTTATGGGGTGGTGGGTATGTGGGTGTCATTATAGTGCTTGAACTGTAAATATCAACAGTCATTCATGGGGTGGTGGGTGTGTCTGTGTCATTACAGTGCTTGGACTATAAATATCAATTCATTCATGGTGTGGTGGGTGTGTGTGTCATTAGTGCTTGGACTGTAAATATCAACAGTCATTCATGGGGTGGTTGGTGTCATTACAGTGTTTGGACTGTAAATATCAACAGTCAATCATGGAATGTTGGGTGTCATTAGAATGCTTAGACTGTAAATATTAACAGTCATTTATTGGGTGGTGGGTGTGTGGGTGTCATTATAGTGCTTGGACTGTAAATATCAACAGTCAATCATGGGGTGGTCGGTGTGTGGGTGTCATTACAGTGCTTTAACTATAAATATCAACGTTCATTTATTGGGTGGTGGGTGTCATTTGAATGCTTGGACTGTATATATCAACAGTCATTCATAGGGTGGTGCATATGTGGGTGTAATGACAGTGCTTGGACTGTAAATATCAACAGTAATTCAATGGGTGGTGAGTGTGTGGGTGTCATTACAGTGCTTGGACTGTAAATATCAACAGTCATTCATGGGGTGGTGTGTGTTGGGGTGTCATTACAGTGCTTTGACTGTAAATATCAACAGTCATTCATGGGGTAATGGGGTTGAGGGTGTCATTACAGTGCTTGGACTGTAAATATCAACAGTCATTTATGGGGTTGTGTGTGTGTAGGTGTAATTACAGTGCTTAGACTGTAAGTATCAAAAGTCATTTATGGGGTGGTAGGTGTGTGGCTGTCATTATAGTGCTTGGACTGTAAATATCAACAGTCAATCTTGGGGTGGTGGGTATGTGGGTGTCCTTACAGTGCTTGGACTGTAAATATCAACAGTCATTCATGGGGTGGTGGGTGTGTGGGTGTCATTACAATGTTTTGATTGTAAATAAAAACAGTCATTTATAAGGTTGTGGGTGTCATTAAAGTGCTTGGACTGTAAATATCAACAGTCATTCATGGATTGGTGGGTGTGTTGGTGTCATTACAGTGCTTGGACTGTAAATATCAACCATAATGCATGGGGTGGTGGGTGTGGGACGTCATTACAGTGCTTTGACTGTAAATATCAACAGTCATTCATGGGGTGGTGGGGGTGAGGGTGTCATTACAGTTCTTGGACTATAAATATCAACAATCATTCATTAGGTGGTGGGTTTGTGGGTGTAATTACAGTGCTTAGACTGTAAATATTAACAGTCATTCATGGGGTGGTGGGTATGTGGATGTCATTACAGTGCTTAGACTGAAAATATCAACAGTCATTCATGGGGTGGTGAGTGTGTGGTTGTCATTACAGTGCTTTGACTATAAATATTAACCGTCATTTATGGGGTTGTCGGTGTGTGGGTGTCATTACAGTGCATGGACTGCAAATATTGTCAGTCATTCATGGGGTTGTGGGTATGTAGGTGTCATTACAGTGCTTGGACTGTAAATATCAAAATCCATTCTTATGGTGGTGGGTGTGTGAGTATCATTACAGTGCTTAGACTCTAAATATCAACAGTCATTTATGGTGTGGTTGGTGTGTGGCTGTCATTATAGTGCTTGGACTGTAAATATCAACAGTCATTCATAGTGTGGTGGGTATGTGGGTGTCATTACAGTTCTTGGACTGTAAATATCAACAGTCCTTCATGGGTTGGTGGGTGTGTGGGTGTCATTACAAAGCTTACACTGTAAATATCAACAGTCATTTATTGGGTGGTGGGTGTGAGGGTGTCATTACAGTGCTTGGACTGTAAATATAAACAGTCATTCATGGGGTGGTGGGTGTGTGGGTGTCATTACAGTGTTTTAACTATAAATATTAACATTCAATTATTGGGTGGTGAGTTTTCATTAGAGTGCTTGAACTGTAAATATCAACAGTCATTCATGGGGTGGTGCATGTGTGGGTGTCATGACAGTGCTTGGACTGTCAATATCAACAGTCATTCATGGGGTGGTGAGTGTGTGGGTGTCATTACAGTTCCTGGACTGTAATTATAAACCATCATTCATCAGGTGGTGGGTGTTTGGATGTCATTACAGTGCTTGGACTGTAAATATCAACAGTTATTCATTGGGTGGTGGGTGTGTGGGTGTCATTACAGTGCTTAGACTGTAAATATCAATAGTCATTAATTGGGTGGTGGGTGTGTAGGTGTCATTACAGTGTTAGAACTGTAAATATCAACAGTCAATCATGGGGTGGTCGGTGTGTGGGTGTCATTACAGTGCTTGAACTGTAAATATCAACAGTCATTCATGGGGTGGTGGGTGTTTTGGTGTCATGACATTGCTTGGACTGTAAATATCAACAGTCATTCATGGGGTGGTAAGTGTGTGGGTGTCATTACAGTTCTTGGACTATAAATATCTACCCTTATTCATTAGGTGGTTGGTTTGTGGGTGTCATTACAGTGCTCAGACTGTAAATGTTAACAGTCATTCATGGGGTGGTGGGTGTGTGGATGTCTTTACAGTGCTTAGACTGTAAATATCAACAGTCATTCATGGGGTGGTTGGTGTCATTACAGTGTTTGGACTGTAAATATCAACAGTCAATCATGGAATGTTGGGTGTCATTAGAATGCTTAGACTGTAAATATTAACAGTCATTTATTGGGTGGTGGGTGTGTGGGTGTCATTATAGTGCTTGGACTGTAAATATCAACAGTCAATCATGGGGTGGTCGGTGTGTGGGTGTCATTACAGTGCTTTAACTATAAATATCAACGTTCATTTATTGGGTGGTGGGTGTCATTTGAATGCTTGGACTGTATATATCAACAGTCATTCATAGGGTGGTGCATATGTGGGTGTAATGACAGTGCTTGGACTGTAAATATCAACAGTAATTCATGGGGTGGTGAGTGTGTGGGTGTCATTAGAGTGCTTGGACTGTAAATATCAACAGTCATTCATGGGGTAATGGGGTTGAGGGTGTCATTACAGTGCTTGGACTGTAAATATCAACAGTCATTTATGGGGTTGTGTGTGTGTAGGTGTAATTACAGTGCTTAGACTGTAAGTATCAAAAGTCATTTATGGGGTGGTAGGTGTGTGGCTGTCATTATAGTGCTTGGACTGTAAATATCAACAGTCAATCTTGGGGTGGTGGGTATGTGGGTGTCATTACAGTGCTTGGAATGTAAATATCAACAGTCATTCATGGGGTGGTGGGTGTGTGGGTGTCATTACAATGTTTTGATTGTAAATAAAAACAGTCATTTATAAGGTGGTGGGTGTCATTAAAGTGCTTGGACTGTAAATATCAACAGTCATTCATGGATTGGTGGGTGTGTTGGTGTCATTACAGTGCTTGGACTGTAAATATCAAAATCCATTCTTATGGTGGTGGGTGTGTGAGTATCATTACAGTGCTTAGACTCTAAATATCAACAGTCATTTATGGTGTGGTTGGTGTGTGGCTGTCATTATAGTGCTTGGACTGTAAATATCAACAGTCATTCATGGGGTGGTGTGTGTGTCTGTGTCATTACAGTGCTTGGACTATAAATATCAATTCATTCATGGTGTGGTGGTTGTGTGTGTCATTAGTGCTTGGACTGTAAATATCAACAGTCATTCATGGGGTGGTTGGTGTCATTACAGTGTTTGGACTGTAAATATCAACAGTCAATCATGGAATGTTGGGTGTCATTAGAATTCTTAGACTGTAAATATTAACAGTCATTTATTGGGTGGTGGGTGTGTGGGTGTCATTATAGTGCTTGGACTGTAAATATCAACAGTCAATCATGGGGTGGTCGGTGTGTGGGTGTCATTACAGTGCTTTAACTATAAATATCAACGTTCATTTATTGGGTGGTGGGTGTCATTAGAATGCTTGGACTGTATATATCAACAGTCATTCATAGGGTGGTGCATGTGTGGGTGTAATGACAGTGCTTGGACTGTAAATATCAACAGTAATTCATGGGGTGGTGAGTGTGTGGGTGTCATTACAGTGCTTGGACTGTAAATATCAACAGTCATTCATGGGGTGGTGTGTGTTGGGGTGTCATTACAGTGCTTTGACTGTAAATATCAACAGTCATTCATGGGGTAATGGGGTTGAGGGTGTCATTACAGTGCTTGGACTGTAAATATCAACAGTCATTTATGGGGTTGTGTGTGTGTAGGTGTAATTACAGTGCTTAGACTGTAAGTATCAAAAGTCATTTATGGGGTGGTAGGTGTGTGGCTGTCATTATAGTGCTTGGACTGTAAATATCAACAGTCAATCTTGGGGTGGTGGGTATGTGGGTGTCCTTACAGTGCTTGGACTGTAAATATCAACAGTCATTCATGGGGTGGTGGGTGTGTGGGTGTCATTACAATGTTTTGATTGTAAATAAAAACAGTCATTTATAAGGTTGTGGGTGTCATTAAAGTGCTTGGACTGTAAATATCAACAGTCATTCATGGATTGGTGGGTGTGTTGGTGTCATTACAGTGCTTGGACTGTAAATATCAACCATAATGCATGGGGTGGTGGGTGTGGGACGTCATTACAGTGCTTTGACTGTAAATATCAACAGTCATTCATGGGGTGGTGGGGGTGAGGGTGTCATTACAGTTCTTGGACTATAAATATCAACAATCATTCATTAGGTGGTGGGTTTGTGGGTGTAATTACAGTGCTTAGACTGTAAATATTAACAGTCATTCATGGGGTGGTGGGTATGTGGATGTCATTACAGTGCTTAGACTGAAAATATCAACAGTCATTCATGGGGTGGTGAGTGTGTGGTTGTCATTACAGTGCTTTGACTATAAATATTAACCGTCATTTATGGGGTTGTCGGTGTGTGGGTGTCATTACAGTGCATGGACTGCAAATATTGTCAGTCATTCATGGGGTTGTGGGTATGTAGGTGTCATTACAGTGCTTGGACTGTAAATATCAAAATCCATTCTTATGGTGGTGGGTGTGTGAGTATCATTACAGTGCTTAGACTCTAAATATCAACAGTCATTTATGGTGTGGTTGGTGTGTGGCTGTCATTATAGTGCTTGGACTGTAAATATCAACAGTCATTCATAGTGTGGTGGGTATGTGGGTGTCATTACAGTTCTTGGACTGTAAATATCAACAGTCCTTCATGGGTTGGTGGGTGTGTGGGTGTCATTACAAAGCTTACACTGTAAATATCAACAGTCATTTATTGGGTGGTGGGTGTGAGGGTGTCATTACAGTGCTTGGACTGTAAATATAAACAGTCATTCATGGGGTGGTGGGTGTGTGGGTGTCATTACAGTGTTTTAACTATAAATATTAACATTCAATTATTGGGTGGTGAGTTTTCATTAGAGTGCTTGAACTGTAAATATCAACAGTCATTCATGGGGTGGTGCATGTGTGGGTGTCATGACAGTGCTTGGACTGTCAATATCAACAGTCATTCATGGGGTGGTGAGTGTGTGGGTGTCATTACAGTTCCTGGACTGTAATTATAAACCATCATTCATCAGGTGGTGGGTGTTTGGATGTCATTACAGTGCTTGGACTGTAAATATCAACAGTTATTCATTGGGTGGTGGGTGTGTGGGTGTCATTACAGTGCTTAGACTGTAAATATCAATAGTCATTAATTGGGTGGTGGGTGTGTAGGTGTCATTACAGTGTTAGAACTGTAAATATCAACAGTCAATCATGGGGTGGTCGGTGTGTGGGTGTCATTACAGTGCTTGAACTGTAAATATCAACAGTCATTCATGGGGTGGTGGGTGTTTTGGTGTCATGACATTGCTTGGACTGTAAATATCAACAGTCATTCATGGGGTGGTAAGTGTGTGGGTGTCATTACAGTTCTTGGACTATAAATATCTACCCTTATTCATTAGGTGGTTGGTTTGTGGGTGTCATTACAGTGCTCAGACTGTAAATGTTAACAGTCATTCATGGGGTGGTGGGTGTGTGGATGTCTTTACAGTGCTTAGACTGTAAATATCAACAGTCATTCATGGGGTGGTTGGTGTCATTACAGTGTTTGGACTGTAAATATCAACAGTCAATCATGGAATGTTGGGTGTCATTAGAATGCTTAGACTGTAAATATTAACAGTCATTTATTGGGTGGTGGGTGTGTGGGTGTCATTATAGTGCTTGGACTGTAAATATCAACAGTCAATCATGGGGTGGTCGGTGTGTGGGTGTCATTACAGTGCTTTAACTATAAATATCAACGTTCATTTATTGGGTGGTGGGTGTCATTTGAATGCTTGGACTGTATATATCAACAGTCATTCATAGGGTGGTGCATATGTGGGTGTAATGACAGTGCTTGGACTGTAAATATCAACAGTAATTCATGGGGTGGTGAGTGTGTGGGTGTCATTACAGTGCTTGGACTGTAAATATCAACAGTCATTCATGGGGTAATGGGGTTGAGGGTGTCATTACAGTGCTTGGACTGTAAATATCAACAGTCATTTATGGGGTTGTGTGTGTGTAGGTGTAATTACAGTGCTTAGACTGTAAGTATCAAAAGTCATTTATGGGGTGGTAGGTGTGTGGCTGTCATTATAGTGCTTGGACTGTAAATATCAACAGTCAATCTTGGGGTGGTGGGTATGTGGGTGTCATTACAGTGCTTGGAATGTAAATATCAACAGTCATTCATGGGGTGGTGGGTGTGTGGGTGTCATTACAATGTTTTGATTGTAAATAAAAACAGTCATTTATAAGGTGGTGGGTGTCATTAAAGTGCTTGGACTGTAAATATCAACAGTCATTCATGGATTGGTGGGTGTGTTGGTGTCATTACAGTGCTTGGACTGTAAATATCAAAATCCATTCTTATGGTGGTGGGTGTGTGAGTATCATTACAGTGCTTAGACTCTAAATATCAACAGTCATTTATGGTGTGGTTGGTGTGTGGCTGTCATTATAGTGCTTGGACTGTAAATATCAACAGTCATTCATGGGGTGGTGTGTGTGTCTGTGTCATTACAGTGCTTGGACTATAAATATCAATTCATTCATGGTGTGGTGGTTGTGTGTGTCATTAGTGCTTGGACTGTAAATATCAACAGTCATTCATGGGGTGGTTGGTGTCATTACAGTGTTTGGACTGTAAATATCAACAGTCAATCATGGAATGTTGGGTGTCATTAGAATTCTTAGACTGTAAATATTAACAGTCATTTATTGGGTGGTGGGTGTGTGGGTGTCATTATAGTGCTTGGACTGTAAATATCAACAGTCAATCATGGGGTGGTCGGTGTGTGGGTGTCATTACAGTGCTTTAACTATAAATATCAACGTTCATTTATTGGGTGGTGGGTGTCATTAGAATGCTTGGACTGTATATATCAACAGTCATTCATAGGGTGGTGCATGTGTGGGTGTAATGACAGTGCTTGGACTGTAAATATCAACAGTAATTCATGGGGTGGTGAGTGTGTGGGTGTCATTACAGTGCTTGGACTGTAAATATCAACAGTCATTCATGGGGTGGTGTGTGTTGGGGTGTCATTACAGTGCTTTGACTGTAAATATCAACAGTCATTCATGGGGTAATGGGGTTGAGGGTGTCATTACAGTGCTTGGACTGTAAATATCAACAGTCATTTATGGGGTTGTGTGTGTGTAGGTGTAATTACAGTGCTTAGACTGTAAGTATCAAAAGTCATTTATGGGGTGGTAGGTGTGTGGCTGTCATTATAGTGCTTGGACTGTAAATATCAACAGTCAATCTTGGGGTGGTGGGTATGTGGGTGTCCTTACAGTGCTTGGACTGTAAATATCAACAGTCATTCATGGGGTGGTGGGTGTGTGGGTGTCATTACAATGTTTTGATTGTAAATAAAAACAGTCATTTATAAGGTTGTGGGTGTCATTAAAGTGCTTGGACTGTAAATATCAACAGTCATTCATGGATTGGTGGGTGTGTTGGTGTCATTACAGTGCTTGGACTGTAAATATCAACCATAATGCATGGGGTGGTGGGTGTGGGACGTCATTACAGTGCTTTGACTGTAAATATCAACAGTCATTCATGGGGTGGTGGGGGTGAGGGTGTCATTACAGTTCTTGGACTATAAATATCAACAATCATTCATTAGGTGGTGGGTTTGTGGGTGTAATTACAGTGCTTAGACTGTAAATATTAACAGTCATTCATGGGGTGGTGGGTATGTGGATGTCATTACAGTGCTTAGACTGAAAATATCAACAGTCATTCATGGGGTGGTGAGTGTGTGGTTGTCATTACAGTGCTTTGACTATAAATATTAACCGTCATTTATGGGGTTGTCGGTGTGTGGGTGTCATTACAGTGCATGGACTGCAAATATTGTCAGTCATTCATGGGGTTGTGGGTATGTAGGTGTCATTACAGTGCTTGGACTGTAAATATCAAAATCCATTCTTATGGTGGTGGGTGTGTGAGTATCATTACAGTGCTTAGACTCTAAATATCAACAGTCATTTATGGTGTGGTTGGTGTGTGGCTGTCATTATAGTGCTTGGACTGTAAATATCAACAGTCAATCATAGTGTGGTGGGTATGTGGGTGTCATTACAGTTCTTGGACTGTAAATATCAACAGTCCTTCATGGGTTGGTGGGTGTGTGGGTGTCATTACAAAGCTTACACTGTAAATATCAACAGTCATTTATTGGGTGGTGGGTGTGAGGGTGTCATTACAGTGCTTGGACTGTAAATATAAACAGTCATTCATGGGGTGGTGGGTGTGTGGGTGTCATTACAGTGTTTTAACTATAAATATTAACATTCAATTATTGGGTGGTGAGTTTTCATTAGAGTGCTTGAACTGTAAATATCAACAGTCATTCATGGGGTGGTGCATGTGTGGGTGTCATGACAGTGCTTGGACTGTCAATATCAACAGTCATTCATGGGGTGGTGAGTGTGTGGGTGTCATTACAGTTCCTGGACTGTAATTATAAACCATCATTCATCAGGTGGTGGGTGTTTGGATGTCATTACAGTGCTTGGACTGAAAATATCAACAGTCATTCTTTGGGTGGTGGGTGTGTGGGTGTCATTACAGTGCTTGGACTGTAAATATCAACAGTAATTCATGGGGTGGTGGGTGTTTTGGTGTCATGACATTGCTTGGACTGTAAATATCAACAGTCATTCATGGGGTGGTAAGTGTGTGGGTGTCATTACAGTTCTTGGACTATAAATATCAACCCTTATTCATTAGGTGGTGGGTTTGTGGGTGTCATTACAATGCTCAGACTGTAAATGTTAACAGTCATTCATGGGGTGGTGGGTGTGTGGATGTCTTTACAGTGCTTAGACTGTAAATATCAACAGTTATTCATTGGGTGGTGGGTGTGTGGGTGTCATTACAGTGCTTAGACTGTAAATATCAATAGTCATTAATTGGGTGGTGGGTGTGTAGGTGTCATTACAGTGTTAGAACTGTAAATATCAACAGTCAATCATGGGGTGGTCGGTGTGTGGGTGTCATTACAGTGCTTGAACTGTAAATATCAACAGTCATTCATGGGGTGGTGGGTGTTTTGGTGTCATGACATTGCTTGGACTGTAAATATCAACAGTCATTCATGGGGTGGTAAGTGTGTGGGTGTCATTACAGTTCTTGGACTATAAATATCTACCCTTATTCATTAGGTGGTTGGTTTGTGGGTGTCATTACAGTGCTCAGACTGTAAATGTTAACAGTCATTCATGGGGTGGTGGGTGTGTGGATGTCTTTACAGTGCTTAGACTGTAAATATCAACAGTCATTCATGGGGTGGTTGGTGTCATTACAGTGTTTGGACTGTAAATATCAACAGTCAATCATGGAATGTTGGGTGTCATTAGAATGCTTAGACTGTAAATATTAACAGTCATTTATTGGGTGGTGGGTGTGTGGGTGTCATTATAGTGCTTGGACTGTAAATATCAACAGTCAATCATGGGGTGGTCGGTGTGTGGGTGTCATTACAGTGCTTTAACTATAAATATCAACGTTCATTTATTGGGTGGTGGGTGTCATTTGAATGCTTGGACTGTATATATCAACAGTCATTCATAGGGTGGTGCATATGTGGGTGTAATGACAGTGCTTGGACTGTAAATATCAACAGTAATTCATGGGGTGGTGAGTGTGTGGGTGTCATTACAGTGCTTGGACTGTAAATATCAACAGTCATTCATGGGGTAATGGGGTTGAGGGTGTCATTACAGTGCTTGGACTGTAAATATCAACAGTCATTTATGGGGTTGTGTGTGTGTAGGTGTAATTACAGTGCTTAGACTGTAAGTATCAAAAGTCATTTATGGGGTGGTAGGTGTGTGGCTGTCATTATAGTGCTTGGACTGTAAATATCAACAGTCAATCTTGGGGTGGTGGGTATGTGGGTGTCATTACAGTGCTTGGAATGTAAATATCAACAGTCATTCATGGGGTGGTGGGTGTGTGGGTGTCATTACAATGTTTTGATTGTAAATAAAAACAGTCATTTATAAGGTGGTGGGTGTCATTAAAGTGCTTGGACTGTAAATATCAACAGTCATTCATGGATTGGTGGGTGTGTTGGTGTCATTACAGTGCTTGGACTGTAAATATCAACCATAATGCATGGGGTGGTGGGTGTGGGACGTCATTACAGTGCTTTGACTGTAAATATCAACAGTCATTCATGGGGTGGTGGGGGTGAGGGTGTCATTACAGTTCTTGGACTATAAATATCAACAATCATTCATTAGGTGGTGGGTTTGTGGGTGTAATTACAGTGCTTAGACTGTAAATATTAACAGTCATTCATGGGGTGGTGGGTATGTGGATGTCATTACAGTGCTTAGACTGAAAATATCAACAGTCATTCATGGGGTGGTGAGTGTGTGGTTTTCATTACAGTGCTTTGACTATAAATATTAACCGTCATTTATGGGGTTGTCGGTGTGTGGGTGTCATTACAGTGCATGGACTGCAAATATTGTCAGTCATTCATGGGGTTGTGGGTGTGTAGGTGTCATTACAGTGCTTGGACTGTAAATATCAAAATCCATTCTTATGGTGGTGGGTGTGTGAGTATCATTACAGTGCTTAGACTCTAAATATCAACAGTCATTTATGGTGTGGTTGGTGTGTGGCTGTCATTATAGTGCTTGGACTGTAAATATCAACAGTCATTCATGGGGTGGTGTGTGTGTCTGTGTCATTACAGTGCTTGGACTATAAATATCAATTCATTCATGGTGTGGTGGGTGTGTGTGTCATTAGTGCTTGGACTGTAAATATCAACAGTCATTCATGGGGTGGTTGGTGTCATTACAGTGTTTGGACTGTAAATATCAACAGTCAATCATGGAATGTTGGGTGTCATTAGAATTCTTAGACTGTAAATATTAACAGTCATTTATTGGGTGGTGGGTGTGTGGGTGTCATTATAGTGCTTGGACTGTAAATATCAACAGTCAATCATGGGGTGGTCGGTGTGTGGGTGTCATTACAGTGCTTTAACTATAAATATCAACGTTCATTTATTGGGTGGTGGGTGTCATTAGAATGCTTGGACTGTATATATCAACAGTCATTCATAGGGTGGTGCATGTGTGGGTGTAATGACAGTGCTTGGACTGTAAATATCAACAGTAATTCATGGGGTGGTGAGTGTGTGGGTGTCATTACAGTGCTTGGACTGTAAATATCAACAGTCATTCATGCGGTGGTGTGTGTTGGGGTGTCATTACAGTGCTTTGACTGTAAATATCAACAGTCATTCATGGGGTAATGGGGTTGAGGGTGTCATTACAGTGCTTGGACTGTAAATATCAACAGTCATTTATGGGGTTGTGTGTGTGTAGGTGTAATTACAGTGCTTAGACTGTAAGTATCAAAAGTCATTTATGGGGTGGTAGGTGTGTGGCTGTCATTATAGTGCTTGGACTGTAAATATCAACAGTCAATCTTGGGGTGGTGGGTATGTGGGTGTCATTACAGTGCTTGTACTGTAAATATCAACAGTCATTCATGGGGTGGTGGGTGTGTGGGTGTCATTACAATGTTTTGATTGTAAATAAAAACAGTCATTTATAAGGTGGTGGGTGTCATTAGAGTGCTTGGACTGTAAATATCAACAGTCATTCATGGATTGGTGGGTGTGTTGGTGTCATTACAGTGCTTGGACTGTAAATATCAACCATAATGCATGGGGTGGTGGGTGTGGGACGTCATTACAGTGCTTTGACTGTAAATATCAACAGTCATTCATGGGGTGGTGGGGGTGAGGGTGTCATTACAGTTCTTGGACTATAAATATCAACAATCATTCATTAGGTGGTGGGTTTGTGGGTGTAATTACAGTGCTTAGACTGTAAATATTAACAGTCATTCATGGAGTGGTGGGTATGTGGATGTCATTACAGTGCTTAGACTGAAAATATCAACAGTCATTCATGGGGTGGTAAGTGTGTGGTTGTCATTACAGTGCTTTGACTATAAATATTAACCGTCATTTATGGGGTTGTCGGTGTGTGGGTGTCATTACAGTGCATGGACTGCAAATATTGTCAGTCATTCATGGGGTTGTGGGTGTGTAGGTGTCATTACAGTGCTTGGACTGTAAATATCAAAATCCATTCTTATGGTGGTGGGTGTGTGAGTATCATTACAGTGCTTAGACTCTAAATATCAACAGTCATTTATGGTGTGGTTGGTGTGTGGCTGTCATTATAGTGCTTGGACTGTAAATATCAACAGTCATTCATGGGGTGGTGTGTGTGTCTGTGTCATTACAGTGCTTGGACTATAAATATCAATTCATTCATGGTGTGGTGGGTGTGTGTGTCATTAGTGCTTGGACTGTAAATATCAACAGTCATTCATGGGGTGGTTGGTGTCATTACAGTGTTTGGACTGTAAATATCAACAGTCAATCATGGAATGTTGGTTGTCATTAGAATTCTTAGACTGTAAATATTAACAGTCATTTATTGGGTGGTGGGTGTGTGGGTGTCATTATAGTGCTTGGACTGTAAATATCAACAGTCAATCATGGGGTGGTCGGTGTGTGGGTGTCATTACAGTGCTTTAACTATAAATATCAACGTTCATTTATTGGGTGGTGGGTGTCATTAGAATGCTTGGACTGTATATATCAACAGTCATTCATAGGGTGGTGCATGTGTGGGTGTAATGACAGTGCTTGGACTGTAAATATCAACAGTAATTCATGGGGTGGTGAGTGTGTGGGTGTCATTACAGTGCTTGGACTGTAAATATCAACAGTCATTCATGCGGTGGTGTGTGTTGGGGTGTCATTACAGTGCTTTGACTGTAAATATCAACAGTCATTCATGGGGTAATGGGGTTGAGGGTGTCATTACAGTGCTTGGACTGTAAATATCAACAGTCATTTATGGGGTTGTGTGTGTGTAGGTGTAATTACAGTGCTTAGACTGTAAGTATCAAAAGTCATTTATGGGGTGGTAGGTGTGTGGCTGTCATTATAGTGCTTGGACTGTAAATATCAACAGTCAATCTTGGGGTGGTGGGTATGTGGGTGTCATTACAGTGCTTGTACTGTAAATATCAACAGTCATTCATGGGGTGGTGGGTGTGTGGGTGTCATTACAATGTTTTGATTGTAAATAAAAACAGTCATTTATAAGGTGGTGGGTGTCATTAGAGTGCTTGGACTGTAAATATCAACAGTCATTCATGGATTGGTGGGTGTGTTGGTGTCATTACAGTGCTTGGACTGTAAATATCAACCATAATGCATGGGGTGGTGGGTGTGGGACGTCATTACAGTGCTTTGACTGTAAATATCAACAGTCATTCATGGGGTGGTGGGGGTGAGGGTGTCATTACAGTTCTTGGACTATAAATATCAACAATCATTCATTAGGTGGTGGGTTTGTGGGTGTAATTACAGTGCTTAGACTGTAAATATTAACAGTCATTCATGGAGTGGTGGGTATGTGGATGTCATTACAGTGCTTAGACTGAAAATATCAACAGTCATTCATGGGGTGGTAAGTGTGTGGTTGTCATTACAGTGCTTTGACTATAAATATTAACCGTCATTTATGGGGTTGTCGGTGTGTGGGTGTCATTACAGTGCATGGACTGCAAATATTGTCAGTCATTCATGGGGTTGTGGGTGTGTAGGTGTCATTACAGTGCTTGGACTGTAAATATCAAAATCCATTCTTATGGTGGTGGGTGTGTGAGTATCATTACAGTGCTTAGACTCTAAATATCAACAGTCATTTATGGTGTGGTTGGTGTGTGGCTGTCATTATAGTGCTTGGACTGTAAATATCAACAGTCAATCATATTGTGGTGGGTATGTGGGTGTCATTACAGTTCTTGGACTGTAAATATCAACAGTCCTTCATGGGTTGGTGGGTGTGTGGGTGTCATTACAAAGCTTACACTGTAAATATCAACAGTCATTTATTGGGTGGTGGGTGTGAGGGTGTCATTACAGTGCTTGGACTGTAAATATAAACAGTCATTCATGGGGTGGTGGGTGTGTGGGTGTCATTACAGTGTTTTAACTATAAATATTAACATTCAATTATTGGGTGGTGAGTTTTCATTAGAGTGCTTGAACTGTAAATATCAACAGTCATTCATGGGGTGGTGCATGTGTGGGTGTCATGACAGTGCTTGGACTGTCAATATCAACAGTCATTCATGGGGTGGTGAGTGTGTGGGTGTCATTACAGTTCCTGGACTGTAATTATAAACCATCATTCATCAGGTGGTGGGTGTTTGGATGTCATTACAGTGCTTGGACTGAAAATATCAACAGTCATTCTTGGGGTGGTGGGTGTGTGGGTGTCATTACAGTGCTTGGACTGTAAATATCAACAGTCATTCATGGGGTGGTGGGTGTTTTGGTGTCATGACATTGCTTGGACTGTAAATATCAACAGTCATTCATGGGGTGGTAAGTGTGTGGGTGTCATTACAGTTCTTGGACTATAAATATCAACCCTTATTCATTAGGTGGTGGGTTTGTGGGTGTCATTACAATGCTCAGACTGTAAATGTTAACAGTCATTCATGGGGTGGTGGGTGTGTGGATGTCTTTACAGTGCTTAGACTGTAAATATCAACAGTCATTCATTGGGTGGTGGGTGTGTGGGTGTCATTACAGTGCTTAGACTGTAAATATCAACAGTCATTAATTGGGTGGTGTGTGTGTAGGTGTCATTACAGTGTTAGAACTGTAAATATCAACAGTCAATCATGGGGTGGTCGGTGTGTGGGTGTCATTACAGTGCTTGAACTGTAAATGTCAACAGTCATTCATGGGGTGGTGGGTGTTTTGGTGTCATGACATTGCTTGGACTGTAAATATCAACAGTCATTCATGGGGTGGTAAGTGTGTGGGTGTCATTACAGTTCTTGGACTATAAATATCTACCCTTATTCATTAGGTGGTGGGTTTGTGGGTGTCATTACAGTGCTCAGACTGTAAATGTTAACAGTCATTCATGGGGTGGTGGGTGTGTGGATGTCTTTACAGTGCTTAGACTGTAAATATCAACAGTCATTCATGGGGTGGTGGGTGTGTGGGTTTCATTACAGTGCTTGGACTATAAACATAACCGTCATTTATGGGGTTATGGGTGTGTGGGTGTCATTACAATGCATGGACTGTAAATATAATCAGTCATTCATGTGGTTGTGGGTGTGTAGGTGTCATTACAGTGCTTGGACTGTAAATATCAAAATTAATTCTTTGGGTGGTGGGTGTGTGGGTATCATTACAGTGCTTAGACTGATAATATCAACAGTCATTTATGGGGTGGTGGGTGTGTGGCTGTCATTATAGTGCTTAGACTGTAAATATCAACAGTCAATCATAGTGTGGTGGGTATGTGGGCTTCATTACAGTGATTGGACTGTAAATATCAACAGTCCTTTATGGGTTGGTGGGTGTGTGGGTGTCATTACAGTGCTTAGACTGTAAATATCAACAGTCATTTATTGAGTGGTGGGTGTGTGGCTGTCATTACCGTGCTTGGACTGTAAATATCAACAGTCATTTAAAGGGTGGTGGGTGTTTGAGTGTCATTACAGAGCTTGGACTGTAAATATCAACAGTCAATCATGGGGTGGTGGGTGTGTGGGTGTCATTACATTGCTTTGACTATAAATATCAACAGTCATTCATGGGGTGGTTAGTGTGTGGGTATCATTACAGTGTTTTGATTGTAAATATCAACAGTCATAATAAGGTGGTGGGTGTCATTAGAGTGGTTGCCCTGTAAATATCAACAGTCATTCATGGGGTGGTGGGTGTTGGGTTTTCCATACAGTGCTTTAACTGTAAATATCAACAGTCATTCATGGGGTGGTGGGTGTGTGGGTGTCATTACAGTGCTTGGACTATAAATATCAATTCATTCATGGTGTGGTGGGTGTGTGTGTCATTAGTGCTTGGACTGTAAATATCAACAGTCATTCATTGGGTGGTTGGTGTCATTACAGTGTTTGGACTGTAAATATCAACAGTCAATCATGGTATGTTGGGTGTCATTTGAATGCTTAGACTGTAAATATTAACAGTCATTTATTGGGTGGTGGGTGTGTGGGTGTCATTATAGTGCTTGGACTGTAAATATCAACAGTCAATCATGGGGTGGTCGGTGTGTGGGTGTCATTACAGTACTTTAAATATAAATATCAATGTTCATTTATTGGGTTGTGGGTGTCATTAGAATGCTTGGACTGTAAATATCAACAGTCATTCATAGGGTGGTGCATGTGTGGGTGTAATGACAGTGCTTGGACTGTAAATATAAACAGTCATTCATGGGGTAATGGGGGTGAGGGTGTCATTACAGAGCTTGGACTGTAAATATGAACAGTCATTCATGGGGTGGTGGGTGTGTGGGTGTCATAACAGTGCTTAGACTGTAAGTATCAAAAGTCATTCATGGGGTAATATGGGTGAGGGTGTCATTACAGTGCTTAGACTGTAAGTATCAAAAGTCATTTATGGGGTGGTGGGTGTGTGGCTGTCATTATAGTGCTTGGACTGTAAATATCAACAGTCAATCTTGGGGTGGTGGGTATGTGGGTGTCATTACAGTGCTTGGACTGTAAATATCAACAGTCATTCATGGGGTGGTGGGTGTGTGGGTGTTATTACAGTGTTTTGATTGTAAATAACAACAGTCATTTATAAGGTGGTGGGTGTCATTAGAGTGCTTTGACTGTAAATAACAACAGTCATTCATGGATTGGTGGGTGTGTTGGTGTCATTACAGTGCTTGGACTGTAAATATCAACCATAATGCATGGGGTGGTGGGTGTGGGACGTCATTACAGTGCGTTAACTTTAAATATCAACAGTCATTCATGGGGTGGTGAGGGTGAGGGTGTCATTACAGTTCTTGGACTATAAATATCAATTATCATTCATTAGGTGGTGGGTTTGTGGGTGTCATTACAGTGCTTAGACTGAAAATATCAACAGTCATTCATGGGGTGGTGAGTGTGTGGTTGTCATTACAGTGCTTTGACTATAAATATTAACCGTCATTTATGGGGTTGTCGGTGTGTGGGTGTCATTACAGTACATGGACTGCAAATATTGTCAGTCATTCATGGGGTTGTGGGTGTGTAGGTGTCATTTCAGTGCTTGGACTGTAAATATCAAAATCCATTCTTATGGTGGTGGGTGTGTGGGTGTCATTACAGAGCTTACACTGTAAATATCAACAGTCATTTATTGGGTGGTGGGTGTGAGGGTGTCATTACAGTGCTTGGACTGTAAATATAAACAGTCATTCATGGGGTGGTGGGTGTGTGGGTGTCATTACCGTGTTTTAACTATAAATATTAACATTCAATTATTGGGTGGTGGGTTTTCATTAGAGTGCTTGGACTGTAAATATCAACAGTCATTCATCGGGTGGTGCATGTGTGGGTGTCATGACAGTGCTTGGACTGTCAATGTCAACAGTCATTCATGGGGTGGTGAGTGTGTGGGTGTCATTACAGTTCCTGGACTGTAAATATAAACCATCATTCATCAGGTGGTGGGTGTTTGGATGTCATTACAGTACTTGGACTGAAAATATCAATAGTCATTCTTGGGGTGGTGGGTGTGTGGGTGTCATTACAGTGCTTGGCCTATAAATATTAACCGTCATTTATGGGGTGGTGGGTGTGTGGGTGTCATTACAGTGCTTGGACTGTAAATATCAACAGTCATTCGTAGGGTGGTGGGTGTTTGAGTGTCATTACAGTGCTTGGACTGTAAATATCAACAGTCAATCATGGGGTGGTGGGTGTGTGGGTGTCATTACAGTGCTTAGACTGTAAATATCACCAGTCATTCATGAGGTGGTTATTGTGTGGGTGTTAATACAATTCTTGGACTGTAAATATCAACTGTCATTTATGGTGTGTGTGTGTGCTATTATAGAGCTTGGACTCTAAATATCAACAGTCATTCTTAGGTTGGTGGGGGGGGGATGTCATTACAGTGCCTGGACTGTAAATATCAACAATCATTCATGGGGTGGTTGGTGTGTAGGCGTAAGTACAGATCTTGGACCATAAATACCAAGTCATTCATGGGGTAGTGGATGTATGCTTGTCAGTACTATGCTTGGACTGTTAATATCAACAGTCATTCATGGGGCGGAGGGTGTATGGGTGTCATGACAGTGCTTGGACTGTAAATATCAACAATCATTCATGGGGTGGTGGGTGTGTGGGTTTCATTACAGTGCTAGGACTGTAAATATCAAAAGTTATTCATGGCATGATTGGTGTGTGGGTGTCATTACAGCGCATTAATTAACTGTATGTATCAACAGTCATTTATGGGGTGGTGTGTGTATGGGTGTCATTTCAGTGCTTTGACTATAAATATCAACAGTCATTTATGGGTAGGGGAGTGTCATTGCAATGCTTGGACTGTAAATATCAAGTCATTCATGGGGTGGTGGGTGTGTGGATGTCATTACAGTGCTTGGACAGTAAATATCAATAGTCATTCATGGAGTGGTGGGTGTGTGGGTGTCATTACAGTGCTTGGAGAGTAAATATCAACAGTCATTCATTGAGTGTTGGGTGCATAGGTGTCATTACAGTGCTTGGACTTTAAATATCAAAAGTAATTTATGGGTTGGTGGGTGTCATTACAGTGCTTGGACTGTAAATATCAGCAGTCATTCATATGGCAGTGGTTGTGTGTGTCATTACAGTGTTTGGACTTTAAATATCAAGAGCCATTCATGGGGTGGTGGGTGTTGGGGTGTCATTACAGTGCTTGGTCTGTAAATATGAACTGTCTCTTATGGAGTGGTGGGTGTTTGTGTGTCATTACAGTGGTTGGACTGTAAATATCTACAGTCATTCATGGGGTTGTGGGTGTGTGGGTGTCATTCCTGTGCTTGGACTATGAATATCCCCTGTCATTCATGGGGTAGTGGGTGTGTGGGTGTCATTACATTGCTTGGACTGTAAATATCAACAATCATTTATGGGGTGGTGGGTGTGTTGGTGTCATTACAGTGCTTTGACTGTAAATATCAATAGTCATTCATGGGAAGGTGGGTGTGTAGGTGTCATTACAGTGCTTGGTCTGTAAATATTAACAGTCTTTTATGGGGTGGTGGGTGTGTGGGTTATATTACAGTGCTTGGACTGTAAATACTAACCAATATTCATGGGGTTGTGGTTGTGTGGGTGTCATTACAGTTCTTGGACTATAAATATCAACAGTCGTTCATGAGTTGGTGTTTGTGTGGGTGTCATTACAATGCTTGGACTATAAATATCAACAGTCTTTCAAGGGGTGGTGGGTTGTTGGTGTCATTACAGTGCTTGGATTGTAAATATCAACAGTCATTCATTGGGTGGTGGGTGTGTGGGTGTCATTACAGTGCTTGGACTGTAATTATCAACTGTCATTCATGGCGTGTGTCGTTGACATTACAGTGCTTGGACTGTAAATATCAACTGTCATTCATGGGGTGTGTCAGTGACATTACAGTGCTTGTACTGTAAATATCAACAGTCATTCATGGGTTGGTGTGTGTGTGTCATTACCGTGCTTGGACTGTAAATTTCAACTGTCATTCATGGGGTGTGTTGGTGACATTACAGTGCTTGTACTGTAAATATCAACAGCCATTCATGGGGTGGTGGGTTTGTGGGTCTCATTACAGTAATTAGACTGTAAATATCAACAGACATTAATGGGGTGGTGGGTGTGTGGGTGTCATTCCAATGCTTAATCTGTAAATATCAACAGTTATTCATTTAGTGGTGGGTGTAGGGTGTCATTACAGTGCTTGGACTGTGAATATCAACCATCATTTATGGGGTGGTGGGTGTGTGGGTGTCATTACAATGCTTGTACGGTAAATATCAACTGTCATTCATGGGGTTGGGGGTGTGTGGGTGTCATTACAGTGCTTGGACTGTAAATATCAACAGTCATTCATTAAGTGGTGGGTGTGTGGGAGTCATTACAATGCTTGTACTATAAATATCAATAGTCATTAATGAGGTGTTGGGTGTGTGGGTGTCATTACAGTGCTTGGACTGTAAATATTAACAGTCATTCATGGGGTGGATGGTGTGTGAGTGTCATTACACTGTTGGGATTGTAAATATCAACAGTTATTCATGGGGTTGTCAGTGTGTGGGTGTTAATAAAATGTTTGGACTGTAAATACCAACTGTCATTCATGGTGTGTGCGGGTGCTATTACATAGCTTGGACTCTAAATATCAACAGTCATTCTTAGGTTGGTGGGGGGGGAGTGTCATTACATTGCCTGGACTGTAAATATCAACAATCATTCATGAGGTGGTGGGTGTGTAGGTGTAAGTACAGATCTTAGACTGTAAATATCAAGTCATTTATGGGGTAGTGGATGTATGTGTGTCAGTACTGTGCTTGGACAGTAAATATAAATAGTAATTCATAGGGTGATGGGTCAGTTGGTGTCATTACAGGGCTTGGATAGTAAATATCAAAAGTAATTCATGGGGTGGTGGGTTTGTGGGTGTCATTACAGTGCTTGGACTAAAAATATCAAAAGTCATTCATGGGGTGGTGGGTGTGTGGGAGTCATGAGAGTGCTTGGACTGTCAATATCAACAGTCATTCATGGGGTGGTGAGTGTGTGGGTGTCATTACAGTTCCTGGACTGTAAATATAAACCATCATTCATCAGGTGGTGGGTGTTTGGATGTCATTACAGTGCTTGGACTGAAAATATCAACAGTCATTCTTGGGGTGGTGGGTGTGTGGGTGTCATTACAGTGCTTGGACTGTAAATATCAACAGTCATTCATGGGGTGGTGGGTGTTTTGGTGTCATGACATTGCTTGGACTGTAAATATCAACAGTCATTCATGGGGTGGTAAGTGTGTGGGTGTCATTACAGTTCTTGGACTATAAATATCAACCCTTATTCATTAGGTGGTGGGTTTGTGGGTGTCATTACAATGCTCAGACTGTAAATGTTAACAGTCATTCATGGGGTGGTGGGTGTGTGGATGTCTTTACAGTGCTTAGACTGTAAATATCAACAGTCATTCATGGGGTGGTGGGTGTGTGGATGTCTGTACAGTGCTTAGATTGTAAATATCAACAGTCATTCATTGGGTGGTGGGTGTGTGGGTGTCATTACAGTGCTTAGACTGTAAATATCAACAGTCATTAATTGGGTGGTTGGTGTGTGGGTGTCATTACAGTGTTAGAACTGTAAATATCAACAGTCAATCATGGGGTGGTCGGTGTGTGGGTGTCATTACAGTGCTTGGACTGTAAATATCAACAGTCATTCATGGGGTGGTGGGTGTTTTGGTGTCATGACATTGCTTGGACTGTAAATATCAACAGTCATTCATGGGGTGGTAAGTGTGTGGGTGTCATTACAGTTCTTGGACTATAAATATCAACCCTTATTCATTAGGTGGTGGGTTTGTGGGTGTCATTACAGTGCTCAGACTGTAAATGTTAACAGTCATTCATGGGGTGGTGGGTGTGTGGATGTCTTTACATTGCTTAGACTGTAAATATCAACAGTCATTCATGGGGTGGTGGTTGTGTGGGTGTCATTACAGTGCTTGGACTATAAACATAACCGTCATTTATGGGGTTATGGGTGTGTGGGTGTCATTACAATGCATGGACTGTAAATATAATCAGTCATTCATGTGGTTGTGGGTGTGTAGGTGTCATTACAGTGCTTGGACTGTAAATATCAAAATTAATTCTTTGGGTGGTGGGTGTGTGGGTATCATTACAGTGCTTAGACTGATAATATCAACAGTCATTTATGGGGTGGTGGGTGTGTGGCTGTCATTATAGTGCTTAGACTGTAAATATCAACAGTCAATCATAGTGTGGTGGGTATGTGGGCTTCATTACAGTGCTTGGACTGTAAATATCAACAGTCCTTTATGGGTTGGTGGGTGTGTGGGTGTCATTACAGTGCTTAGACTGTAAATATCAACAGTCATTTATTGGGTGGTGGGTGTGTGGCTGTCATTACAGTGCTTGGACTGTAAATATCAACAGTCATTTAAAGGGTGGTGGGTGTTTGAGTGTCATTACAGAGCTTGGACTGTAAATATCAACCGTCATTTATAGGGTGGTGGGTGTGTGGCTGTCATTACAGTGCTTGGACTGTAAATTTCAACAGTCAATCATGGGGTGGTGGGTGTGTGGGTGTCATTACATTGCTTTGACTATAAATATCAACAGTCATTCATGGGGTGGTTGGTGTGTGGGTATCATTACAGTGTTTTGATTGTAAATATCAACAGTCATAATAAGGTGGTGGTTGTCATTAGAGTGGTTACCCTGTAAATATCAACAGTCATTCATGGGGTGGTGGGTGTTAGGTTTTCCATACAGTGCTTTAACTGTAAATATCAACAGTCATTCGTGGGGTGGTGGGTGTGTGGTTGTCATTACAGTGCTTGGACTATAAATATCAATTCATTCATGGTGTGGTGGGTGTGTGTGTCATTAGAGCTTGGACTGTAAATATCAACAGTCATTTATTGGGTGGTTGGTGTCATTACAGTGTTTGGATTGTAAATATCAACAGTCAATCATGGTATGTTGGGTGTCATTTGAATGCTTAGACTGTAAGTATCAAAAGTCATTCATGGGGTAATGGGGGTGAGGGTGTCATTACAGAGCTTGGACTGTAAATATGAACAGTCATTCATGGGGTGGTGCATGTGTGGGTGTAATGACAGTGCTTGAACTGTAAATATCAACAGTCATTCATGGGGTAATGGGGGTGAGGGTGTCATTACAGAGCTTGGACTGTAAATATGAACAGTCATTCATGGGGTGGTGGGTGTGTGGGTGTCATTACAGTGCTTGGACTGTAAGTATCAAAAGTCATTCATGGGGTAATGGGGGTGAGGGTGTCATTACAGTGCTTGGACTGTAAATATGAACAGTCATTCATGGGGTTGTGTGTGTGTAGGTGTCATTACAGTGCTTAGACTGTAAGTATCAAAAGTCATTTATGGGGTGGTGGGTGTGTGGCTGTCATTATAGTGCTTGGACTGTAAATATCAACAGTCAATCTTGGGGTGGTGGGTATGTGGGTGTCATTACAGTGCTTGGACTGTAAATATCAACAGTCATTCATGGGGTGGTGGGTGTGTGGGTGTCATTACAGTGTTTTGATTGTAAATAACAACATTCATTTATAAGGTGGTGGGTGTCTTTAGAGTGCTTTGACTGTAAATAACAACAGTCATTCATGGATTGGTGGGTGTGTTGGTGTCATTACAGTGCTTGGACTGTAAATATCAACCATAATGCATGGGGTGGTGGGTGTGGGACGTCATTACAGTGCGTTAACTGTAAATATCAACAGTCATTCATGGGGTGGTGGGGGTGAGGGTGTCATTACAGTTCTTGGACTATAAATATCAACCATCATTCATTAGGTGGTGGGTTTGTGGGTGTAATTACAGTGCTTAGACTGTAAATATTAACAGTCATTCATGGGGTGGTGAGTGTGTGGTTGTCATTACAGTGCTTTGACTATAAATATTAACCGTCATTTATGGGGTTGTCGGTGTGTAGGTGTCATTACAGTACATGGACTGCAAATATTGTCAGTCATTCATGGGGTTGTGGGTGTGTAGGTGTCATTACAGTGCTTGGACTGTAAATATCAAAATCCATTCTTATGGTGGTGGGTGTGTGGGTATCATTACAGTGCTTAGACTCTAAATATCAACAGTCATTTATGGGGTGGTGGGTGTGTGGCTGTCATTATAGTGCTTGGCCTGTAAATATCAACAGTCAATCATAGTGTGGTGGGTATGTGGGTGTCATTACAGTTCTTGGACTGTAAATATCAACAGTCCTTCATGGGTTGATGGGTGTGTGGGTGTCATTACAGAGCTTACACTGTAAATATCAACAGTCATTTATTGGGTGGTGGGTGTGAGGGTGTCATTACAGTGCTTGGACTGTAAATATAAACAGTCATTCATGGGGTGGTGGGTGTGTGGGTGTCATTACCGTGTTTTAACTATAAATATTAACATTCAATTATTGGGTGGTGGGTTTTCATTAGAGTGCTTGGACTGTAAATATCAACAGTCATTCATGGAGTGGTGCATGTGTGGGTGTCATGACAGTGCTTGGACTGTCAATGTCAACAGTCATTCATGGGGTGGTGAGTGTGTGGGTGTCATTACAGTTCCTGGACTGTAAATATAAACCATTATTCATCAGGTGGTGGGTGTTTGGATGTCATTACAGTACTTGGACTGAAAATATCAATAGTCATTCTTGGGGTGGTGGGTGTGTGGGTGTCATTACAGTGCTTGGCCTATAAATATTAACCGTCATTTATGGGGTGGTGGGTGTGTGGGTGTCATTACAGTGCTTGGACTGTAATTATCAACTGTCATTCATGGCGTGTGTCGTTGACATTACAGTGCTTGTACTGTAAATATCAACAGCTATTCATGGGGTGGTGGGTTTGTGGGTCTCATTACAGTAATTAGACTGTAAATATCAACAGACATTAATGGGGTGGTGGGTGTGTGGGTGTCATTCCAGTGCTTAATCTGTAAATATCAACAGTTATTCATTTAGTGGTGGGTGTAGGGTGTCATTACAGTGCTTGGACTGTGAATATCAACCATCATTCATGGGTTGGTGGGTGTGTGGGTGTCATTACAATGCTTGTACGGTAAATATCAACTGTCATTCATGGGGTTGGGGGTGTGTGGGTGTCATTACAGTGCTTGGACTGTAAATATCAACAGTCATTCATTAAGTGGTGGGTGTGTGGGAGTCATTACAATGCTTGTACTATAAATATCAATAGTCATTAATGAGGTGTTGGGTGTGTGGGTGTCATTACAGTGCTTGGACTGTAAATATTAACAGTCATTCATGGGGTGGATGGTGTGTGAGTGTCATTACACTGTTGGGATTGTAAATATCAACAGTTATTCATGGGGTTGTCAGTGTGTGGGTGTTAATAAAATGTTTGGACTGTAAATACCAACTGTCATTCATGGTGTGTGCGGGTGCTATTACATAGCTTGGACTCTAAATATCAACAGTCATTCTTAGGTTGGTGGGGGGGGAGTGTCATTACATTGCCTGGACTGTGAATATCAACAATCATTCATGGGGTGGTGGGTGTGTAGGTGTAAGTACAGATCTTAGACTGTAAATATCAAGTCATTTATGGGGTAGTGGATGTATGTGTGTCAGTACTGTGCTTGGACAGTAAATATAAACAGTCATTCATAGGGTGATGGGTCAGTTGGTGTCATTACAGGGCTTGGATAGTAAATATCAAAAGTAATTCATGGGGTGGTGGGTTTGTGGGTGTCATTACAGTGCATGGACTGAAAATATCAAAAGTCATTCATGGGGTGGTGAGTGTGTGGGAGTCATTACAGTGCTTGGACTATAAATATCAAGTCATTTATGGGGTGGTGGGTGTGTGTGTTTCATTACAGTGTTTGGACTGTAAATATCAACAGTCATTCATAGGATGGTGGGTGTGTGACTGTCATTACAGTGCTCAGATTGTAAATATTAACAGTCAATTATGGGGTGGTGGGTGTCATTAGAGCACTTGGACTGAAAATATTAACAGTTATTCATAAGGTGGTGGGTGTGTGGATGCCATTACAGTGCTTTGACTAAAAATATCAACAGTCTTTCATGGAGTGGTGGGTGTGTAGGTGTCATTACAGTGCTTGGACTGTAAATATCAACAGTCATTTATGGGGTGGTGGGTGTGTGGGTGTTATTACAGTGTTTTGATTGTAAATATCAACAGTCATTCATAGGGTGGTGGGTTTCATTATCGTTCTTGGACTGTAAATATCAACAGTCATTCATGGGGTGTTGGGTGTGGGGGTGTCATTACTGTACTTAGACTGTAGATATCATCTATAATTTATGGGGTGGTGGGTGTGGGGGTGTCATTACAATGCTTGGACTGTAAATATCAACAGTCATTCATGGGGTTGTGGGTGTGTGGGTGTTATTATAGATTTTGGACGGTAAATATCAACAGTCATTCATGGGGTGGTGGGTGTGTGGGTGTCATTACAGTGCTTGGACTGTAAATATCAAGTCATTTATGGGGTGGTGGGTTTGTGTGTGTCATTAGTGCTTGGACTGTAAATTTCAACAGTCATTTATATGGTTGTGGTTGGCATTACAGTGCTTAGACTGTATATATCAACAGTAATTCATGGGGAGATGGGTGTTCGGGTGTCATTACAGTGCTTGGACTGTTAATATCAACAGTTAATTATGGGGTGGTTTTTGTTTGGGTGTCATTACATTGCTTGGACAGTAAATATCAACAGTCATTCTTGGAGTTGTGGTTGTGTGGGTGTCATTACAGTGCTTAGACGGTAAATATTAACAGTCATTTATGGGGAGGTGGGTTTGAGGGTGTCATTACAGTGCTTGGACTGTAAATATCAACAGTCATTCAGTGGGTGGTGGGTGTGTGGGTTTCATTACTGTTCTTGGACTGTAAATATCAACCATCTTTCATTGTGTGGAGGGTGTGTTGGTGTCATTACAGTGCTCAGACTGTAAATATTAACAGTCATTCATGTGTTGGTGGGTGTGTGGATGTCATTACAGTGCTTGGACTGAAAATATCAACAGATATATATAAGGTGGTGGGTTTGTGGGTGTCATTACAGTGTTTGGACTATAAATATCAACCATCATTTATGGGGTGCTGGATGTGTGGGTGTCATTACAGTGCTTGGACTGTAAATATCAACAGTCATTCTTAAGGTGGTGGGTGTGTGTGTCATTACAGAGCTTGGACTGTAAATATCAACAGTCTTTCATAGGGTGGAGGGTGTATGGGTGTTTTTACAGTGATTTGACTGTAAATATTAACAGTCATTTATGGGGTGGTTGGTGTGTGGGTGTCATGACAGTGCTTAGACTGTAAATATCAACAGTCATTTATTGGGTGGTAAGTGTGTGTGGGTGTCATTACAGTGCTTGGACAGTAAATATCAACAGTCATTCATTGAATGATAGGTGTGTGGTGGTCATTACAGTGTTTTGATTGTAAATATCAACAGTCATTTATAGGGTGGTGGGTGTCATTAGAGTGCTTGGACTGAAAATATCAACAGTCATTCATGGGGTGGTTGGTGTGTGGGTGTTATTACAGTGCTTGGACTGTAAATATAAACTATAATTCATGGGGTGGTGGGTGTGTGGGTGTCTGTAAGGGCCGAAATTTTCAACAGCTGGATTAATACTCCTGTCTCTCACATCAACTTATGTTTCCTTGTCTGTGTACCCTGTTCATACACATTTATTCACATGTACTAGTTAAGTAATCTTTTCCTGTTTCCTAGATAGTAATGTGATGCAGTAGTGGAGGACGAGAAGAATTTAACCGCTTGATCAGCAGTTTCTTCGTTTCCCCCCCCCCCCCCCCTTCCTTGGGATATCGATGGCAGCGCCATCTACACTACTCAATGCTGGCATCGTGATCTAACCGAAGTTTTGTCTAGGATGGACGACTGACTGGTGGCAGAATGGAGCTGCACTTTGAACAGTTAGGAGCTCTGAGCCTCCTCTGCCTCCTTCTCTTGTGGAGCATATCTATCGCTTGGGCAGCGACTGGTCTGCCTCCTACAATTGTGTATTCCTGAGACACTGCTGTCTCATAATTGTTACTCCTACCATTGGGTAACTTTTAATTGTGTAACCGTTTACTCTACTCTTGAGACTCTGCTG
The DNA here is from genome assembly GCA_033782935.1 of Petrolisthes cinctipes. Classification (NCBI taxonomy): domain Eukaryota; kingdom Metazoa; phylum Arthropoda; class Malacostraca; order Decapoda; family Porcellanidae; genus Petrolisthes; species Petrolisthes cinctipes. The sequence goes on from JAWQEG010000015.1 coordinate 6,067,753, forward strand.
TCTCTTAATTGTTGTAGGGAAAGGGATAGTCTCCTTGAGTGGTGCTGTATTATATATTGGGGTTGTGAAGTGTTTAATATATTTGTCTTCTTCAAACTGTGTTTGTTACAATCCCTCTGATTTTGGTGGTGCTAGAATCCTTAAATGTTCGAAGAAGTTGCCGACATGCCACTCTTCGATTCGAGCCTTGACAGTGTCATTACAGAGCTTGGACTGTAAATATCAACAGTCATTCATGGGGTGGTGGGTGTTTAGGTGGCATTACAGTGCTTGGAATACAAATATCAACAGTCAATCATGGGGTTGTGGGTGTCGGGGTGTCATTACAGTGCTTGGACAGTAAATATCAACAGTCATTCATGGGGTGGTGGGTGTGTGGGTGCCATTACAGTGTTTTGACTGTAAATATCAACAGTCATTCATGGGGTAGTGAGTGTTTGGGTGTCATTACAGTTCTTGGACTGTAAATATTAACAGTCATTCATAGGGTGGTGGGTGTGTGGATGTCATTACAGTGCTTGGACTGTAAATATCAACCATTATTCATTAGGTAGTGGGTGTGTGGGTGTCATTACCGTGCTCAGACTGTAAATATTAAGTCATTCAAATAGTGGTTGGTGTTGGGTTGTCATTACAGTGCTTGGACTTTAAATATCAACAGTCTTTCATGGGATGGTGGGTGTGTGGGTATCATTACAGTGCTTGAACTGTAAATCTCAACAGTCATTTATAGGGTGGTGGGTGTGTGAGTGTCATTACAGAGCTTGGTCTGTAAATATCTACAGTCATTCATGGGGTGGTGGGTGTGTAAGTGTCATTACAGTGCTTGGACTGTAAATATCAATAGTCATTATTGGGGTGGTGGGTGTGTGGAAGTCATTACAGTGCTTAGACTGTAAATATCAACAGTCATTTATAGGGTGTAAGGTGACATTAGAGTGCTTGGACTGTAAATATCAACAGTCATTCATGGGGTGGTGGGTGTGTGGGTGTCATTACAGTGCTTGGACTGTAAATATCAACCATAATTCATGGGGTGCTGGGTGTGGGGGTGTCATTACAGTGCTTTCAATGTAAATATCAACAGTCATTCATGGGGTGATGGGTGTGTGGTTGCCATTACAGAGCTTGGACTGTAAATATCAACAATCGTTCATGGGATGGTAGGTGTTTGGGTGTCATTACAGTGCTTGGACTGGTAATATCAATAGTCATTCATCGGGTGGTAAGTGTGTCTGCGTCATTACAGTTCTTGGTCTGTAAATTTCAACCATCATTCATTGGGTGGTGGGTGTGTGGGTGTCATTACAGTGTTTGGACTGCAAATATTAACAGTTATCCATTGGGCGGTAGGTGTCATTAGAGTGCTTGGACTGTAAATATCAACAGTCATTCATGGGGTGGTGGGTGTGTGGGTGTCATTACAGTGCTTGGACTGTTAATATCAATAGTCTTTCATAGGGTTGTGAGTGTGTCTGTGTCATTACATTTCTTGGTCTGTAAATCTCAACCATCATTCATTGGGTGGTGGGTGTGTAGGTGTCATTACAGTGTTTGGACTGCAAATATTAACAGTCATCCATGGGGTGGTGGGTGTCATTAGAGTGCTTGTACTGTAAATATTAACAGTCATTAATAGGTTGGTGAGTGTGTGGATGTCATTACAGTGCTTGGACTAAAAATATCAACATTCTTTCATGGGGTGGTGGATGTGTGGGTGTCATTACAGTGCTTGGACTATAAATATCAGCCATCATTAATAGGTTGGTGGGTGTGTGGGTTTCATTACAGTGCTTGGACTGTAAATATCAACAGTCATTCATAGGGTGGTGGGTGTGTGAGTGTCATTACAGAGCTTGGACTGTAAATATCAACAGTCATTCAAGGGGTGGTGGGTATGTGGGGGACATTGGAGTGCTTGGACTGTAAATATCAACAGTCATTATTGTGGTGGTGGGTGTCATGAGAGTGCTTATACTGTAAATATCAACAGTCATTTATGGAATGGTGGTTGTGTGGGAGTCAATACAGTGCTTGGACTGTAAATATTAACCATAATTTATTGGATGGTCGGTGTGTTGGTGTCATTACAGTGCTTTGACTGTAAATATAAACAGTCATTCATGGGGCGGTGGTTGTGAGGGTGTCATTTCAGTGCTTGGACTGTAAATATCAACAGTAATTTATGGGGTGGTGGGTGTCATTACAGTGCTTGGACTATAAATATCAACAGTCATTCATGAGGTGGTGGGTGTGTGGGGGTCATTACAGTGCTTGGACTGTAAATATCAAGTCATTCTTGGGGTGGTTGATGTGTGGGTGTCATTATTGCTTGGACTGTAAATATCAATATTCATTCATGGGCAGGTGGGTGTGTGGGTATTCTTACGGTGCTTTGAATGTAAATATCAACAGTCATTCAGAGGGTGGTGGGTGTCATTAGAGTGCTTGGACTGTAAAATATCAACAGTTATTCATAGGGTGGTGGGTGTGTTAGTGTCATTACAGTATTTGGACTGTAAATATCAACAGTCATTCATGGGGTGGTTAGTGTGTGGGTGCCATTACAGTGCTTGGATTGTGAATATCAACAGTCATTCATGGGGTGGTTGGTGTGTGGTTTTTATTACAGTGCTTTGACTGTAAATATCAACAGTCATTCAGAGGGTGGTGGGTGGCATTAGAGTGCTTGGAATGTAAATATTAACAGTCATTTTATGGGGTGGTGGGTGTGTGGGTGTCATTATAGTGCTTGGACTGTTAATATCAAGTCATTCATGGGGTGGTTGGAGTGTGGGTGTTATTACAGTGCTTTAACTGTAAATATCAACAGTCATTCAGAGGGTTGTGGGTGTCATTACAGTGCTTGGACTTTAAATATCAACAGTCTTTCATGGCATGGTGGGTGTGTGGGTATCATTACAGTGCTTGAACTGTAAATCTCAACAGTCATTCATAGGGTGGTGGGTGTGTGAGTGTCATTACAGAGCTTGAACTGTAAATAACAACAGTCAATAATGGGGTGGTGGGTGTGTGGATGTTATTACAGTGCTTGGACTGTAAATATCAACAGTCAATCATGGGGTGGTGGGTGTGTGGGTGTCATTACAGTGTTTTGATTGTAAATATCAACAGTCATTTATAGGGTGGTGGATGTCATTACATTGCTTGGACTGTAAATATCAACAGTCATTTATGGAATGGTGGTTGTGTGGGTGTCATTACAGTGCTTGGACTGTAAATATCAACCATAACTCATGGGGTGGTGGGTGTGGGGGTGTCAATACAGTGCTTTGACTGTAAATATCAACAGTCATTCATGAAATGGTGGGTGTGTGGGTGTCATTATAGTGCTTGGACTGTAAATATCAACAGTCATTTATGGGGTGGTGGGTGTGTGGCTGTCATTAGTGCTTTGAATGAAAATATCAACAGTCATTCATGGGGTGGTGGTTGGCATTACAGTGCTTGGACTGTAAATATCAACAGTCATTCATAAGGTGATGGGTGTGTGGGTGTCATTATAATGTTTGGACTGTAAATACCAACAGTCATTCATGGGGTGGTTGGTGTGTGGGTGTCATTACAGTGCTTTGACTGTAAATATCAAGAGTCATTCATGGGGTGGTGGGTGTGAGGGTGTCATTACAGTGTTCGGACTGTAAATATCAACAGTCATTCATGGGGTTGTGGGTGTGTGGGTGTCATTACAGTGCTTTGACTGTAAATATCAACCATAACTCTTGGGGTGGTGGGTGTGGGGGTGTCATTACAGTCCTTTGACTTAAATATCAACAGTCATTCATAGGGTGGTGTGTGTGAGAGGGTCATTTCAGTGTTTGGACTGTAAATATCAATAGTCATTTATAGAGTGGTGGGTGTTTGGGTGTCATTACATTGCTTGGACTGTAAATATCAACAGTCAATCATGAGGTACTGGGTGTGTGGGTGTCATTAGAGTGCTTAGACTGCAAATATCAACAGTCATTCATAGGGTGGTTGGTGTCATTAGAGTGCTTGGACTGTAAATATCAACAGTCATTAATGGGGTGGTGAGTGTATGGGTGTCATTATAGTGCATGGACTGTAAATATCAACAATAATTCATGGAGTGGTCGGTGTGTGGGTGTCATTACAGTGCTTTGACTGTAAGTATCAAGAGTCATTCATGGGGTGGTGGGTGTGAGGGTGTCATTACAGTGTTCGGACTGTAAATATCAACAGTCATTTATGGGGTTGTGGGTGTGGGGATGTCATTATAGTGCTTGGACTGTAAATACCAACCGTCATTTATGGGTATGGTTGGTGTGTGGGTGTCATTACAGTGCTTGGACTGTAAATATCAAGTCATTAATGGGGTGGTGGGTGTGAGTGCGTCATTATTGCTTGGACTGTAAATATCAACAGTCATTTATAGGATGGTGGTTGTGTGGGTGCCTAGACTGTAAATATCAACAGTCATTTATGGAGTGGTGGGTGTGTGGCTGTCATTACAGAGCTTGGACTGTAAATATCAATAGTCAATCATAGGGTGGTGGTTGTGTGGGTGTCATTACAGTGCTTGGACTGTAAATATCAACAGTCATTCATGGGGTGATGGGTGTGTGGGTTTCATTACAGTTTTTTTATTGTAAATATCAACAGTCATTCATAGGGTGGAGGGTGTCATTAGAGTCTTTGGACTGTAAATATCAACATTCATTCATGGAGTGGTGGGTGTGTGGGTGTCATTACAGTGCTTGGACTGTAAATATCAACAGTCATTTATGGGGTGGTGGGTGTGTGGGTGTCATTATAGTGTTTGGACTGTAAATATCAAAAGTCATTCATGGTGTGGTGGGTGTGTGGGTGTCATTACAATGCTTGGACTGTAAATATCAAGTCATTCATGGGGTGGTGGGTGTGTGGGTGTCATTATTGCTTGGAATGTAAATATCAACAGTCATTTATGGGTGGTGGTTGTGTGGGTGCCTAGACTGTAAATATCAACAGTCATTTATGGAGTGGTGGGTGTGTGGCTGTCATTACAGAGCTTGGACTGTAAATATCAATAGTCAATCATAGGGTGGTGGTTGTGTGGGTGTCATTACAGTGCTTGGACTGTAAATATCAACAGTCATTCATGGGGTGGTGGGTGTGTGGGTTTCATTACAGTTTTTTTATTGTAAATATCAACAGTCATTCATAGGGTGGAGGGTGTCATTAGAGTCTTTGGACTGTAAATATCAACATTCATTCATGGAGTGGTGGGTGTGTGGGTGTCATTACAGTGCTTGGACTGTAAATATCAACAGTCATTTATGGGGTGGTGGGTGTGTGGGTGTCATTATAGTGTTTGGACTGTAAATATCAACAGTCATTCATGGTGTGGTGGGTGTGTGGGTGTCATTACAATGCTTGGACTGTAAATATCAAGTCATTCATGGGGTGGTGGGTGTGTGGGTGTCATTATTGCTTGGAATGTAAATATCAACAGTCATTTATGGGTGGTGTGTGTGTGGGTGTTATTATAGTGCTTTGACTGTAAATATCAAAAGTCATTCAGAGGGTGGTGGGTGTCATTAGAGTGCTTGGACTGTAAATATCAACAGTCATTCATGGGGTGGTGAGTGTGTGGGTGTCATTACAGTGCTTGGACTGTGAATATCAACAGTCATTCAAGGGGTGGTTGGTGTGTGGGTGTTATTACAGTGCTTTGACTGTAAATATCAACAGTCATTCAGAGGGTGGTGGGTGTCATTACAGTGCTTGGACTGTAAATATTAAAATTCATTTTTGGGGTGGTGGGTGTGTGAATGTCATTACAATGTTTGGACTGTAAATATCAACGGTCATTTATGGGGTGGTTGGTGTGTGGGTGTCATTACAGTGTTTTGATTGTAAATATCAACAGTCATTCATAGGTTGGAGGGTATCATTAGAGTTACTGAACTATAAATATCAACCATAACTCATGGGGTGGTGGGTGTGGGGGTGTCGTTACAGTGCTTTGACTCTAAATATCAACAGTCATTCATAGGGTGGTGGGTGTGAGGGTGTCATTACATTGCTTGGACTGTAAATAACAATAGTCATTTATGAAATGGTGTGTGTGTGGATGTCATTATAGTGCTTGGACTGTAAATATCAACAGTCATTTTTGGGGTGGTGGGTGTGTGGCTGTCATTAGTGCTTTGACTGTATATATCAACAGTCATTCATGGGGTGGTGGGTGTGAGGGTGTCATTACAGTGTTTGGACTGTAAATATCAACAATCATTCATGGGGTTGTGGGTGTGTGGGTGTCATTATAGTGATTGGACTGTAAATACCAACAGTCATTTTTGGGGTGGTGGGTGTCATTAGAGTGCTTGGACTGTAAATATTTACAGTTATTCATGGGGTGGTGGGTGTGTGGGTGTCATTAAAGAGCTTGGAGTGTAAATATCAACAGTCATTCATGGGGTGGTGGGTGTGTGGGTGTCATTACAGTGCTTGGACTGAAAATATCAACAGTCATTATTGGGGTGGTGGGTGTCATGAGAGTGCTTAGAATGTAAATATCAACAGTCATTTATGGGGTGGTGGGTGTGTGGCTGTCATTACAGGGCTTGGACTGTAAATATCAACAGTCATTCATGGGGTGGTGGGTGTGTTAGTGTTATTACAGTTCTTTGACTGTAAATATCAACAGTCATTCATGGGGTGGTGGGTGTGTTGGTGTTATTACAGTTCTTTGATTGTAAATATCAACAGTCATTCATAGGGTGGTGGGTGTCATTAGAGTGCTTGGACTGTAAATATCAACAGTCATTAATGGGGTCGTGAGTGTGTGTTTGTGTCATTGCAGTGCTTGGACTGTAAATATCAACAGTCATTCATGGGGTGGTGGGTGTGTGGGTGTCATTACAGTGCTTGGACAGTAAATATCAAGTCATTCATGGGGTGGTGGGTGTCATTATTGCTTGGAGTGTAAATATCAACAGTCATTCATGGGGTGGTTGGTGTGTGGGTGTAATTACAGTGCTTGGACTGTAAATATCAAGTCTTTCATGGGGTGGTGGGTGTGTGGGTGTCATTATTGCTTGGACTGTAAATATCAACAGTCATTCATGGGGTGGTGGGTGTGTGGGTGTCATTAAAGTGCTTGGACTGTAAATATCAACAGTTATTCATGGGGTGGTGGGTGTGTGGGTGTCATTACAGTGTTTCGACTGTAAATATCAACAGGCATTCATGGGGTGGTGAGTGTGTGCGTGTCATTACAGTGCTTGGACAGTCAATATCAACACTCATTCATGGGGTGGTTGGGGAGTGGGTGTTATTACAGTGCTTTGACTGTAAATATCAACGGTCATTCAGAGGGTGGTGGGTGTCATTAGAGTCCATGGATTGTAAATATTAACAGTCATTCATGGGGTGGTGGGTGTGTGAATGTCATTACAGTGCTTGGACTGTAAATATCAAGTCATTCATGGGATGGTGGGTGTGTGGGTGTCATTATTGCTTGGACTGTAAATATCAACAGTTATTCATTGGGTGGTGGGTGTGTGGGTGTAATTACAGTGCTTGGACTGTAAATATCAAGTCATTCATGGGGTGGTGAGTGTGTGGGTGTCATTATTGCTTGGACTGTAAATATTAACAGTCATTCATGGAGTGGTGGGTGTGTGGGAGTTATTACAGCGCATTGACTGTAAATATCAACAGTCATTCAGAGGGTGGTGGGTGTCATTAGAGTGCTTGGACTGTAAATATCAACAGTTATTCATGGGGTGGTGGGTGTGTGGGTGTCATTACATTGTTTCGACTTTAAATATCAACAGTCATTTATGGGGTGGTGAGTGTGTGGGTGTCATTACAGTGCTTGGACTGTAAATATCAACAGTCATTCAGAGGGTGGTGGGTGTCATTAGAGTGCGTGGACTGTAAATATTAACAGTCATTCATGGGGTGGTGGGTGTGTGAATGTCATTACAGTGCTTGATATGAAAATATCAACAGTCATTTATGGTGTGGTGGGTGTGTGGGTGTCATTATAGTGCTTGGACTATAAATATCAACCATCATTTATGGGGTGGTGTGTGTGGGGGTGTCATTACAGTGCTTGACCTGTAAATATCAACAGTCATTCATAGGGTGGTGGGTGTGTGTGTCATTACAGAGCTTGGACTGTAAATATCAACAGTCATTCATGAGGTGGTGGGTGTGAGGGTGTCATTACAGTGTTTTGATTGTAAATATCAAAAGTCATTCATAGGGTGGATGGTATCATTAGAGTGATTGGACTGTAAATATTAACAGTCATTCATTGAGTGGTGGGTGTGTGGGTGTCATTACAGTGCTTGGACTGTAAATATCAACCATAATTCATGGGGTGGTTGGTGTGGCGGGTCATTACTGTGCTTTGAATGTAAATATCAACAGTCATTCAAAGGGTGATGGGTGTGTGGTTGTCGTTACAGAGCTTGGACTGTAAATATCAACAGTCATTCATGGGGTGGTAGGTGTTTGGGGGTCATTACAGTGCTTGGACTATAAATATCAACAGTCAATCAAGGGGTGGTGGGTGTCGGGGTGTCATTTCAGTGCTTGGACTGTAATTATCAACAGTCATTCATTTTGTGGTGGGTGTATGGGGGTCATTACAGTGTTTTAACTGTAAATATCAACAGTCATTTATGGGGTGGTAAGTGTGTGGGAGTCATTACAGTTCTTGGACTGTAAATATTAACAGTCATTCATGGGGTGGTGGATGTGTGGATGTCATTACAGTGCTTGACCTAATAATATCAACAGTCATTCATGGGGTGGTGGGTGTGTGGGTGTCATTACAGTGCTTGGAATGTAAATATTAACAGTCATTCATGGGGTGGTGGGAGTGTGGATGTCATTACAGTGCTTGGACTGAAAATATCAACAGTCATTAATGAGGTGGTGGGTGTGTGGGTGTCATTACAGTTCTTGGTCTGTAAATTTCAACCATCATTCATTGGGTGGTGGGTGTGTGGGTGTCATTACAGTGTTTGGACTGCAAATATTAACAGTCATCCATGGGGTGGTGGGTGTCATTAGAGTGCTTGGACTGTAAATATTTACAGTTATTCATGGGGTGGTGGGTGTGTGGGTGTCATTAAAGAGCTTGGAGTGTAAATATCAAAAGTCATTCATGGGGTGGTGGGTGTGTGGGTGTCATTACAGTGCTTGGACTGAAAATATCAACAGTCATTATTGGGGTGGTGGGTGTCATGAGAGTGCTTAGAATGTAAATATCAACAGTCATTTATGGGGTGGTGGGTGTGTGGCTGTCATTACAGGGCTTGGACTGTAAATATCAACAGTCATTCATGGGGTGGTGGGTGTGTTAGTGTTATTACAGTTCTTTGACTGTAAATATCAACAGTCATTCATGGGGTGGTGGGTGTGTTGGTGTTATTACAGTTCTTTGATTGTAAATATCAACAGTCATTCATAGGGTGGTGGGTGTCATTAGAGTGCTTGGACTGTAAATATCAACAGTCATTAATGGGGTCGTGAGTGTGTGTTTGTGTCATTGCAGTGCTTGGACTGTAAATATCAACAGTCATTCATGGGGTGGTGGGTGTGTGGGTGTCATTACAGTGCTTGGACAGTAAATATCAAGTCATTCATGGGGTGGTGGGTGTCATTATTGCTTGGAGTGTAAATATCAACAGTCATTCATGGGGTGGTTGGTGTGTGGGTGTAATTACAGTGCTTGGACTGTAAATATCAAGTCATTCATGGGGTGGTGGGTGTGTGGGTGTCATTATTGCTTGGACTGTAAATATCAACAGTCATTCATGGGGTGGTGGGTGTGTGGGTGTCATTAAAGTGCTTGGACTGTAAATATCAACAGTTATTCATGGGGTGGTGGGTGTGTGGGTGTCATTACAGTGTTTCGACTGTAAATATCAACAGGCATTCATGGGGTGGTGAGTGTGTGCGTGTCATTACAGTGCTTGGACAGTCAATATCAACACTCATTCATGGGGTGGTTGGGGAGTGGGTGTTATTACAGTGCTTTGACTGTAAATATCAACGGTCATTCAGAGGGTGGTGGGTGTCATTAGAGTCCATGGATTGTAAATATTAACAGTCATTCATGGGGTGGTGGGTGTGTGAATGTCATTACAGTGCTTGGACTGTAAATATCAAGTCATTCATGGGATGGTGGGTGTGTGGGTGTCATTATTGCTTGGACTGTAAATATCAACAGTCATTCATTGGGTGGTGGGTGTGTGGGTGTAATTACAGTGCTTGGACTGTAAATATCAAGTCATTCATGGGGTGGTGAGTGTGTGGGTGTCATTATTGCTTGGACTGTAAATATTAACAGTCATTCATGGAGTGGTGGGTGTGTGGGAGTTATTACAGCGCATTGACTGTAAATATCAACAGTCATTCAGAGGGTGGTGGGTGTCATTAGAGTGCTTGGACTGTAAATATCAACAGTTATTCATGGGGTGGTGGGTGTGTGGGTGTCATTACAGTGTTTCGACTGTAAATATCAACAGTCATTTATGGGGTGGTGAGTGTGTGGGTGTCATTACAGTGCTTGGACTGTAAATATCAACAGTCATTCAGAGGGTGGTGGGTGTCATTAGAGTGCGTGGACTGTAAATATTAACAGTCATTCATGGGGTGGTGGGTGTGTGAATGTCATTACAGTGCCTGATATGAAAATATCAACAGTCATTTATGGGGTGGTGGGTGTGTGGGTGTCATTATAGTGCTTGGACTATAAATATCAACCATCATTTATGGGGTGGTGTGTGTGGGGGTGTCATTACAGTGCTTGACCTGTAAATATCAACAGTCATTCATAGGGTGGTGGGTGTGTGAGTCATTACAGAGCTTGGACTGTAAATATCAACAGTCATTTAATGGGTGGTGGGTGTGTTGATGTCATTACAGTGCTTGGACTGTAAATATCAACAGTCATTCATGGGGTGGTGGGTGTGTGGGTGTCATTAAAGTGCTTGGACTGTAAATATCAACAGTCATTCATCGGGTGGTGGGTGTGTGGGTGTCATTACAGTGTTTTGATTGTAAATATCAACAGTCATTAATATGGTGGTGGATGTCATTACATTGCTTGGACTGTAAATATCAACAGTCATTTATGGAATGGTAGTTGTGTGGGTGTCATTACAGTGCTTGGACTGTAAATATTAACCATAACTCATGGGGTGGTTGGTGTGAGGGTGTTATTACAGTGCTTTGACTGTAAATATCAACAGTCATTCATAGGGTGGTGGGTGTGAGGGTGTCATTACATTGCTTGGACTGTAAATAACAACAGTCATTCATAAAATGATGGGTGTGTGGGTGTCATTATAGTGCTAGGACTATAAATATCAACAGTCATTTATGGGGTAGTGTGTGTGTGGCTGTCATTAGTGCTTTGACTGTAAATATCAACAGTCATTCATGGGGTGGTTGCTGGCATTACAGTGCTTGGACTGTAAATATCAACAGTCATTCATAGGGTGATGGGTGTGTGGGTGTCATTACAGTGTTTGGACTGTAAATATAAACAGTCATTTATAGAGTGGTGGGTGTTTGGGTGTCATTTATTGCTTGGACTTAAATATCAACAGTCAATCATGAGGTAGTGGGTGTGTGGGTGTCATTAGAGTGCTTAGACTGTAAATATCAACAGTACTTTATAGAGTGGTGGGTGTCATTAGAGTGCTTGGACTGTAAATATCAAGAGTCTTTCATGGGGTGGTGGGTGTGAGGGTGTCATTACAGTGTTCGGAGTGTAAAAATCAACAGTTATTCATGGGGTTGTGGGTGTGTGGGTGTCATTATAGTGATTGGACTGTAAATATCAACAGTCATTCATGGGGTGGTGGGTGTGTGGTTGTCATTACAGTATTTTGATTGTAAATATCAACTTTCATTCATAGTGTGGAGGGTATCATTAGAGTGCTTGGACTGTAAATATCAACAGTCATTTTTGGGGTGGTGGGTGTGTGGGTGTCATTACAGTGCTTGAACTGTATATATCAACCATAATTCATGGGGTGGTGGGTGTGGGGGTGTCATTACAGTGCTTTGAATATAAATATCAACAGTCATTCATGGGGTGATGGGTGTGTGGTTGTCATTACAGAGCTTGGACTGTAAATATCAACAGTTATTCATGGGGTGGTAGGTGTTTGGGTGTCATTACACTGCTTGGACTATAAATATCAATAGTCAATCAAGGGGTGAAGGGTGTCGGGGTGTCATTACAGTGCTTGGACTGTAATTATCAACAGTCATTTATGGGGTGGTGGATGTGTGGATGTCATTACATAGCTTGAACTAATAATATCAACAGTCATTCATGGGGTGGTGGGTGTGTGGATGTCACTACAGTGCTTGGACTGAAAATATAAACAGTCATTCATGGGGTGGTTGGTGTCATTAGAGTGCTTGGACTGTAGATATCAACAGTCATTTATGGTGTGGTGGGTGTGTGGATGTCATTACAGCTCTTGGACTGTAAATATCAACAGTCATTCATGGGGTGGTGGGTGTATGGGTGTCATTACAGAGCTTGGACTGTAAATATCAACAGTCATTCATGGGGTGGTGGGTGTGTGGGTGTCATTACAGTTCTTGGACTGTAAATATCAACAGTCATTTATGGTGTGGTGGATGTGTGGCTGTCATTACAGCACTTGGACTGTAAATATCAACAGTCATTCATAGGGTGGTGGGTGTGTTTGTGTTAATACAGTTCTTTGATTGTAAATATCAACAGTCATTCATAGGGTGGTGTGTGTCATTAGAGTGCTTGGATTGTAAATATCAACAGTCATTAATGGGGTCGTGAGTGTGTGTTGGTGTCATTACAGTGCTTGGACTGTAAATATCAACCATAAATCCTGGGGTGGTCGGTGTGTTAGTGTCATTACAGTTATTTGACTGAAAATATCAACGGTCATTCATGGGTTGGACGGTATGAGGGTGTCATTACATTGCTTGGACTGTAAATATCAACAGTCATTCATGGGGTGGTGGGTGTGTGGGTGTCATTATAGTGCTTGGACTGTAAATATCAAGAGTCATTTATGGGGTGGTGGGTGTGTGGGTGTCATTACAGTGTTTCGACTGAAAATATCAACAGTCATTCATGGGGTGGTGAGTGTGTGGGTGTCATTACTGTGCTTGGACTGTTAATATCAACAGTCATTCATGGGGTGGATGGTGTGTGGGTGTTATTACAGTGCTTTGACTGTAAATATCAACAGTCATTCAGAGGGTGTTGGGTGTCATTAGAGTGCATGGACTGTAAATATTAACAGTCATTCATGGGGTGGTGGGTGTGTGATTGTCATTACAGTGCTTGGACTGAAAATATCAACAGTCATTTATGGGGTGGTGGGTGTGTGAGTGTCATTATAGTGCTTGGACTATAAATATCAACCATCATTTATGGGGTGGTGTGTGTCTGGGTGTCATTACAGTGCTTGGACTGTGAATATCAACAGTCATTCATAAGGTGGTGAGTGTGTGGGTATTATAACAGTGCTTTGACTGTAAATATCAACAGCCATTCAGAGGGTGGTGGGTGTCATTAGAGTGCTTGTACTGTAAATATCAACAGTCATTCATGGGGTGGTAAGTGTGTGGGTGTGATTGCAGTTCTTGGACTGTAAATATCAACCCTCATTCATTGGTTGTTGGGTTTGTTGGTGTCATTACAGTGCTTGGACTGAAAACATCAACAGTCATTTATGGGGTGGTGGGTGTGTGAGTGTCATTACAGTGCTTGGACCATAAATATCAACCATCATTTAAGGGGTGGTGGGTGAGTGGGTGTCATTACATTGCTTGGACTGTAAATATCAACAGTCATTCATAGAGTGGTCGGTGTGTAGATGTCATTTCAGTGCTTGGACTGTAAATATCAACAGTCAATCATAGGGTGGTGTGTGTGTGGGTGTCATTACAGTGGTTTGATTGTAATTATCACCAGTCATTCATAGGGTGGTGGGTGTCATTACAGTGCTTGGACTGTAAATATCAACAGTTATTCATTGGGTGGTGGTTGTGTGGGTGTCATTAGAGTGCTTGGACTGTAAATATCAACCATAATTCAAGGGGTGGTGGGTGTGGGGGTGTCATTACAATGCTTGGACTGTAAATATCAACAGTCAATCATGGGGTGGTGGGTGTGTTGGTGTCATTACAGAGTTTGGACTGTAAATATCAACAATCATTCATGGGGTGGTGGGTGTATGGGTGTCATTACAGTGATTTGATTGTAAATATCAACAGTCATTCATAGTGTGGTGGGTATCATTAGAGTGCTTGGACTGTAAATATCAACAGTCATTCATGGGTTTGTGGGTGTGTGGGTGTCATTACAGTGCTTGGACTGTAAATATCAACTATAATTCATGGGGTCATGGGTGTTGGGGTGTCATTACAGTGCTTTGACAGTGAATATCAACAGTCATTCATGGGGTGGTGGGTGGCATTACAGTGCTTGGACTGTAAATATCAACAGTCATTCTTGGGGTGATGGTTGTGTGGGTGTTATTACAATGATTTAATTGTAAATATTAACAGTCATTCAGAGGGTGGTGGGTGTCATTAGAGTGCTTGGACTGTAAATATTAACAGTCATTCATAGGGTGGTGGGTGTTTGGATGTCATTACAGTGCTTGGACTTAAAATATCAACAGTCATTTATGGGGTGGTGGGTGTGTGGGTGTCATTACAGTGCTTGGACTTTAAATATTAAACATAATTTATGGGGTTGAGGGTGTGTGGGTGTCATGACAGTGCTTGGACTGTAAATATCAACAGTCATTCATAGGGTGGTGGGTGTGTGAGTGTCATTACAGAGTTTGTACTGTAAATATCAACAGTCATTCATGGGGTGGTGGGTGTGTGGATGTCATTATAATGCTTGGACTGTAAATATCAACAGTCAATCATGGGGTGGTGGGTGTGTGGGTGTCATTACAGTGTTTTAATTGTAATTATCAACAGTCAATCATAGAATGGTGGGTATCATTACAGTGCTTGGACTGTAAATATCAACAGTTATATATGGGGTGGTGGTTGTGTGTGTGTCTTTACAGTGCTTGGACTGTAAATATCAAACATAATTCATGGGATGGTGGGTATGGGGGTGTCATTACAGTGCTTGGACTGTAAATATCAACAGTCAATTATGGAGTGGTGGGTGTTTGGGTGTCATTACAGTGCTTGGACTGTAAATATCAACAGTCATTCATGGTATCGTGGATGTAAGGGTGTCATTACAGTGTTTTCATTGTAAATATCAACAGTCATTCATAGGGTGGTGGGTATCATTAGAGTGCTTGGACTGTAAATATCAACAGTCATTTATTGGGTTGAAGGTGTGTGGGTGTCATTACAGTGATTGGACTGTAAATATCAACAGTCAATCATGAGGTAGTGGGTGTGTGGGTGTCAATAGAGTGCTTAGACTGTAAATATCAACATTCAATCATAAGGTAGTGGGTGGCATTACAGTGATTGGACTGTAAATATCAACAGTCATTCATAAGGTGATGGGTGTGTGGGTGTCATTACTGTGTTTGGACTGTAAATATCAACAGTCATTTATAGAGTGGTGGGTGTTTGAGTGTCATTACATTGCTTGGACTGTAAATATCAACAGTCAATCATGAGGTAGTGGGTTTGTGGGTGTCATTAGACTGCTTAGATTGAAAATATCAACAGTCATTCATAGATTGGTGGGTGTCATTTGAGTGCTTGGACTGTAAATATCAACAGTCATTAATGGGGTGGTGAGTGTATGGGGGTTATTATAGTGCATGGACTGTAAATATCAAGAGTCATTCTTGGGGTGGTGGGTGTGAGGGTGTCATTACAGTGTTCAGACTGTAAATATCAACAGTCATTTATGGGATGGTGGGTGTGTGGGTGTCATTATTGTGCTTAGACTGTAAATACCAACAGTCATTAATGAGGTGGTTGATGTGTGGGTGTCATTACAGTGCTTGGACTGTAAATATCAAGTTATTAATGGTGTGGTGGGTGTGTGTGTTTCGTTATTGCTTGTACTGTAAATATCAAGAGTCATTCATGATGTGGTGGGTGGCATTACAGTGCTTGGACTGTAAATATCAACAGTCATTCATGAGGTGATAGGTGTGTGGGTGTCATTACAGTGCTTGGACTGTAAATATCAACAGTCATTTATGGGATGTTGGTTGTTTGGGTGTCATTACATTGCTCTGACTGTAAATATCAATAGTCAATATTGGGGTGGTGGGTGTCGTAACAGTGCTTGGACTGTAAATATCAACAGTCATTCATAGGGTGGTGGGTTTGTTGGTGTTATTACAGTGCTTTGACTGTAAATATCAACAGTCATTCAGAGGGTGGTGGGTGTCATTAGAGTGCTTGGACAGTAAATATCAACAGTTATTCATGTGGTGGTGGGTGTGTGGGTATCATGAAAGTGCTTGGACTGTAAATATCAACAGTCATTCATTGGGTGGTGAGTGTGTGGGTGTCATTACAGTGCTTGGACTGTAAATATCAAGAAATAATTCATAAGGTGATGGGTGTGTGGGTGTCATTACAGTGATTGGACTGTAAATATCAACAGTCATTTATGGGATGGTGGGTGTTTGGTTGTCATTACATTGCTTGGACTGTAAATATCAACAGTCAATCATGGGGTGGTGGGTGTCGTAACAGTGCTTGGACTGTAAATATCAACTATCATTCATTGGGTGGTGTGTGTGTGGGTGTCATTACATTACTTAAACTGTGAAAATCAACAGTCATTCGTGGGTTGGTGAGTGTGTGGGTATTAATTCAGTGCTTTGACTGTAAATATCAACAGTTTTTCAGAGGGTGGTGGGTGTCATTAGAGTGCTTGGACTGTAAATATCAACAGTTATTCATGGGGTGGTGAGTGTGTGGGTGTCATTGCAGTTCTTGGACTGTAAATATCAACCACTACTCATTGGGTGGTGTGTGTCTGGGTGTCATTACAGTGTTTGGACTGTGAATATCAACAGTCATTCATGGGGTGGTGAGTGTGTGGGTATAATTACAGTGCTTTGACTGTAAATATCAACAGTAATTCAGAGGGTGGTGGGTGTCATTAGAGTGCTTGGACTGTAAATATCAAGAGTCATTCATTGGGTGGTGGGTGTGTGGATGTCATTACAGTACTTGGACTGAAAACATCAACAGTCATTTATGGGGTGGTGGGTGTTTGAGTGTCATTACAGTGCTTGGACAATAAATATCAACCATCATTTAAGGGGTGGTGGGTGAATGGGTGTCATTACAGTGCTTGGACTGTAAATATCAACAGTCATTCATAGGGTGGTCAGTATGTGGGTGTCATTAGAGTGGTTTGATTGTAATTATCAACAGTCATCCATAGGGTGGTGGGTGTCACTACAGTGCTTGGACTGTAAATATCAACAGTCATTCATTGGGTGGTGGTTGTGTGGGTGTCATTACAGTGCTTGGACTGTAAATATCAACCATAATTCATGGGGTGGTGGGTGTTTTGGTGTCATTACAGTGCTTGGACTATAAATATCAACCATCATTTAAGGGGTGGTTGGTGAGTGGGTGTCATTACAGTGTTTGGACTGTAAATATCAACAGTCAATTATGGGGTGGTGGGTGTGTGGGTGTCATTATTGTGCTTAGACTGTAAATACCAACAGTCATTAATGAGGTGGTTGGTGTGTGGGTGTCATTACAGTGCTTGGACTGTAAATATCAAGTCATTAATGGTGTGGTGGGTGTGTGTGTTTCATTATTGATTGTACTGTAAAAATCAACAGTCATTCATGATGTGGTGGGTGGCATTACAGTGCTTGGACTGTAAATATCAACAGTCATTCATGAGGTGATGGATGTGTGGGTGTCATTACAGTGCTTGGACTGTAAATATCAACAGTCATTTATGGGATGTTGGTTGTTTGGGTGTCATTACATTGCTCTGACTGTAAATATCAATAGTCAATCATGGGGTGGTGGGTGTCGTAACAGTGCTTGAACTGTAAATATCAACAGTCATTTATAGGGTGGTGGGTGTGTTGGTGTTATTACAGTGCTTTGACTGTAAATATCAACAGTCATTCAGAGGGTGGTGGGTGTCATTAGAGTGCTTGGACAGTAAATATCAACAGTTATTCATGGGGTGGTGGGTGTGTGGGTATCATGAAAGTGCTTGGACTGTAAATATCAACAGTCATTCATTGGGTGGTGAGTGTGTGGGTGTCATTACAGTGCTTGGACTGTAAATATAAAGAAATAATTCATAAGGTGACGGGTGTGTGGGTGTCATTACAGTGCTTGGACTGTAAATATCAACAGTCATTTATGGGATGGTGGGTGTTTGGTTGTCATTACATTGCTTGGACTGTAAATATCAACAGTCAATCATAGGGTGGTGGGTGTCGTAACAGTGCTTGGACTGTAAATATCAACTATCATTCATTGGGTGGTGTGTGTGTGGGTGTCATTACATTGCTTAAACTGTGAATATCAACAGTCATTCGTGGGTTGGTGAGTGTGTGGGTATTATTACAGTGCTTTGACTGTAAATATCAACAGTTATTCAGATGGTGGTGGGTGTCATTAGAGTGCTTGGACTGTCAATATCAACAGTTATTCATGGGGTGGTGGGTGTGTGGGTATCATTACAGTGCTTGGACTGTAAATATTAAAAGTCATTCATGGGGTGGTGAGTGTGTGGGTGTCATTGCAGTTCTTGGACTGTAAATATCAACCACTATTCATTGGGTGGTGTGTGTCTGGGTGTCATTACAGTGTTTGGACTGTGAATATCAACAGTCATTCAGAGGGTGGTGGGTGTCATTTTTGTGCTTGGACTGTAAATATCAACAGTCATTCATGGGGTGGTGGGTGTTTGAGTGTCATTACAGTGCTTGGACTATAAATATCAACCATCATTTAAGGGGTGGTGGGTGAATGGGTGTCATTACAGTGCTTGGACTGTAAATATCAACAGTCATTCATAGGGTGGTCAGTGTGTGGGTGTCATTAGAGTGGTTTGATTGTAATTATCAACAGTCATCCATAGGGTGGTGGGTGTCATTACAGTGCTTGGACTGTAAATATCAACAGTCATTCATTGGGTGGTGGTTGTGTGGGTGTCATTACAGTGCTTGGACTGTAAATATCAACCATAATTCATGGGGTGGGGGGTTTTTTGGTGTCATTACAGTGCTTGGACTATAAATATCAACCATCATTTAAGGGGTGGTTGGTGAGTGGGTGTCATTACAGTGTTTGGACTGTAAATATCAACAGTCAATTATGGGGTGGTGGGTGTGTGGGTGTCATTATTGTGCTTAGACTGTAAAAACCAACAGTCATTAATGAGGTGGTTGGTGTGTGGGTGTCATTACAGTGCTTGGACTGTAAATATCAAGTCATTAATGGTGTGGTGGGTGTGTGTGTTTCATTATTGCTTGTACTGTAAATATCAACAGTCATTCATGATGTGGTGGGTGGCATTACAGTGCTTGGACTGTAAATATCAACAGTCATTCATGAGGTGATGGATGTGTGGGTGTCATTACAGTGCTTGGACTGTAAATATCAACAGTCATTTATGGGATGTTGGTTGTTTGGGTGTAATTACATTGCTCTGACTGTAAATATCAATACTCAATCATGGGGTGGTGGGTGTCGTAACAGTGCTTGAACTGTAAATATCAACAGTCATTTATAGGGTGGTGGGTGTGTTGGTGTTATTACAGTGCTTTGACTGTAAATATCAACAGTCATTCAGAGGGTGGTGGGTGTCATTAGAGTGCTTGGACAGTAAATATCAACAGTTATTCATGGGGTGGTGGGTGTGTGGGTATCATGAAAGTGCTTGGACTGTAAATATCAACAGTCATTCATTGGGTGGTGAGTGTGTGGGTGTCATTACAGTGCTTGGACTGTAAATATAAAGAAAAATTCATATGGTGATGGGTGTGTGGGTGTCATTACAGTGCTTGGACTGTAAATATCAACAGTCATTTATGGGATGGTGGGTGTTTGGTTGTCATTACATTGCTTGGACTGTAAATATCAACAGTCAATCATAGGGTGGTGGGTGTCGTAACAGTGCTTGGACTGTAAATATCAACTATCATTCATTGGGTGGTGTGTGTGTGGGTGTCATTACATTGCTTAAACTGTGAATATCAACAGTCATTCGTGGGTTGGTGAGTGTGTGGGTATTATTACAGTGCTTTGACTGTAAATATCAACAGTTATTAAGAGGGTGGTGGGTGTCATTAGAGTGCTTGGACTGTAAATATCAACAGTTATTCATGGGGTGGTGGGTGTGTGGGTATCATTACAGTGCTTGGACTATAAATATTAAAAGTCATTCATGGGGTGGTGAGCGTGTGGGTGTCATTGCAGTTCTTGGACTGTAAATATCAACCACTATTTATTGGGTGGTGTGTGTCTGGGTGTCATTACAGTGTTTGGACTGTGAATATCAACAGTCATTCATGGGTTGGTGAGTGTGTGGGTATTATTACAGTGCTTTGACTGTAAATATCAACAGTCATTCAGAGGGTGGTGGATGTCATTAGAGTGCTTGGACTGTAAATATCAACAGTAATTCATGGGGTGGTGGGTGTGTGGATGTCATTATAGTACTTGGACTGAAAACATCAACAGTCATTTATGGGGTGGTGGGTGTTTGAGTGTCATTACAGTGCTTGGACTGTAAATATCAACTATCATTTAAGGGGTGGTGGGTGAATGGGTGTCATTACAGTGCTTGGACTGTAAATGTCAACAGTCATTCATAGGGTGGTCAGTGTGTGGGTGTCATTACAGTGGTTTGATTGTAATTATCAACAGTCATCCATAGGGTGGTGGGTGTCATTACAGTGCTTGGACTGTAAATATCAACAGTCATTCATTGGGTGGTGGTTGTGTGGGTGTCATTACAGCGCTTAGACTGTAAATATCAACCATAATTCATGGGGTGGTGGGTGTTTGGGTGTCATTACAGTGCTTGGACTATAAATATCAACCATCATTTAAGGGGTGGTGGGTGAGTGGGTGTCATTACAGTGCTTGGACTGTAAATATCAACAGTCAATTATGGGGTGGTGGGTGTGTTGGTGTCATTACAGTGCTTGGACTGTAAATATCAACAGTCATTCATAGGGTGGTGGGTTTCATTAGAGTGCTTGGACTGTAAATATCAACAGTCATTCATTGGTTTATGGGTGTGTGGGTGTCATTACAGTGCTTGGACTGTACATATCAACTATAATTCATGGGGTCGTGGGTGTTGGGGAGTCATGACAGTGCTTTGACTGTAAATTTTAACAGTCATTCATGGGGTGGTGGGTGGCATTACAGTGCTTGGACTGTAAATATCTACAGTCATTCATAGGGTGATGAGTGTGTGGGTGTCATAACAGTGCTTGGACTGTAAATATCAACAATCATTTATAGGGTGGTGGGTGTTTAATGTCATTACATTGCTTGGACTGTAAATATCAACAGTCAATCAAGGAGTTTTGTGTGTGTGAGTGTCATTACAGTGCTTGGACTGTAAATATCAACAGTCATTCATAGGGTGGTTGGTGTGTGAGTGTTATTACAGAGCTTGGACTGTAAATATGAACAGTCATTCTTGGGGTGATGGTTATGTGGGTGTTATTACAGTGCTTTGACTGTAAATATCAACAATCATTTATAGGGTGGTGGGTGTTTAATGTCATTACATTGCTTGGACTGTAAATATCAACAGTCAATCAAGGAGTTTTGTGTGTGTGGGTGTCATTAGAGTGCTTGGACTGAAAACATCAACAGTCATTCATGGAGTAGTGGGTGTGTGGGTGTCATTACAGTGCTTGGATTGTAAATATCAACAGTCATTCTTGGGGTGATGGTTATGTGGGTGTTATTACAGTGCTTTGACTGTAAATATCAACAGTCATTCAGAGGGTGGTGGGTGTTATTACAGTGCTTTGACTGTAAATATCAACAGTCATTCAGAGGGTGGTGGGTGTTATTACAGTGCTTTGACTGTAAATATCAACAGTCATTCAGAGGGTGGTGGGTGTCATTAGAGTGCTTGGACTGTAAATATCAACAGTCATTCATGGGGTGGTTGGTGTGTGGATGTCATTACAGTGCTTGGACTGAAAACATCAACAGTCATTTATGGGGTGGTGGGTGAGTGGGTGTCATTACAGTGCTTGTACTGTAAATATCAACTATCATTCATAGGGTGGTGGGTGTGTGGATGTCATTACAGTGCTTGGACTGTATATATCAACAGTCAATCATAGGGTGGTGGGTGTGTGGGTGTCATTACAGTGGTTTGATTGTAATTATCAACAATCATTCATAGGGTGGTAGGTGTCCTTACAGTGCTTGGACTGTAAATATCAACAGTCATTCATTGGGTGGTGGTTGTGTGGGTGTCATTAGAGTGCTTGGACTGTAAATATCAACCATAATTCATTGGGTGGTGGGTGTGGGGGTGTCATTTCAGTGCTTAAACTGTAAATATCAACACTCAATCATGGGGTGGTGGGTGTGTTGGTGTCATTACAGTGCTTGAACTGTAAATATCAACAGTCATTCATGGGGTGGTGGGTGTATGGGTGTCATTTCAGTGATTTGATTGTAACTATCAACAGTCATTCATAGGGTGGTGGGTATCATTAAAGTGCTTGGACTGTAAATATCAACAGTCATTCATGGGTTTGTAGGTTTGTGGGTGTCATTACAGTGCTTGGACTGTAAATATCAACTATAATTCATGGGGTCGTGGGTGTTGGGGTGTTATTACAGTGCTTTGACCGTAAATATCAACAGTCATTCATGGGGTGGGGGGTGGCATTACAGTGCTTGGACTGTAAATATCAACAGTCATTCATATGGTGATGAGTGTGTGGGTGTCATTACCGTACTTGGACTGTAAATATCAACAGTTATTTATAGGGTGGTGGGTGTTTGGTGTCATTACATTGCTTGGACAGTAAATATCAACAGTCAATCATGGGATGGTGGGTGTGTGGGTATCATTACAATGCTTGGACTGTAAATATCAACAGTCATTCTTGGGGTGATGGTTGTGTGGGTGTTATTACAGTGTTTGGACTGTAAATATCAACAGTTATTCAAAGGGTGGTGGGTGTCATTAGAGTGCTTGGACTGTAAATATTAAAAGTCATTCATGGGGTGGTGGGTGTTTGGAAGTCATTACAGTGCTTGGACTGAAAATATCAACAGTCATTTATGGGGTGGTGGGTGTGTGGGTGTCATTACAGTGCTTGAACTTTAATTATCAACCATCATTATGGGGTTGTATGTGTGTGGGTGTCATGACAGTGCTTGGACTCTAAATATCAACAATCATTATAGGGTCGTGGGTGTGTGAGTGTCATTACAGAGTTTGGACTGTAAATATCAACAGTCATGCATGGGGTGGTGGGTGTGTGGATGTCATTAAAATGCTTGGACTGTAAATATCAACAGTTAATCATGGGATGGTGGGTGTATGGGTGTCATTACATTGCTTGGACTGTAAATATCAACAGTCTTTCATGGGGTGGTGGGTGTGTGGGTGTCATTACAGTGTTTTGATTGTAATTATTAACAGTCAATCATAGGGTGGTGGGTGTCATTACAGTGCTTGGACTGTAATTATCAACAGTCATTTATGGGGTGGTGGTTGTGTGGGTGTCTTTACAGTGCTTGAACTGTAAATATCAAACATAATTCATGGGATGGTGGGTGTGGGGGTGTCATTACAGTGCTTGGACTGTAAATATCAACAGTCAATTATGAGGTGGTGGGTGTTTGGGTGTCTTTACAGTGCTTGGACTGTAAATATTAACAGTCATTCATGGGATCGTGGGTGTATGGGTTTCATTACAGTGTTTTGATTGTAAATATCAACAGTCATTCATAGGGTGGTGGTTATCATTAGAGTGCTTGGACTGTAAATATCAACAGTCATTCATTGGGTTGTAGGTGTCTGGGTGTCATTACAGTGCTTGGACTGTAAATATCAACAGTCAATCATGAGCTAGTGGGTGTGTGGGTGTCAATAGAGTGCTTAGACTGTAAATATCAACAGTCAATCATAGGGTGGTGGGTGGCATTACAGTGATTGGACTGTAAATATTAACAGTCATTCATAGGGTGATGGGTGTGTGGGTGTCATTACAGTGCTTGGACTGTAAATATCAACAGTCATTTATGGGATGGTGTGTGTTTGGGTGTCATTACATTGCTTGGACTGTAAATATCAACAGTCAATCATGGGGGGGTGGGTGTCATAACAGTGCTTGGACTGTAAATATCAACAGTCATTCATAGGGTGGTGGGTGTGTGAGTGTTATTACAGTGCTTTGACTGTAAATATCAACAGTCATTCAGAGGGTGGTGGGTGTCATTAGAGTGTTTGGACTGTAAATATCAACAGTTATTCATGGGGTGGTGGGTGTGTGGGTATCATGAAAGTGCTTGGACTGTAAATATCAACCATAATTCATGGGGTTGTGTGTTTGTGGGTGTCATTACAGTGCTTAAACTGTGAATATCAACAGTCATTAATGGGGTGGTGAGTGTGTGGGTATTATTACAGTGCTTTGATTGTAAATATCAACAGTCATTCAGAGGGTGGTGGGTGTCATTAGAGTGCTTGGACTGTAAATATCAACAGTCATTCATGGGGTGGTGGGTGTGTGGATGTCATTACAGTGCTTGGACTGAAAACATCATCAGTCATTTATGGGGTGGTGGGTGTTTGGGTATCATTACAGTGCTTGGACTATATATATCAACCATCATTTAACGGGTGGTGGGTGAGTGGGTGTCATTACCGTGCTTGGACTGTAAATATCAACAGTCATTCATTGGGTGGTCGGTGTGTGGATGTCATTACAGTGCTTGGACTGTAAATATCAACAGTCAATCATAGGGTGGTGGATGTGTGGGTGTCATTACAGTGGTTTGATTGTAATTATCAACAGTCATTCATATGGTGGTAGGTGTCCTTACAGTGCTTGGACTGTAAATATGAACAGTCATTCATTTGGTGGTGGTTGTGTGGGTGTCATTAGAGTGCTTGGACTGTAAATATCAACCATAATTCATGGGGTGGTGCGTGTGGGGGTGTCATTACAGTGCTTGGACTGTAAATATCAACAGTCATTTATAGGGTGATGAGTGTGTGAGTGTCATTACAGAGCTGGGACTGTAAATATCAACAGTCATTTTTAGGGTGGTGGGTGTTTGGTGTCAATACATTGCTTGGACTGTAAATATCAACAGTCATTCTTAGGGTGATGGTTGTGTGGGTGTTATTACAGTGCTTTGACTGTAAATATCAACAGTTATTCAGAGGGTGGTGGGTGTCATTAGAGTGCTTGGACTGTAAATATTAACAGTCATTTATGGCGTGGTGGGTGTTTGGATGTCATTACAGTGCTTGGACTGAAAATATCAACAGTCATTTATGGGGTGGTTGGTGTGTGGGTGTCATTACAGTGCTTGGACTTTAATTATCAACCATCATTTATGGGGTTGCGGGTGTGTGGGTGTCATGACAGTGCTTGGACTATAATTATCAACAGTCTTTCATGGGGTGGTGGGTGTGTGGGTGTCATTACAGTGCTTGGACTGTAAATATCAAATATAATTCATGGGATGGTGGGTGTGGAGGTGTCATTACAATGCTTGGACTGTAAATATCAACAGTCAATTATGGGGTGGTGGGTGTTTGGGTGTCATTACAGTGCTTGGACTGTAAATATCAACAGTCATTCATGGGATCGTGGGTGTATGGGTGCCATTACAGGGTTTTGATTGTAAATATTAACAGTCATTCATAGTGTGGTGGGTATCATTAGAGTGCTTGGACTGTAAATATCAACAGTCATTCATTGGGTTGTAGGTGTGTGGGTGTCATTACAGTGCTTGGACTGTAAATATCAACAGTCAATCATGAGGTAGTGGTGTGTGGGTGTCAATAGAGTGCTTAGACTGTAAATATCAATAGTCAATCATAGGGTGGTGGGTGGCATTACAGTGATTGGACTGTAAATATTAACAGTCATTCATAGGGTGATGGGTGTGTGGGTGTCATTACTGTGTTTGGACTGTCAATATCAACAGACATTTAAAGAGTGGTGGGTGTTTGAGTGTCATTACATTGCTTGGACTGTAAATAACAATAGTCAGTCATGAGGTAGTGGGTGTGTGGGTGTCATTAGAGTGCTTAGACTGTAAATATCAACAGTCATTCATAGATTGGTGGGTGTCATTTGAGTGCTTGGACTGTAAATGTCAACAGTCATTAATGGGGTGGTGGGTCTATGGGTGTTATTATTGTGCAGGGACTGTAAATATCAACTATATTTTATGGGGTTGTCGGTGTGTGGGTGTCATTACAGTGTTTTGTCTGTAAATATCAAGAGTCGTGCATGGGGTGGTGGGTGTGAGGGTGTCATTACAGTGTTCGGACTTTACATATCAACAGTCATTTATGCGGTGGTGGGTGTGTGGGTGTCATTATAGTGCTTGGACTGTAAATATCAACAGTCATTAATGGGGTGGTTGGTGTGTTGGTGTCATTACAGTGCTTGGACGGTAAATATCAAGTCATTAATGGGGTGGTGGGTGTGTGTGTGTCATTATTGCTTGGACTGTAAATATAAACAGTTATTCATGGGGTGGTGGGTGGCATTACAGTGCTTGGACTGTAAATATCAACAGTCATTCATGAGGTGATGTGTGTGTGGGTGTCATTACAGTGCTTGGACTGTAAATATCAACAGTCAATCATAGGGTGGTGGGTGTCATAACAGTGCTTGGACTGTAAATATCAACAGTCATTCATAGGGTGGTGGGTGTGTGGGTGTTATTACAGTGCTTTGACTGTAAATATCAACAGTCATTCAGAGGGTGGTGGATGTCATTAGAGTGCTTGGACTGTAAATATCAACAGTTATTCATGGGGTGGTGGGTGTGTGGGTATCAGGAAAGTGCTTGGACTGTAAATATCAACCATAATTCAAGGGGTGGTGTGTGTGTGGGTGTCATTACAGTGCTTAAACTGTGAATATCAACAGTCATTAATGGGGTGGTGAGTTTGTGGGTGTCATTACATTGCTTAAACTGTGAATATAAACAGTCATTAATGGGGTGGTGAGTGTGTGGGTATTATTACAGTGCTTTGACTGTAAATATCAACAGTCATTCATTGGGTGGTGGGTGTGTGGATGTCATTACAGTGCTTGGAATGAAAACATAAAAAGTCATTTATTGGGTGGTGGGTGTTTGGGTGTCATTACAGTGCTTGGACTATAAATATCAACCATCATTTAAGGGGTGGTTGGTGAGTGGGTGTCATTACAGTGCTTGGACTGTAAATATCAACAGTGATTTATAGGGTGGTCAGTGTGTGGATGTCATTATAGTGCTTGGACTGTAAATATCAACAGTCAATCATATGGTGGTGGGTGTGTGGGTGTCATTACAGTGGTTTGATTGTAATTATCAACAGTCATTCATAGGGTGGTGGGTGTCATTACAGTGCTTGGACTGTAAATATCAACAGTCATTCATAGGGTGGTGGGTGGGTGGATGTCATTACAGAGCTTGGACTGAAAACATCAACAGTCATTTATGGGGTGGTGGGTGTGTGGGTGTCATTACAGTGCTTGGACTATAAATATCAACCATCATTTAAGGGGTGGTGGGTGAGTGGGTGTCATTACAGTGCTTGGACTGTAAATATCAACAGTCATTCATAGGGTGGTCAGTGTGTGGATGTCATTATAGTGCTTGGACTGTAAATATCAACAGTCAATAATAAGGTGGTGGGTGTGTGGGTTGTCATTACAGTGGTTTGATTGTAATTATCAACAGTCATTCATAGGGTGGTGGGTGTCATTACAGTGCTTGGACTTTAAATATCAACAGTCATTCATTGGGTGGTGGTTGTGTGGGTGTCATTACAGTGCTTGGACTGTAAATATCAACAATAATTCATGGGGTGGTGGGTCTGGGGGTGTCATTACAGTGCTTGGACTATAAATATCAACAATCATTTAAGGGGTTGTTGGTGAGTGGGTGTCATTACAGTGCTTGGACTGTAAATATCAACAGTCATTTAAAGGTTGGTCAGTGTGTGGATGTCATTATAGTGCTTGGACTGTAAATATCAACAGTCAATCATAGGGTGGTGGGTGTGTTGGTGTCATTACAGTGGTTTGATTGTAATTATCAACAGTCATTCATAGGGTGGTGGGTGTCATTACAGTGCTTGGACTGTAAATATCAACAGTCATTCATAGGGTGGTGGGTGTGTGGATGTCATTACAGTGCTTGGACTGAAAACATCAACAGTCATTTATGGGGTGGTGGGTGTGTGGGTGTCAATACAGAGCTTGGACTATAAATATCAACCATCATTTAAGGGGTGGTGGGTGAGTGGGTGTCATTACAGTGCTTGGACTGTAAATATCAACAGTTATTCATAGGATGGTCAGTGTGTGGATGTCATTATAGTGCTTGGGCTGTAAATATCAACAGTCAATAATAAGGTGGTGGGTGTGTGGGTTGTCATTACAGTGGTTTGATTGTAATTATCAACAGTCATTCATAGGGTGGTGGGTGTCATTACAGTGCTTGGACTTTAAATATCAACAGTCATTCATTGGGTGGTGGTTGTGTGGGTGACATAACAGTGCTTGGACTTTAAATATCAACCATAATTCATGGGGTGGTGGGTCTGGGGGTGTCATTACAGTGCTTGGACTGTAAATATCAACAGTCAATCATGGGATGGTGGGTGTGTTGGTGTTATTACAGTGTTTGGACTGTAAATATCAACAGTCATTCATCGGGTTGTGGGTATCATTAGAGTGCTTGGACTGTAAATATCAACAGTCATTCAAAGGTTTGTGGGTGTGTTGGTGTCTTTACAGTGCTTGGACTGTAAATATCAACTATAATTCATGGGGTCGTGGGTGTTGGGGTGTCATTACAGTGCTTTGACTGTAAATATTATCAGTCATTTATGGGGTGGTGGGTGGCATTACAGTGCTTGGACTGTAAATATCAACAGTCATTCATAGGGTGATGAGTGTGTGGGTGTCATTACATTGCTTGGACTGTAAATATCAACAGTCAATCATGGAGTGGTGGGTGTGTGGGTGTCATTACAGTGCTTGGACTGTAAATATCAACAGACATTCATAGGGTGGTAGGTGTGTGAGTGTTATTACAGAGCTTGGACTGTAAATATCAACAGTCATTCATGAAGTGTTGTGTGTGTGGGTCTCATTACAGTGCTTGGACTGTAAATATCAAAAGTCATCTTTGGGATGATGGTTGTGTGGGTGTTATTTCAGTGCTTTGATTGTAAATATCAACAGTCATTCAGAGGGTGGTGGGTGTCATTAGAGTGCTTGGACTGTAAATATTAACAGTCATTCATGGGGTGATGGGTGTTTAGATGACATTACAGTGCTTGGACTGAAAACATCAACAGTCATTTATGGGGTGGTGGGTGTTTGGGTGTCATTACAGTGCTTGGACTATAAATATCAACCATCATTTAAGGGGTGGTGGGTGAGTGGGTGTCATTACCCTGCTTGGACTGTAAATATCAACAGTCATTCATAGGGTGGTCGGTGTGTGAATGTCATTACAGTGCTTGGACTGTAAATATCAGCAGTCAATCATAGGGTGGTGGATGTGTAGGTGTCATTACAGTGGTTTGATTGTAATTATCAACAGTCATTCATAGGGTGGTAGGTGTCCTTACAGTGCTTGGACTGTAAATATGAACAGTCATTCTTTGGGTGGTGGTTGTGTGGGTGTCATTAGAGTGCTTGGACTGTAAATATCAACCATAATTCATGGGGTTGTGCGTGTGGGGGTGTCATTACAGTGCTTGGACTGTAAATATCAACTGTCAATCATGGGGTGGTGTGTGTGTTGGTGTCATTACAGTGCTTGGACTGTAAATATCAACAGTCATTCATGGGGTGGTGGGTGTATGGGTGTCATTACAGTGATTTGATTGTAAATATCAACAGTCATTCATAGGGTGGTGGGTATCATTAGAGTGCTTGGACTGTAAATATCAACAGTTATTAATGGGTTTGTGGGTGTGTGGGTGTCATTACAGTGCTTGGACTGTATATATCAACTATAATTCATGGGGTCGTGGGTGTTGGGATGTCATTACAGTGCTTTGACTGTAAATATTAACAGTCATTCATGGTGTGGTGGGTGGCATTACAGTGCTTGGACTGTAAATATCAACAGTCATTTATAGGGTGATGAGTGTGTGGGTGTCATTACAGTGCTGGGACTGTAAATATCAACAGTCATTTTTAGGGTGGTGGATGTTTGGTGTCAATACATTGCTTGGACTGTAAATATCAACAGTCATTCTTAGGGTGATGGTTGTGTGGGTGTTATTACAGTGCTTTGACTGTAAATATCAACAGTTATTCAGAGGGTGGTGGGTGTCATTAGAGTGCTTGGACTGTAAATATTAACAGTCATTTATGGCGTGGTGGGTGTTTGGATGTCATTACAGTGCTTGGACTGAAAATATCAACAGTCATTTATGAGGTGGTGGGTGTGTGAGTGTCATTACAGTGCTTGGACTTTAATTATCAACCATCATTTATGGGGTTGTGGGTGTGTGGGTGTCATGACAGTGCTTGGACTGTAATTATCAACAGTCTTTTATGGGGTGGTGGGTGTGTGGGTGTCATTACAGTGCTTGGACTGTAAATATCTACAGTCATTTATGGTGTGGTTGTTGTGTGGGTGTCTTTACAGTGCTTGGACTGTAAATATCAAACATACTTCATGGGATGGTGGGTGTGAGGGTGTCATTACAGTGCTTGGACTGTAAATATCAACAGTCAATCATGAGGTAGTGGTGTGTGGGTGTCAATAGAGTGCTTAGACTGTAAATATCAATAGTCAATCATAGGGTGGTGGGTGGCATTACAGTGATTGGACTGTAAATATTAAAAGTCATTCATAGGGTGATGGGTGTGTGGGTGTCATTACTGTGTTTGGACTGTAAATATCAACAGTCATTTATAGAGTGGTGGGTGTTTGAGTGTCATTACATTGCTTGGACTGTAAATAACAATAGTCAATCATGAGGTAGTGGGTGTGTGGGTGTCATTAGAGTGCTTAGACTGTAAATATCAACAGTCAATTATAGATTGGTGGGTGTCATTTGAGTGCTTGGACTGTAAATGTCAACAGTCATTAATGGGGTGGTGGGTGTATGGGTGTTATTATAGTGCATGGACTGTAAATATCAACTATATTTTATGGGGTTGTCGGTGTGTGGGTGTCATTACAGTGTTTTGTCTGTAAATATCAAGAGTCGTGCATGGGGTGGTGGGTGTGAGGGTGTCATTACAGTGTTCGGACTGTAAATATCAACAGTCATTTATGCGGTGGTGGGTGTGTGGGTATCATTATAGTGCTTGGACTGTAAATATCAACAGTCATTAATGGGGTGGTTGGTGTGTTGGTGTCATTACAGTGCTTGGACGGTAAATATCAAGTCATTAAAGAGGTGGTGGGTGTGTGTGTGTCATTATTGCTTGGACTGTAAATATAAACAGTCATTTATGTGGTGGTGGGTGGAATTACAGATGCTTGGACTGTAAATATCAACAGTCATTCATGAGGTGATGTGTGTGTGGGTGTCATTACAGTGCTTGGACTGTAAATATCATCAGTCATTTATGGGATGGTGTGTGTTTGGGTGTCATTACATTGCTTGGACTGTAAATATCAACAGTCAATCATAGGGTGGTGGGTGTCATAACAGTGCTTGGACTGAAAATATCAACAGTCATTTATGGGGTGGTGGGTGTGTGGGTGTCATTACAGTGCTTGGACTGTAAATATCAACAGTCATTCATAGGGTGGTGGGTGTGTGAGTGTCATTACTGAGCTTGGACTGTAAATATCAACAGTCATTCATGGAGTGGTGGGTGTGTGAATGTCATTATAGTGATTGCACTGTAAATATCAACAGTCAATCATGGGGTGGTGGATGTGTGGGTATCATTACAGTGCTTGGACTGTAAATATCAACAGTCTTTCATGGGGTGGTGGGTGTGTGGGTGTCATTACAGTGTTTTAATTGTAATTATCAACAGTCAATCATAGGGTGGTGTGTGTCATTACAGTGCTTGGACTGTCAATAGAAAACAGTCATTTTTAGGGTGGTGGTTGTGTGGGTGTCTATACAGTGCTTGGACTGTAAATATCAAACATAATTCATGGGATGGTGGGTGTGGGGGTGTCATTACAATGCTTGGACTCTAAATATCAACAGTCAATCATGGGGTGGTGGGTGTGTGGGTGTCATTACAGTGCTTGGACTGTAAATATCAACAGTCATTCATGGGATCGTGGGTGTATGGGTGTCATTACAGTGTTTTGATTGTAAATATCAACAGTCATTCATAGATTTATGGGTATCATTTGAGTGTTTGGACTGTAAATATAAACAGTCATTAATGGGGTGGTGAGTGTATGGGTGTCATTATAGTTCTTGGACTGTAAATATTAACCATATTTAGTGGGGTTGTCGTTGTGTGGGAGTCATTACAGTGTTTTGTCTGTAAATATCAGGAGTCATTCATGGGGTGGTGGGTGTGAGGGTGTCATTACAGTGCTTGGACTGTAAATATCAACAGTCAATCAAGGAGTGGTGGGTGTGTGGGTGTCATTACAGTGCTTTGACTGTAAATATCAACAGTCATTCATAGGGTGGTAGGTGTGTGATTGTTATTACAGAGCTTGGACTGTAAATATCAACTGTCATTCATGGAGTGTTGGGTGTGTGGGTGTCATTACAGTGTTTGGACTGTAAATATCAACAGTCATTCTTGGGGTGATGGTTGTGTGGGTGTTATTACAGTGCTTTGACTGTAAATATCAACAGTCATTCAGAGGGTGGTGGGTGTCATTAGAGTGCATGGACTGTAAATATTAACAGTCATTCATGGGGTGGTGGGTGTTTAAATGTCATTACAGTGCTTGAACTGAAAATATCAACAGTCATTTACGGGGTGGTGGGTGTGTGGTTGTCATTACAGTGCTTAGACTTTAAATATCTACCATCATTTATGGGGTTATGGGTCTGTGGGTGTCATTACAGTGCTTGGACTGTAAATATCAACAGTCATTCATAGGGTGGTGGGTGTGTGAGTGTCATTACTGAGCTTGGACTGTAAATATCAACAGTCATTCATGGAGTGGTGGGTGTGTGGATGTCATTATAGTTCTTGGACTGTAAATATCAACAGTCAAACATGGGGTGGTGGGTGTGTGGGTGTCATTACAGTGCATGGACTGTAAATATCAACAGTCTTTTATGGGGTGGTGGGTGTGTGGGTGTCATTACAGTGTTTTGATTGTAATTATCAACAGTCAATCATAGGGTGGTGGGTGTCATTACAGTGCTTGGACAGTAAATATCAAAAGTCATTTATAGGGTGGTGGTTGTGTGAGTGTCTTTACACTGCTTGAACTGTCAATATCAAACACAATTCATGGGATGGTGGGTGTGGAGGTGTCATTACAGTGCTTCGACTCTAAATATCAACAGTTAATCATGGGGTGGTGGGTGTGTGGGTGTCATTTCAGTGCTTGGACTGTAAATATCAACAGTCATTCATGGGATCGTGGGTGTATGGGTGTCATTACAGTGTTTTGATTGTAAATATCAACAGTCATTCATAGGGCGGTAGGTATCATTAAAGTGCTCGGACTGTAAATATCAACAGTCATTCATGGGGTTGTGGGTGTGTGGGTGTCATTACTGTGCTTGGACTGTAAATATCAACAGTTAATCATGAGGTAGTGGGTGTGTGGGTGTCATTAGAGTGCTTAGACTGTAAATATCAACAGTCAATCATGAGGTAGTCGGTGTGTGGGTGTCATTAGAGTGTTTAGACTGTAAATATGAACAGTCCTTCATAGATTTATGAGTGTCATTTAAGTGCTTGGACAGTAAATATCAACAGTCATTAATGGGGTGGTGAGTGTATTTGTGTCATTATAGTGCATGGACTGTAAATATCAACCATATTTCATGGGGTTGTCGGTGTGTGGGCGTCATTACAGTGCTTTGTCTGTAAATATCAGGAGTCATTCATGGGATGGTGGGTGTGAGGGTGTCATTACAGTGTTCGGACTGTAAATATCAACAGTCATTAATGTGGTGGTGGGTGTGTGGGTGTCATTATAGTGCTTGGACTGTAAATACCTACACTCATTCATGGGTTGGTTGGTGTGTGGGTGTCATAACATTGCTTGGACTGTAAATATTAAGTTATTAATGGGGTGGTGGGTGTGTGTGTGTCATTATTGCTTGGACTGTAAATATCAACAGTCATTAATTAGGGGGGGGTGGCATTACAGTGCTTGGACTGTAAATATCAACAGTCATTCATGAGGTGATGGGTGTGTGGGTGTCATTACAGTGCTTGGACTCTAAATATCAACAGTCAATCATGGGGTGGTAGGTGTCATTACAGTGCTTGGACTGTAAATATCGACAGTCATTCATGGGGTGGTGGGTGTGTGGGTGTTATTACAGTGTTTTGACTGTAAATATCAACAGTCATTCATAGGGTGGTGATGTGTGGGAGTCATTGCAGTTCTTGGACTGTAAATATCAAGATTCATTCATTGGGTGGTGTGTGTGTGGGTGTCATTACAGTGCTTGGACTGAGAATATCAACAATCATTCATGGGGTGGTGAGTGTGTGGGTATTATTACAGTGCTTTGACTGTAAATAGCAACAGTCATTCAGAGGGTGGTGGGTGTCATTAAAGTGCTTGGACTGTAAATATTAACAGCCATTCATGGGATGTTCGTTGTGTGGATGTCATTACAGTGCTTGGACTGAAAACATCAACAGTCATTTATGGGGTGGTGTGTTTGTGGGTGTCATTACAGTGCTTAGACTATAAATATCAACCATCATTTATGGGGTGGTGGGTGAGTGGGTTTTCATTACAGTGCTTGGACTATAAATATCAACAGTCATTCAGAGGGTGGTGGGTGTGTATGTGTCATTACAGTGCTTGGACTGTAAATATCAACCATAATTCATAGGTTGGTGGGTGTATGGGTGTCATTACTGTGCTTGGACTGTAAATATCAACAGTCAATCATGGGGTGGTGGGTGTGTTGGTGTCATTACAGTGCTTGGACTGAAAATATCAAGTCATTCATGGGGTGGTGGTTGTATGGGTGTCATGACAGTGATATGATTGTAAGTATCAACAGTCATTCATAGGGTGGTAAGTATCATTAGAGTGCTTGGACTGTAAATTTTAACAGTCATTCATTGGGTTGTGGGTGTGTGGGTGTTATTATAGTGCTTTGACTATAAATATCAACAGTCATTCATGGGGTGCTGATGTGTGGGAGTCATTGCAGTTCTTGGACTGTAAATATCAAGATTCATTCATTGGGTGGTGTGTGTGTGGGTGTCATTACAGTGCTTGGACTGTAAATATCAACAGTCATTCTTGGGGTGATGATTGCGTGAGTGTTATTACAGTGCTTTGACTGTAAATATCAACAGTCATATAGAGGGTGGTGGGTGTCATTAGAGTGCTTGGACTGTAAATATTAACAGTCATTTATGGGGTGGTTGGTGTGTGGATGTCATTACAGTGCTTGGACTAAAAATATCTAAAGTCATATATGGGGTGGTGGGTGTGTGGGTGTCATTACAGAGCTTGGACTATAATTATCAACCATCATTTATGGGGTGGTGGGTGTGTGGGTGTCATTACAGAACTTGGACTGTAAATATCAACAGTCATTCATGGGGTTGTGGGTGTGTGGGTTTCATTACAGTGTTTTGATTGTAATTATCAACAGTCATTCATAGGGTGGTGGGTGTCATTAGAGTGCTTGGACTGTAAATATCAACAGTTATTCATGGGGTGGTGGTTGTGTGGGTATCATAAAAGTGCTTGGACTGTAAATATCAACAGTCATTCATGGGGTGGTGAGTGTGTGGGTGTCATTGCAATTCTTGGACTGTAAATATCAATCATCATTTAGTGGGTGGTGTGTGTGTGGGTGTCATTATAGTGCTTGGTCTGTGAATATCAACAGTCACTCATAGGGTTGTGAGTGTGTGGGTATTATTTCAGTGTTTTGACTGTAAATATCAACAGTCATTCAGAGGGTGGTGGGTATCATTAGAGGGCTTGTACTGTAAATATCAACAGTCATTCATAGGGTGGTGGGTGTGTGGATAGCATTACAGTGCTTGGACTAAAAACATCAACAGTCATTTATGGGGTGGTGGGTGTGAGGGTGTCATTACAGTGCTTGGACTATAAATATCAACCATCATTTAAGGGGTGGTGGGTGAGTGGGTGTCATTACAGTGCTTGGACTGTAATTATCAACAGTCATTCATAGGGTGGTCTGTGTGTGGATGTCATTACACTGCTTGGACTGTAAATATCAACAGTCAATCATAGGGTGGTGGGTGTGTGGGTGTCATTACAGTGGTTTGATTGTAATTATCAACAGTCATTCATAGGGTGGTGGGTGTCATTACAGTGCTTGGACTGTAAATATCAACAGTCTTTATTAGGTGGTGGTTGTGTGGGTGTCATTACAGTGCTTGGACTGTAAATATCAACAGTCAATCATGTGGGAGTGGGTGTGTTGGTGTCATTACAGTGCTTGGACTGTAAATATCAACAGTCATTCATAGGGTGGTGGGTGTATGGGTGTCATTACAGTGATTTGATTGTAAATATCAACAGTCATTCATAGGGTGGGAGGTATCATTAGAGTGCTTGGACTGTAAATATCAACAGTCATTTATGGGTTTGTGGGAGTGTGGGTGTCATTACAGTACTTGGACTGTAAATATCAACTATAATTCATGGGGTCGTGGGTGTTAGGGTGTCATTACTGTGTTTTGACTGTAAATATCAACAGTCATTCATGGGGTGGTGGGTGGCATTACAGTGCTTGGACTGTAAATATCAACTGTCATTCATAGGGTGATGAGTGTGTGGGTGTCATTACAGTGCTTGGACTGTAAATATCAACAGTCATTCATGGAGTGGTGGGTGTGTGGGTGTCATTTCAGTGCTTGGACTGTAAATATCAACAGTCATTCTTGGGGTGATGGTTGTGTGGGTGTTATTACAGTGCTTTGACTGTAAATATCAACAGTCATTCAGAGGGAGGTGGGTGTCATTAGAGTGCTTGGACTGTAAATATTAACAGTCATTCATGGGGTGGTGGGTGTTTGGATGTCATTACAGTGCTTGGAATGAAAATATCAACAGTCATTTATGGGGTGGTGGGTGTGTGGGTGTCATTACAGTGCTTGGACTTAAAATATCAACCATCATTTATGGGGTTGTGGGTGTGTGGGTGTCATTACAGTGCTTGGACTGTAAATATCAACAGTCATTCATAGGGTGGTGGGTGTGTGAGTGTCATTACAGAGCTTGGACTGTAAATATCATTAGTCATTCATTGGGTTGTGGGTGTGTGGATGTCATTATAATGCTTAGACTGTAAATATCAACAGTCAATCATGGGGTGGTGGGTGTGTGGGTGTCATTACAGTGCTTGGACTGTAAATATCAACAGTCTTTCATGTAGTGGTGGGTGTGTGGGTGTCTTTACAGTGTATTGATTGTAATTATTAACAGTCAATCATAGGGTGGTGGGCGTCATTACAGTGCTTGGACTGTAAATATCAAACATAATTCATGGGATGGTGGGTGTTGAGGTGTCATTACAGTGCTTGAACTGTAAATATCAACAGTCAATCATGGGGTGGTGGGTGTGTGGGTGTCATTACAGTGCTTGGACTGTAAATATCAACAGTCATTCATGGGATCATAAGTGTATGGGTGTCATTACAGTGTTTTGATTGTAAATATCAACAGTCATTCATAGGATCGTGGGTATCATTAGAGTGCTTGGACTGTAAATATCATGTCATTAATGGGGTGGTGGGTGTTTGTGTGTCATTATTGCTTGGACTGTAAATATCAACAGTCATTCATGAGGTGATGGGTGTGTGGGTGTCATTACAGTGCTTGGACTGTAAATATCAACAGTCAAATATGGGATAGTGGGAATTTGGGTGTCATTACATTGCTTGGACTGTAAATATCAATAGTCAATCATGGGGTGGTGGGTGTCGTAATAGTGCTTGGACTGTAAATATCAACAGTCATTCATAGGGTGGTGGGTGTGTGGGTGTTATTACAGTGCTTTGACTGTAAATATCAACAGTCATTCAGAGGGTGGTGGGTGTCATTAGAGTGCTTCGACTGTAAATATCAACAGTCATTCAGAGGGTATTGGGTGTCATTAGAGTGCTTAGACTGTAAATATCAACAGTTATTTATGGGGTGGTGGGTGTGTGGGTGTTATTACAGTGCTTTGACTGTAAATATCAACAGTCATTCATGGGGTGGTAAGTGTGTGGGTGTCATTGCAGTTCTTGGACTCTAAATATCAACCATCATTCATTGGGTGGTGTGTGTGTGGGTGTCATTACAGTGCTTAAACTGTGAATATCAACAGTCATTCATAGGGTTGTGAGTGTGTGGGTATTATTTCAGTGCTTTGACTGTAAATATCAACAGTCATTCAGAGGGTGGTGTGTGTCATTAGAGTGCTTGGACTGTAAATATCAACAGTCATTCATGGGGTGGTGGGTGTGTGGATATCATTACAGTGCTTGGACTGAAAACATCAACAGTCATTTATGGGGTGGTGGGTGTGTGGGTGTCATTACAGTGCTTGGACTATAAATATCAACCATCATTTAAGGGGTGGTGGGTGAGTGGGTGTCATTACAGTGGTTTGATTGTCATTTTCAACAGTCATTCAAAGGGTGGTGGGTGTCATTACAGTGCTTGTACTGTAAATATAAACAGTCATTCATTGGGTGGTGGTTGTGTGGGTGTCATTACGGTGCTTGGACTGTAAATATCAACCATAATTCATGGGGTAGTGGGTGTGGTTGTGTCATTACAGTGCTTGGACTGTAAATATCAACAGTCAGTCATAGGGTGGTATGTGTGTTGGTGTCATTAAAGTGCTTGGACGGCAAATATCAACAGTCATTTATGGGGTGGTGGGTGTATGGGTGTCATTACAGTGATTTGATTGGAAATATCAACAGTCATTCATAGTGTAGTGGGTATCAT
This sequence comes from Petrolisthes cinctipes, assembly GCA_033782935.1. Taxonomy (NCBI): domain Eukaryota; kingdom Metazoa; phylum Arthropoda; class Malacostraca; order Decapoda; family Porcellanidae; genus Petrolisthes; species Petrolisthes cinctipes. Next base: position 6,107,026 of record JAWQEG010000015.1, read on the forward strand.
TAGAGTGCTTGGACTGTAAATATAAACAGTCATTTATGGGTTTGTGGGTGTGTGGGTGTCATTACAGTGCTTGGACTGTAAATATCAACTATAATTCATGGGGTCGTGGGTGTTGGGGAGTCAATACAGTGCTTTGACTGTAAATATCAACAGTCATTCATGGGGTGGTGGGTGGCATTACAGTTCTTGGACTGTAAATATCAACATTCATTTATAGGGTGATGAGTGTGTGGGTGTCATTACAGTGCTTGGACGGTAAATATCAACAGTCATTTATAGGGTAGTTGGTGTTTGGTGTCATTACATTGCGTGGACTGTAAATATCAACAGTCAATCATGGAGTGGTGGGTGTGTGGGTGTCATTACAGTGGTTGGACTGTAAATATCAACAGTCATTCATAGGGTGATAGGTGTGTGAGTGTTATTACAGAGCTTGGACTGTAAACATCAACAGTCATTCATGGAGTGGTGGGTGTGTGGCTGTCATTACAGTGATTGGACTGTAAATATCAACAGTCTTTCTTGGGGTGATGGTTGTGTGGGTGTTATTACAGTGCTTTGACTGTAAATATCAACAGTCATTCAAAGGGTGGTGGTTGTCATTAGAGTGCTTAGACTGTAAATATTAACAGTCATTCATGGGGTGGTGGGTGTTTGGATGTCATTACAGTGCTTGGACTGAAAATATCAACAGTCATTTATGGGGTTGTGGTTGTGTGGGTGTCATTACAGTGCTTGGACTGTAAATATCGACAGTCATTCATAGGGTGGTGGGTGTGTGAGTGTCATTACAGAGCTTGGACTGTATATATCAACAGTCCTTCATGGGGTGGTGGGTGTGTGGATGTCATTATAGTGCTTGGACTGTAAATATCAACAGTCAAATATGGGATAGTGGGAATTTGGGTGTCATTACATTGCTTGGACTGTAAATATCAATAGTCAATCATGGGGTGGTGGGTGTCGTAACAGTGCTTGGACTGTAAATATCAACAGTCATTCATAGGGTGGTGGGTGTGTGGGTGTTATTACAGTGCTTTGACTGTAAATATCAACAGTCATTCAGAGGGTGGTGGGTGTCATTAGAGTGCTTCAACTGTAAATATCAACAGTCATTCAGAGGGTATTGGGTGTCATTAGAGTGCTTAGACTGTAAATATCAACAGTTATTTATGGGGTGGTGGGTGTGTGGGTGTTATTACAGTGCTTTGACTGTAAATATCAACAGTCATTCATGGGGTGGTAAGTGTGTGGGTGTCATTGCAGTTCTTGGACTCTAAATATCAACCATCATTCATTGGGTGGTGTGTGTGTGGGTGTCATTACAGTGCTTAAACTGTGAATATCAACAGTCATTCATAGGGTTGTGAGTGTGTGGGTATTATTTCAGTGCTTTGACTGTAAATATCAACAGTCATTCAGAGGGTGGTGTGTGTCATTAGAGTGCTTGGACTGTAAATATCAACAGTCATTCATGGGGTGGTGGGTGTGTGGATATCATTACAGTGCTTGGACTGAAAACATCAACAGTCATTTATGGGGTGGTAGGTGTGTGGGTGTCATTACAGTGCTTGGACTATAAATATCAACCATCATTTAAGGGGTGGTGGGTGAGTGGGTGTCATTACATTGGTTTGATTGTCATTTTCAACAGTCATTCAAAGGGTGGTGGGTGTCATTACAGTGCTTGTACTGTAAATATCAACAGTCATTCATTGGGTGGTGGTTGTGTGGGTGTCATTACGGTGCTTGGACTGTAAATATCAACCATAATTCATGGGGTAGTGGGTGTGGTTGTGTCATTACAGTGCTTGGACTGTAAATATCAACAGTCAGTCATAGGGTGGTATGTGTGTTGGTGTCATTACAGTGCTTGGACTGCAAATATCAACAGTCATTTATGGGGTGGTGGGTGTATGGGTGTCATTACAGTGATTTGATTGGAAATATCAACAGTCATTCATAGTGTAGTGGGTATCATTAGAGTGCTTGGACTGTAAATATAAACAGTCATTTATGGGTTTGTGGGTGTGTGGGTGTCATTCCAGTGCTTGGACTGTAAATATCAACTATAATTCATGGGGTCGTGGGTGTTGGGGAGTCAATACAGTGTTTTGACTGTAAATATCAACAGTCATTCATGGGGTGGTGGGTGGCATTACAGTTTTTGGACTGTAAATATCAACATTCATTTATAGGGTGATGAGTGTGTGGGTGTCATTACAGTGCTTGGACGGTAAATATCAACAGTCATTTATAGGGTAGTTGGTGTTTGGTGTCATTACATTGCGTGGACTGTAAATATCAACAGTCAATCATGGAGTGGTGGGTGTGTGGGTGTCATTACAGTGATTGGACTGTAAATATCAACAGTCATTCATAGGGTGATAGGTGTGTGAGTGTTATTACAGAGCTTGGACTGTAAACATCAACAGTCATTCATGGAGTGGTGGGTGTGTGGCTGTCATTACAGTGATTGGACTGTAAATATCAACAGTCTTTCTTGGGGTGATGGTTGTGTGGGTGTTATTACAGTGCTTTGACTGTAAATATCAACAGTCATTCAAAGGGTGGTGGTTGTCATTAGAGTGCTTAGACTGTAAATATTAACAGTCATTCATGGGGTGGTGGGTGTTTGGATGTCATTACAGTGCTTGGACTGAAAATATCAACAGTCATTTATGGGGTTGTGGTTGTGTGGGTGTCATTACAGTGCTTGGACTGTAAATATCGACAGTCATTCATAGGGTGGTGGGTGTGTGAGTGTCATTACAGAGCTTGGACTGTATATATCAACAGTCCTTCATGGGGTGGTGGGTGTGTGGATGTCATTATAGTGCTTGGACTGTAAATATCAACAGTCAATCATGGGGTGGTGGGTGTGTGGGTGTCATTACAGTGCTTGGACTGTAAATATCAACAGTCTTTCATGGGGTGGTGGGTGAGTGGGTGTCATTACAGTGTTTTGATTGAAATTATCAACAGTCAATCATAGGGTGGTGGGTGTCATTACAGTGTTTGGACTGTAAATATCAAGAGTCATTTATAGGGTGGTGGTTGTGTGGGTGTCTTTACAGTGCTTGGACTGTAAATATCAAACATAATTCATGGGATGGTGGGTGTGGGCGTGTCATTACAGTGCTTGGACTGTAGATATCAACAGTCAATCATGGGGTGGTGGGTGTGTGGGTGTCATTACAGTGTTTTGATTGTAAATATCAACAGTCATTCATAGGGTGGTGGGTATCATTAGGGTGCTTGGACTGTAAATATCAACAGTCATTCATGGGGTGGTGAGTGTGTTGGTGTCATTGCAGTTCTTAAACTGTAAATATCAACCATCATTCATTGGGTGGTGGGTGTGTGGTTATCATTACAGTGCTTGGACTGTGAATATCAACAGTCATTTATGGTTTGGTGAGTGTGTGGGTGTTATTATTGTGCTTTGACTGTAAATATCAACAGTCATTCAGAGGGTGTTGGGTTTCATTAGAGTGCTTGGACTGTAAATATTAACAGTCATTCATGGGATGGTTGGTGTGTGGATGTCATTACAATGCTTGGACTGAAAATATCAACAGTCATTTATGGGTTGGTGGGTGTGTCAGTGTCATTACAGTGCTTGGACTATAAATATCAACCATCATTTATGGGGTGATGGGTGTGTAAGTGTCATTACTGTTACGAACACTAGATTACTCAGAGACTGTTAGGCACTGTTTCTAGGGATATGGTTAGTAATCCAGTCTCAAACAATTAAAAGATGAATGGATAATTTGTTATCTGGCCAGTAATTGAGGTTTTGGTTCAAAGGTACCAACTGGCATTAAACATATTTGTATTTAGATTTGATGTGATGATTGGTAGTCTCCAGTATGTGCTTATATTCTGGTATACTAAACTTAAGAGTGAAAACCTCATAGGTGATAGTTGGGAATGTAATAAGAATGCTAGGGAAATTTCTAAATTATAATTAACACATCAGAAATACTATAACAACATAAATGTACATAAATAATCCACACCAAGACTTAATACTACACTTAATACTAAATTAAACCTAAACACCAAAATTTGTATAAAGAATGGGAACCCTCAGTACAAGACTTAAAATTAACACATAATACCGTACTGTACTCAGAAGAAAAGATGTGCAGAACACCAGATTTATGGAAGCACCAAGATCAGCCATAGGCACAAGCTGAGTGGTGGAGAGGTTAAACCCAACGACAAGGGAAGTTGAGTAGAGACTGACTTTTCAAGGACTGAACCTCCATATATATAGGGTAGATTTGGTGATTCGGGATAGCTCAATGAGGGGTCAAATTAACTTCTCCGAACCTTCGGAACCTGGGGATTTTCCAGTTGTTCCCTTGTTCGAGGAGGGGAACCTGGCCATTCCCCAGTGGCTGTCACATTACAGTTCTTGGACTATAAATATCAATAGTCATTCATAGGGTAGTGGGTGTGTAAGTGTCATTACAGAGCTTGGACTGTAAATATCAATAGTCCTTCATGGGGTGGTGGGTGTGTGGATGTCATTACAGTGCTTGGACTGTAAATATCAACCATAATTCATAGGGTAGTGGGTGTGTAAGTGTCATTACAGAGCTTGGACTGTATATAAACAGTCCTTCATAGGGTGGTGGGTGTGTGGATGTCATTACAGTGCTTGGACTGTAAATATCAACCATAATTCATGGGGTGGTGGGTGTGGGGGTGTCAATACAGTGTTTTGATTGTAATTATCAACAGTCATTCATAGGGTGGTGGGTGTCATTACAGTGCTTGGACTGTAAATATCAACCATAATTCATGGGGTGGTGGGTGTGGGGGTGTCATTACAGTGCTTGGACTGTAAATATCAACTGTCAATCATGGAGTGGTGGGTGTGTAGGTGTCATTACAGTGCTTGGAGTGTAAATATCAACAGTCATTAATGGGGTGGTGGGTGTATGGGTGTCATTACAGTGATTTGATTGTAAATATCAACAGTCATTTATTGGGTGGTGGGTGGCATTACAGTGCTTGGACTGTAAATATCAACAGTCATTCATGGGGTTGTGGGTGTGTGGGTGTCATTACAGTGCTTGGACTGTAAAGATCAACAATAATTCATGGGGTGGTGGGTGTTGGGGTGTCATTACAGTGCTTTGACTGTAAATATCAACAGTCATTTATTGGGTGGTGGGAGGCATTACAGTGCTTGGACTGTAAATATCAACAGTTATTCTTTTAGTAGTGGTTGTGTGGGTGTCATTATAGTGCTTAGACTGTAAATATCAACAGTCATTCATGGAATGGTAAGTGTGTGTGTGTCATTATTGGACTGTAAATATCAACCATCATTTATTGTGTGTTGGGTGAGTGGGTGTCATTACAGTGCTTGGACTGTGAATATCAACAGTCATTCATGGGGTGGTGAGTGTGTGGGTGTTAATACAGTGCTTTGACTGTATATATCAACAGTCATTCAGAGGGTGGTGTGTGTCATTAGAGTGCTTGGACTGTATATATTAACAGTTATTCATGAGGTGGTGGGTGTGTGGGTGTCATTACATTGTTTGGACTATAAATATCAACCATCATTTATGGGGAGGTGGGTGTGTGGGTGTCATTACAGTGCTTGGACTGTAAATATCAACAGTCATTCTTGGGGTGGTGGGTGTATGGGTGTCATTACAGTGGTTGGATTGTAAATATCAACAGTTATTCATGGGGTGGTGGTTGTGTGGGTGTCATTACAGTGTTTTGATTGTAATTTTCAATAGTCATTTATAGGGTGGTGGGTGTCATTACAGTGCTTGGACTGTAAATATCAACAGTCATTTAAGGGGTGGTGGTTGTGTGGGTATCATTACAGTGCTTGGACTGTATATATCAACCATAATTCATGGGGTGGTTGGTGTGGGGGTGTCATTACAATGCTTGGACTGTAAATATCAGCAGTTAATCATGGGGTGGTGGGTGTGTGGGTGTCATTACAGTGCTTGGACTGTAAATATCAACAGTCATATATGGGGTGGTGGGTGTATGGGTGTCATTACAGTGTTTTGATTGTAAATATCAACAGTCATTTATAGGGTGGTAGGTATAATTAGAGTGCTTGGACTGTAAATATCAACAATCATTCATAGGGTTGTGGGTGTGTGGGTGTATTACAGTGCTTGGACTGTAAATATCAACTATAATTCATGGGGTCGTGGGTGTTTGGGTGTTATTACAGTGCTTTGACTGTAAATATCAACAGTCATTTTTGGGGTGGTGTGTGTGAGGGTGTCTTTACATAGCTTGGACTGTAAATATCAACAGTCATTCATGGGTTGGTGGGTGGGTGGGTGTCATTAAAGTGCTTAGACTGTAAATATCAACAGTTATTTATGAGGTGGTGGGTGTGTGGCTGTCATTACAGTGCTTGGACTATAAATTTCAACAGTCATTCATGGGGTGGTGGATGTGTGGGTGTCAATACAGTGCTTGGACTGTAAATATCAAGTCATTCATGGGGTGGTGGGTGTGTGTTTGTCATTATTGCTTGAACTGTAAATATCAACAGTCATTCATGGGGTGGTGGGTTGCATTACAGTGCTTGGACTGTAAATATCAACAGTCATTCATAGGGTGGTGGGTGTGTGGGTGTTATTACAGTGCTTTGATTGTAAATATCAACAGCCATTCAGAGGGTGGTGGGTGTCATTAGAGTGCTTGGACTGTAAATATCATCAGTCATTTATGGGGTGGTGGGTGTGTGGGTGTCATGAAAGTGCTTGAACAGTAAATATCAACCATCATTCATTGGGTGGTGGATGTGTGGGTGTCATTACAGTGCTTGGACTGTGAATATCAACAGTTATTCATAGGGTGGTGGGTGTGTGAGTGTCATTACAGAGCTTGGACTGTAAATATCAACAGTCATTGATGGGGTGGTGGGTGTGAGGGTGTCATTACAGTGCTTGGACTGTAAATATCAACAGTCATTCATGTGGTTAGTGGATGTCATTATAGTGCTTGGACTGTAAATTTCAACAGTCATTCATAGGGTGGTGGGTTGCATTACAGTGCTTGGACTGTAAATATCTACAGTCATTCATAGGGTGATTAGTGTGTTGCTGTCATTACATTGCTTGGACTGTAAATATCAACAGTCAATCATAGGGAGGTTGGTATCATTACAGTGCTTGGACTGTAAATATCAACAGTCATTCATAGGGTGTTGGGTGTGTGGGTGTTATTACAGTGCTTTGATTGTAAATATCAACAGCCATTCAGAGGGTGGTGGGTGTCATTAGAGTGCTTGGACTGTAAATATCAACAGTCATTTATGGGGTGGTGGGTGTGTGGGTGTTATGAAAGTGCTTGAACTGTAAATATCAACCATCATTCATTGGGTGGTGGATGTGTGGGTGTCATTACAGTGCTTGGATTGTGAATATCAACAGTTATTCATAGGGTGGTGGGTGTGTGAGTGTCATTACAGAGCTTGGACTGTAAATATCAACAGTCGTTCATGGGGTGGTGGGTGTGTGGATGTCATTACAGTGCTTGGACTGTAAATATTAACAGTTAATCATGGGGTGGTGGGTGTGTGGGTGTCATTAATGTGCTTCGACTGTAAATATCAACAGTCATTCATGGGGCGGTGGGTGTGTGGCTGTCATTACATTGCTTGGACTGTAAATATCAACAGTCAATCTTGGGGAGGTTGGTGTCATTACAATGCTTGGACTGTAAATATCAACAGTCATTCCTAGGGTGGTGGGTGTGTGGGTGTTATTACAGTGCTTTGATTGTAAATATCAACAGCTATTCAGAGTGTAGTGGGTGTGGGTGTGTCATTACAGTGCTTTGACTATAAATATTAATAGTAATTCATGGGGTGGTGGGGGTGAGGATGTCATTACAGTGCTTGGACTGTAAATATCAACAGTCATTCATGTGGTTAGTGGATGTCATTATAGTGCTTGGACTGTAAATATCAACAGTCATTCTTGGGGTGGTGGGTGTGTGGGTGCCATTACAGTGCTTTGACTGTAAATATCAAGAGTCATTCATGGGGTGGTGGGGGTTAGGGTGTCATTACAGTGTTCGGACTGTAATTTTTAACAGTCATTCATGTGGTTAGTGGATGTCATTATAGTGCTTGGACTGTAAATATCAACAGTCATTTATGGGGTGGTGGGTGTGGTTGTCATTACAGTGTTTTGACTGCGAATATCAACAGTCATTTATAGGGTTGTGGGTTTCATTAGAGTGCTTGAACTGTAAATATCAACAGTTATTTATGAGGTGGTGGGTGTGTGGGTGTCATTACAGTGCTTTGACTGTAAATATAAACAGTCATTTATGGGTTGGTGGGTGTGTGTGTCATTATAGTGCTTAGACTGTAAATATCAACTGTCATTAATTGGGTGGTGGGTATCATTAGAGTGCTTGGACTATAAATATTAACAGTTATTTATGGGGTGGTGGGTTTGTGGGTGTCATGACAGTGCTTGGACTGAAAATATCAACAGTCATTCATGGGGTGGTGGGTATGTGGGTGTCATTACAGTGTTTGATTGTAAATACCAACAGTCATTCATAAGGTGGTGGGTGTCATTAGAGTGCTTGGACTATAAATATCAACAGTTATTTATGGGTTGGTGGGTTTGTGGGTGTCATGACAGTGCTTGGACTGTAAATATCAACAGTCATTCATGGAGTGGTGGGTGTGTGGGTGTCATTACAGTGCTTGGACTGTAAATATCAACAGTCATTTATGGTGTGGTGGGTGTGGGTGTCATTACAGTGTTTTGACTGTAAATATCAACAGTCATTCATAGGGTGGTGGGTTTCATTAGAGTGCTTGGACTGTAAATATCAACAGTTATTTATGGGGTGGTGGGTTTGTGGTTGTCATGACAGTGCTTGGACTGTAAATATCAACAGTCATTCATGGGGTGGTGGGTGTTTTGGTGTCATTACAGTGCTTGGACTGTAAATATCAACAGTCATCCAGGGGGTGGTGGGTGTGTGGGCATCATTACAGTTTTTTTATTGTAAATATTAACAGTAATTCATAGGGTGGTGGGTGTCATTAGAGTGCTTGGACTGTAAATATCAAGAGTCATTTATAAGGTGGTGGGTGTGTTGGTGTCATTACAGTGCTTGGACTCTAAAATATCAACTGTCATTTATGGGGTGGTGGTTGTGTGGGTGTCATTACAGTGCTTTGACTGTAAATATCAACAGTCATTCATAGGGTGGTGGGTGTCATTAGAGTGCTTGGACTATAAATATCAACAGTTATTTATGGGGTGAAGGTTTGTGGGAGTCATGACAGTGCTTGGACTGTAAATATCAACAGTCATTCATGGGGTGGTTGGTGTGTGGGTGTCATTACAGTGCTTTGACTGTAAATATCAAGTCATTTATGGGGTGGTGGGTTTGTTGGTGTCATGACAGTGCTTGGACTGTAAATATCAACAGTCATTCATGGGGTGGTGGGTGTTTTGGTGTCATTACAGTGCTTAGACTGTAAATATGAACAGTCATCCAGGGGGTGGTGGGTGTGTGGACATCATTACAGTGTTTTGATTGTAAATATCAACAGTAATTCATAGGGTGGTGGGTGTCATTAGAGTGCTTGGACTATAAATATCAACAGTTATTTATGGGGTGAAGGTTTGTGGGTATCATGACAGTGCTTGGACTGTAAATATCAACAGTCATTCATGGGGTGGTGGGTGTGTTGGTGTCATTACAGTGTTTTGACTGTAAATATCAACAGTCATTTATGGGGTGGTGGGTGTGGGTGACATTACAGTGTTTTGACTGTAAATATCAACAGTCATTTATTGGGTGGTGGGTTTCATTAGAGTGCTTGGACTGTAAATATCAACAGTTATTTATGGGGTGGTGGGTGTGTGGGTGTCATTACAGTGCTTTGACTGTAAATATCAACAGTCATTTATGGGGTGGTGGGTGTGTGTGTCATTATAGTGCTTAGACTGTAAATATCAACAGTCATTAATTGGGTGGTGGGTGTCATTAGAGTGCTTGGACTATAAATATTAACAGTTATTTATGGGGTGGTGGGTTTGTGGGTGTCATGACAGTGCTTGGACTGAAAATATCAACAGTCATTCATGGGGTGGTGGGTGTGTGGGTGTCATTACAGTGTTTTGATTGTAAATACCAACAGTCATTCATAGGGTGGTGGGTGTCATTAGAGTGCTTGGACTATAAATATCAACAGTTATTTATGGGGTTGCAGGTTTGTGGGTGTCATGACAGTGCTTGGACTGTAAATATCAACAGTCATTCATGGGGTGGTGGGTGTGTGGGTGTCATTACAGTGCTTGGACTGTAAATATCAACAGTCATTCATGGGGTGGTGGGTGTGGGTGTCATTACAGTGTTTTGACTGTAAATATCAACAGTCATTCATAGGGTGGTGTGTTTCATTAGAGTGCTTGGACTGTAAATATCAACAGTTATTTATGGGGTGGTGGGTTTGTGGGTGTCATGACAGTGCTTGGACTGTAAATATCAACAGTCATTCATGGGGTGGTGGGTGTTTTGGTGTCATTACAGTGGTTGTACTGTAAATATCAACAGTCATCCAGGACGTGGTGGGTGTGTGGGCATCATTACAGTGTTTTGATTGTAAATATCAACAGCAATTCATAGGGTGGTGGGTGTCATTAGAGTGCTTGGACTATAAATATCAACAGTTATTTATGGGGTGGTGGGTTTGTCGGTGTCATGACAGTGCTTGGACTGTATATATCAACAGTCATTCATGGGGTGGTGGGTGTGTGGGTGTCATTACAGTGCTTGGACTGTAAATATCAACAGTCATTTATGGGGTGGTGGTTGTGTTAGTGTCATTACAGTGCTTTGACTGTAAATATCAACAGTCATTCATAGGGTGGTGGGTGTCATTAGAGCGCTTGGACTATAAATATCAACAGTTATTTATGGGGTGAAGGTTTGTGGGTGTCATGACAGTGCTTGGACTGTAAATATCAACAGTCATTCATGGGGTGGTGGGTGTGTGGGTGTCATTACAGTGCTTTGACTGTAAATATCAACAGTCATTTATGGGGTGGTGGGTTTGTGGGTGTCATGACAGTGCTTGGACTGTAAATATCAACAGTCATTCATGGGGTGGTGGGTGTTTTGGTGTCATTACAGTGCTTGGACTGTAAATATCAACAGTCATCCAGGGGGTGGTGGGTGTGTGGGCATCATTACAGTGTTTTGATTGTAAATATCAACAGTAATTCATATGGTGGTGGGTGTCATTAGAGTGCTTGGACTGTAAATATCAAGAGTCATTTATAAGGTGGTGGGTGTGTTGGTGTCATTACAGTGCTTGGACTGTAAAATATCAACTGTCATTTATGGGGTGGTGGTTGTGTGGGTGTCATTATAGTGCTTTGACTGTAAATATCAACAGTCATTCATAGGGTGGTGGGTGTGTAGGTGACATTAGAGATCTTGGACTGTAAATATTATGGGTTATTCATGGGGTAGTGGGTGTGTGGATGTCATTACAGTGCTTGAACTGAAAATATCAACAGTCATTCATGGGGTGGTGGGTGTGTGGTTGTTATTACAGTGTTTGGACTGTAAATACCAAATGTCATTAATGGGGTGGTGGGTGTGTGGGTGCCATTACAGTGCTTTGACTGTAAATATCAACATTCATTTATGGGGTTGTGGGTGTGTGTGTCATTATAGTGCTTGGACTGTAAATATCAACAGTCATTCATGTGGTGGTGAGTGTGTGGGTGTCATTAAAGTGCTTGGACTGAAAATATCAAGTCATTCATAGTGTGGTGGGTGTGTGTGTGTCATTAGTGCTTGGACTGTAAAAATCAACAGTCATTCATGAGGTTGTGTGTAGCATTACATTGCTTGAATTGTATATATCAAAAGTCATTTATAGGGTGGTGGGTGTGTGGGTGACATTACAGTGCTTGGAGTGTAAATATCAACAGTCAATCATGGGGTGGTGGGTGTGTGGGTGTCATTACAGAGCTTGGACTGTAAATATCAACAGTCATTCATGGAGTGGTGGGTGTGTGGGTGTCATTACAGTGCTTGGACTGTAAATATCAACAGTCATTCTTGGGGTGATGATTGTGTGAGTGTTATTACAGTGCTTTGACTGTAAATATCAACAGTCATATAGAGGGTGGTAAGTGTCATTAGAGTGCTTGGACTGTAAATATTAACAGTCATTCATGGGGTGGTGGGTGTGTGGATGTCATTACAGTGCTTGGACTAAAAATATCAACAGTCATATATGGGGTGGTGGGTGTGTGGGTGTCATTACAGTGCTTGGACTATAATTATCAACCGTCATTTATGGGGTGGTGGGTGTGTAGGTGTCATTACAGAACTTGGACTGTAAATATCAACAGTCATTCATGGGGTTGTGGGTGTGTGGGTGTCATTACAGTGTTTTAATTGTAATTATCAACAGTCTTTTATAGGGTGGTGGGTGTCATTACAGTGCTTGGACTGTAATTATCAAGAGTCATTCATGGGGTAGTGGTTGTGTGGGTGTCTTTACATTGCTTGGACTGTAAATATCAAACATAATTCATGGGATGGTGGGTGTGCGGGTTTCATTACACTGCTTGGACGGTAAATATCAACAGTCAATAATGAGGTAATGGGTGTGTGGGTGTCATTACAGTGCTTGGACTGTAAATATCAACAGTTATTAATGGGGTCGTGAGTGTATAGGTGTCACTATAGTGTTTTGATTGTAAATATCAACAGTCATTCAAAGGGTGGTGGGTATCATTAGAGTGCTCGGACTGTAAATATCTACAGTCATGCATGGGGTCGTGGGTGTGTGGGTATCATTACAGTGCTTGGACTATAAATATCAACAGTCATTTATGGGGTGGTTGTTGTGTGGGTATCATTACAGTGCTTTGACTGTAAATATCAACAGTCATTCAGAGGGTGGTGGGTGTCATTAGAGTGCTTGGACTGTAAATATCAACAGTTATTCATGGGGTGGTGGTTGTGTGGGTATCATAAAAATGCTTGGACTGTAAATATCAACCATCATTCATTGGGTGGTGTGTGTGTGGGTGTCATTACAGTGCTTGGTCTGTGAATATCAACAGTCATTCATAGGGTTGTGAGTGTGTGGGTATTATTTCAGTGTTTTGACTGTAAATATTTACAGTCATTCAGAGGGTGGTGGGTGTCATTAGAGGGCTTGGACTGTAAATATCAACAGTCATTCATGGGGTGGTGGGTGTGTGGATAGCATTACAGTGCTTGGACTGAAAACATCAACAGTCATTTATGGTGTGGTGGGTGTGTGGTTGTCATTACAGTGCTTGGACTATAAATATCAACCATCATTTAACGGGTGATGAGTGAGTGGGTGTCATTACAGTGCTTGGACTGTAATTATCAACAGTCATTCATAGGGTTGTCAGTGTGTGGATGTCATTACAGTGCTTGGACTGTAAATATCAACAGTCAATCATAGGGTAGTGGGTATGTGGGTGTCATTACAGTGGTTTGATTGTAATTATCAACAGTCATTCATAGGGTGGTGGGTGTCATTACAGTGCTTGGACTGTAAATATCAACAGTCATTCATTGGGTGGTGGTTGTGTGGGTGTCATTACAGTGCTTGGACTGTAAATATCAACCATAATTCATGGGGTGGTGGGTGTGGGGGTTTCATTACAGTGCTTGGACTGTAAATATCAACATTCAATCATGTGGTGGTGGGTGTGTTGGTGTCATTAAAGTGCTTGGACTGTAAATATCAACAGTCATTCATGGGATGGTGGGTGTATGGGTGTCATTACAGTGATTTAATTGTAAATATCAACAGTCATTCATAGGGTGGTAGGTATCATTATAGTGCTTGGACTGTAAATATCAACAGTCATTCATGGGTTTGTGGATGTGTGGGTGTCATTACAGTACTTGGACTGTAAATATCAACTATAATTCATGAGGTCGTGTGTGTTAGGGTGTCATTACTGTGCTTTGACTGTAAATATCAACATTCATTCATGGGGTGGTGGGTGGCATTACAGTGCTTGGACTGTAAATATCAACTGTCATTCATAGGGTGATGAGTGTGTTGGTGTCATTACAGTGCTTGGACTGTAAATATCAACAGTCATTTATAGGGTGGTGGGTGTTTGGTGTCATTACATTGCTTGGACTGTAAATATCAACAGTTAATCATGGGGTGGTGGGTGTGTGGGTGTCAGTACAGTGCTTGGACGGTAAATATCAACAGTCATTCATAGGGTGGTAGGTGTGTGTGTTATTTCAGAGCTTGGACTGTAAATATCAACAGTCATTCATGGAGTGGTAGGTGTGTGGGTGTCATTTCAGTGCTCGGACTGTAAATATCAACAGTCATTCTTGGGGTGATGGTTGTGTGGGTGTTATTACAGTGCTTTGACTGTAAATATCAACAGTCATTAAGAGGGAGGTGGGTGTCATTAGAGTGCTTGGACTGTAAATATTAACAGTCATTCATGGGTGGTGGGTGTTTGGATGTCATTACAGTGCTTGGAATGAAAATATTAACAGTCATTTATGGGGTGTTTAGTGTGTGGGTGTCATTACAGTGGTTGGACTTAAAATATCAACCATCATTTATGGGGTTGTGGGTGTGTGGGTGCCATTACAGTGCTTGGACTGTAAATATCAACAGTCATTCATAGGGTGGTGGGTGTGTGAGTGTCATTACAGAGCTTGGACTGTAAATATCAACAGTCATTCATGGGGTGGTGGGTGTGTGGATGTCATTATAATGCTTAGAATGTATATATCAACAGTCAATCATGGGGTGGTGGGTGTGTGGGTGTCATTACAGTTTTTTTATTGTAATTATTAACAGTCAATCATATGGTGGTGGGCGTCATTACAGTGCTTGGACTGTAAATATCAACAGTCATTTATGGGGTGGTGGTTGTGTATGTGTCTTTACAGTGCTTGGACTGAAAATATCAAACATAATTCATGGGATGGTGGGTGTGGGGGTGTTATTACCGTGCTTGAACTGTAAATATCAACAGTCAATCATGGGGTGGTGGTTGTGTGGGGGTCATTACAGTGCTTGGAATGTAAATATCAACAGTCATTCATGGGATCGTGGGTGTATGGGTGTCATTACAGTGTTTTGATTGTAAATATCAACAGTCATTTATAGGGTCGTGGGAATCATTAGAGTGCTTGGACTGTAAATATCAACAGTCATTTATAGAGTGGTGGGTGTTTGAGTGTCATTACATTGCTTGGACTGTAAATATCAACAGTCAATCATGAGGTAGTGGGTGTGTGGGTGTCATTAGAGTGCTTAAACTGTAAAAATCAACAGTCATTCATAGATTGGTGGTTGTCATTTGAGTGCTTGGACTGTAAATATCAACAGTCATTAATGTGGTGGTGAGTGTATGGGTGTTATTATAGTTCATGGACTTTAAATATCAACCATATTTCAAGGGGTTGTCGGTGTGTGGGTGTCATTACAGTGTTCGGACTGTAAATATCAACAGTCATTCATGGGTTGGTGGGTGTGTGGGTGTTATTACAGTGCTTTGACTGTAAATATCAACAGTCATTCAGAGGGTGGTGGGTGTCATTAGAGTGCTTGGACTGTAAATATCAACAGTTATTCTTGGGGTGGTGAGTGTGTGGGTATCATAAAAGTGCTTAGACTGTAAATATTAACAGTCATTCATGGGGTGGTGAGTGTGTGGGTGTCATTGCAGTTCTTGGACTGTAAATATCAACCATCATTCATTTGGTAGTGTGTGTGTAGGTGTCATTACAGAATCTTAAACTGTGAATATCAACAGTCATTCATGGGTATGTGAGTGTGTGGGTATTATTACAGTGCTTTGACTGTAAATATCAACAGTCATTCAGTGGGTGGTGGGTGTCATTAGAGTGCTTCGACTGTAAATATCAACAGTCATTCAGAGGGTATTGGGTGTCATTAGAGTGCTTAGACTGTAAATATCAACAGTTATTTATGGGGTGGTGGGTGTGTGGGTGTTATTACAGTGCTTTGACTGTAAATATCAACAGTCATTTAGAGGGTGGTGGGTGTAATTAGAGTGCTTGTACTGTAAATATCAACAGTTATTCATGGGGTGGTGGGTGTGTGGGTGTCATTACAGTGTTTTGATTGTAATTATCAACAGTCAATCATAGGTTGGTGGGTGTCATTACAGTGTTTAGACTCTAAATATCAACAGTCATTTATAGGGTGGTGGTTGTGTGGGTGTCTTTACAGTGATTGGACTGTAAATATCAAACATAATTCATGGGATTGTGGGTGTGGGGGTGTTATTACAGTGCTTGGACTGTAAATATCAACAGTCAATCATAGGGTGGTGGGTGTGTGGGTGTCATTACAGTGTTTTGATTGTTAATATCAACAGTCATTCATAGGGTGGTGGGTATCATTAGAGTGCTTGGACTGTAAATATCAACAGTCATTCATGGGGTTGTGGGTGTGTGGGTGTCATTACAGTGCTTGGACTGTAAATATCAACAGTCAATCATGAGGTAGTGGGTGTGTGGGTGTCATTAGAGTGCTTGTACTGTAAATATTAACAGTCATTCATGTGGTGGTGGGTTTGTGGGTGTCATTGCAGTGCTTGGACTGTAAATATTAAGTCATTTATGTGGTGGTCGGTGTGTGTGTGTCATTATTGCTTTGACTGTAAATATCAACAGTCATTCATGGTGTGGTGGGTGTCATTACAGTGCTGGGAATGTAAATATCAACAGTCATTCATAGGGTGATGGGTGTGGGGGTGTCATTACAGTGCTTTGAATGTAAATATCAACAGTCATTCATTGGGTGGTGGGGGTGTGTGTGTCATTATGGTGCTTGAACTGTAAATATCTAAAGTCATTCATGGGGTGGTGTGTGTGTGTGTTATTAGTGCTTGGACTGTAAATATAAACAGTCATTTATGGGGTTGTGGGTGGCATTACAGTGCTTGGACTGTAAATATAAACAGTAATACATTTGGTTAGTGGATGTCATTATAGTGCTTTGACTGTAAATATCAACAGTCAGTCATGGGGTGGTGGATGTGTGGGTGCCATTACAGTGCTTTGACTGTAAATATCAAGAGTCATTCATGGGGTGTTGGGTGTGAGGGTGTCATTACAATGTTCGGACTGTAAATATCAACAGTCATTAATAGGGTTGTGGGTGTGTGGGTGTCATTATAGTGATTGGAATGTAAATACCAACAGTCATTCTTGGGGTGGTTGGTGTGTGGGTGTTATTACAGTGCTTGGACTGTAAATATCAACAGTCATTCATGTGGTTAGTGGATGTAATTATAGTGCTTGGACTGTAAATATCAACAGTCATTCTTGAGGTGGTGGGTGTGTGGGTGCCATTACATTGCTTTGACTGTAAATATAAACAGTCAATTATGGGGTGGTGGGAGTGTGGGTGTCATTACAGTACTTTGACAGTATATATCAATAGTCATTCATGGGGTGGTTAGTGTGTGGGTGTCATTACAGTGTTTTGATTGTAAATATCAAGTCATTCATGACTTTGTCTGTAAATATCAACAGTCATTTATGGGGTGGTGGGTGTCATTAGAGTGCTTGGACTATAAATATTAACAGTTATTTATGGGGTGGTGGGTTTGCAGTTGTCATGACAGTGCTTGAACTGAAAATATCAACAGTCATTCATGGGGTGGTGGGTGTGTGGGTGTCATTACAGTGTTTTGATTGTAAATACCAACAGTCATTCATAGGGTGGTGGGTGTCATTAGAGTGCTTGGACTATAAATATCAACAGTTATTTATAGGGTGGTGGGTTTGTGGGTGTCATGACAGTGCTTGGACTGTAAATATCAACAGTCATTCATGGGGTTGTGGGTGTGTGGGTGTCATTACAGTGCTTGGACTGTAAATATCAACAGTCATTTATGGGGTGGTGGGTGTGGGTGTCATTACAGTGTTTTGACTGTAAATATCAACAGGTAATCATTGATTGGTGGGTTTGTGGGTGTCATTACAGTGTTTGGACTGAAAATATCAATAGCAATTCATGGGGTGGTAAGGGTGGGTGTCATTACAGTGTTTTGACTGCAAATATCAACAGTCATTCATGGGGTGGTGAGTGTGTGGGTGTCATTACACTTCTTGGACTGTAAATATTAACAGTCATTCATGGGGTGGTAGGTGTGTGGGTGTCATTACAGTTATTGGACTGTAAATATCAACCATCATTCATTGGGTGGTAGGTGTGTCGGTGTCATTACAGTGCTTGTACTGTAAATATTAACAATCATTCATGGGGTAGTGGGTGTGTGGGTGTCATTACATTGATTGGACTGAAAATATCAACAGTCATCCAGGTGGTGGTGGGTGTGTGTGCATCATTACAGTGTTTTGATTGTAAATATCAACAGTCATTTATAGGGTCGTGGGTATCATTAGAGTGCTTGGACTGTAAATATCAACAGTCATTTATAGAGTGGTGGGTGTTTGAGTGTCATTACATTGCTTGGACTGTAAATATCAACAGTCAATAATGAGGTAGTGGGTGTGTGGGTGACATGACAGTGCTTGGACTGAAAATAGCAACAGTCATTCATGGGGTGGTGGGTATATGGGTGTCATTACAGTGTTTTGATTGTAAATACCAACAGTCATTCATAGGGTGGTGGGTGTCATTAGAGTGCTTGGACTATAAATATCAACAGTTATTTATAGGGTGGTTTGTTTGTGGGTGTCATTACAGTGCTTGTACTGTAAATATTACGGGTTATTCATGAGGTAGTGGGTGTGTGGATGTCATTACAGTGCTTGGACTGAAAAGATCAACAGTCATTCATGGGGTGGTTGGTGTGTGGGTGTTATTACAGTGTTTGGACTGTAAATATCAAATGTCATTAATGGGGTGGTGGGTGTGTGGGTGTCATTACAGTGCTTTGACTGTAAATATCAACAGTCATTTATGGGGTTGTCTGTGTGTGTGTCTTTATAGTGCTTGGACTGTAAATATCAACAGTCATTCATGGGGTAGTGAGTGTGTGGGTGTCATTAAAGTGCTTGGACTGAAAATATCAAGTCATTCATAGTGTGGTGGGTGTGTGTGTGTCATTAGTGCTTGGACTGTAAATATCAACAGTCATTCATGGGGTGGTGTGTAGCATTACATTGCTTGATTGTATATATCAAAAGTCATTCACGGGGTTATGGGTGTGTGGGTGTCATTACAGTGCTTGGACTGTAAATATCATAAGTCATTTATAGGGTGGTTGGTGTTTGCGTGTCATCACATTGCTTGGACTGTAAATATCAACAGTCAATCATGGGGTGGTGGTTGTGTGGGTGTCATTACAGTGCTTGGAATGTAAATATAAACAGTCATTCATGGGGTGGTGGGTGTGTGGGTGTTATTACAGTTCTTTGACTGTAAATATCAACAGTCATTCAGGGGATTGTGGGTGTCATTAGAGTGCTTGGACTGTAAATATCAACAGTTATTCATGGGGTGGTGGGTGTGTGGGCATCATGACTTTGCTTGGACTGTAAATATCAACAGTCATTAATGGGGTGGTGAGTGTGTAGGTGACATTACAGTGCTTTAACTGTAAATATCAAGTCAATCATGGGGTAGTTGGTTTGTGGGTGACATTACAGTGCTTGGAGTGTAAATATCAACAGTCATTCATGAGGTGGTGGGTGTGTGGGTGTCATTACAGATATCGGAATGTAAATATCAACAGTCATTCATGGGGTGGTGGGTGTGTGGATGTCATTACAGTGCTTGGACTGTAAATATCAACTGTCAATCATGTGGAGGTGGGTGTGTTGGTGTCATTACAGTGCATGGACTGTAAATATCAACCGTCATTCATTGGATGGTGGGTGTGTGGGTGTCATTACAGTGTTTTGATTGTAAATATCAACAGTCATTTATTGGGTGGTGGGTGTCATTAGAGTGCTTGGACTGTAAATATCAACAGTCATTGATGGAGTGGTGGGTGTGTAGGTGTCATTACAGTGCTTTGACTATAAATATCAACCATAATTCATGGGGTGGTGGGTGTGGTGGTGTCATTACAGTGCTTTGACTGTAAATATCAATAGTAATTCATAAGGTGTTTGTGGCATTACAGTGCTTGGAGTGTAAATATCAACAGTCATTCATGGCATAGGGTGATGGGTGTGTGGGTTTTATTACAGTGCTTGGACTGTAAATATCAACAGTCATTTATGGGGTGGTGGGTGTGTGGCTGTCATTACAGTGCTTGGACTGTAAATATCAACAGGCAGTCATGGGGTGGTGGGTTTGTGTGTGTCGTTACAGTATTTGGACTTTAAATATCAACAGTCATTCATGGGGTGGTGGGTAGGTGGTTGTCATTACAGTGCTTGGACTGTAAATATCAAGTCATTCATGGGGTGGTGGGTGTGTGTGTCATTAGTGTTTGGGTGTGTAAATATTAACAGTCATTTATGAAGTGGTGGGTGGCATTACAGTGCTTGGACTGTAGATATCAACAGTCATTTATAGGGTGGTGGGTGTGTGGTTGTCATTACAGTGATAGGACTGTAAATATCAACAGTCAATCATGAGGTGGATGGTGTGTGGGTGTCATTACAGAGCTTGGACTGTAAATATCAACAATAATTTTTGGGGTGGTGGGTGTGTGGGGGTCATTACAGTGCTCAGACTGTAAATATTAACAGTCATTCATGGGGTGGTGGGTGTGTGGATGTCATTACAGTGCTTGGACTGAAAATATCAACAGTCATTTGTGGGGTGGTGGGTGTGTGGTTGTCATTACAGTGCTTGGACTATAAATATCAACAGTCATTAATGGGGTGTTGGGAGTGTGGTTGTCATTACAGTCAATGAACTGTATATATCAACAGTTATTTACGGGGTGGTGGGTGTGTGGGTGTCATTACAGTGCTTATACTGTTAATTTAAAAAGTCATTCATGGGGTGACGGGTGTGTGGGTGTCATTACAGTGCTTGGACTGTAAATATCAACAGTCATATATGGGGTGGTGGGTGTGTGGCTGTCATTACAGTGCTTGGACTGTAAATATCAACAGTCAATCATGGGGAGGTGGGTTTGTGGGTGTCATTACAGTGCTTGGACTGTAAATATGAACAGTCGTTTATGGGGTGGTGGGTGGGTGGGTGTCATTACAGTGCTTGAACTGAAAATATCAAGTAATTTATGAAATAGTGGGTGGCATTACAGTGCTTGGACTGTAAATATCAACAGTCATTAATGGGATGGTTAATAAGTGGGTGTCATTACAGAGCTTTGATTGTAAATATCAACAATCATTCATAGGGTGGTGGGTGTGGGGATGTCATTACAGTGCTTTGACAGTAAATATCAACAGTCATTCATTTGGTGGTAGGTGTTTGTGTGTCATTATAGTGCTTGGACTGTAAATATCAACTGTCATTCATAGGGTGGTGGGTATGATTGTGTCATTACAGTGCTTGAACTGTAATTATCAACTGTCATTCATTAGGTGGTAGGTGTTTGTGTGTCCTTATAGTGCTTGGACTGTAAATATCAACAGTCATTCATGGGGTGGTGGGTGTGTGGGTGTCATTACAGTGCTTGGACAGTAAATATCAAGTCATTCATTAGGTGGTGGGTGTGTGTGTGTGTCATTAGTGCATGGACTGTAAATATCAACAGTCATTCATTGGGTGGTGGGTGTGTGGGTGTCTTTACAGTTCTCAGACTGTAAATATTAAGTGTCATTTATGGGGTGGTGGGTGTGTGGATGTCATTACAGTGCTTGGACTGTAAATATCAACAGTCATTTATTGGATGGTGAGTTTGTGGGTGTCATTACAGTGCTTGGACTGTAAATATTTACAGCCATTCATGGGTTGGAGGGTGTGTGTGTGTCATTAGTGCTTTGAATGTAAATATCAACAGTCATTTATTTGGTGGTGGGTGTGTGGCTGTCATTAGAATGCTTGGACTGTAAATATCAACCATAATTCATGGGGTGGTGGGTGTAGGGGTGTCATTACAGTGCTTTGACTGTAAATGTCAACAGTCACTCATGGGGTGGTAGGTTTGTGGTTGTCATTACAGTGCTTGGACTGTAAATATCATCAGTCAATCATGGGGTGGTGGGTGTCATTACAGTGCTTGGACTGTAAATATCAAGTCATTCATGGGTTGGTGGGTGTGTGTGTGTGTCATTAGTGCTTGGACTGTAAATATAAACAGTCATTTATGGGGTTGTGGGTGGCATTACAGTGCTTGGACTGTAAATATCAACAGTCATTTATGAGGTGGGTGTGTGTGTGTCTGTCATTACAGTGCTTGGACTGTAAATATCAAAAGGCAGTCATGGGGTGGTTGGTTTGTGTGTGTCGTTACAGTGTTTGGACTTTAAATATCAACAGTCATTCATGGGGTGGTGGGTGTGTGGGTGTCATTACAGTGCTTGGACAGTATATATCAATAGTCATTCATGGGGTGGTTAGTGTGTGGGTGTCAATACAGTGTTTTGATTGTAAATATCAAGTCATTCATGACTTTGACTGTAATTATCAACAGTCATTTATGGGGTGGTGGGTGTGTGTGTCATTATAGTGCTTGGACTGTAAATATCAACAGTCATTAATTGGGTGGTGGGTGTCATTAGAGTGCTTGGACTATAAATATTAACAGTTATTTATGGGGTGGTGGGTTTGTGGGTGTCATGACAGTGCTTGGACTGAAAATATCAATAGTCATTCATGGGGTGGTGGGTGTGTGGGTGTCATTACAGTGTTTTGATTTTAAATACCAACAGTCATTCATAGGGTGGTGGGTGTCATTAGAGTGCTTGGACTATAAATATCAACAGTTATTTATAGGGTGGTGGGTTTGTGAGTGTCATGACAGTGCTTGGACTGTAAATATCAACAGTCATTCATGGGGTTGTGGGTGTGTGGGTGTCATTACAGTGCTTGGACTATATATATCAACCGTTATTTAGGGAGGGGGGTGATTACAGTGCTTGGAAAGTAAATATTAACAATCATTCATAGTGTGGTTGGTGTGTGAGTGTCATTACAGAGCTTGGACTGTAAATATCAACAGTCAATTATGAGGTGGTGGGTATGTGGGTGTCATTAGAGTGCTTGGACTGTAAATATCAACAGTCATTAATGGGATGGTTAATGAGTGGGTGTCCTTACAGAGCTTTGATTGTAAATATCAACAATCATTCATAGGGTGGTGGGTGTGGGGATGTCATTACAGTGCTTTGACAGTAAATATCAACAGTCATTCATTTGGTGGTAGGTGTTTGTGTGTCATTATAGTGCTTGGACTGTAAATATCAACAGTCATTCATAGGGTGGTGGGTATGATTGTGTCATTACAGTGCTTGAACTGTAAATATCAACTGTCATTCATTAGGTGGTAGGTGTTTGTGTGTCATTATAGTGCTTGGACTGTAAATATCAACAGTCATTCATGGGGTGGTGGGTGTGTGGGTGTCATTACAGTGCTTGGACAGTAAATATCAAGTCATTCATTAGGTGGTGGGTGTGTGTGTGTCATTAGTGCTTGGACTGTAAATATCAACAGTCATTCATTGGGTGGTGGGTGTGTGGGTGTCTTTACAGTGCACAGACTGTAAATATTAAGTGTCATTTATGGGGTGGTGGGTGTGTGGATGTCATTACAGTGCTTGGACTGTAAATATCAACAGTCATTTATTGGATGGTGAGTGTGTGGTAGTCATTACAGTGCTTGGACTGTAAATATTTACAGCCATTCATGGGTTGGAGGGTGTGTGTGTGTCATTAGTGCTTTGAATGTAAATATCAACAGTCATTTATTTGGTGGTGGGTATGTGGCTGTCATTAGAATGCTTGGACTGTAAATATCAACCATAATTTATGGGTAGGTGGGTATGAGGGTGTCATTACAGTGCTTAAACTGTAAATATCAACAGTTATTCATGGGGTGGTAGGTGTTTGGGTGTCATTATAGTGCTTGGACTGTAAATATCAATAGTCATTCATGGGGTGGTTGGTGTGTGGATGTCATTACATGGCTTGGACTGTAAATAGCAAGTCATTTATGGGGTGGTGGGTATGTGTGTGTCATTAGTGCTTGGACTGTAAATATCAAGAGTCATTCATGGGATGGTGGGTGGCATTACAGTGCTTGGACTGTAAATATCATCAGTCAGTCATGGGGTGGTGGGTATTTGGCTGTCATTAGAATGCTTGGACTCTAAATATCATCAATAATTCATGGGGTGGTGGGTATGGGGGTGTCATTACAGTGCTTTGACTGTAAATGTCAACAGTCATTCATGGGGTGGTAGGTTTGTGGTTGTTATTACAGTGCTTGGACTGTAAATATCATCAGTCATTCATGGGGTGGTGGGTTGGTGGGTGTCATTACAGTGCTTGGACTGTAAATATCAAGTCATTCATGGGTTGGTGGGTGTGTGTGTGTGTCATTAGTTCTTGGACTGTAAATATAAACAGTCATTTATGGGGTTGTGGGAGGCATTACAGTGCTTGGACTGTAAATATCAACAGTCATTAATGAGGTGGGTGGGTGTGTGTCTGTCATTACAGTGCTTGGACTGTAAATATCAACAGGCAGTCATGGGGTGGTTAATTTGTGCGTGTCGATACAGTGTTTGGACTTTAAATATCAACAGTCATTCATGGGGTGGTGGGTGTGTGGGTGTCATTACAGTGCTTGGACAGTATATATCAATAGTCATTCATGGGGTGGTTAGTGTGTGAGTGTCATTACAGTGTTTTGATTGTAAATATCAAGTCATTCATGACTTTGACTGTAAATATCAACAGTCATTTATGGGGTGGTGGGTGTGTGTGTCATTATAGTGCTTGGACTGTAAATATCAACAGTCATTAATTGGGTGGTGGGTGTCATTAGAGTGCTTGGACTATAAATATTAACAGTTATTTATGGGGTGGTGGGTGTGTGGGTGTCATTACAGTGTTTTGATTGTAAATACCAACAGTCATTCATAGGGTGGTGGGTGTCATTAGAGTGCTTGGACTATAAATATCAACAGTTATTTATAGGGTGGTGGGTTTGTGGGTGTCATGACAGTGCTTGGACTGTAAATATCAACAGTCATTCATGGGGTTGTGGGTGTGTGGGTGTCATTACAGTGCTTGGACTGTAAATATCAACAGTCATTTATGGGGTGGTGGGTGTGGGTGTCATTACAGTGTTTTGACTGTAAATATCAACAGGTAATCATTGATTGGTGGGTTTGTGGGTGTCATTACAGTGTTTGGACTGTAAATATCAACAGTCATTCATGGGCTGGTGAGTGTGTGGGTGTCATTACACTTCTTGGACTGTAAATATTAACAGTCATTCATGGGGTGGTAGGTGTGTGGGTGTCATTACAGTTATTGGACTGAAAATATCAACCATCATTCATTGGGTGGTAGGTGTGTCGGAGTCATTACAGTGCTTGTACTGTAAATATTAACAGTCATTCATGGGGTAGTGGGTGTGTGGGTGTCATTACATTGATTGGACTGAAAATATCAACAGTCATCCAGGGGGTTGTGGGTGAGTGTGCATCATTACAGTGTTTTGATTGTAAATATCAACAGTAATTCATAGGGTGGTGGGTGTCATTAGAGTTCTTGGACTGTAAATACCAAGAGTCATTTATGGGGTGGTGGGTGTTGGTGTCATTACAGTGCTTGGACTGTAAAATATCAACTGTCATTTATGGGGTGGTTGGTGTGTGGGTTTCATTACAGTGCTTTGACTGTAAATATCAAGAGTCATTTATGGGGTGGTTGGTGTGTGTGTCATTATAGTGCTTGGACTGTAAATATCAACAGTCATTCATGGGGTGATGTGTGTCATTAGAGTGATTGGACTATAAATATCAACAGCTATTTATGGGGTGGTGGGTTTGTGGGTGACATGACAGTGCTTGGACTGAAAATAGCAACAGTCATTCGTGGGGTGGTGGGTGTATGGGTGTCATTACAGTGTTTTGATTGTAAATACCAACAGTCATTCATAGGGTGGTGGGTGTCATTAGAGTGCTTGGACTATAAATATCAACTGTTATTTATAGGGTGGTTGGTTTGTGGGTGTTATTACAGTGCTTATACTGTAAATATTACGGGTTATTCATGAGGTAGTGGGTGTGTGGATGTCATTACAGTGCTTGGACTGAAAAGATCAACAGTCATTCATGGGGTGGTTGGTGTGTGGGTGTTATTACAGTGTTTGGACTGTAAATATCAAATGTCATTAATGGGGTGGTGGGTGTGTGGGTATCATTACAGTGCTTTGACTGTAAATATCAACAGTCATTTATGGGGTTGTCTGTGTGTGTGTCTTTATAGTGCTTGGACTGTAAATATCAACAGTCATTCATAGGGTGGTGAGTGTGTGGGTGTCATTAAAGTGCTTGGACTGAAAATATCAAGTCATTCATAGTGTGGTGGGTGTGTGTGTGTCATTAGTGCTTGGACTGTAAATATCAACAGTCATTAATGGGGTGGTGTGTAGCATTACATTGCTTGGATTGTATATATCAAAAGTCATTCACGGGGTTATGGGTGTGTGGGTGTCATTACAGTGCTTGGACTGTAAATATCAAATGTCATTTATAGGGTGGTTGGTGTTTGGGTGTCATCACATTGCTTGGACTGTAAATATCAACAGTCAATCATGGGGTGGTGGTTGTGTGGGTGTCATTACAGTGCTTGGAATGTAAATATAAACAGTCATTCATGGGGTGGTGGGTGTGTGGGTGTTATTACAGTTCTTTGACTGTAAATATCAACAGTCATTCAGAGGATTGTGGGTGTCATTAGAGTGCTTGGACTGTAAATATCAACAGTTATTCATGGGGTGGTGGGTGTCATGACTTTGCTTGGACTGTAAATATCAACAGTCATTAATGGGTTGGTGAGTGTGTAGGTGACATTACAGTGCTTGGACTGTAAATATCAAGTCAATCATGGGGTAGTTGGTGTGTGGGTGACATTACAGTGCATGGAGTGTAAATATCAACAGTCATTCATAAGGTGGTGGGTATGTGGGTGTCATTACAGATATCGGAATGTAAATATCAACAGTCATTCATGGGCTGGTGGGTGTGTGGATGTCATTACAGTGCTTGGACTGTAAATATCAACAGTCAATCATGAGGAGGAGGGTGTGTTGCTGTCATTACAGTGCATGGACTGTAAATATCAACCGTCATTCATTGGATGGTGGTTGTGTGGGTGTCATTACAGTGCTTGGAGTGTAAATATCAACAGTCATTCATGGCATAGGGTGATGGGTGTGTGGGTTTTATTACAGTGCTTGGACTGTAAATATCAACAGGCAGTCATGGGGTGGTGGGTTTGTGTGTGTTGTTACAGTGTTTGGACTTTAAATATCAACAGTCATTCATGGGGTGGTGGGTAGGTGGTTGTCATTACAGTGCTTGGACTGTAAATATCAAGTCATTCATGGGGTGGTGGGTGTGTGTGTCATTAGTGCTTGGGTGTGTAAATATCAACAGTCATTTATGAAGTGGTGGGTGGCATTACAGTGCTTGGACTGTAGATATCAACAGTCATTTATAGGGTGGTGGGTGTGTGGTTGTCATTACAGTGGTTGGACTGTAAATATCAACAGTCAATCATGAGGTGGATGGTGTGTGGGTGTCATTACAGAGCTTGGACTGTAAATATCAACAATAATTTTTGGGGTGGTGGGTGTGTGGGGGTCATTACAATGCTCAGACTGTAAATATTAACAGTCATTCATGGGGTGGTGGGTGTGTGGATGTCATTACAGTGCTTGGACTGAAAATATCAACAGTCATTTGTGGGGTGGTGGGTGTGTGGTTGTCATTACAGTGCTTGGACTATAAATATCAACAGTCATTAATAGGGTGTTGGGAGTGTGGGTGTCATTACAGTGAATGAACTGTATATATCAACAGTTATTCACGGGGTGGTGGGTGTGTGGGTGTCATTACAGTGCTTAGACTGTCAATTTAAAAAGTCATTCTTGGGGTGATGGGTGTGTGGGTGTCATTACAGTGCGTAGACTGTAAATATTAACAGTTATTCATGGGGTGGTAGGTGTTTGTGTGTCATTATAGTGCTTGGACTGTAAATATCAACAGTCATTAATGGGGTGGTGGGTGTGTGGGTGTCATTACAGTGCTTTGACAGTAAATATCAAGTCATTCATTAGGTGGTGGGTGTGTGTGTGTGTCATTAGTGCTTGGACTGTAAATATCAACAGTCATTCATTGGGTGGTGGGTATGTGGGTGTCTTTACAGTGCTCAGACTGTAAATATTAAGTGTTATTTATCGGGTGGTGGGTGTGTGGATGTCATTACAGTGCATGGACTGTAAATATTTACAGCCATTTATGGGTTGGAGGGTGTGTGTGTGTCATTAGTGCTTTGAATGTAAATATCAACAGTCATTTATTTGGTGGTGGGTGTGTGGCTGTCATTAAAATGCTTGGACTGTAAATATCAACCATAATTCATGGGGTGGTGGGTACGAGGGTGTCATTACAGTGCTTAAACTGTAAATATTAACAGTTATTCATGGGGTGGTAGGTGTTTGGGTGTCATTATAGTGCTTGGACTGTAAATATCAACAGTCATTTATGAGGTGGGTGGGTGTGTGGCTGTCATTACAGTGCTTGGACTGTAAATATCTACGGTCATTGATGGGGGGGTGGGTGTGTGGCTGTCATTACAGTGCTTGGACTGTAAATATCAACCATAATTCATGGGGTGGTGGGTGTGGGGGTGTCATTAAGGTGTTTTGACTGTAAATATCAACAGTCATTCATGGGGTGGTGGGTATGAGGGTGTCATTACAGTGCTTAAACTGTAAATATCAACAGTCATTCTTGGGGTGGTAGGTGTTTGGGTGTCATTATAGTGCTTGGACTGCTAATATGAACAGTATTTCATGGGGTGGTTGGTGTGTGGGTGTCATTACATGGCTTGGACTGTAAATATCAAGTCATTTATGGGGTGGTGGGTTTGTGTGTGTCATTAGTGCTTGGACTGTAAGTATCAACAGTCATTCATGGGATGGTGGGTTGCATTACATTGCTTGGACTGTAAATATCAATAGTTATTCATTGGGTGGTGGGTGTGTGGATGTCATTACAGTGCATGGACTGTAAATATCAACACTCATTTATGGGGTGGTGGGTGTGTGGCTTTCATTACAGTGTTTGGACGGTAAATATCAACAGTCAGTCATGGGGTTGTGGGTGTGTGGATGTCATTACAGTGCTTGTACTGTAAAAATCAACAGTCATTTATGGGGTGGTGGGTGTGTGGCTGTCATTAGAATGCTTGGACTGTAAATATCAAAAATATTTCATGGGGTGGTGGGTGTGGGGGTGTCATTACATTGCTTTGACTGTAAATATCAACAGTCATTCATTGGGTGGAGGGTATTAGGGTGTCATTACAGTGCTTAAACTGTAAATATCAACAGTCATTAATGGGGTGGTAGGTGTTTGGGTGTCATTATAGTGCTTGGACTGTAAATATCAACAGTCATTCATGGGGTGGTTGGTGTGTGGGTGTCATTACATGGCTTGGACTGTAAATATCAAGTCATTTATGGGGTGGTGGGTATGTGTGTGTCATTAGTGCTTGGACTTTAAATATCATCAGTCATTCATGGGATGGTGGGTGGTATTACAGTGTTTGGACTGTAAATATCAACAGTCAGTCAAGGGGTGGTGGATGTGTGGATGTCATTACAGTGATTGGACTGTAAATATCAACAGTCATTAATGGGATGGTGGGTTTGTGGCTGTCATTACAGTGTTTGGACTGTAAATATCAACAGTCATTCATGGGGTGGTTGGTGTGTGGATGTCATTACAGTGCTAGAACTGTAAATATCAACAGTCATTTATTGGGTGGTGGGTGTGTGGCTTTCATTAGAATGCTTTGACTGTAAATATCAACTATAATTCATGGGTTGGTGGGTGTGGGGATGTCATTACAGTTCTTTGACTGTAAATACCAACTGTCATTCATGGGGTGGTGGGTATGAAGGTGTCATTACAGTGCTTAAACTGTAAATATCAACAGTCATTCATAGGGTGGTAGGTGTTTGGGTGTCATTATAGTGCTTGGACTGTTAATATCAACATTCTTTCATGGGGTGGTTGGTGTGAGGGTGTCATTACATGGCTTGGACTGTAAATATCAAGTCATTTATGGGGTGGTGGGTATGTGTGTGTCATTAGTGCTTGGACTGTAAATATCAACAGTCATTCATGGGATGGTGAGTGGCATTACATTGCTTGGACTGTAAATATCAACAGTCATTCATAGGGTGATGGGTGTGTGAGGGTCATTACAGTGCTTGGACTGTAAATATAAACAATCACTTATGGGGTGGTGGGTGTGTGGCTGTCATTACAGTGTTTGGACAGTAAATATCAACAGTCAGTCATGGGGTGGTGGGTTTGTGGGTGTTATTACAGTGCTTGGACTGTAAATATCAACAGTTAATAATTCGGTGGTGGGTGTGTGTTAGTCATTAAAGTGCTTGAACTATAAATATTATGTCAATCACGGGGTGGTGGGTGTGTGTGTGTCATTAGTTCTTGGACTGTAAATATCAACAGTCATTCATAAGGTGGTGGGTGGCATTACAGTGCTTGGACTGTAAATATCAACAATCATTCATTGGGTGGTGGGTGTGTGGGTGTCATTACAGTGATCAGACTGTAAATATTAAGTGTCATTGACAGTGTGGTGGGTGTGTGGATGTCATTACAGTGCTTGGACTGTAAATATCAACAGTCATCTATGGGGTGGTGGGTGTGTGGCTGTCATTACAGTGCTTGGACTGTAAATATCTACTGTCATTTATGGGGTGGTGGGTGTGTGGCTGTCATTACAGTGCTTGGACTGTAAATATCAACAGTTAATAATGGGCTGGTGGGGTTGTGGATGTCATTACAGTGCTTGGCCTGTAAATATCAACAGTTATTCATGGGGTGGTGGGTGTGTGTGTGTCATTACAGTGCTTGGACTATAAATATCAACCGTCATATATAGGGTGGTGGGTGTGTGACTGTCATTACAGAGCTTGGACAGTAAATATTAACAGTCAATCATGAGGTGGTGGGTGTGTGGGTTTCATTACAGTGATTGGACTGTAAATATCAACAGTCATTCATTGGATGGTGGGTGTGTGGGTGTCATTACAGTTTTTTTATATGTAAATATCAACAGTCATGGAGTGGTGGGTGTGTGGGTGTCATTAGAGTGCTTCGACTGTAACTATCAACAGTCATTCATTGGGTGGTGGGTGTTTGGGTGTCTATGCAGTGCTTGGACTGTAAATATCAACAGTCAATTATGAGGTGGTGGGTGTGTTGGTGTCATTACAATGCTTGGACTGTAAATATCAACAGTCATTCATGGGGTGGTGGGTGTGTGGGTGTCATTACAGTGTTTTGACGGTATATATTACAGTCATTCATAGTGTGGTGGGTGTCATTACAGTTCTTGGACTGTAAATATCAAACATCATCCATTTTGTGGTGGGTGTGTGGGTGTCATTACAGTGCTCAGACTATAAATATTAACAGTCATTCATGGGGTGGTGGGTGTGTGGGTGTCATTACAGTGCTTGGACTGAAAATATCAACAGTCATTTATAGGGTGGTGGGTGTGTGAGTGTCATTACAGAGCTTGGACTGTAAATATCAATAGTCATTTATGGGGTGGTGGGTGTGTGGGTGTCATTACAATGCTTGGAGAGTAAATATCAAAAGTCATTCTTGGGGTGGTGGGTGTGTGGGTGTCATTACAGTGCTTAAAATGTAAATATCAACATTCATTTATGGGGTGGTTGGTGTGTGGCTGTCATTACAGTGCTTGGATTGTAAATATCAACAGTCAATTATTGGGTGGTGGGTTTGTGGGTTTCATTACCGTGCTTGGACTGTAAATATCAACAGTCAGTCATGGGGTTGTGGGTGTGTGGATGTCATTACAGTGCTTGGACTGTAAATATCAACAGTCATTTATTGGGTGGTGGGTGTGTGGCTGTCATTAGAATGCTTGGACTGTAAATATCAACCATAATTCATGGGGTGGTGGGTGTGGGGGTGTCATTACAGTGGTTTGACTGTAAATATCAACAGTCATTCATGGGGTGGTGGGTATGAGGGTGTCATTACAGTGCTTAAACTATAAATATCAACAGTCATTCATGGGGTGGTAGGTGTTTGGGTGTCATTATAGTGCTTGGACTGTAAATATCAACATTCATTCATGGGGTGGTTGGTGTGTGGGTGTCATTACATGGCTTGGACTGTAAATATCAAGTCATTTATGCGGTGGTGGGTATGTGTGTGTCATTAGTGCTTGGACTGTAAATATCAACATTCATTCATGGGATGGTGGGTGGCATTACAGTGCTTGAACTGTAAATATCAACAGTCAGACATGGGGTGGTGGGTGTGTGGATGTCATTACAGTGATTGGACTGTAAATATCAACAGTCATTAACTGGGTGGTGTGTGTGTGACTGTCATTACAGTGATTGGACTGTAAATATCAACAGTCAGTCATGGGGTGGTTGGTGTGTGGATGTCATTACAGTGTTTGGACTGTAAATATCAACAGTCATTTATGGGGTGGTGGGTGTGTGGCTGTCATTAGAATGCTTGGACTGTAAATATCAACCATAATTCATGGGGTGGTGGGTGTGGGGGTGTCATTAAAGTGTTTTGACTATTAATATCAACAGTCATTCAAGGGGTGGTGGGTATGAGGATGTCATTAGTGCTTGGACTGTAAGAATCAACAGTCATTCATGGGATAGTGGGTGGCGTTACATTGCTTGGACTGTAAATTTCAACAGTCATTCATAGGGTGATGGGTGTGTGGGTGTCATTACAGTGTTTGGACAGTAAATATCAACAGTCAGTCATGGGGTGGTGGGTTTGTGGGTGTTATTACAGTGCTTGGACTGTAAATATCAACAGTCAATAATTCGGTGGTGGGTGTGTGTGTGTCATTACAGTGCTTGAACTATAAATATTAAATCAATCATGGGGTGGTGGGTATGTGTGTGTCATTAGTGCTTGGACTGTAAATATCAACAGTCATTAATGAGGCGGTGGGTGGCATTACAGTGCTTGGACTGTAAATATCAACCATCATTCATTGGGTAGTGGGTGTGTGGGTGTCATTACAGTGCATAGACTGTAAATATTAAGTGTCATTGACAGTGTGGTGGGTGTGTGGATGTCATTACAGTGCTTGGACTGTAAATATCAACAGTCATTTATGAAGTGGTGGGTGTGTGGCTTTCATTACAGTGCTTGGACTGTAAATATCTAATGTCATTAATAGGGTGGTGGGTCTGTGGCTGTCATTACAGTGCTTGGACTATAAATATCAACAGTTAATTATGGGGTTGTGGGGTTGTGGATGTCATTACAGTACTTGGACTGTGAATATCAACAGTTTTTCATGGGGTGTTGGGTGTGTGGGTGTCATTACAGTGCTTGGACTATAAATATCAACCGTCATATTTAGGGTGGTTGGTGTGTGAGTGTCATTAAAAATCTTGGGCTGTAAATATTAACAGTTAATCATGAGGTGGTGGGTGTGTGGGTTTCATTACAGTGATTGGACTGTAAATATCAACAGTCATTCATTGGATGGTGGGTGTGTGGGTGTCATTACAGTGTTTTGATTGTAAATATCAACAGTCATGGGGTGGTGGGTGTGTGGGTGTCATTAGAGTGCTTGGACTGTAAATATCAACCATAATTTTTGGGGTGGTGGGTGTTTGTGTGTCTATGCAGTGCTTGGACTGTAAATATAAACAGTCAATCATGAGGTGGTGGATGTGTTGGTGTCATTACAATGCTTGGACTGTAAATATCAACAGTCATTCATGTGGTGGTGGGTGAGTGGGTGTCATTACAGTGTTTTGACGGCAAATATTAACAGTCATTCATAGGGTGGTGGGTGTCATTACAGTTCTTGGACTGTAAATATCAAGTCATTCATGAGTTGGTGGGTGTGTATGTATAATTAGTGCTCGGACTGTAAATATCAACAGTCATTTATGGGGTTGTGGGTGGCATTACAGTGCTTGGACTGTAAATATTTAAATTCATTCATAGGGTGGTTGGTGTGTGAGTGTCATTACAGAGCTTGGACTGTAAATATCAATAGTCATTCATTGGGTGGTGGGTGTGTGGATGTCATTACAGTGCATGGACTGTAAATATCAACAGTCATTTATGAGGTGGTGGGTGTGTGGCTTTTATTACAGTGTTTGGAGTGTAAATATCAACAGTCATTTATGGGGTTGTGGGTGTGTGGCTGTCATAAGAATGCTTGGACTGTATATATCAACCATATTTCATGGGGTGGTGGGTGTGGGGGTGTCATTACAGTGCTTTGACTGTAAATATCAACAGTCATTCATGGGGTGGTGGGTATGAGGGTGTCATTAAAGTGCTTAAACTGTAAATATCAACAGTCATTCATGGGGTGGTAGGTGTTTGGGTGTCATTATAGTGCTTGGACTGCTAATATCAACAGTCTTTCATGGGGTGGTTGGTGTGTGGGTGTCATTACATGGCTTGGATTGTAAATATCAAGTCATTTATGGGGTGGTGGGTATGTGTGTATCATTAGTGCTTCGACTGTAGATATCAACAGTCATTCATGGGATGGTGGGTGGCATTACATTGCTTGGACTGTAAATATCAACAG
Organism: Petrolisthes cinctipes; assembly: GCA_033782935.1. Classification (NCBI taxonomy): domain Eukaryota; kingdom Metazoa; phylum Arthropoda; class Malacostraca; order Decapoda; family Porcellanidae; genus Petrolisthes; species Petrolisthes cinctipes. The sequence continues at coordinate 6,141,836 of JAWQEG010000015.1, forward strand.
TCATTCATAGGGTGATGGGTGTGTGGGTGTCATTACAGTGCTTGGACTGTAAATATCAACAGTCATTTATGGGGTGGTGCGTGTGTGGCTGTCATTACAGTGTTTGGACAGTAAATATCAACAGTCAGTCATGGGGTGGTGGGTTTGTGGGTGTTATTACAGTGCTTGGACTGTAAATATCAACAGTCAAAAATTCGGCGGTGGGTGTGTGGGTGTCATTACATGGCTTGGACTGTAAATATCAAGTCATTTATGCGGTGGTGGGTATGTGTGTGTCATTAGTGCTTGGACTGTAAATATCAACATTCATTCATGGGATGGTGGGTGGCATTACAGTGCTTGAACTGTAAATATCAACAGTCAGACATGGGGTGGTGGGTGTGTGGATGTCATTACAGTGATTGGACTGTAAATATCAACAGTCATTAACTGGGTGGTGGGTGTGTGACTGTCATTACAGTGATTGGACTGTAAATATCAACAGTCAGTCATGGGGTGGTTGGTGTGTGGATGTCATTACAGTGTTTGGACTGTAAATATCAACAGTCATTTATGGGATGGTGGGTGTGTGGCTGTCATTAGAATGCTTGGACTGTAAATATCAACCATAATTCATGGGGTGGTGGGTGTGGGGGTGTCATTAAAGTGTTTTGACTATTAATATCAACAGTCATTCAAGGGGTGGTGGGTATGAGGATGTCATTAGTGCTTGGACTGTAAGAATCAACAGTCATTCATGGGATAGTGGGTGGCGTTACATTGCTTGGACTGTAAATTTCAACAGTCATTCATAGGGTGATGGGTGTGTGGGTGTCATTACAGTGCTTGGACTGTAAATATCAACAGTCAATAATTCGGTGGTGGGTGTGTGTGTGTCATTACAGTGCTTGAACTATAAATATTAAATCAAGCATGGGGTGGTGGGTGTGTGTGTGTCATTAGTGCTTGGACTGTAAATATCAACAGTCATTAATGAGGCGGTGGGTGGCATTACAGTGCTTGGACTGTAAATATCAACCATCATTCATTGGGTAGTGGGTGTGTGGGTGTCATTACAGTGCATAGACTGTAAATATTAAGTGTCATTGACAGTGTGGTGGGTGTGTGGATGTCATTACAGTGCTTGGACTGTAAATATCAACAGTCATTTATGAAGTGGTGGGTGTGTGGCTTTCATTACAGTGCTTGGACTGTAAATATCTAATGTCATTAATAGGGTGGTGGGTCTGTGGCTGTCATTACAGTGCTTGGACTGTAAATATCAACAGTTAATTATGGGGTTGTGGGGTTGTGGATGTCATTACAGTACTTGGACTGTAAATATCAACAGTTTTTCATGGGGTGTTGGGTGTGTGGGTGTCATTACAGTGCTTGGACTATAAATATCAACCGTCATATTTAGGGTGGTTGGTGTGTGAGTGTCATTAAAAATCTTGGGCTGTAAATATTAACAGTTAATCATGAGGTGGTGGGTGTGTGGGTTTCATTACAGTGATTGGACTGTAAATATCAACAGTCATTCATTGGATGGTGGGTGTGTGGGTGTCATTACAGTGTTTTGATTGTAAATATCAACAGTCATGGGGTGGTGGGTGTGTGGGTGTCATTAGAGTCCTTGGACTGTAAATATCAACCATAATTTTTGGGGTGGTGGGTGTTTGTGTGTCTATGCAGTGCTTGGACTGTAAATATAAACAGTCAATCATGAGGTGGTGGATGTGTTGGTGTCATTACAATGCTTGGACTGTAAATATCAACAGTCATTCATGTGGTGGTGGGTGTGTGGGTGTCATTACAGTGTTTTGACGGTAAATATTAACAGTCATTCATAGGGTGGTGGGTGTCATTACAGTTCTTGGACTGTAAATATCAAGTCATTCATGGGTTGGTGGGTGTGTATGTATAATTAGTGCTCGGACTGTAAATATCAACAGTCATTTATGGGGTTGTGGGTGGCATTACAGTGCTTGGACTGTAAATATTTACATTCATTCATAGGGTGGTTGGTGTGTGAGTGTCATTACAGAGCTTGGACTGTAAATATCAATAGTCATTCATTGGGTGGTGGGTGTGTGGATGTCATTACAGTGCATGGACTGTAAATATCAACAGTCATTTATGAGGTGGTGGGTGTGTGTCTTTTATTACAGTGTTTGGAGTGTAAATATCAACAGTCATTTACGGGGTTGTGGGTGTGTGGCTGTCATAAGAATGCTTGGACTGTATATATCAACCATATTTCATGGGGTGGTGGGTGTGGGGGTGTCATTACAGTGCTTTGACTGTAAATATCAACAGTCATTCATGGGGTGGTGGGTATGAGGGTGTCATTAACCCCCAGAGTCCGGGCAGCGGGATTTCCCGCTCGGTCGACAGAGGCCGGGCAGCGGGAAATCCCGCTCTGTCGACAGAGTCCGGGCAGCGGGAAATCCCGCTTTTGGTAATTTATGGGGAAAAACGCCAAATTTGTCGGGATTTTTTTTGATCTGGCTATACTTCACCACCAGACCTTTTCATCCCCACATTCAATCAGTGTGTGCTTGACCGTGACAATGGCTGTGCGTAGTGAAGAAAATACGGGCTCGTTCGATTCGGTGCATCCTACCGCGCTGCCAGGCGCACCCGCTCCTGTAACCTCCACTCCGCGGGTGCAACCAGCTAGATTGCGTCATGCACCTGCAAGGTTGTCAGATTCTGCAATAGGGCGGGAATTGGAGAATCTGGCAGACCTTTCATATGGGAGTGACGACCTGGACAGCTACTCTGATACTGAATGGCAAGCTGACGAATCAACTGAGGAAGATGTCTGTGTAGCGGTGACTTCCATCACAGCTCTTCCCTCAACTTCAGCCTTGCATGATGTGTCAGAGGTTACAGCCCCTGTTGCAATTCCGTCCACCAGTGGGGTGGGAGGTAGTTTGGGAGACACTCTCTTGTCTCCCATTCCTACAACATCTGGCGTGGGAGGCAGGAAGAGGTCTACTCCTGCTTCAACCTCCAAACCTCGCTACGTCTCCACTCCCATGGGCAAGAGGCCGAGGAGGAGGTTAGATTTTTCGTCTTCCTCTTCCTCGTCGGACGAGGATGCGTCGCAACCAGTGGTGGTAAGAGGGAGGAGAGTAGGAGTAAGAGGGAAGGGTAAAGGAAGGGGGAAGAGGACAAAGGCAGCTTATCTCTCCCCTACAGTTGACCCTGATAGCCCGCCCCCCCGTGACCTGACGCCACCTCCCCCACCACCACACTCTCCCTCTCCTCTCGTGCCTGACGACTCACTCTCGCCTGCCCCTGGTACCGCTGCACCACCACCACCACAACAACAACGCCAACAACGACAGCAACGCGGCGCACCTCGTCATAGACCTGCTGATCCCTATGTGTGGACGGATTGCGATGAATTTGCGCCTGATATACCTGCCTTTGACGACAGTCATTCAGGTATACAGGCCGCATTTCCCTGTCGTCAGAGGTCATCAATATTAGATTATTTCACTGCCTTTTTTGATATAATATTGATGACTTACATGATGCAGGAGATAAACACCTTCAAACAACTCTCTGTGCAACTCAGCAATAGACCAGGCAGGGAACATAGTAAGATGTTGCAATGGGATGACGTCGATATTGCTGAGTTGTATGTGTGGTTAGCTTTGACCATGATGATGCCTCATGTCAAGAAACATCGCCTCAAGGACTTCTGGAGCACACACGCCCTGATATCCACACCTGCGTTCGGGAAATACATGTCCAGGGACAGGTATAGGGACATTTTGTCCTACCTGCACTTCGCCCCCAACATGGGTCCACACCCGAACGACAGGCTGTGGAAAATTAGGCCAGTAATGTCTATCCTCCAGGAGAAAATACGAGCATTTTTTCGACCATTCCAGAAAGTGGTTATCGACGAGTCTCTGGTGCTGTTCAGGGGAAGACTGTCCTTCATCCAGTACATCCCGTCAAAGAGGCATAGATTTGGCATCAAATTCTATGTCATCTGCGACTGTAAGACTGGCTATGTGTTGGATTTTATACTCTATTCAGGTACGGATGTGGATGTCCCGGCCGACGACCCTCTTGGCTTCAGCGGGAGTGTTGTCAAGGCACTCATGGGGGATTACCTTGACAACAACCACATCCTGTACACTGATAACTATTACACCTCTCCAGCACTTAGCCAGTTTCTCCTGCAGCACCAAACAGGATCCTGCGGAACTATTCGTGTCAACAGGAAGGGGTGGCCAGCATTCCCTCTCACCCGGAGGGGCGACTGCATCAAAAAGAAATGTGGGAACATGCTGGCCATCAAATGGCACGATAAACGCCCCGTCAATATGCTCACCACCGTGAACAGGGGCGTGATGCAGGATTCTGGGAAGACTGAGCGCGGCACAGGTGATACCATCTACAAGCCTGATGCTGTGCTCGATTATAACATCAATATGAGACTCGTTGATAAGTCAGACATGATGGTGAGTTCCATCGATTGTCTGAGAAAAACTTGTAAGTGGTACAAGAAGGCTTTCTTCCACCTTCTTGATGTCACAGTGCTGAACTGTTATATACTCTACCTCCAGCATCACCCTGACTCCAAGTTGGCACTCCGGGAATTCGAGCTAGAGTTGATATCTCAGCTCCTGGAGAGGTTCAGCACTGTGCAACCACAGCAAGGCAGACAGGCAGCGGCACAACGGCCTGACAGGTTGCAGCAGAGTGGCTATATGGCTCGCCACTACCTCACTAATCTGCCACCGTTGCCGTCAGGACGTCCAGGCTCTCGTCGCTGCTATGTTTGCAGGCACACAACACGTCACCCCCAAAAGTCCAAGGAAACTCGCTTCTGGTGCAAGGAATGTTGTGTGCCGTTATGCCCTGGAAACTGCTTCTCAGACTACCATATATTGGAATATATATAGAAGCAGGAAGTGATGGGAGTATGCGAATAAAGTGACAGTGACACTTGGTGACAGTGACACTATTTAGGCTATAAGAAAAGTGAGAGTGACACATTTGTACATATATTTTAGGCTGTAGTGACGTGATAGTGACACGTTTGTACTTATTAGGCTATAAGAAAAGTGAGAGTGACACATTTGTACATATATTTTAGGCTGTAGTGACGTGATAGTGACACATTTGTACATATATTTTAGGCTGTAGTGACGTGATAGTGACACATTTGTACATATTAGGCTATAAGAAAAGTGATAGTGACACATTTACGCATAGAAAAAATGATAATAAAAAATTTAAAACAACAAAATACAAAAATATATAGAAAATAAGGATAACAGTGATAGTGACACATTTATATTTACGTTGAACATGAACAAATGGTGCGAATGACACTGAAAATGTTTCGCGTAAATACTGTACATAACTCCCACGCTTCTCTCCAGGGCATAAAACCACTCTGGAATGGTCAGCTAACCACACAAATAATACAGGGGCTGTAATGGTAGGATGCACACGAACCGTACGACGTGTCGCCCGGGGGAGGCAAGTGTTGCGTCATTCTGCCGGCGGCCATCTTTTCTCCACCCACGCCAGTCCTTGTCAGAGCCACGCTCACAAAGCGAACGCAGCCTCGCTCTCACGGGAAAAGTGACCTCCATTCCTCACTTGATTTCTCGGCAATGGAGTGTCCTAGAGAGCTAGGGTTGGTTTTAATGGAAAGAGGAGGAGTTGATGGTGAGTACACAATCAAATTTAAGTTGTTCAGTATTGTAGTTTAGACGTAGGGAGTAAGAGAAGTAGAGTGATTTCCCGGGAAATACCCGGACAGGCAGGATAAAAGTAAGTATTGGACCCGTACTCACAGCACGTAATTTCATTCTTGGCCCGTCCCGGAGGGGTTAAAGTGCTTAAACTGTAAATATCAACAGTCATTCATGGGGTGGTAGGTGTTTGGGTGTCATTATAGTGCTTGGACTGCTAATATCAACAGTCTTTCATGGGGTGGTTGGTGTGTGGGTGTCATTACATGGCTTGGATTGTAAATATCAAGTCATTTATGGGGTGGTGGGTATGTGTGTATCATTAGTGCTTGGACTGTAAATATCAACAGTCATTCATGGGATGGTGGGTGGCATTACATTGCTTGGACTGTAAATATCAACAGTCATTCATAGGGTGATGGGTGTGTGGGTGTCATTACAGTGCTTGGACTGTAAATATCAACAGTCAGTCATGGGGTGGTGGGTTTGTGGGTGTTATTACAGTGCTTGGACTGTAAATATCAACAGTCAAAAATTCGGTGGTGGGTGTGTGTGTGTCATTACAGTGCTTGAACTATAAATATTAAGTCAATCATGGGGTGGTGGGTGTGTGTGTGTCATTAGTGCTTGGACTGTAAATATCAACAGTCATTCATGAGGTGGTGGGTGGCATTACAGTGCTTGGACTGTAAATATCAATAATCATTCATTGGGTGGTGGGTGTGTGGGTATCATTACAGTGCTCAGACTGTAAATATTAAGTGTCATTAACAGTGTGGTGGGTGTGTGGATGTCATTACAGTGCTTGGACTGTAAATATCAACAGTTAATTATGGGGTTGTGGGGTTGTGGTTGTCATTACAGTGCTTGGACTGTAAATATCAACAGTTTTTCATGGGGTGATGGGTGTGTGGGTGTCATTACAGTGCTTGGACAAAATAAATATCAACCGTCATATATAGGGTGGTGGGTGTGTGAGTGTCATTACAGAGCTTGGACTGTAAATATTAACAGTCAATCATGAGGTGGTGGGTGTGTGGGTTTCATTATAGTGATTGGACTGTAAATATCAACAGTCATTCATTGGATGGTGGGTGTGTGGGTGTCATTACAGTGTTTTGATTGTAAATATCAACAGTCTTGGGGTGGTGGGTGTGTGGGTGTCATTAGAGTGCTTGGACTGTAAATATCAACCATAATTTTTGGGGTGGTGGGTGTTTGGGTGTCATTACAGTGTTTTGACGGTAAATATTAACAGTCATTCATAGGGTGGTGGGTGTCATTACAGTTCTTGGACTGTAAATATCAAGTCATTCATGGGTTGGTGGGTGTGGGTGTATAATTAGTGCTCGGACTGTAAATATTAACAGTCATTTATGGGGTTGTGGGTGGCATTACAGTGCTTGGGCTGTAAATATTTACAGTCATTCATAGGGTGGTTGGTGTGTGAGTGTCATTACAGAGCTTGGACTGTAAATATCAATAGTCATTCATTGGGTGGTGGGTGTGTGGATGTCATTACAGTGCATGGACTGTAAATATCAACAGTCATTTATGGGGTGGTGGGTGTGTGGCTTTCATTACAGTGTTTGGACTGTAAATATCAACAGTCAGTCATGGGGTTGTGGGTGTGTGGATGTCATTACAGTGCTTGGACTGTAAAAATCAACAGTCATTTATGAGGTGGTGGGTGTGTGGCTGTCATTAGAATGCTTGGACTGTAAATATCAACCATATTTCATGGGGTGGTGGGTGTAGGGGTGTCATTACAGTGCTTTGACTGTAAATATCAACAGTCATTAAAAGGGTGGAGGGTATGAGGGTGTCATTACAGTGCTTAAACTGTAAATATCAACAGTCATTCATGGGGTGGTAGGTGTTTGGGTGTCATTATAGTGCTTGGACTGTAAATATCAACAGTCATTCATGGGGTTGTTGGTGTGTGGGTGTCATTACATGGCTTGGACTGTAAATATCAAGTCATTTATGGGGTGGTGGGTATGTGTGTGTCATTAGTGATTGGACTGTAAATATCAACAGTCATTCATTGGATGGTGGGTGTGTGAGTGTCATTACAGTGTTTTGATTGTAAATATCAACAGTCATGGGGTGGTGGGTGTGTGGGTGTCATTAGAGTGTTTGGACTGTAACTATCAACAGTCATTCATTGGGTGGTGGGTGTTTGGGTGTCTATGCAGTGCTTGGACTGTAAATATCAACAGTCAATCATGAGGTGGTGGGTGTGTTGGTGTCATTACAATGCTTGGAATGTAAATATCAACAGTCATTCATGGGGTGGTGGGTGTGTGGGTGTCATTACAGTGTTTTGACGGTATATATTAACAGTCATTCATAGGGTGGTGGGTGTCTTTACAGTTCTTGGACTGTAAATATCAACCATCATCCATTGGGTGGTTGGAGTGTGGGTGTCATTACAGTGCTCAGACTATAAATATTAACAGTCATTCATGGGGTGGTGGGTGTGTGGGTGTCATTACAGTGCTTGGACTGTAAATATCAACAGTCATTTATAGGGTGGTGGGTGTGTGAGTGTCATTACAGAGCTTGGATTGTAAATATCAACAGTCATTTATGGGGTGGTGGGTGTGTGGGTGTCATTACAATGCTTGGAGAGTAAATATCAAAAGTCATTCTTGTGGTGGTGGGTGTGTGGGTGTCATTACAGTGCTTAAAATGTAAATATCAACAGTCATTTATGGGGTGGTGGGTGTGTGGCTGTCATTACAGTGCTTGGATTGTAAATATCAACAGTCAATTATTGGGTGGTGGGTTTGTGGGTTTCATTACCGTGCTTGGACTGTAAATATCAACAGTCAGTCATGGGGTTGTGGGTGTGTGGATGTCATTACAGTGCTTGGACTGTAAAAATCAACAGTCATTTATGAGGTGGTGGGTGTGTGGCTGTCATTAGAATGCTTGGACTGTAAATATCAACCATATTTCATGGGGTGGTGGGTGTAGGGGTGTCATTACAGTGCTTTGACTGTAAATATCAACAGTCATTAAAAGGGTGGAGGGTATGAGGGTGTCATTACAGTGCTTAAACTGTAAATATCAACAGTCATTCATGGGGTGGTAGGTGTTTGGGTGTCATTATAGTGCTTGGACTGTAAATATCAACAGTCATTCATGGGGTTGTTGGTGTGTGGGTGTCATTACATGGCTTGGACTGTAAATATCAAGTCATTTATGGGGTGGTGGGTATGTGTGTGTCATTAGTGATTGGACTGTAAATATCAACAGTCATTCATTGGATGGTGGGTGTGTGAGTGTCATTACAGTGTTTTGATTGTAAATATCAACAGTCATGGGGTGGTGGGTGTGTGGGTGTCATTAGAGTGTTTGGACTGTAACTATCAACAGTCATTCATTGGGTGGTGGGTGTTTGGGTGTCTATGCAGTGCTTGGACTGTAAATATCAACAGTCAATCATGAGGTGGTGGGTGTGTTGGTGTCATTACAATGCTTGGAATGTAAATATCAACAGTCATTCATGGGGTGGTGGGTGTGTGGGTGTCATTACAGTGTTTTGACGGTATATATTAACAGTCATTCATAGGGTGGTGGGTGTCTTTACAGTTCTTGGACTGTAAATATCAACCATCATCCATTGGGTGGTTGGAGTGTGGGTGTCATTACAGTGCTCAGACTATAAATATTAACAGTCATTCATGGGGTGGTGGGTGTGTGGGTGTCATTACAGTGCTTGGACTGTAAATATCAACAGTCATTTATAGGGTGGTGGGTGTGTGAGTGTCATTACAGAGCTTGGATTGTAAATATCAACAGTCATTTATGGGGTGGTGGGTGTGTGGGTGTCATTACAATGCTTGGAGAGTAAATATCAAAAGTCATTCTTGTGGTGGTGGGTGTGTGGGTGTCATTACAGTGCTTAAAATGTAAATATCAACAGTCATTTATGGGGTGGTGGGTGTGTGGCTGTCATTACAGTGCTTGGATTGTAAATATCAACAGTCAATTATTGGGTGGTGGGTTTGTGGGTTTCATTACCGTGCTTGGACTGTAAATATCAACAGTCAGTCATGGGGTTGTGGGTGTGTGGATGTCATTACAGTGCTTGGACTGTAAATATCAACAGTCATTTATGGGGTGGTGGGTGTGTGGCTGTCATTAGAATGCTTGGACTGTAAATATCAACCATAATTCATGGGGTGGTGGGTTTGGGGGTGTCATTACAGTGCTTTGACTGTAAATATCAACAGTCATTCATGGGGTGGTGAGTATGAGGGTGTCATTACAGTGCTTAAACTGTAAATATCAACAGTCATTCATGGGGTGGTAGGTGTTTGGGTGTCATTATAGTGCTTGGACTGTAAATATCAACAGTCATTCATGTGGTGGTTGGTGTGTGGGTGTCATTACATGGCTTGGACTGTAAATATCAAGTCATTTATAGGGTGGTGGGTATGTGTGTGTCATTAGTGCTTGGACTGTAAATATCAACATTCATTCATGGGATGGTGGGTGGCATTACAGTGCTTGAACTGTAAATATCAACAGTCAGTCATGGGGTGGTGTGTGTGTGGATGTCATTACAGTGATTGGACTGTAAATATCAACAGTCATTAACAGGGTGGTGGGTGTGTGGCTGTCATTACAGTGTTTGGAATGTAAATATCAACAGTCAGTCATGGGGTGGTTGGTGTGTGGATGTCATTACAGTGCTTGGACTGTAAATATCAACAGTCATTTATGGGGTGGTGGGTGTGTGGCTGTCATTAGAATGCTTGGACGGTAAATATCAACCATAATTCATGGGGTGGTTGGTGTGGGGGTGTTATTAAAGTGCTTTGACTGTAAATATCAACAGTCATTCATGGGGTGGTGGGTATGAGGGTGTCATTACAGTGCTTAAACTGTAAATATCAACAGTCATTCATGGGGTGGTAGGTGTTTGGGTGTCATTATAGTGCTTGGACTGCTAATATCAACAGTCTTTCATGGGGTGGTTGGTGTGTTGGTGTCATTACATGGCTTGGACTGTAAATATCAAGTCATTTATGGGGTGGTGGGTATGTGTGTGTCATTAGTGCTTGGACTGTAAGTATCAACAGTCATTCATGGATTGGTGGGTGGCATTACATTGCTTGGACTGTAAATATCAACAGTCATTCATAAGGTGATGGGTGTGTGGGTGTCATTACAGTGCTTGGACTGTAAATATCAACAGTCATTTATGGGGTGGTGGGTGTGTGGCTGTCATTACAGTGTTTGGACAGTAAATATCAACAGTCAGTCATGGGGTGGTAGGTTTGTGGGTGTTATTACAGTGCTTGGACTGTAAATATCAACAGTCAATAATTCGGTGGTGGGTGTGTGTGTGTCATTACAGTGCTTGAACTATAAATATTAAGTCAATCATGGGGTGGTGGGTGTGTGTGTGTCATTAGTGCTTGGACTGTAAATATCAACAGTCATTAACGGGGTGGTGGGTGTGTGGCTGTCATTACAGTGTTTGGAATGTAAATATCAACAGTCAGTCATGGGGTGGTTGGTGTGTGGATGTCATTACAGTGCTTGGACTGTAAATATCAACAGTCATTTATGGGGTGGTGGGTGTGTGGCTGTCATTAGAATGCTTGGACGGTAAATATCAACCATAATTCATGGGGTGGTGGGTGTGGGGGTGTTATTAAAGTGCTTTAACTGTAAATATCAACAGTCATTCATGGGGTGGTGGGTATGAGGGTGTCATTACAGTGCTTAAACTGTAAATATCAACAGTCATTCATGGGGTGGTAGGTGTTTGGGTGTCATTATAGTGCTTGGACTGCTAATATCAACAGTCTTTCATGGGGTGGTTGGTGTGTTGGTGTCATTACATGGCTTGGACTGTAAATATCAAGTCATTTATGGGGTGGTGGGTATGTGTGTGTCATTAGTGCTTGGACTGTAAGTATCAACAGTCATTCATGGATTGGTGGGTGGCATTACATTGCTTGGACTGTAAATATCAACAGTCATTTATGGGGTGGTGGGTGTGTGGCTGTCATTACAGTGTTTGAACAGTAAATATCAACAGTCAGTCATGGGGTGGTGGGTTTGTGGGTGTTATTACAGTGCTTGGACTGTAAATATCAACAGTCAATAATTCGGTGGTGGGTGTGTGTGTGTCATTACAGTGCTTGAACTATAAATATTAAGTCAATCATGGGGTGGTGGGTGTGTGTGTGTCATTAGTGCTTGGACTGTAAATATCAACAGTCATTCATGAGTTGGTGGGTGGCATTACAGTGCTTGGACTGTAAATATCAACCATCATTCATTGGGTGGTGGGTGTGTGGGTGTCATTACAGTGCTCAGACTGTAAATATTAAGTGTCATTGACAGTGTGGTGGGTGTGTGGATGTCATTACAATGCTTGGACTGTAAATATCAACAGTCATTTATGAAGTGGTGGGTGTGTGGCTTTCATTACAGTGCTTGGACTGTAAATATCTACTGTCATTAATAGGGTGGTGGGTGTGTGGCTGTCATTACAGTGCTTGGACTGTAAATATCAACAGTTAATTATGGGGTTGTGGGGTTGTGGATGGCATTACAGTGCTTGGACTGTAAATATCAACAGTTTTTCATGGGGTGGTGGGTGTATGGGTGTCATTACAGGGTTTTGATTGTAAATATCAACAGTCATGGGGTGGTGGGTGTGTGGGTGTCATTAGAGTGCTTGGACTGTAAATATCAACCATAATTTTTGGGGTGGTGGGTGTTTGTGTGTCTATGCAGTGTTTGGATTGTAAATATAAACAGTCAATCATGAGGTGGTGGGTTTGTTGGTGTCATTACAATGCTTGGACTGTAAATATCAACAGTCATTCATAGGGTGGTGGGTGTGTGGGTGTCATTACAGTGTTTTGACGGTAAATATTAACAGTCATTCGTAGGGTGGTGGGTGTCATTACAGTGCTCAGACTATAAATATTAACAGTAATTCATGGGTTGGTGGGTGTGTGTGTATAATTAGTGCTCGGACTGTAAATATCAACAGTCATTTATGGGGTTGTGGGTGTCATTACTGTTCTTGGACTGTAAATATTTACAGTCATTCATAGGGTGGTTGGTGTGTGAGTGTCATTACAGAGCTTGGACTGTAAATATCAATAGTCATTCATTAGGTGGTGGGTGTGTGGATGCCATTACAGTGCATGGACTGTAAATATTAACAGTCATTTATGGGGTTGTGGGTGTGTGGCTTTAGTTACAGTGTTTGGACTGTAAATATCAACAGTCAGTCATGGGGTTGTGGGTGCGTGGATGTCATTACAGTGCTTGGACTGTAAAAATCAACAGCCATTTATGGGGTGGTGGGTGTGTGGCTGTCATTAGAATGGTTGGACTGTAAATATCAACCACATTTCATGGGGTGGTGGGTGTGGGGGTGTTATTACAGTGCTTTGACTGTAAATATCAACAGTCATTCATGGGGTGGAGGGTATGAGGGTGTCATTACAGTGCTTAAACTGTAAATATCAACAGTCATTCATTAGGTGGTAGGTGTTTGGTTGTCATTATAGTGCTTGGACTGTAAATATCAACAGTCATTCATTAGGTGGTTGGTGTGTGGGTGTTATTACATGGCTTGGACTGTAAATATCAAGTCATTTATGGGGTGGTGGGTATGTGTGTGTCATTAGTGCTTGGACTGTAAATATCATCAGTCATTCATGTGATGGTGGGTGGCATTACAGTGCTTGGACTGTAAATATCAACAGTCAGTCATGGGGTGGTGGGTGTGTGAATGTCATTACAGTGATTGGACTGTAAATATCAACAGTCATTTATGGGGTGGTGGGTTTGTGGCTGTCATTACAGTGTTTGGACTGTAAATATCAACAGTCAGTCATGGGGTGGTTGGTGTGTGGATGTCATTACAGTGCTTGGACTGTAAATATCAACAGTCATTTATTGGGTGGTGGGTGTGTGGCTGTCATTAGAATGCTTAGACTGTAAATATCAACCATAATTCAAGGGGTGGTGGGTGTAGGGGTGTCATTACAGTGCTTTGACTGTAAATACCAACAGTCATTAATGGGGTGGTGGGTATGAAGGTGTCATTACAGTGCTTGGATTGTAAATATCAACAATCATTTATGGGGTGGTGGGTGTGTGGCTGTTATTACAGTGTTTGGACAGTAAATATCAACAGTCAGTCATGGGGTGGTGGGTTTATGGGTGTTATTACAGTGCTTGAACTGTAAATATCAACAGTTAATAATTCGGTGGTGGGTGTGTGTGTGTCATTAAAGTGCTTGAACTATAAATATTAAGTCAATCACGGGGTGGTGGGTGTGTGTGTGTCATTAGTGCTTTGACTGTAAATATCAACAGTCATTCATGAGGTGGTAGGTGGCATTACAGTGCTTGGACTGTAAATATCAACCATCATTTATTGGGTATTGGGTGTGTGGGTGTCATTACAGTGCTCAGACTGTAAATATTAAGTGTCGTTCACAGTGTGGTGGGTGTGTGGATGTCATTACAGTGCTTGGAATGTAAATATCAACAGTCATTTATGGGGTGTTGGGTGTGTGGCTGTCATTACAGTGCTTAGACTGTAAATATCTACTGTCATTTATCGGGTGGTGGGTGTGTGGCTGTCATTACAGTGCTTGGACTGTAAATATTAACAGTTAATTATGGGGTGGTGGGGTTGTGGATGTCATTACAGTGCTTGGACTGTAAATATCAACAGTTATTCATGGGGTGGTGGGTGTGTGTGTGTCATTACAGTGCTTGGACTATAAATATCAACCATCATATATAGGGTGGTGGGTGTGTGAGTGTCATTACAGAGCTTGGACTGTAAATATTAACAGTCAATCATGAGGTGGTGGGTGTGTAAGTTTCATTACAGAGATTGGACTGTAAATATCAACAGTCATTCATTGGATGGTGGGTGTGTGGAGTCATTACAGTGTTTGGATTGTAAATATCAACAGTCATGGGGTGGTGGGTGTGTGGGTGTCATTAGAGTGCTTGGACTGTAAATATCAACAGTCATTCATTGGGTGGTTGGTGTTTGGGTGTCTATGCAGTGCTTGGACTGTAAATATCAACAGTCAATCATGAGGTGGTAGGTGTGTTGGTGTCATTAAAATGCTTGGACTGTAAATATCAACAGTCATTCATGGGGTGTTGGGTGTGTGGGTGTCATTACAGTGTTTTGACGGTAAATATTAACAGTCATTCATAGGGTGGTGGGTGTCATTACAGTTCGTGGACTGTAAATATCAACCATCATCTATTGGGTGGTGGGTGTGTGGGTGTCATTACAGTGATCAGACTATAAATATTAACAGTCATTCATGAGGTGGTGGGTGTGTGGGTGTCATTACAGTGCTTGGACTGTAAATATCAACAGTCATTTATAGGGTGGTGGGTGTGTGAGTGTCATTACAGAGCTTGGACTGTAAATATCATCAGTCATTTATGGGGTAGTGTGTGTGTGGCTGTCATTAGAATGATTGGACTGTAAATATCAACCATAATTCATGGGGTGGTGGGTGTGGGGGTGTCATTAAAGTGCTTTGACTGTAAATATCAACAGTCATTCAAGGGGTGGTGGGTATGAGGGTGTCATTACAATGCTTAAACTGTAAATATCAACAGTCATTCATGGGGTGGTAGGTGTTTGGGTGTCATTATAGTGCTTGGACTGCTAATATCAACAGTCTTTCATGGGGTGGTTGGTGTGTGGGTGTCATTACATGGCTTGGACTGTAAATATCAAGTCATTTATGGGGTGGTGGGTATGTGTGTGTCATTAGTGCTTGGACTGTAAATATCAACAGTCATTCATAGGATGGTGGGTGGCATTACATTTCTTGGACTGTAAATATCAATAGTCATCCATAGGGTGATGGGTGTGTGGGTGTCATTACAGTGCATGGACTGTAAATATCAACAGTTATTTATGGGGTGGTGGGTGTTTGGCTGTCATTACTGTGTTTGGACAGTAAATATCAACAGTCAGTCATGGGGTGGTGGGTTTGTGGGTGTTATTACAGTGCTTGGACTGTAAATATCAACAGTCAATAATTCGGTGGTGGGTGTGTGTGTGTCATTACAGTGCTTGAACTATAAATATTAAGTCAATCATGGGGTGGTGGGTGTGTGTGTGTCATTAGTGCTTGGACTGTAAATATCAACAGTCATTCATGAGGTGGTGGGCGGCATTACAGTGCTTGGACTGTAAATATCAACCATCATTCATTGGGTGGTGGGTGTGTGGGTGTCATTACAGTTCTCAGACTGTAAATATTAAGTGTCATTAACAGTGTGATGGGTGTGTGGATGTCATTACAGTGCTTGGACTGTAAATATCAACAGTCATTAATAAAGTGGTGGGTGTGTTGCCTTCATTACAGTGCTTGGACTGTAAATATCTACTGTCATTAATAGGGTGGTGGGTGTGTGGCTGTCATTACAGTGCTTGGATTGTAAATATCAACAGTTAATTATGGGGTTGTGGGGTTGTGGATGTCATTACAGTGCTTGGACTGTAAATATCAACAGTTTTTCATGGGGTGGTGGGTGTGTGGGTGTCATTACAGTGCTTGGACTATAAATATCAACCATCATATATAGGGTGGTGGGTGTGTGAGTGTCATTACAGTGTTTTGATTGTAAATATCAACAGTCATGGGGTGGTGGGTGTGTGGGTGTCATTAGAGTGCTTGGACTGTAAATATCAACCATAATTTTTGGGGTGGTGGGTGTTTGTGTGTCTATGCAGTGTTTGGATTGTAAATATAAACAGTCAATCATGAGGTGGTGGGTGTGTTGGTGTCATTACAATGCTTGGACTGTAAATATCAACAGTCATTCATAGGGTGGTGGGTGTATGGGTGTCATTACAGTGTTTTGACGGTAAATATTAACAGTCATTCATAGGGTGGTGGGTGTCATTACAGTTCTTGGACTGTAAATATCAAGTCATTCATGGGTTGGTGGGTGTGTGTGTATAATTAGTGCTCGGACTGTAAATATCAACAGTCATTTATGGGGTTGTGGGTGGCATTACAGTGCTTGGGCTGTAAATATTTACAGTAATTTATAGGGTGGTTGGTGTGTGAGTGTCATTACAGAGCTTGGACTATAAATATCAATAGTCATTCATTGGGTGGTGGGTGTGTGGATGTCATTACAGTGCATGGACTGTAAATATCAACAGTCATTTATGGGGTGGTGGGTGTGTGGCTTTCATTACAGTGTTTGGACTGTAAATATCAACAGTCAGTCATGGGGTTGTGGGTGTGTGGATGTCATTACAGTGCTTGGACTGTAAAAATCAACAGTCATTTATGGGGTGGTGGGTGTGTGGCTGTCATTGGAATGCTTGGACTGTAAATATCAACCATATTTCATGGGGTGGTGGGTGTGGGGGTGTCATTACAGTGCTTTGACTGCAAATATTAACAGTCATTCATGGGGTGGAGGGTATGAGGGTGTCATTACAGTGCTTAAACTGTAAATATCAACAGTCATTCATGGGGTGGTAGGTGTTTGGGTGTCATTATAGTGCTTGGACTGTAAATATCAACAGTCATTCATGGGGTGGTTGGTGTGTGGGTGTCATTACATGGCTTGGACTGTAAATATTAAGTTATTTATGGGGTGGTGGGTATGTGTGTGTCATTAGTGCTTGGACTGTAAATATCAACAGTCAGTCATGGGGTGGTGGGTGTGTGGATGTCATTACAGTGCTTGGACTGTAAATATTAACAGTTAATTATGGGGTGGTGGGGTTGTGGATGTCATTACAGTGCTTAGACTGTAAATATCAACAGTTATTCATGGGGTTGTGGGTGTGTGTGTGTCATTACAGTGCTTGGACTATAAATATCAACCATCATATATAGGTAGGTGGGTGTGTGAGTGTCATTACAGAGCTTGGACTGTAAATATTAACAGTCAATCATGAGGTGGTGGGTGTGTGGGTTTCATTACAGTGATTGGACGGTAAATATCAACAGTCATTCATTGGATGGTGGGTGTGTGGGTGTCATTACAGTGTTTTGATTGTAAATATCAACAGTCATGGGGTGGTGGGTGTGTGGGTGTCATTAGAGTGCTTGGACTGTAAATATTAACAGTCATTTATTATGTGGTGGGTGTTTGGGTGTCTATGCAGTGCTTGGACTGTAAATATCAACAGTCAATCATGAGGTGGTGGGTGTGTTGGTGTCATTACAATGCTTGGACTGTAAATATCAACAGTCATTCATAGGGTGGTGGGTGTCATTACAGTTATTGGACTGTAAATATCAACCATCATCCATGGGGTGGTGGGTGTGAGAGTGTCATTACAGTGCTCAGACTATAAATATTAACAGTCATTCATGGGTTGGTGGGTGTGTGTGTATAATTAGTGCTCGGACTGTAAATATCAACAGTCAGTCATGGGGTTGTGGGTGCGTGGATGTCATTACAGTGCTTGGACTGTAAAAATCAACAGTCATTCATGGGGTGGAGAGTATGAGGGTGTCATTACAGTGCTTAAACTGTAAATATCAACAGTCATTCATTAGGTGGTAGGTGTTTGGTTGTCATTATAGTGCTTGGACTGTAAATATCAACAGTCATTCATGAGGTGGTTGGTGTGTGGGTGTCATTACATGGCTTGGACTGTAAAAATCAAGTCATTTATGGGGTGGTGGGTATGTGTGTGTCATTAGTGCTTGGACTGTAAATATCATCAGTCATTCATGGGATGGTGGGTGGCATTACAGTGCTTGGACTGTAAATATCAACAGTCAGTCATGGGGTGGTGGGTGTGTGGATGTCATTACAGTGATTGAACTGTAAATATCAACAGTCATTAATGGGGTGGTGAGTTTGTGGCTGTCATTACAGTGTTTGGACTGTAAATATCAACAGTCAGTCATGGGGTGGTTGGTGTGTGGATGTCATTACAGTGCTTGAACTGTAAATATCAACAGTCATTTATTGGGTGGTGGGTGTGTGGCTGTCATTAGAATGCTTGGACTGTAAATATCAACCATAATTCAAGGGGTGGTGGGTGTGGGGGTGTCATTACAGTGCTTTGACTGTAAATACCAACAGTCATTAATGGGGTGGTGGGTATGAAGGTGTCATTACAGTGCTTAAACTGTAAATATCAACAGTCATTCATGGGGTGGTAGGTCTTTGGGTGTCATTAAATTGCTTGGACTGTTAATATCAACAGTCATTCATGGGGTGGTGGGTGTGTGGGTGTCATTACAGTGTTTTGACGGTAAATATTAACAGTCATTCATAGGGTAGTGGGTGTCATTACAGTTCTTAGACTGTAAATATCAACCATCATCCATGGGGTGGTGGGTGTGAGGGTGTCATTACAGTGCTCAGACTATAAATATTAACAGTCATTCATGGGTTGGTGGGTGTTTGGGTGTCATTACATGGCTTGGACTTTAAATATCAAGTCATTTATGGGGTGGTGGGTATGTGTGTGTCATTAGTGCTTGGACTGTAAATATCAACAGTCATTCATGGGATGGTGGGTGGCATTACATTGCTTGGACTGTAAATATCAACAGTCATTCATAGGGTGATGGGTGTGTGGGGGTCATTACAGTGCTTGGATTGTAAATATCAACAATCATTTATGGGGTGGTGGGTGTGTGGCTGTCATTACAGTGTTTGGACAGTAAATATCAACAGTCAGTCATGGGGTGGTGGGTTTATGGGTGTTATTACAGTGCTTGAACTGTAAATATCAACAGTTAATAATTCGGTGGTGGGTGTGTGTGTGTCATTAAAGTGCTTGAACTATAAATATTAAGTCAATCACGGGGTGGTGGGTGTGTGTGTGTCATTAGTGCTTGGACTGTAAATATCAACAGTCATTCATGAGGTGGTGGGTGGCATTACAGTGCTTGGACTGTAAATATCAACCATAATTTATTGGGTGTTGGGTGTGTGGGTGTCATTACAGTGTTCAGACTGTAAATATTAAGTGTCATTGACAGTGTGGTGGGTGTGTGGATGTCATTACAGTGCTTGGAATGTAAATATCAACAGTCATTTATGGGGTGTTGGGTGTGTGGCTGTCATTACAGTGCTTAGACTGTAAATATCTACTGTCATTTATGGGGTGGTGGGTGTGTGGCTGTCATTACAGTGCTTGGACTGTAAATATTAACAGTTAATTATGGGGTGGTGGGGTTGTGGATGTCATTACAGTGCTTGGACTGTAAATATCAACAGTTATTCATGGGGTGGTGGGTGTGTGTGTGTCATTACAGTGCTTGGACTATAAATATCAACCGTCATATATAGGGTGGTGGGTGTGTGAGCGTCATTACAGAGCTTGGACTGTAAATATTAACAGACAATCATGAGGTGGTGGGTGTGTGAGTTTCATTACAGAGATTGGACTGTAAATATCAACAATCATTCATTGGATGGTGAGTGTGTGGGTGTCATTACAGTGTTTTGATTGTAAATATCAACAGTCATGGGGTGGTGGGTGTGTGGGTGTCATTAGAGTGCTTGGACTGTAAATATCATCAGTCATTCATTGGGTGGTGGGTGTTTGGGTGTCTATGCAGTGCTTGGACTGTAAATATCAACAGTCAATCATGAGGTGGTAGGTGTGTTGGTGTCATTACAATGCTTGGACTGTAAATATCAACAGTCATTCATGGGGTGTTGGGTGTGTGGGTGTCATTACAGTGTTTTGACGGTAAATATTAACAGTCATTCATAGGGTGGTGGGTGTCATTACAGTTCGTTTACTGTAAATATCAACCATCATCTATTGGGTGGTGGGTGTGTGGGTGTCATTACAGTTCTCAGACTATAAATATTAACAGTCATTTATGGGGTGGTGAATGTGTGGGTGTCATTACAGTGCTTGGACTGTAAATATCAACAGTCATTTATAGGGTGATGGGTGTGTGAGTGTCATTACAGAGCTTGGACTGTAAATATCAACAGTCATTTATGGGGTGGTGGGTGTGTGGGTTTCATTACAATGCTTGGAGAGTAAATATCAAAAGTCATTCTTGGGGTGGTGGGTGTGTGGGTGTCATTACAGTGTTTAAAATATAAATATCAACAGTCATTTATGGGGTGGTGGGTGTGTGGCTGTCATTACAGTGCTTGAATTGTAAATATCAACAGTCAATTATTGGGTGGTGGGTTTGTGGGTTTCATTACCGTGCTTGGACTGTAAATATCAACCTGTCATTCATAAGGTTGTGGGTGTGTGAGTGTCATTACAGTGTTTTGAATGTAAATATCAACAGTCATTCATAAGGTGGTGTGTGTCATTAGAGTGCTTGGACTGTAAATATCAACAGTCATTCATGGGGTGGTTGAAGTGTAGGTGTCATTACAGTTCTTGGACTGTAAATATCAACCATAATTTATTGGGTGGTTGGTGTGGGGGTGTCATTACAGTGCTTTGACTGTAAATATCAACAGTCATTGATGGGTTGGGGGGGGTGAGGGTGCCATTACAGTGCTTGGACTGTAAATATCAACAGTCATTCATGGGGTGGTTGGTGTGTGGGTGTCATTATAGTGTTTGAACTGTAATTATCAACAGTTATTCATAGGGTGGTGTTTGTGTGGGTGTTATTACAGTACTTGAACTGTAAATATCAACCATCATTCATTGGGTGGTGGGTGTGTGGGTGTCATTACAGTGCTCAGACTGTAAATATTAACAGTCATTCATAGGGTGGTAGGTGTGTGAGTGTCATTACAGAGCTTGGACTGTAAATATCAACAGTCATTTATCGGGTGGTGGGTGTGTGGGTGTCATTAGAGTGCTTGGACTGTAAATATCAACAGTCATTCATGGGGTGGTGGGTGTCATGACAGTGCTTGGACTGTAAATATCAACAGTCATTCATGGGGTGGTGAGTGTGTGGGTGTCATTACAGTTCTTCGACTGTAAATATCTACCATCATTCATTGGGTGGTGGGTGTGTGGGTGTCATTACAGTGCTCAGACTGTAAATATTAACAGTCATTCATTGGGTGGTGGGTGTGTGGCTGTCATTACAGTGATTGGACTGTAAATACCAACAGTCAATTATTGGGTGGAAGGTTTGTGGGTGTCGTTACAGTGTTTTAATTGTAAATATCAACAGTCATTCATAAGGTGGTGGGTGTCATTAGAGTGCTTGGACTGTAACTATCAACAGTCATTCATGGGGTGGTTGGTGTGTTGGTGTCATTACATTTCTTGGACTGTAAATATCAACCATAATTCATTGGGTGGTGGGTGTGGGGGTGTCATTACAGTGTTTTGACTGTAAATATCAAAAGTCATTCATGGGGTGGTGGGGGTGAGGGTGTCATTACAGTGCTTGGACTGTAAATATCAACAGTCATTCATGGTGTGGTTGGTGTGTGGATGTCATTATAGTGCTTGAACTGTAATATGACAGTGCTTGGACTATAAATATCAACAGTCATTTATGGGGTGGTGGGTGTGTGGATGTTATTACAGTGCCTGGACTGAAAATATCAACAGTCATTAATGGAGTGGTGGATGTGTGGGTGTCATTACAGTTCTTGGACATTAAATATTATCAGTCATTCATGGGGTGGTAGGTGTGTGGATGTCATTACAGTGCTTTGAATGAAAATGTAAACAGTCATTCATGGTGTGGTAGGTGTGTGGGTGTCATTACAGTGCTTGGACTATAAAAATTAAATGTCATTTATGGGGTAGAAGGTGTGTGAGTGTCATTACAGTGCTTGGACTGTAAATATCAACAGTCATTCCTAGGGTGGTGGGTTTGTGAGTGTCATTACAGAGCTTGGACTGTAAATATCAAGAGTCATTCATGGAGTGGTGGGTGTGTGGTGTCATTACAGTGATTGGACTAAAAATATATAGAGTCATTCATGGTGTGGTGTGTGTGTGGGTGTCATTACAGTGCTTAGATTGTAAATATCATCAGTCATTTAATGGGTGGTGGGTGTGTAGGTGTCATTACAGTGCTTGGACTGTAAATATCAACAGTCAATCTTGGGGAGGTGGGCCTGTGGGTGTCATTACAGTGCTTGGACTGTAAATAATAGCAGTCATTTATGGGGTGGTTTGTGTGTGGGTGTCATTACAGTGTTTTGACTATAAATATCAACAGTCATTTATTGGGTGGTGGGTGTCATTAGAGTGCTTGGACTGTAAATATCAACAGTCATTCATGGGGTGGTGGGTGTCATGACAGTGCTTGGACTGTAAATATCAACAGTCATTAATGGGATGGTGAGTGTGTGGGTGTCATTACAGTTCTTGGACTGTAAATATCAACCATCATTCATTGGGTGGTGGGTGTGTGGGTGTTATTACAGTGCTCATACTGTAAATATTAACAGTCATTCATGGGGTGGTGGGTTTGTGGATGTGATTACAGTGCTTGGACTGAAAATATTAAAAGTCATTCATGGGGTGGTGGGTGTGTGGGTGTCATTACAGTGCTTGGACTATAAATATCAACTGTCATTTATGGGGTGGTGGGTGTGTGGGTGTCATTACATTGCTTGGACTGTAAATATTAACAGTCATTCATGGGATAGTGGGTGTGTCGATGTCATTACAGTGCTTGTACTGAAAATATCAAGAGTCATTCATAGGGTGGCAGGTGTGTGGGTGTCATTACAGTGCTTGGACTATAAATATCAACCGTCATTTATGGGGTGGTGGGTGTGTGGGTGTCATTACTGTGTTTGGACTGTAAATATCAACAGTCATTCATAGGGTGGTGGGTGTGTGAGTGTCATTACAGAGCTTGGACTGTAAATATCAACATTCATTAATGGAGTGGTGGGTGTGTGGGTGTCATTACAGTGCTTGGACTGTAAATATTAACAGTCGTTCATGGGGTGGTAGGTGTGTAGATGCCATTACAGTGCTTGGACTGAAAATATCAACTGTCATTCATAGGATGGTGGGTGTGTGGGTTTAATTACAGTTCTTTGACTGTAAATATCAACCATCATTCATTGGGTGGTGGGTGTGTGGGTGACATTACAGTGCTTGGACTGTAAATATTAACAGTCATTCATGGGGTGGTGGGTGTGTAGGTGTTATTATAGTGATTGGACTGTAAATATCAACAGTCATTTATGGGGTGGTGGGTGTGTGGCTGTCATTACAGTGCTTGGACTGTAAATACCAATAGTCAATTATTGGGTGGAAGGTTTGTGGGTGTCGTTACAGTGTTTTAATTGTAAATATCAACAGTCATTCATAAGGTGGTGGGTGTCATTAGAGTGCATGGACTGTAAATATCAACAGTCATTCATGGGGTGGTTGGTGTGTAGGTGTCATTACATTTCTTGGACTGTAAATATCAACCATAATTCTTTGGGTGGTGGGTGTGGGGTGTCATTACAGTGTTTTGACTGTAAATATCAACAGTCATTCATGGGGTGGTGGGGGTGAGGGTGTCATTACAGTGCTTGGACTGTAAATATCAACAGTCATTCATGGTGTGGTTGGTGTGTGGATGTCATTATAGTGCTTGAACTGTAATATGACAGTGCTTGGACTATAAATATCAACAGTCATTTATGGGGTGGTGGGTGTGTGGGTTTAATTACAGTTCTTGGACTGTAAATATCAACCATCATTTATTGGGTGGTGTGTGTGTGGGTGACATTACAGTGATTGGACTGTAAATATTAACCCCTCCGGGCCGGGCCAAGAATGAAATTACGTGCTGTGTGTACGGGGCAAATACTTAATTTAATCCTGCCTGTCCGGGTATTTCCCGGAAAATCACTCTACTTCTCTTACTCCCTACGTCTAAACTACAATACTGAACAACTTAAATTTGATTGTGTACTCACCATCAACTCCTCCTCTTTCCATTAAAACCAACCCTAGCTCTCTAGGACACTCCATTACCGAGAAATCAAGTGAGGAATGGAGGTCACTTTTCCCGTGAGAGCGAGGCTGCGTTCGCTTTGTGAGCGTGGCTCTGACAAGGACTGGCGTGGGTGGAGAAAAGATGGCCGCCGGCAGAATGACGCAACACTTGCCTCCCCCAGGGGACACGTCGTACGGTTCGTGTGCATCCTACCATTACAGCCCCTGTATTATTTGTGTGGTTAGCTGACCATTCCAGAGTGGTTTTATGCCCTGGAGAGAAGCGTGGGAGTTATGTACAGTATTTACGCGAAACATTTTCAGTGTCATTCGCACCATTTGTTCATGTTCAACGTAAATATAAATGTGTCACTATCACTGTTATCCTTATTTTCTATATATTTTTGTATTTTGTTGTTTTAAATTTTTTATTATAATTTTTTCTATGCGTAAATGTGTCACTATCACTTTTCTTATAGCCTAATATGTACAAATGTGTCACTATCACGTCACTACAGCCTAAAATATATGTACAAATGTGTCACTATCACGTCACTACAGCCTAAAATATATGTACAAATGTGTCACTCTCACTTTTCTTATAGCCTAATAAGTACAAATGTGTCACTATCACGTCACTACAGCCTAAAATATATGTACAAATGTGTCACTCTCACTTTTCTTATAGCCTAAATAGTGTCACTGTCACCAAGTGTCACTGTCACTTTATTCGCATACTCCCATCACTTCCTGCTTCTATATATATTCCAATATATGGTAGTCTGAGAAGCAGTTTCCAGGGCATAACGGCACACAACATTCCTTGCACCAGAAGCGAGTTTCCTTGGACTTCTGGGGGTGACGTGTTGTGTGCCTGCAAACATAGCAGCGACGAGAGCCTGGACGTCCTGACGGCAACGGTGGCAGATTAGTGAGGTAGTGGCGAGCCATATAGCCACTCTGCTGCAACCTGTCAGGCCGTTGTGCCGCTGCCTGTCTGCCTTGCTGTGGTTGCACAGTGCTGAACCTCTCCAGGAGCTGAGATATCAACTCTAGCTCGAATTCCCGGAGTGCCAACTTGGAGTCAGGGTGATGCTGGAGGTAGAGTATATAACAGTTCAGCACTGTGACATCAAGAAGGTGGAAGAAAGCCTTCTTGTACCACTTACAAGTTTTTCTCAGACAATCGATGGAACTCACCATCATGTCTGACTTATCAACGAGTCTCATATTGATGTTATAATCGAGCACAGCATCAGGCTTGTAGATGGTATCACCTGTGCCGCGCTCAGTCTTCCCAGAATCCTGCATCACGCCCCTGTTCACGGTGGTGAGCATATTGACGGGGCGTTTATCGTGCCATTTGATGGCCAGCATGTTCCCACATTTCTTTTTGAAGCAGTCGCCCCTCCGGGTGAGAGGGAATGCTGGCCACCCCTTCCTGTTGACACGAATAGTTCCGCAGGATCCTGTTTGGTGCTGCAGGAGAAACTGGCTAAGTGCTGGAGAGGTGTAATAGTTATCAGTGTACAGGATGTGGTTGTTGTCAAGGTAATCCCCCATGAGTGCCTTGACAACACTCCCGCTGAAGCCAAGAGGGTCGTCGGCCGGGACATCCACATCCGTACCTGAATAGAGTATAAAATCCAACACATAGCCAGTCTTACAGTCGCAGATGACATAGAATTTGATGCCAAATCTATGCCTCTTTGACGGGATGTACTGGATGAAGGACAGTCTTCCCCTGAACAGCACCAGAGACTCGTCGATAACCACTTTCTGGAATGGTCGAAAAAATGCTCGTATTTTCTCCTGGAGGATAGACATTACTGGCCTAATTTTCCACAGCCTGTCGTTCGGGTGTGGACCCATGTTGGGGGCGAAGTGCAGGTAGGACAAAATGTCCCTATACCTGTCCCTGGACATGTATTTCCCGAACGCAGGTGTGGATATCAGGGCGTGTGTGCTCCAGAAGTCCTTGAGGCGATGTTTCTTGACATGAGGCATCATCATGGTCAAAGCTAACCACACATACAACTCAGCAATATCGACGTCAGCCCATTGCAACATCTTACTATGTTCCCTGCCTGGTCTATTGCTGAGTTGCACAGAGAGTTGTTTGAAGGTGTTTATCTCCTGCATCATGTAAGTCATCAATATTATATCAAAAAAGGCAGTGAAATAATCTAATATTGATGACCTCTGACGACAGGGAAATGCGGCCTGTATACCTGAATGACTGTCGTCAAAGATAGGTATATCAGGCGCAAATTCATCGCAATCCGTCCACACATAGGGATCAGCGGGTCTATGACGAGGTGCGCCGCGTTGCTGTTGTTGTGGTGGTGGTGGTGGTGGTGGTGGTGCAGCGGTACCAGGGGCAGGCGAGAGTGAGTCGTCAGGCACGAGAGGAGAGGGAGAGTGTGGTGGTGGCGTCAGGTCACGGGGGGGCGGGCTATCAGGGTCAACTGTAGGGGAGAGATAAGCTGCCTTTGTCCTCTTCCCCCTTCCTTTACCCTTCCCTCTTACTCCTACTCTCCTCCCTCTTACCACCACTTTTTGCGACGCATCCTCGTCCGACGAGGAAGAGGAAGACGAAAAATCTAACCTCCTCCTCGGCCTCTTGCCCATGGGAGTGGAGACGTAGCGAGGTTTGGAGGTTGAAGCAGGAGTAGACCTCTTCCTGCCTCCCACGCCAGATGTTGTAGGAATGGGAGACAAGAGAGTGTCTCCCAAACTACCTCCCACCCCACTGGTGGACGGAATTGCAACAGGGGCTGTAACCTCTGACACATCATGCAAGGCTGAAGTTGAGGGAAGAGCTGTGATGGAAGTCACCGCTACACAGACATCTTCCTCAGTTGATTCGTCAGCTTGCCATTCAGTATCAGAGTAGCTGTCCAGGTCGTCACTCCCATATGAAAGGTCTGCCAGATTCTCCAATTCCCGCCCTATTGCAGAATCTGACAACCTTGCAGGTGCATGACGCAATCTAGCTGGTTGCACCCGCGGAGTGGAGGTTACAGGAGCGGGTGCGCCTGGCAGCGCGGTAGGATGCACCGAATCGAACGAGCCCGTATTTTCTTCACTACGACCAGCCATTGTCACGGTCAAGCACACACTGATTGAATGTGGGGATGAAAAGGTCTGGTGGTGAAGTATAGCCAGATCAAAAAAAATCCCGACAAATTTGGCGTTTTTCCCCATAAATTACCAAAAGCGGGATTTCCCGCTGCCCGGACTCTGTCGACAGAGCGGGATTTCCCGCTGCCCGGCCTCTGTCGACCGAGCGGGAAATCCCGCTGCCCGGACTCTGGGGGTTAACAGTCATTCATGGGGTGGTGGGTGTGTAGGTGTTATTATAGTGCTTGGACTGTAAATATCAACAGTCATTCATGGGGTGGTGGGTGTGTGGGTGTCATTACAGTGCTTGGACTATAAAAATCAAATGTCATTTATGGGGTAGAAGGTGTGTGAGTGTCATTACAGTGCTTGGACTGTAAATATCAACAGTCATTCATAGGGTGGTGGGTGTGTGAGTGTCATTACAGAGCTTGGACTGTAAATATCAAGAGTCATTCATGGAGTGGTGGGTGTGTGGTGTCATTACAGTGCTTGGACTGAAAATATCAAAAGTCATTCATGGGGTGGTGGGTTTGTGGGAGTCATTACAGTGCTTGGACTATAAATATCAACTGTTATTTATGGGGTGGTGGGTGTGTGGGTGTCATTACATTGCTTGGACTGTAAATATCAACAGTCATTTATAGGCTGGTGGATGTGTGGGTTTTATTACAGTTCTTGGACTGTAAATATCAACTAATATTCATTGGGTAGTGGGTGTGTGGGTTACATTACAGTGCTTGGACTGTAAATATTAACAGTCATTCATGGGATAGTGGGTGTGTCGATATCATTACAGTGCTTGTACTGAAAATATCAACAGTCATTCATAGGGTGGTAGGTGTATGGGTGTCATTACAGTGCTTGGACTATAAATATCAACCATCATTTATGGGGTGGTGGGTGTGTGGGTGTCATTACAGTGTTTGGACTGTAAATATCAACAGTCATTCATAGGGTGGTGGGTGTGTGAGTGTCATTACAGAGCTTGGACTGTAAATATCAACATTCATTAATGGAGTGGTGGGTGTGTGGGTGTCATTACAGTGCTTGAATTGTAAATATTAACAGTCGTTCATGGGGTGGTAGGTGTGTAGATGTCATTACAGTGCTTGGACTGAAAATATCAACTGTCATTCATGGGATGGTGGGTGTGTGGGTTTAATTACAGTTCTTGGACTGTAAATATCAACCATCATTCATTGGGTGGTGGGTGTGTGGGTGACATTACAGTGCTTGGACTGTAAATATTAACAGTCATTCATGGGGTGGTGGGTGTGTAGGTGTTATTATAGTGCTTGGACTGTAAATATCAACAGTCATTCATGGGGTGGTGGGTGTTTGGGTGTCATTACATTGATTGGACAAAAAATATCAAGTCACTCATTGGGTGGTGGGTGTGGGCGTGTCATTAGTGCTTGAAATATAAATATCAACAGTCATTCATGGGATGGTGGGTGGCTTTACAGTGCTTGGACTCTAAATATCAACAGTAATTCATAGGGTGATGGGTGTGTGGGTGTCATTACAGTGCTTGGACTGAAAATATCAACAGTCATTTATTGGGTAGTGGGTGTGTGGGTATCATTACAGTCCTTGGAATGTAAATATCAACCATTATTCATTGGGTGGTGGGTTATGTGGGTGACATTACAGTGCTAGGACTGTAAATATTAACAGTCATTCATGGGGTGGTAGGTGTGTAGATGTCATTACAGTGCTTGGACTGAAAATAACAACTGTCATTCATGGGGTGGTGGGTGTGTGGGTTTCATTACAGTTCTTGGACTGTAAATATCAACCATCATTCATTGGGTCGTGGGTATGTGGGTGACATTACATTGCTTGGACTGTAAATATTTACAGTCATTCATGGGGTGTTGGGTGTGTGGGTGTCATTACAATGCTTAGACTGTAAATATCAACAGTCATTCAAGGGGTGGTGAGTGTGTGGCTGTCATTACAGTGCTTGGATTGTAAATATCAACCTTCATTTATGGGGTGGTGGGTGTGTGGGTTTCATTACAGTGCTTAGACTGTAACTATCAAATGTCATTTTTAGGGTAGTGGGTGCCATTACATTGCTTAGACTGTAAATACCAACAGTCATTTATGGGGTGGTGGGTGTGTGGGTGTCATTAGAGTGCTTGGACTGTAAATATTAGCTGTGATTTATGGGGTGTTGGGTGTGTAGGTGTCATTATAGTGCTTGAACTGTAAATATCAACAGTCATTTATGGGGTGGTGGGTGTGTGGATGTCATTACAGTGCATGGACTGAAAATATCAACTGTCATTCAAGGGGTGGTGGGTGTGTGGGTGTCATTACAGTGCTTGGATTGTAAATATCAACCTTCATTTATGGGGTGGTGGGTGTGTGGGTTTCATTACAGTGCTTAGACTGTAACTATCAAATGTCATTTTTAGGGTAGTGGGTGCCATTACATTGCTTAGACTGTAAATACCAACAGTCATTTATGGGGTGGTGGGTGTGTGGGTGTCATTAGAGTGCTTGGACTGTAAATATTAACAGTAATTTATGGGGTGGTGGGTGTGTGGCTGTCATTACAGTGCTTGGACTGTAAATATCAACAGTCAATCATGGGGTGGTGGGTGTGCGGGTGTCATTACAGTGTTTTGACTGTAAATATCAAAAGTTATTCATAGTTGGTGGGTGTGTGGGTGTCATTACAGTGTTTTGATTGTAAATATCAACAGTCAATTATAGGTTGGTTGGTGTCATTAGAGTACTTGGACTGTAAATATCAACAGTAATTTATGGGGTGGTGGGAGTGTGGCTGTCATTACAGTGCTTGGACTGTAAATATCAACAGTCAATCATGGGGTGGTGGGTGTGCGGGTGTCATTACAGTGTTTCGACTGTAAATATCAAAAGTTATTCATAGGTGGTGGGTGTGTGGGTGTCATTACAGTGTTTTGATTGTAAATATCAACAGTCAATTATAGGTTGGTTGGTGTCATTAGAGTGCTTGGACTGTAAATATCAACAGTAATTTAAGGGGTGGTGGGTGTGTGGCTGTCATTACAGTGCTTGGACTGTAAATATCAACAGTCAATCATGTGGTGGTGGGTGTGCGGGTGTCATTACAGTGCTTTGACTGTAAATATCAACAGTCATTCATAGGATGATGGGTGTGAGGGTGTCATTACAGTGCTCAGACTGTAAATATTAACAGTTATTCATGGGGTGGTGGGTGTGTGGATGTCATTACAGTGCATGGACGGAAAATATCAACTGTCATTCATAGAGTGGTGGGTGTGTGAGTGTCATTACAGAGCTTTGACTATAAATATCAACAGTCATTCATGGGGTTGTGGGTTTTTGGGTGTCTATGCAGTGCTTGGAGTGTAAATATCAACAGACAATCATGGGGTAGTGGGTGTGTGGTTGTCATTACAGTGCTTGGACTCTAAATATCAACAGTCATTCATGGGGTGGTGTGTGTGTGGGTATCATTACAGTGCTTAGACTGTAAATATTAACAGTCATTTATTGGGTGGTTGGTGTGTGGGTGTCATTACAGAGCTTGGATTGTAAATATCAACAGTCATTCATAGGGTGGTGGGTGTGTGAGTATCATTACAGAGCTTGGACTGTAAATATCAACAGTCATTCAGGGGGTGGTTGGTGTGTAGGTGTCATTACAGTGCTTGGACTGTAAATATCAACCATAAATCATGGGGTGGTGGGTGTGTGGGTGTCATTACATTGCTTAGACTGTAAATATCAACAAACATTTATTGGGTGGTGGGTGTTTGGCTGTCATTACAGTGCTTGGACTGTAAATATCAACAGTCAATCATGGGGTGGTGGGTGTGTGTCATTACAGTGCTTGGACTGAAAATATCAACAGTCATTCATTGGGTGTTGTGTGTGTGGGTGTCATTACTTTGCTTGGACTGTAAATATTAACTGTGATTTATGGGGTGGTGGGTGTGTAGGTGTCATTACAGTGTTTGGACTGTAAATATCAAAAGTCATACTTGGGGTGGTGAGTGTGTGGGTGTCATTATAATGCTTAGATTGTAAATATCAACAGTCATTTATGGGGTGGTGGGTGTGTGGGTTTCATTACAGTGCTTAGACTGTAACTATCAAATGTCATTCTTAGGGTAGTGGGTGCCATTACATTGCTTAGAATGTAATTATCAACAGTCATTTATGGGGTGGTGGGTGTGTGGGTGTCATTACAGTGCTTGGACTGTAAATATCAACAGTCATTTATGGAGTGGTGGGTGTGTGGGTGCCATTACAGTGCTTGGACTCTATATATCAACAGTCATTCATGGGGTGGTGGGTGTGTGGGTGTCATTAGAGTGCTTAAACTGTAAATATTAACAGTCATTTATTGGGTGGTAGGTGTGTGGGTGTCATTACAGAGCTTGGACTGTAAATACCAACAGTCATTCAGGGGGTGGTTGGTGTGTAGGTGTCATTACAGTGCTTGGACTGTAAATATCAAAAGTCATTCTTGGGGTTGTGGGTGTGTGGGTGTCATTACATTGCTTAGACTGTATATATCAACAAACATTTATTGGGTGGTGGGTGTGTGGATGTCATTACAGTGATTGGACTGTAAATATCAACAGTCAATCATGGGGTGGTGGGTGTGTTGGTGTCATTACAGTACTTGGACTGAAAATATCAAAAGTCATTCATGGGGTGTTGGGTGTGTCGGTGTCATTACAGTGCTTGGACTGTAAATATTAACTGTGATTTATGGGGTGGTGGGTGTGTAGGTGTCATTACAGTGTTTGGACTGTAAATATTAAAAGTCATTCTTGGGGTGGTGAGTGTGTGGGTGTCATTACAATGCTTAGACTGTAAATATCAACAGTCATTTATGTGGTGGTGGGTGTGTGGGTGTCATTACAGTGCTTAGACTGTAAATATCAACTGTCATTTATGGGGTGGTGGGTGTGTGGCTGTCATTACAGTGATTGGACTGTAAATATCAACAGTCAATCATGGGGTGGTGGGTGTGCGGGTGTCATTACAGTGTTTTGACTGTAAATATCAAAAGTCATTCATAGGTGGTGGGTGTGTGGGTGTCATTACAGATTTTTGATTGTAAATATCAACAGTCAATTATAGGTTGGTTGGTGTCATTAGAGTGCTTGGACTGTAAATATCAACAGTCATTCATGGGGTGGTTGGTGTGTGGGTGACATTACATTGCGTGGACTGTAAATATCAATCATAATTTATGGGGTGGTGGGTGTACGGGTGTCATTACAGTGCTTTGACTGTAAATATCAACAGTCATTCATAGGATGATGGGTGTGAGGGTGTCATTACAGTGCTTAGACTGTAATTATCAACAGTCATTCATGTGGTGGTGTGTGTGTGGCTGTCATTATAGTGCTTGGACTGTAAATATAAACAGTCACTCATGGGGTGGTGGGTGTCTGTGTGTCATTAGTGCATGGACTGTAAATATCAACAGTCATTCAAGGGGTGGTGGGTGGCATTACAGTGCTTGGACTCTAAATATCAACAGTCATTCATAGAGTGGTGGGTGTGTGAGTGTCATTACAGAGCTTTGACTATAAATATCAACAGTCATTCATGGGGTTGTGGGTTTTTGGGTGTCTATGCAGTGCTTGGAGTGTAAATATCAACAGTCAATCATGGGGTGGTGGGTGTGTGGTTGTCATTACAGTGCTTGGACTCTAAATATCAACAGTCATTCATGGGGTGGTGTGTGTGTGTGGGTATCATTACATTGCTTAGACTTTAATTATCAACAAACATTTATTGGGTGGTGGGTGTGTGGCTGTCATTACAGTGCTTGGACTGTAAATATCAACAGTCAATCATGGGGTGGTGGGTGTGTGAGTATCATTACAGAGCTTGGACTGTAAATATCAACTGTCATTCAGGGGGTGGTTGGTGTGTAGGTGTCATTACAGTGCTTGGACTGTAAATATCAACCATAATTCATGGGGTGGTGGGTGTGTGGGTGTCATTACATTGCTTAGACTGTAATTATCAACAAACATTTATTGGGTGGTGGGTGTGTGGCTGTCATTAAAGTGCTTGGACTGTAAATATCAACATTCAATCATGGGGTGGTGGGTGTGTAGGTGTCATTACAGTGTTTGGACTGTAAATATCAACAGTCATTTATGGGGTGGTGTGTGTGTGGCTGTCATTAGAGTGCTTGGACTCCAAATATAAACAGTCAATCATGGGGAGGTGGGTGTGCGGGTGTCATTACAGTGTTTTGACTGTAAATATCAAAAGTCATTAATAGGTGGTGGGTGTGTGAGTGTCATTACAGTGTTTTGATTGTAAATATCAACAGCCAATTATAGGTTGGTTTGTGTCATTAGAGTGTTAGGACTGTAAATATCAACAGTCATTCATGGGGTGGTGGGTGTGTGAGTGTCATTACAGTGGTTGGACTGTAATTATCAACAGTCCTTCATGGATTGGAGGGTGTGTGGGTGTCATTACAGTGCTTTGACTGTAAATATCAACAGTCATTTATTGGGTGGTGGGTGTGTGGGTGTCATTACAGTGCTTGGACTGTAAATATCAACCATAATTCATGGGTTGGTGGGTGTGAAGGTGTCATTACAGTGCTTTGACTGTAAATATCAACAGTCATTTATGGGGTGGTGGGTGTGTGGGTGTCATTACAGTGTTTAGACTGTAAATTACAACAGTCATTCATGGGGTGGTGGGTGTGTGGGTGTCATTATAGTGCTTTGACTGTAAATATCAACAGTCAATCATGGGGTGTGGGGTGTGTGGGTGTCTTTACATTGCTTGGACTGTAAATATCAAGTCATTCATTGGGTGGTGGCTGTGTGTGTGTCATTAGTGCTTGGATTGTAAATATCAACAGTCATTCATGGGGTAGTGGGTGGCATTACAGTGATTGGACTCTAAATATGAACAGCAATTCATAGGGTGATGGGTGTGTGGGTGTCATTACAGTGCTTGGACTGTAAATATTAACAGTAATTCATGGGGTAGTGGGTGTGTGGGTTTGATTATAGTTCTTGGACTGTAAATATCAACCATCATTCATTGGGTGGTGGGTGTGTGGGTGACATTACAGTGCTTGGACTGTAAATATTAACAGTCATTCATGGGGTGGTGGGTGTGTAGGTGTTATTATAGTGCTTGGACTGTAAATATCAACAGTCATTCATGGGGTGGTGGGTGTGTGGGTGTCATTACATTGATTGGACTAAAAATATCAAGTCACTCATTGGGTGGTGGGTGTTGGTGTGTCATTAGTGCTTGAAATATAAATATCAACAGTCATTCATGGGATGGTGGGTGGCATTACAGTGCTTGGACTCTATATATCAACAGTCATTCATGGGGTGGTGGGTGTGTGGGTGTCATTAGAGTGCTTAAACTGTAAATATTAACAGTCATTTATTGGGTGGTGGGTGTGTGGGTGTCATTACAGAGCTTGGACTGTAAATACCAACAGTCATTCAGGGGGTGGTTGGTGTGAAGGTGTCATTACAGTGCTTGGACTGTAAATATCAAAAGTCATTCTTGGGGTTGTGGGTGTGTGGGTGTCATTACATTTCTTAGACTGTATATATCAACAAACATTTATTGGGTGGTGGGTGTGTGGCTGTCATTACAGTGATTGGACTGTAAATATCAACAGTCAATCATGGGGTGGTGGGTGTGTTGGTGTCATTACACTACTTGGACTGAAAATATCAACAGTCATTCATGGGGTGTTGGGTGTGTCGGTGTCATTACAGTGCTTGGACTGTAAATATTAACTGTGATTTATGGAGTGGTGGGTGTGTAGGTGTCATTACAGTGTTTGGACTTTAAATATTAAAAGTCATTCTTGGGGTGGTGAGTGTGTGGGTGTCATTACAATGCTTAGACTGTAAATATCAACAGTCATTTATGGGGTGGTGGGTGTGTGGGTGTCATTACAGTGCTTAGACTGTATATATCAACTGTCATTTATGGGGTGGTGGGTGTGTGGCTGTCATTATAGTGATTGGACTGTAAATATCAACAGTCAATCATGGGGTGGTGGGTGTGCGGGTGTCATTACAGTGTTTTGACTGTAAATATCAAAAGTCATTCATAGGTGGTGGGAGTGTGGGTGTCATTACAGATTTTTGATTGTAAATATCAACAGTCAATTATAGGTTGGTTGGTGTCATTAGAGTGCTTGGACTGTAAATATCAACAGTCATTCATGGGGTGGTGGGTGTGTGGGTGACATTACATTGCGTGGACTGTAAATATCAATCATAATTTATGGGGTGGTGGGTGTGCGGGTGTCATTACAGTGCTTTGACTGTAAATATCAACAGTCATTCATAGGATGATGGGTGTGAGGGTGTCATTACAGTGCTTAGACTGTAATTATCAACAGTCATTCATGTGGTGGTGTGTGTGTGGCTGTCATTATAGTGCTTGGACTGTAAATATAAACAGTCACTCATGGGGTGGTGGGTGTCTGTGTGTCATTAGTGCATGGACTGTAAATATCAACAGTCATTCAAGGGGTGGTGGGTGGCATTACAGTGCTTGGACTCTAAATATCAACAGTCATTCATGGGGTGGTGTGTGTGTGTGGGTATCATTACAGTGCTTAGACTGTAAATATTAACAGTCATTGATTGGGTGGTTGGTGTGTGGGTGTCATTACAGAGCTTGGACTGTAAATATCAACAGTCATTCATAGGGTGGTGGGTGTGTGAGTATCATTACAGAGCTTGGACTGTAAATATCAACTGTCATTCAGGGGGTGGTTGGTGTGTAGGTGTCATTACAGTGCTTTGACTGTAAATATCAACCATAATTCATGGGGTGGTGGGTGTGTGGGTGTCATTACATTGCTTAGACTGTAATTATCAACAAACATTTATTGGGTGGTGGGTGTGTGGCTGTCATTACAGTGCTTGGACTGTAAATATCAACAGTCAATCATGGGGTGGTGGGTGTGTAGGTGTCATTACAGTGTTTGGACTGTAAATATCAACAGTCATTTATGGGGTGGTGTGTGTGTGGCTGTCATTAGAGTGCTTGGACACCAAATATCAACAGTCAATCATGGGGAGGTGGGTGTGCGGGTGTCATTACAGTGTTTTGACTGTAAATATCAAAAGTCATTAATAGGTGGTGGGTGTGTGAGTGTCATTACAGTGTTTTGATTGTAAATATCAACAGCCAATTATAGGTTGGTTTGTGTCATTAGAGTGTTAGGACTGTAAATATCAACAGTCATTCATGGGGTGGTGGGTGTGTGAGTGTCATTACAGTGGTTGGACTGTAATTATCAACAGTCCTTCATGGATTGGAGGGTGTGTGGGTGTCATTACAGTGCTTTGACTGTAAATATCAACAGTCATTTATTGGGTGGTGGGTGTGTGGGTGTCATTACAGTGCTTGGACTGTAAATATCAACCATAATTCATGGGTTGGTGGGTGTGAAGGTGTCATTACAGTGCTTTGACTTTAAATATCAACAGTCATTTATGGGGTGGTGGGTGTGTGGGTGTCATTACAGTGTTTAGACTGCAAATATCAACAGTCAATCATGGGGTGGTGGGTGTGTGGGTGTCATTATAGTGCTTGGACTGTAAATATCAACAGTCAATCATGGGGTGTGGGGTGTGTGGGTGTCTTTACATTGCTTGGACTGTAAATATCAAGTCATTCATTGGGTGGTGGCTGTGTGTGTGTCATTAGTGCTTGGATTGTAAATATCAACAGTCATTCATGGGGTAGTGGGTGGCATTACAGTGATTGGGCTCTAAATATGAACAGCAATTCATAGGGTGATGGGTGTGTGGGTGTCATTACAGTGCTTGGACTGTAAATATTAACAGTAATTCATGGGGTAGTGGGTGTGTGGGTTTGATTATAGTTCTTGGACTGTAAATATCAACCATCATTCATTGGGTGGTGGGTGTGTGGGTGACATTACAGTGCTTGGACTGTAAATATTAACAGTCATTCATGGGGTGGTGGGTGTGTAGGTGTTATTATAGTGCTTGGACTGTAAATATCAACAGTCATTCATGGGGTGGTGGGTGTGTGGGTGTCATTACATTGATTGGACTAAAAATATCAAGTCACTCATTGGGTGGTGGGTGTTGGTGTGTCATTAGTGCTTGAAATATAAATATCAACAGTCATTCATGGGATGGTGGGTGGCATTACAGTGCTTGGACTCTAAATATCAACAGGAATTTATATGGTGATGGGTGTGTGGGTGTCATTACAGTGCTTGGACTGAAAATATCAACAGTCATTTATTGGGTGGTGGGTGTGTGGGTATCATTACAGTCCTTGGAATGTAAATATCAACCATTATTCATTGGGTGGTGGGTTATGTGGGTGACATTACAGTTCTAGGACTGTAAATATTAACAGTCATTCATAGGGTGGCAGGTGTGAAGATGTCATTACAGTGCGTGGACTGTAAATATTAACTGTCATTCATGGGGTGGTGGGTGTGTGGGTTTCATTACAGTTCTTGGACTGTAAATATCAACCATCATTCATTGGGTCGTGGGTGTGTGGGTGACATTACATTGCTTGGACTGTAAATATTAACAGCCATTCATGGGGTGGTGGGTGTGTAGGTGTCATTATAGAGCTTGGACTGTAAATATCAACAGTCATTCATGGGGTGGTGGGTGTGTGGGTGTCATTACTTTGCTTGGACTGTAAATATCAAGTCATTCATTGGGTGGTGGCTGTGTGTGTGTCATTAGTGCTTGGATTGTAAATATCAACAGTCATTCATGGGGTAGTGGGTGGCATTACAGTAATTGGACTCTAAATATGAACAGCAATTCAAATTGTGATGGGTGTGTGGGTGTCATTACAGTGCTTGGACTGTAAATATTAACAGTAATTCATGGTGTAGTGGGTGTGTGGGTTTGATTATAGTTCTTGGACTGTAAATATCAACCATCATTCATTGGGTGGTGGGTGTGTGGGTTACATTACAGTGCTTGGACTGTAAATATTAACAGTCATTCATGGGGTGGTGGGTGTGTAGGTGTTATTATAGTGCTTGGACTGTAAATATCAACAGTCATTCATTTGGTGGTGGGTGTGTGGGTGTCATTACATTGATTGGACTAAAAATATCAAGTCACTCATTGGGTGGTGGGTGTTGGTGTGTCATTAGTGCTTGAAATATAAATATCAACAGTAATTCATGGGATGGTGGGTGGCATTACAGTGATTGGACTCTAAATATCAACAGGAATTTATAGGGTGATGGGTGTGTGGGTGTCATTACAGTGCTTCGACTGAAAATATCAACAGTCATTTATTGGGTGGTGGGTGTGTGGGTATCATTACAGTCCTTGGAATGTAAATATCAACCATTATTCATTGGGTGGTGGGTTATGTGGGTGACATTACAGTTCTAGGACTGTAAATATTAACAGTCATTCATAGGGTGGTAGGTGTGAAGATGTCATTACAGTGCGTGGACTGTAAATATTAACTGTCATTCATGGGGTGGTGGGTGTGTGGGTTTCATTACAGTTCGTGGACTGTAAATATCAACCATCATTCATTGGGTCGTGGGTGTGTGGGTGACATTACATTGCTTGGACTGTAAATATTAACAGCCATTCATGGGGTGGTGGGTGTGTGGGTGTCATTACATTGCTTGGACTGTAAATATCAAGTCATTCATTATGTGGTGGGTGTGTGTGTGTCATTAGTGCTTGGACTGTGAATATAAACATTTATTCATGGGGTGGTAGGTGTCATTACAGTGCTTGGACTCTAAATATCAACAGTAATTTATAGGGTGATGGGTGTGTGGGTGTCATTACAGTGCTTGGACTGAAAATATCAACAGTCATTTATTGGGTGGTGGGTGTGTGGGTATCATTACAGTGCTTGGACTGAAAATATCAACTGTCATTCATGGGTGGTGGGTGTGTGGGTGACATTACAGTGCTTGGACTCTAAATATAAACAGTCATTCATGGGGTGGTGGGTGTGTGAATGTCATTAAAGTGCTTGGACTGAAAATAACAACAGTCATTCATAGGGTAGTAGGTGTGTGGGTGTCATTACAGTGCTTGGACTGTAAATTTCAACAGTCATTTATGGATTGGTGTGTGTGTTGGTGTCATTACAGTGCTTGGACTGTAAATATC
The DNA here is from genome assembly GCA_033782935.1 of Petrolisthes cinctipes. Classification (NCBI taxonomy): domain Eukaryota; kingdom Metazoa; phylum Arthropoda; class Malacostraca; order Decapoda; family Porcellanidae; genus Petrolisthes; species Petrolisthes cinctipes. Next base: position 6,181,708 of record JAWQEG010000015.1, read on the forward strand.
AACCATAATTAATGGGGTGGTGGGTGTGGGGCTGTTACTACAGTGCTTGGACTGTAAATATCAACAGTCATTCATGGGAAGGTGGATGTGTGGGTGTCATTATAGTGCTTGAACTGTTAATATCAACAGTCATTCATGGGTTGGTGGGTGTGTGGGTGTCATTACATTGCTTGGACTGTAAATATCAAGTCATTCATGGGGTGTTGGGTGTGTTTGTGTCATTATAGTTCTTGGACTGTAAATATCAACAGTCAATCATGGGGTGTTGGGTGTGTGGATGTCATTACATTACTTGGACTGTAAATATCAAGTCATTCATTGGGTGGTGGGTGTGTGTGTGTCATTAGTGCTTGGACTGTAAATATCAAGTCATTCATGGGGTAGTGGGAGGCTTTACAGTGATTGGACTCTATATATCAATAGTAATTCATAGGGTGATGTGTGTGTGGGTGTCATTACAGTGCTTGGACTGTAAATATTAACAGTAATTCATGGGGTTGTGTGTATTTGGGTGTCTATGCATTGTTTGGACTGTAAATATCAACAGTCAATCATGGGGTGGTGGGTGTGTGGGTGTCATTACAGTGCTTGGACTGTAAATATAAACAGTCATTCATGTGGTGGTGGGTGTGTGGGTGTCATAACAGTGTTTTCATTGTAAATATTTACAGTCATTTATTGGGTGGTGGGTGTCATTAAAGTGCTTGGACTGTAAATATCAACAGTTTTTCATGGGGTGGTGGGTGTGTTGGTGTCATGACAGTGCTTGGACTGTAAATATCAACCATAATTAATGGGGTGGTGGGTGGCATTACAGTGCTTGGACTCCAAATATCAACAGTCATTCATGGGGTGATAAGTGTGTTTGTGTCATTACAGAGCTTGGACTGTAAATATCAACAGTCATTTATGTAGTTGTGGGTTTCTGGGTGTCTGTGCGGTGCTTGGACTGTAAATATCAGCAGTCAATCATGGGGTGGTGGGTGTGTGGGTGTCATTACAGAGCTTGGACTGTGAATATCAACAGTCATTCATGGGGTGGTGGGTATGTGGGTGTCATTACAGTGTTTTGATTGTAAATATCAACAGTCATTCATAGTGTGGTGGGTGTCATTAGAGTGCTTGGACTGTAAATATCAACAGTCATTCATTGGGTGGTTGGTGTGTGGGTGTCATTACAGTGCTTTGACTGTAAATATCAACAGTCATTTATGGGGTGGTGGGTGTGAGGGTGTCATTACAGTGCTTAGACTGTAAATATCAACAGTCATTCATGGGGTGGTGGGTGTGTGGGTGTCATTATAGTGCTTGGACTGTAAATATCAACAGTCAATCATGGGGTGTGGTGTGTGTGGGTGTCTTTACATTGCTTGGACTGTAAATATCAAGTCATTCATTGGGTGGTGGCTGTGTGTGTGTCATTAGTGCTTGGATTGTAAATATCAACAGTCATTCATGGGGTAGTGGGTGGCATTACAGTGATTGGACTCAAAATATGAACAGTAATTCAAAGGGTGGTTGGTGTGTAGGTGTCATTACATTGCATGGACTGAAAATATCAATTGTCATTCATGGGGTGGTGGGTGTGTGGGTGTCATTACATTGCTTGGACTGTAAATATCATCCGTGATTAATAAGGTGGTAAGTGTGTGGGTGTCATTACAGTCCTTGGACTGTAAATATCAACCGTAATTAATAGGGGGGTTGGTGTGGGTGTGTTATTACAGTGTTTGGACTGTAAATATTACCAGTCATTAATTTGGTGGTGGATGTGTGGGTGTCATTATAGTGCTTGAACTGTAAATATCAACAGTCATTCATGGGGTGGTGGGAGTGTGGGTGTCATTACATTGCTTGGACTGTAAATATCAAGTCATTATGGGGTGGTGGGTGTGTGTTTGTCATTTGTGCTTGGACTGTAAATATCAACAGTCATTCATTGGGTGGTGGGTGGCATTACAGTGCTTGGACTCTAAATATCAACATTCATTCAATGGGTGATGGGTGTTTGGGTGTCATTACAGAACGTGGATTGTAAATATCAACAGTCATTCATGGGGTTGTGGGTTTCTGGGTGTCTGTGCAATGCTTGGACTGTAAATATCAACAGTCATAAATGGGCTGGTGGGTGTGTGGCTGTCATTACATTGCTTGGACTGTAAATGTCAAGTCATTGATTGGGTGTTGGGTGGCATTACAGTGATTGGACTCTAAATATCAAAAGTAATTCATTGGGTGAAGGGTGTGTGGGTGTCATTATAGTGTTTGGACTGTAATTATTAACAGTCATTCATGGGGTTGTGGGTGTTTGGGTTTCTATGCATTGTTTGGACTGTAAATATCAACAGTTAATCATGTGGTGGTGGGTGTGTGGTGTCATTACAGTGCTTGGACTGTAAATATTAACAGTTATTTATGGGATGGTGGGTGTTTGGATGTCATTACAGTGCATGGACTGAAAATATCAACTGTCATTCATGGGGTGGTGAGTGTGTGGGTGTTATTACAATTCTTGGACTGTAAATATCAATCATCATTCAAAAGGTGGTGGGTGTGTGGGTGTCATTACAGTGCTCAGACTGTAAATATTAACCGTTATTTATGGGGTGGTGGGTGTGTGGATGTGATTACAGTGCATGGACGGAAAATATCAACTGTCATTCAAGGGGTGGTGGGTGTGTGGGTGTCATTACAGTGCTTGGACTGTAAATATCAACTTTCATTTATGGGGTTGTGGGTGTGTGGGTTTCATTACAGTGCTTAGACTGTAACTATCAAATGTTATTCTTAGGGTAGTGGGTGCCATTACATTGCTTAGACTGTAAATATAAACAGTCATTTATGGGGTGCTGGGTGTGTGGGTGTCATTACAGTGCTTGGACTGTAAATATCAACAGTCATTTATGGAGTGGTGGGTGTGTGGGTGTCATTACAGTGCTTGGACTCTAAATATCAACAGTCATTCATTGGATGGTGGGTGTGTGGGTGTCATTAGAGTGCTTGAACTGTAAATATTAACAGTCATTTATTGGGTGGTGGGTGTGTGGCTGTCATTACAGTGCTTGGACTGAAAATATCAACAGTCAATCATGGAGTGGTGGGTGTGTTGGTGTCATTACAGTGCTTGGACTGAAAATATCAACAGTCATTCATGGGGTGTTGGGTGTGTGGGTGTCATTACAGTGCTTGGACTGTAAATATTAACTGTGATTTATCGGGTGGTGTGTGTGTAGGTGTCATTACAGTGTTTGGACTGTAAATATTAAAAGTTATTCTTGGGGTGGTGAGTGTGTGGGTGTCATTACAATGCTTAGACTTTAAATATTAACAGTCATTTATGGGGTGGTGGGTGTGTGGGTGTCATTACAGTGCTTAGACTGTAAATATCAACAGTCATTTATGGGGTGGTGGGTGTATGGCTGTCATTACAGTGCTTGGACTGTAAATATCAACAGTCATTCATGGGGTGGTGGGTGTGCGGGTGTCATTACAGTGTTTTGACTGTAAATATCAAAAGTCATTCATAGGTGGTGGGTATGTGGGTGTCATTACAGTGTTTTGATTGTAAGTATCAACAGTCAATTATAGGTTGGTTGGAGTCATTATAGTGCTTGGACTGTAAATATCAACAGTCATTCATGGGGTGGTGGGTGTGTGGGTGACATTACATTGCGTGGACTGTAAATATCAATCATAATTCATGGGGTGGTAGGGGTGCGGGTGTCATTACAGTGCTTTGACTGTAAATATCAACAGTCATTCATAGGATGATGGGTGTGAGGGTGTCATTACAGTGCTTAGATTGTAAATATAAACAGTCACTCATGGGGTGCTGGGTGTCTGTGTGTCATTAGTGCTTGGACTGTAAATATCAACAGTCATTCAAGGGGTTGTGGGTGGCATTACAGTGCTTGGACTCTAAATATCAACAGTCATTCACAGAGTGGTGGGTGTGTGAGTCTCATTACAGAGCTTTGACTATAAATATCAACAGTCATTCATGGGGTTGTAGTTTTTTGGGTGTCTATGCAGTGCTTGGAGTGTAAATATCAACAGTCAATCATGGGGTAGTGGGTGTGTGGTTGTCATTACAGTGCTTGGACACTAAATATCAACAGTCATTCATGTGGTGGTGTGTGTGTAGGTGTCATTACAGTGCTTAGACTGTAAATATTAACAGTCATTTATTGGGTGGTGGGTGTGTGGGTGTCATTACCGAGCTTGGACTGTAAATATCAACAGTCATTCATAGGGTGGTGGGTGTGTGAGTATCATTACAGAGCTTGGACTGTAAATATCAACAGTCATTCAGGGGGTGGTTGGTGTGTAGGTGTCATTACAGTGCTTGGACTGTAAATATCAAAAGTCATTCTTGGGGTTGTGGGTGTGTGGGTGTCATTACATTGCTTAGACTGTAAATATCAACAAACATTTATTGGGTGATGGGTGTGTGGGTGTCATTACAGTGTTTTGACTGTAATTATTAACAGTCATTCATGGGGTTGTGAGTGTTTGGGTTTCTATGCATTGTTTGGACAGTAAATATCAACAGTTAATCATGGGGTGGTGGGTGTGTGGTGTCATTACAGTGCTTGAACTGTAAATATTAACAGTCAATCATGGGTTGGTAAGTGTGTTGGTGTTATTACAGTGCTTGGGATGAAAATATCAACAGTCATTCATTGGGTTGTGGGTGTTTGGGTTTCTATGCATTGTTTGGATTGTAAATATCAACAGTCAATCATGGGGTGGTAAGTGTGTTGGTGTTATTACAGTGCTTGGGATGAAAATATCAACAGTCATTCATTGGGTGTTGGGTGTGTGGGTGTCATTACTGTTCTTGGACTGTAAATATTAACTGTGAGATATGGGGTGGTGGGTGTGTAGGTGTCATTACAGTGCTTGGACTGTAAATATCAAAAGTAATTCTTGGGGTGGTGAGTGTGTGGGTGTCATTATAATGCTTAGACTGTAAATATCAACAGTCATTTATGGGGTGGTGGGTGTGTGGGTGTCATTACAGTGCTTAAACTGTAAAATTCAACAGTCATTTATAGGGTGGTGGGTGTGTGGCTGTCATTACAGTTCTTGGACTGTAAATATCAACAGTCAATCATGGGGTGGTGGGTGTGCGGGTGTCATTACAGTGTTTTGACTGTAAATATCAAAAGTCATTTATAGATGGTGGGTGTGTGAGTGTCATTACAGTGTTTTGATTTTAAATATCAACAGTCAATTATAGGTTGGTTGGTGTCATTAAAGTGCTTGGACTGTAAATATCAACAGTCATTCATTGGGTGGTGGGTGTGTGGGTGACATTACATTGCGTGGACTGTAAATATCAAACATAATTCATTGGGTGGTGGGTGTGCGGGTGTCATTACAGTGCTTTGACTGTAAATATCAACAGTCATTCATAGGGTGATGGGTGTGAGGGTGTCATTACAGTGCTTAGACTGTAATTATCAACAGTCATTTATGTGGTGGTGGGTGTGTGGGTATCATTATAGTGCTTGGACTGCAAATATCAACAGTCACTCATGGGGTGGTGGGTGTCTGTGTGTCATTAGTGCTTGGACTGTAAATATCAACAGTCATTCAAGGGGTGGTGGGTGGCATTACAGTGATTGGACTGTAAATATCGACAGTTATTTATGGGGTGGTGGTTGTGTGGGTGTCATTACAATGTTTTGATTGTAAATATCAACAGTCATTCATAGGGTGGTGGGTGTTATTAGAGTGCTTGGACTGTAAATATCAACAGTCATTCATGGGGTGGTGGGTGTGTGGCTGTCATTATAGTGCTTGGACTGTAAATATCAACAGTCACTCATGGTGTGGTGGGTGTGTGTGTCATTAGTGCTTGGACTGTAAATATCAACAGTCATTCATGGGGTGGTGGGTGTGTGGGTGTCATTACAGTTGTTGGACTGTAATTATCAACAGTCCTTCATGGATTGGTGGGTGTGTGGGTGTCATTACAGTGCTTAGACTGTAAATATCAACAGTCATTTATTGGGTGGTGGGTGTGTGGGCGTCATTACAGTGCTTGGACAGTAAATATCAATAGTCAAATATGGAGAGGTCGGTGTGTGGGTGTCATTATAGTGCTTGGACTGTAAATATCAACAGTCATTCATGAGGTGGTGGGTGGGCGGGTGTCATTACAGTGTTTTAACTGTAAATATCAACATTCATTTATTAGGTGGTGGGTGTCATTAGAGTGCTTGGAGTGTAAATATCAACAGTCATTCAAGGGGTGGTGCATGTGTGGGTGTCACGACAGTGATTGGACTGTAAATATCAACAGTCATTAATGGGGTGGTGAGTGTGTGGGTGTCATTACAGTTCCTGGACTGCTAATATAAACCATCATTCATTAGGTAGTGGGTGTGTGAGTGTCATTACACTGCTCAGACTGTAAATATTAACAGTCATTCATGGGGTGGTGGGTGTGAGGATGTCATTACAGTGCTTGGACTGAAAATATCAACAGTCATTCTTAAGGTGGTGGGTATGTGGGTGTCATTACAGTGATTGGACTATAAATATTAACCGTCATTTATGGGGTAGTGGGTGTGTGGGTGTCATTACAGGGTTTTGGACTGTAAATATCAACAGTCATTCATAGGGTGGTGGGTGTGTGATTGTAATTACAGAGCTAGGACTGTATATATCAACAGACATTCATGGAGTGGTGGGTGTGTAGGTGTCATTACAGTGCTTGGACTGTAAATATCAAAAGTCATTCTTGGGGTGGTCGGTGTGTGTCTGTCATTACAGTGCTTGGACTGTAAATATCAACAGTCATTAATGGGGTGGTGAGTGTGTGGGTGTCATTACATTTCCTGGACTGCTAATATAAACCATCATACATTAGGTGGTGGGTGTGTGGGGGTCATTACACTGCTCAGACTGTAAATATTAACAGTCATTCATGGGTTGGTGGGTGTGTGGATGTCATTACAGTGCCTGGACTGAAAATATCAACACTCATTCTTAATGTGGTGGGTGTGTGGGTGTCATTACAGTGATTGGCCTATAAATATTAACCGTCATTTATGGGATGGTGGGTGTGTGGGTATCATTACAGTGCTTGGACTGTAAATATCAACAGTCATTCATAGGGTTGTGGGTGTGTGAGTGTAATTACAGAGCTTGGACTGTATATATCAACAGACAATATTGGGGAGGTGGGTGTGTAGGTGTCATTACAGTGCTTGGACTGTAAATATCAAAAGTCATTCTTGGGGTGGTCGGTGTGTGGGTGTCATTACAGTGCTTAGACTGTAAATATCAACAGTCATTTATGGGGTGGTGGGTGTGTGGGTGTCATTACAGTGCTTGGACTGTAAATATCAACAGTCAATCATTGGGTGGTGGGTGTGTGGGTGTCATTACAGTGCTTTGAATGTAAATATCAACAGTCATTCTTGGGGTGGTGGGTGTGTGGGTGTTATTACAATGTTTTGATTGTAAATATCAGCAGCCATTTAAAAGGTGGTGGGTGTCATTAGAGTGTTTGAACTGTAAATATCAACAGTAATTTATAAGGTGGTAGGTGTTGGGGTATCATTACAGTGCTTTGACTGTAAATATCAACAGTCATTCATGAGGTGGTGGGGGTGAGGGTGTCATTACAGTGCTAGGACTGTAAATATCAACAGTCATTCATGGGATGGTGGGTGTGTGGGTTTCATTATAGTGCTTAGACTGTAAATATCAACAGTCAGTTATTGTGTGGTGGGTGTGTGGGTGTCATTACAGTGCTTGGATAGTAAATATCAATAGTCAATCATGGGAAGGTCGGTGTGTGGGTGTCATTATAGTGCTTGGACTGTAAATATCAACAGTCATTCATGAGGTGGTGGGTGGGCGGGTGTCATTACAGTGTTTTAACTATAAATATCAACTTTTATTTATTTTGTTGTGGGTGTCATTAGAGTGCTTGGAGTGTAAATATCAACAGTCATTCATGGGGTGGTGCTTGTGTGGGTGTCACGACAGTGATTGGACTGTAAATATCAACAGTCATTAATGGGGTGGTGAGTGTGTGGGTGTCATTACATTTCCTGGACTGCTAATATAAACCATCATACATTAGGTGGTGGGTGTGTGGGGGTCATTACACTGCTCAGACTGTAAATATTAACAGTCATTCATGGGGTGGTGGGGGTGTGGATGTCATTACAGTGCTTGGACTGAAAATATCAACACTCACTCTTAATGTGGTGGGTGTGTGGGTGTCATTACAGTGATTGGCCTATAAATATTAACCGTCATTTATGGGGTGGTGGGTGTGTGGGTGTCATTACAGTGCTAGGACTGTAAATATCAACAGTCATTCATAAGGTTGTGGGTGTGTGAGTGTAATTACAGAGCTTGGACTGTATATATCAACAGACAATAATGGGGAGGTGGGTGTGTAGGTGTCATTACAGTGCTTGGACTGTAAATATCAAAAATCATTCTCGGGGTGGTCGGTGTGTGGGTGTCATTACAGTGCTTAGACTGTAAATATCAACAGTCATTTATGGGGTGGTTGGTGTGTGGCTGTCATTACAGTGCTTGGACTGTAAATATCAACAGTCAATCATAGGGTGGTGTGTGTGTGGGTGTCATTACAGTGCTTTGACTTTAAATATCAACAGTCATTCTTGGGGTGGTGGGTGTGTGGGTGTTATTACAGTGTTTTGATTGTAAATATCAACAGCCATTTAAAAGGTGGTGGGTGTCATTAGAGTGCTTGAACTGTAAATATCAACAGTAATTTATAAGGTGGTAGGTGTTGGGGTATCATTACACTGCTTTGACTGTAAATATCAACAGTCATCCATGATTTGGTGGGGGTGAGGGTGTCATTACAGTGCTAGGACTGTAAATATCAACAGTCATTCATAGGGTGGTGGGTGTGTGGGTTTCATTATAGTGCTTGAACTGTAAATATCAACAGTCATTCATGGGGTGGTGGGTGTGTGGGTGTCATTACAGTGCTTGGACTATAAATATCAAGTCATTCATGGTGTGGTGGGTGTGTGTGTCATTAGGGCTTGGACTGTAAATATCAACAGTCAATCATGGGGTGGTTGGTGTCATTACAGTGCTTGGACTGTAAATATCAACAGTCAATCATGGGGTGTTGGGTGTCATTAGAGTGCTTGGACTGTAAATATCAAGTCATTTATGGGGTTTTGGTATTTGAGTGTCTATGAAGTGCTTGGACTGTAAATATCAACAGTCATTCATGGGGTGGTGGGTGTCTGGGTGTCATTACAGTGCTTGGACTGTAAATATCAACCGTTATTTATGGCGTGGTGTTTGTGTGGGTGTCATTACAGTTCCTGGACTGCAAATATCAATAGTCATTCATAGGGTGGTGGGTGTGTGAGTGTCATTACAGGGCTTGGACTGTAAATATCAACAGTCATTCATGGGGTTGTGGGTGTGTGGGTGTCATTACAGTGCTTAGACTGTAAATATCAACAGTCTGTTATTGTGTGATGGGTGTGTGGGTGTCATTACAGTGCTTGGACTGTAAATATTAACAGTCAATCATGGGGTGGTCGGTGTGTCGGTGTCATTACAGTGCTGGGACTGTAATTATCAACAGTCATTCATGGGGTGGTGTGTTTGTTGGTGTCATTACAGTGTTTTAACTATAAATATCAACATTCATTTATTGGGTGTTGGGTGTCATTACAGTGCTTTGACTATAAATATCAACAGTCATTTATGGGGTGGTGCATGTGTGGGTGTCATGACATCACTTGGACTGTAAATATCAACAGTCATTAATGGGGTGGTGAGTGTGTGGGTGTCATTACAGTTTTTGGACTGTAAATATCAACCATCATTAATGTGTGGGTGTCATTACAGAGCTCAGACTGTAAATATTAACAGTTATTCCTGGGGTGGTGGGTGTGTTGGTGTCATTACAGTGCTTGGACTATAAATATGAATCATCATTTATTGGGTGGTGGGTGTGTGGGTGTCATTACAGTGCTTGGACTGTAAATATCAACAGTCATTCATTGGGTGGTGGGTGTGTGAGTGTAATTACAGAGCTTGGACTGTATATATCAACAGACACTCATGGGGTGGTGGGTGTGTGGGTGTCATTACAGTGCTTTGACTGTAAATATCAATAGTCATTCTTGGGGTGGTGGGTGTGTGGGTGTCATTACAGTGTTTTGATTGTAAATATCAACAGCCATTTAAAAGGTGGTGGGTGTCATGAGAGTGCTTGAACTGTAAATATCAACAGTAATTTATAAGGTGGTAGGTGTGAGGGTGTCATTACAGTGCTTTGACTGTAAATATCAACAGTCATTCATGGGGTGGTGGGGGTGTGGGTGTCATTACAGTGCTTGGATAGTAAATATCAATAGTCAATCATGGGAAGGTCGGTGTGTGGGTGTCTTTATAGTGCTTGGAATGTAAATATAAACAGTCATTCATGAGGTGGTGGGTGGGCGGGTTTCATTACAGTGTTTTAACTATATATATCAACTTTTATTTATTGGGTTGTTGGTGTCATTAGAGTGCTTGGAGTGTAAATATCAACAGTCATTCATGTGGTGGTGTGTGTGTAGGTGTCATTACAGTGCTTAGACTGTAAATATTAACAGTCATTTATTGGGTGGTGGGTGTGTGGGTGTCATTACCGAGCTTGGACTGTAAATATCAACAGTCATTCAGGGGGTGGTTGGTGTGTAGGTGTCATTACAGTGCTTGGACTGTAAATATCAAAAGTCATTCTTGGGGGTTGTGGGTGTGTGAGTGTCATTACATTGCTTAGACTGTAAATATCAACAAACATTTATTGGGTGATGGGTGTGTGGGTGTCATTACAGTGTTTTGACTGTAATTATTAACAGTCATTCATGGGGTTGTTGGTGTTTGGGTTTCTATGCATTGTTTGGACTGTAAATATCAACAGTTAATCATGGGGTGGTGGGTGTGTGGTGTCATTACAGTGCTTGAACTGTAAATATTAACAGTCAATCATGGGTTGGTAAGTGTGTTGGTGTTATTACAGTGCTTGGGATGAAAATATCAACAGTCATTCATTGGGTTGTGGGTGTTTGGGTTTCTATGCATTGTTTGGACTGTAAATATCAACAGTCAATCATGGGGTGGTAAGTGTGTTGGTGTTATTACAGTGCTTGGGATGAAAATATCAACAGTCATTCATTGGGTGTTGGGTGTGTGGGTGTCATTACTGTTCTTGGACTGTAAATATTAACTGTGAGATATAGGGTGGTTGGTGTGTAGGTGTCATTACAGTGCTTGGACTGTAAATATCAAAAGTAATTCTTGGGGTGGTGAGTGTGTGGGTGTCATTATAATGCTTAGACTGTAAATATCAACAGTCATTTATGGGGTGGTGGGTGTGTGGGTGTCATTACAGTGCTTAAACTGTAAAATTCAACAGTCATTTATAGGGTGGTGGGTGTGTGGCTGTCATTACAGTTCTTAGACTGTAAATATCAACAGTCAATCATGGGGTGGTGGGTGTGCGGGTGTCATTACAGTGTTTTGACTGTAAATATCAAAAGTCATTTATAGATGGTGGGTGTGTGAGTGTCATTACAGTGTTTTGATTTTAAATATCAACAGTCAATTATAGGTTGGTTGGTGTCATTAAAGTGCTTGGACTGTAAATATCAACAGTCATTCATTGGGTGGTGGGTGTGTGGGTGACATTACATTGCGTGGACTGTAAATATCAACCATAATTCATTGGGTGGTGGGTGTGCGGGTGTCATTACAGTGCTTTGACTGTAAATATCAACAGTCATTCATAGGGTGATGGGTGTGAGGGTGTCATTACAGTGCTTAGACTGTAATTATCAACAGTCATTTATGTGGTGGTGGGTGTGTGGGTATCATTATAGTGCTTGGACTGTAAATATCAACAGTCACTCATGGGGTGGTGGGTGTCTGTGTGTCATTAGTGCTTGGACTGTAAATATCAACAGTCATTCAAGGGGTGGTGGGTGGCATTACAGTGATTGGACTGTAAATATCGACAGTTATTTATGGGGTGGTGGTTGTGTGGGTGTCATTACAATGTTTTGATTGTAAATATCAACAGTCATTCATAGGGTGGTGGGTGTTATTAGAGTGCTTGGACTGTAAATATCAACAGTCATTCATGGGGTGGTGGGTGTGTGGCTGTCATTATAGTGCTTGGACTGTAAATATCAACAGTCACTCATGGGGTGGTGGGTGTGTGTGTCATTAGTGCTTGGACTGTAAATATCAACAGTCATTCATGGGGTGGTGGGTGTGTGGGTGTCATTACAGTTGTTGGACTGTAATTATCAACAGTCCTTAATGGATTGGTGGGTGTGTGGGTGTCATTACAGTGCTTACACTGTAAATATCAACAGTCATTTATTGGGTGGTGGGTGTGTGGGCGTCATTACAGTGCTTGGACAGTAAATATCAATAGTCAAATATGGAGAGGTCGGTGTGTGGGTGTCATTATAGTGCTTGGACTGTAAATATCAACAGTCATTCATGAGGTGGTGGGTGGGCGGGTGTCATTACAGTGTTTTAACTGTAAATATCAACATTCATTTATTAGGTGGTGGGTGTCATTAGAGTGCTTGGAGTGTAAATATCAACAGTCATTCAAGGGGTGGTGCATGTGTGGGTGTCACGACAGTGATTGGACTGTAAATATCAACAGTCATTAATGGGGTGGTGAGTGTGTGGGTGTCATTACAGTTCCTGGACTGCTAATATAAACCATCATACATTAGGTAGTGGGTGTGTGGGTGTCATTACACTTCTTAGACTGTAAATATTAACAGTCATTCATGGGGTGGTGGGTGTGAGGATGTCATTACAGTGCTTGGACTGAAAATATCAACAGTCATTCTTAAGGTGGTGGGTGTGTGGGTGTCATTACAGTGATTGGACTATAAATATTAACCGTCATTTATGGGGTAGTGGGTGTGTGGGTGTCATTACAGGGTTTTGGACTGTAAATATCAACAGTCATTCATAGGGTGGTGGGTGTGTGATTGTAATTACAGAGCTAGGACTGTATATATCAACAGACATTCATGGAGTGGTGGGTGTGTAGGTGTCATTACAGTGCTTGGACTGTAAATATCAAAAGTCATTCTTGGGGTGGTCGGTGTGTGGCTGTCATTACAGTGCTTGGACTGTAAATATCAACAGTCATTAATGGGGTGGTGAGTGTGTGGGTGTCATTACATTTCCTGGACTGCTAATATAAACCATCATACATTAGGTGGTGGGTGTGTGGGGGTCATTACACTGCTCAGACTGTAAATATTAACAGTCATTCATGGGTTGGTGGGTGTGTGGATGTCATTACAGTGCCTGGACTGAAAATATCAACACTCATTCTTAATGTGGTGGGTGTGTGGGTGTCATTACAGTGATTGGCCTATAAATATTAACCGTCATTTATGGGATGGTGGGTGTGTGGGTATCATTACAGTGCTTGGACTGTAAATATCAACAGTCATTCATAGGGTTGTGGGTGTGTGAGTGTAATTACAGAGCTTGGACTGTATATATCAACAGACAATATTGGGGAGGTGGGTGTGTAGGTGTCATTACAGTGCTTGGACTGTAAATATCAAAAGTCATTCTTGGGGTGGTCGGTGTGTGGGTGTCATTACAGTGCTTAGACTGTAAATATCAACAGTCATTTATGGGGTGGTGGGTGTTTGGGTGTCATTACAGTGCTTGGACTGTAAATATCAACAGTCAATCATTGGGTGGTGGGTGTGTGGGTGTCATTACAGTGCTTTGAATGTAAATATCAACAGTCATTCTTGGGGTGGTGGGTGTGTGGGTGTTATTACAATGTTTTGATTGTAAATATCAACAGCCATTTAAAAGGTGGTGGGTGTCATTAGAGTGTTTGAACTGTAAATATCAACAGTAATTTATAAGGTGGTAGGTGATGGGGTATCATTACAGTGCTTTGACTGTAAATATCAACAGTCATTCATGAGGTGGTGGGGGTGAGGGTGTCATTACAGTGCTAGGACTGTAAATATCAACAGTCATTCATGGGATGGTGGGTGTGTGGGTTTCATTATAGTGCTTAGACTGTAAATATCAACAGTCAGTTATTGTGTGGTGGGTGTGTGGGTGTCATTACAGTGCTTGGATAGTAAATATCAATAGTCAATCATGGGAAGGTCGGTGTGTGGGTGTCATTATAGTGCTTGGACTGTAAATATCAACAGTCATTCATGAGGTGGTGGGTGGGCGGGTGTCATTACAGTGTTTTAACTATAAATATCAACTTTTATTTATTTTGTTGTGGGTGTCATTAGAGTGCTTGGAGTGTAAATATCAACAGTCATTCATGGGGTGGTGCTTGTGTGGGTGTCACGACAGTGATTGGACTGTAAATATCAACAGTCATTAATGGGGTGGTGAGTGTGTGGGTGTCATTACATTTCCTGGACTGCTAATATAAACCATCATACATTAGGTGGTGGGTGTGTGGGGGTCATTACACTGCTCAGACTGTAAATATTAACAGTCATTCATGGGGTGGTGGGTGTGTGGATGTCATTACAGTGCTTGGACTGAAAATATCAACACTCATTCTTAATGTGGTGGGTGTGTGGGTGTCATTACAGTGATTGTCCTATAAATATTAACCGTCATTTATGGGGTGGTGGGTGTGTGGGTGTCATTACAGTGCTAGGACTGTAAATATCAACAGTCATTCATAAGGTTGTGGGTGTGTGAGTGTAATTACAGAGCTTGGACTGTATATATCAACAGACAATAATGGGGAGGTGGGTGTGTAGGTGTCATTACAGTGCTTGGACTGTAAATATCAAAAATCATTCTTGGGGTGGTCGGTGTGTGGGTGTCATTACAGTGCTTAGACTGTAAATATCAACAGTCATTTATGGGGTGGTTGGTGTGTGGCTGTCATTACAGTGCTTGGACTGTAAATATCAACAGTCAATCATGGGGTGGTGTGTGTGTGGGTGTCATTACAGTGCTTTGACTTTAAATATCAACAGTCATTCTTGGGGTGGTGGGTGTGTGGGTGTTATTACATTGTTTTGATTGTAAATATCAACAGCCATTTAAAAGGTGGTGGGTGTCATTAGAGTGCTTGAACTGTAAATATCAACAGTAATTTATAAGGTGGTAGGTGTTGGGGTATCATTACACTGCTTTGACTGTAAATATCAACAGTCATCCATGATTTGGTGGGGGTAAGGGTGTCATTACAGTGCTAGGACTGTAAATATCAACAGTCATTCATAGGGTGGTGGGTGTGTGGGTTTCATTATAGTGCTTGAACTGTAAATATCAACAGTCATTCATGGGGTGGTGGGTGTGTGGGTGTCATTACAGTGCTTGGACTATAAATATCAAGTCATTCATGGTGTGGTGGGTGTGTGTGTCATTAGGGCTTGGACTGTAAATATCAACAGTCAATCATGGGGTGGTTGGTGTCATTACAGTGCTTGGACTGTAAATATCAACAGTCAATCATGGGGTGTTGGGTGTCATTAGAGTGCTTGGACTGTAAATATCAAGTCATTCATGGGGTTTTGGTGTTTGAGTGTCTATGAAGTGCTTGGACTGTAAATATCAACAGTCATTCATGGGGTGGTGGGTGTCTGGGTGTCATTACAGTGCTTGGACTGTAAATATCAACCGTTATTTATGTCGTGGTGTTTGTGTGGGTGTCATTACAGTTCCTGGACTGCAAATATCAATAGTCATTCATAGGGTGGTGGGTGTGTGAGTGTCATTACAGGGCTTGGACTGTAAATATCAACAGTCATTCATGGGGTTGTGGGTGTGTGGGTGTCATTACAGTGCTTAGACTGTAAATATCAACAGTCTGTTATTGTGTGATGGGTGTGTGGGTGTCATTACAGTGCTTGGACTGTAAATATTAACAGTCAATCATGGGGTGGTCGGTGTGTCGGTGTCATTACAGTGCTGGGACTGTAATTATCAACAGTCATTCATGGGGTGGTGTGTTTGTTGGTGTCATTACAGTGTTTTAACTATAAATATCAACATTCATTTATTGGGTGTTGG
Organism: Petrolisthes cinctipes; assembly: GCA_033782935.1. Classification (NCBI taxonomy): domain Eukaryota; kingdom Metazoa; phylum Arthropoda; class Malacostraca; order Decapoda; family Porcellanidae; genus Petrolisthes; species Petrolisthes cinctipes. Next base: position 6,197,785 of record JAWQEG010000015.1, read on the forward strand.
GTGTCATTACAGTGCATTGACTATAAATATCAACAGTCATTTATGGGGTGGTGCTTGTGTGGGTGTCATGACAGTACTTGGACTGTAAATATCAACAGTCATTAATGGGGTGGTGAGTGTGTGGGTGTCATTACAGTTTTTGGACTGTAAATATCAACCATCATTAATGTGTGGGTGTCATTACAGAGCTCAGACTGTAAATATTAACAGTTATTCCTGGGGTGGTGGGTGTGTCGGTGTCATTACAGTGCTTGGACTATAAATATGAATCATCATTTATTGGGTGGTAGGTGTGTGGGTGTCATTACAGTGCTTGGACTGTAAATATCAACAGTCATTCATTGGGTGGTGGGTGTGTGAGTGTAATTACAGAGCTTGGACTGTATATATCAACAGACACTCATGGGGTGGTGGGTGTGTGGGTGTCATTACAGTGCTTTGACTGTAAATATCAATAGTCATTCTTGGGGTGGTGGGTGTGTGGGTGTCATTACAGTGTTTTGATTGTAAATATCAGCAGCTATTTAAAAGGTGGTGGGTGTCATGAGAGTGCTTGAACTGTAAATATCAACAGTAATTTATAAGGTGGTAGGTGTGAGGGTGTCATTACAGTGCTTTGACTGTAAATATCAACAGTCATTCATGGGGTGGTGGGGGTGTGGGTGTCATTACAGTGCTTGGATAGTAAATATCAATAGTCAATCATGGGAAGGTCGGTGTGTGAGTGTCATTATAGTGCTTGGAATGTAAATATAAACAGTCATTCATGAAGTGGTGGGTGGGCGGGTTTCATTACAGTGTTTTAACTATATATATCAACTTTTATTTATTGGGTTGTTGGTGTCATTAGAGTGCTTGGAGTGTAAATATCAACAGTCATTCATGGGGTGGTGCATGTGTGGGTGTCACGACAGTGATTGGACTGTAAATATCAACAGTCATTAATGGGGTGGTGAGTGTGTGGGTGTCATTACATTTTCTGGACTGCTAATATAAACCATCATACATTAGGTGGTGGGTGTGTGGGGGTCATTACACTGCTCAGACTGTAAATATTAACAGTCATTCATGGGTTGGTGGGTGTGTGGATGTCATTACAGTGCCTGGAATGAAAATATCAACACTCATTCTTAATGTGGTGGGTGTGTGGGTGTCATTACAGTGATTGGCCTATAAATATTAACCGTCATTTATGGGATGGTGGGTGTGTGGGTGTCATTACAGTGCTTGGACTGTAAATATCAACAGTCATTCATAGGGTTGTGGGTGTGTGAGTGTAATTACAGAGCTTGGACTGTATATATCAACAGACAATAATGGGGAGGTGGGTGTGTAGGTGTCATTACAGTGCTTGGACTGTAAATATCAAAAGTCATTCTTGGGGTGGTCGGTGTGTGGGTGTCATTACAGTGCTTAGACTGTAAATATCAACAGTCATTTATGGGGTGGTGGGTGTGTGGGTGTCATTACAGTGCTTGGACTGTAAATATCAACAGTCAATCATGGGGTGGTGGGTGTGTGGGTGTCATTACAGTGCTTTGAATGTAAATATCAACAGTCATTCTTGGGGTGGTGGGTGTGTGGGTGTTATTACAGTGTTTTGATTGTAAATATCAACAGCCATTTAAAAGGTGGTGGGTGTCATTAGAGTGCTTGAACTGTAAATATCAACAGTAATTTATAAGGTGGTAGGTGTTGGGGTATCATTACGGTGCTTTGACTGTAAATATCAACAGTCATTCATGAGGTGGTGGGGGTGAGGGTGTCATTACAGTGCTAGGACTGTAAATATCAACAATCATTTATGGGATGGTGGGTGTGTGGGTTTCATTATAGTGCTTGAACTGAAAATATCAATAGTCATTCATGGGGTGGTGTGTGTGTGGGTGTCATTACAGTGCTTAGACTATAAATATCAAGTCATTCATGGTGTGGTGGGTGTGTGTGTGTCATTAGTGCTAGGACTGTAAATATCAACAGTCAATCATGGGGTGGTTGGTGTCATTACAGTGCTTGGACTGTAAATATCGACAGTCAATCATGGGGTGTTGGGTGTCATTAGAGTGCTTGGACTGTAAATATCAACAGTCATTCATGGGGTTTTGGTGTTTGGGTGTCTATGCAGTGCTTGGACTGTATATATCAACAGTCATTCATGGGGTGGTGGGTGTGTGGGTGTCATTACAGTGCTTGGACTGTAAATATCAACCGTCATTTATGGGGTGGTGTTTGTGTAGGTGTCATTACAGTGCTTGGACTGTAAATATCAAAAGTCATTCTTGGGGTGGTCGGTAGTTGGGTGTCATTACAGTGCTTGGACTGTAAATATCAACAGTCAATCATGGGGTTGTGGGTGGTTGGGTGTCATTACATTGCTTTGACAGTAAATATCAATAGTCATTCTTGGGGTGGTGGGTGTGTGGATGTCATTACAGTGTTTTGATTGTAAATATCAACAGCCATTTAAAAGGTGGGGGGTGTCATGAGAGTGCTTGAACTGTAAATATCAACAGTAATTTATAAGGTGGTAGATGTGAGGGTGTCATTACAGTGCTTGGACTGTAAATATCAACAGTCATTCATGGGGTGGTGGGGGTGAGGGTGTCATTACAGTGCTAGGACTGAAAATATCAACAGTCATTTATTGGGTGGTGGGTGTATGGGTGTCATTACAGTGCTTGGACAGTAAATATCAATAGTTAATCATGGGAAGGTCAGTGTGTGGGTGTCATTATAGTGCTTGGACTGTAAATATCAACAGTCATTCATGAGGTGGTGGGTGGGCGGGTGTCATTACAGTGTTTTAAATATAAATATCAACATTCATTTATTGGGTGGTGGGTGTCATTAGAGTGCTTGGAGTGTAAATATCAACAGTCATTCATGGGGTGGTGCATGTGTGGGTGTCATTACATTTCCTGGACTGCTAATATAAACCATCATACATTAGGTGATGGGTGTGTGGGTGTCATTACACTGCTCAGACTGTAAATATTAACAGTCATTCATGGGGTGGTGGGTGTGTGGATGTCATTACAGTGCTTGAACTGAAAATATCAACAGTTATTCTTAAGGTGGTGGGTGTGTGGGTGTCATTACAGTGATTGGCCTATAAATATTAACCGTCATTTATGGGGTGGTGGGTGTGTGTGTGTCATTACAGTGCTTGGACTGTAAATATCAATAGTCATTCATAGGGTGGTGGGTGTGTGAGTGTAATTACAGAGCTTGGACTGTATATATCAACAGACATTCATGGGGTGGTGGGTGTGTAGGTGTCATTACAGTGCTTGGACTGTAAATATCAAAAGTCATTCTTGGGGTGGTCGGTGTGTGGGTGTCATTACAGTGCTTAGACTGTAAATATCAACAGTCATTTATGGGGTAGTGGGTGTGTGGCTGTCATTACAGTGCTTGGACTGTAAATATCAACAGTCAATCATGGGGTGGTGGGTGTGTGGGTGTCATTACAGTGCTTTGACTGTAAAAATCAACAGTCATTCTTGGGGTGGTGGGTGTGTGGGTGTCATTACAGTGTTTTGATTGTAAATATCAACAGCCATTTAAAAGGTGGTGGGTGTCATTAGAGTGCTTGAACTGCAAATATCAACAGTAATTTATAAGGTGGTAGGTGTGGGGGTGTCATTACAGTGCTTTGACTGTAAATATCAACAGTCATTCATAGGGGGGTGGGGGTGAGGGTGTCATTACAGTGCTAGGACTGTAAATATCAACAGTCATTCATGGGGTGGTGGGTGTGTGGGTTTCATTATAGTGCTTGAACTGTAAATATCAACAGTCATTCATGGGGTGGTAGGTGTGTGGGTGTCATTACAGTGCTTGGACTATAAATATCAAGTCATTCATGGTGTGGTGGGTGTGTGTGTGTCATTAGTGCTTGGACTGTAAATATCAACAGTCAATCATGGGGTGGTTGGTGTCATTACAGTGCTTGGACTGTAAATATCAACAGTCAATCATGGGGTGTTGGGTGTCATTAAAATGCTTGGACTGTAAATATCAACAGTCATTCACGGGGTTTTGGTGTTTGGGTGTCTATGCAGTGCTTTGACTGTAAATATCAACAGTCATTCATGGGGTGGTGGGTGTGTGGGTGTCATTACAGTGCTTGGACTGTAAATATCAACCGTCATTTATGGGGTGGTGTTTGTGTGGGTGTCATTACAGTTCCTGGACTGCAAATATCAACAGTCATTTATAGGGTGGTGGGTGTGTGAGTGTCATTACAGAGCTTGGACTGTAAATATCAACAGTCATTCATGGGGTGGTGGGTGTGTGGGTGTCATTACAGTGCTTAGACTGTAAATATCAACAGTCAGTTATTGGGTGGTGGGTGTGTGAGTGTCATTACAGTGCTTGGACTGTAAATATTAACAGTCAACCATTGGGTGGTTGGTGTGTGGGTGTCATTACAGTGCTGGGACTGTAATTATCAACAGTCATTCATGGGGTGGTGTGTGTGTTGGTGTCATTACAGTGTTTTAACTATAAATATCAACATTCATTTATTGTTTGTCGGGTGTCATTACAGTTCTTTGACTATAAATATCAACAGTCATTCATGGGGTGGTGCATGTGTGGGTGTCATGACAGTACTTGGACTGTAAATATCAACAGTCATTAATGGGGTGGTGAGTGTGTGGGTGTCATTACAGAGCTCAGACTATAAATATTAACAGTTATTCCTGGGGTGGTGGGTGTGTTGGTGTCATTACAGTGCTTGGACTATAAATATGAACCATCATTTATGGGGTGGTGGGTGTGTGGGTGTCATTACAGTGCATGGACTGTAAATATCAACAGTCATTCATAGAGTGGTGGGTGTGTGGCTGTCATTACAGTGCTTGGACTGTAAATATCAACAGACAATCATGGGGTGGTGGGTGTGTGGGTGTCATTACAGTGCTTAGACTGTAATTATCAACAGTCCTTCATGGGTTTGTGGGTGTGTGGGTGTTATTACAGTGCTTAGACTGTAAATATCTACAGTCATTTTTTGGGTGGTGGGTGTGTGGGTGTCATTACAGTGCTTGGACTGTAAATATCAATAGTCAATCTTGGGATGGTCAGTGTGTGGGTGTCATTGCAGTGCTTGGACTGTAAATATCAACAGTCATTCATGAGGTGGTGGGTGTGTGGGTGTCATTACAGTGTTTTAACTATAAATATCAACATTCATTTATTGAGTGGTGGGTGTCATTAGAGTGCTTGGACTGTAAATATCAACAGTCATACATGGGGTGGTGCATGTGTGGGTGTCATGACAGTGCTTGGACTGTAAATATCAACAGTCATTCATGGGGTGTAAGGGAGACTGCGGTGGTGAAAGGTGTCTTGTTAGCTCCGTGACATGTATAAACAGTGCTAGTGTTTACATTAACAGTGCAGTGCTAGTGCGCCTGTATATGTTTTGGCACGTCCAGCATGGGTTCTCCAGTTGACGAGCTGTGCCTTGTCTGTCATGAGCGAGATGATGGAAAGGTCAAGTGGCTGAAATGTCTCAAGTGCAAATTGGGCGGCCATAGCACTTGTACGAGAATGACTGGTTTGAAATCAAATGCTTCGGAAGTAAATTGGGTTTGTGATCCTTGTGCTCTAGTGATAAAGAGTGAAGTTCACCTTCGAGAGGAGATTAATGTAATGAAAAGTTATATTATTGAAATCAAGAATATGCTGAAGGATATAAGACTACCCGAGAATCTTCAGAATAGTGTAATGGCTGCTTTGCCGGCTCTGACTGACAGGGTCATACTGGCTGTGGAAGAGGCTGTGTCAGCTCAATCGGGCCAGGTGGAAAAAGATGGCATGAACTGGGCTGATTTGGTGTCGAGAAGCAGGAAACGGAAACGCACACAGAAAAATAAGAATCTTCTTATTATTAAAGCAAAGGGTAGCGAAAAAGCAGTTGATATGAAGAAAGAGGTCGAAGAATTGTTGTCGGATGTTCAAATTATGGACTCCAAATTCACTAACAAGGGAAATATTGTTATAAATCTTGAATCTGAAGAGAAGAGAAATGCTGCACAAAATAAGTTACACGAGGTGGGGAATTTAATTGTTTCCAATGGGAAGCGATGGGACCCCAAAATTATGGTATGTAATGTGGCTCGGAATGAGGACAAGGAATCGCTCATTGAAGAAATTATTGTAAGGAATAATTTGGAATCGATTGACGGAGTTATGAATAAAATGAAAATTGTTTCTGAAAGACCAGCTGCAGGAGGGACTGTACATTATGTACTGAAGTGTGATCCAGAGGTACGTGCAAGAATTCACGGGATGAATGACAAGCTGAAGCTGAAGTGGGGCGTTCATCAGGTATACGATCGTTATTTTCCACTACTGTGTTACCACTGCCTGAAATTCGGTCACAAGTCGGATAGTTGCCAATCCAAGGTCAAAGGTCATGCACCCCACTGCTATAAGTGTGCAGGTCAGCATGAAGGTCGCTCTTGCCAGTCTGATGTGAGAAAATGCTTCAACTGTGCTGCTTCAAAACGTCAAAGCGAACACTCTGTAAGTAGTTTGTCTTGCCCCATTTTCACCTCGGAGGTAAATAGGATCAGACTCAACACTGACCATGGCTTTTAATATGCAAAGTGTTAATTGTGGACTATTGAACGTGCAGTCTGCTAAAAATAAAACATTTGAGATATGCCAGACGATTGTTGATGGCTGTTTAGATTTTTATGCCATTACTGAGACGTGGTTAACGAAATTTGACTCAGCTGTATCCAGGAAATGACTCCGGTGACTCATTCTTTTTTACATAAACCGAGGTGTACGGGTCGAGGCGGAGGTGTTGGTCTATTTGTTTCAAATTCTATAAAGAAGGTGAAGGTATGCAAGTCGCCGGGGTTTGAAAGTTTCGAACTCCTTCAGGTTGAGTGTCAAGCTGGTGGAAGCAAAGTAACGTTTATAACAATATATAGACCCCCTGCTACTAGCCCTGGTTTATTCATTGATGAGCTTGAGCTGTACCTCGAGACGGTTGACATGATTAGCTCTAATGTCATTGTGTTGGGAGATTTTAATTTTTGGCTTGATACTCCAGGAGCCCGCTATGTTCAGCGATTTACAGATATGTTAGCAACGTTTAACCTGGTCAATGTAGTGAACAAGCCCACATCGATTTGTGGCCATATTATTGATTTGGTCTTGGTGGACACATCTGGAGACCTGGTACGTAACCTTCAGGTGGACGATGTATGCTCCCTTTCACCGATACACAAACTTGTGGTGTTTAATCTGAACCTGTTGTTGAGTAAAAGGCAAGTAAAGAATATTTCTTTTCGGTCCAGAAGAAATTTTAATAGTGATGGTCTACTATCACTCGTTTGTAATAAGATAGTCGAGCAATACGGTGATTCGTGCAATCATGGGTGGGCAGTGAAAGGAGAGTGTCATGACTGTTTGTACAATCTATACAATTACACGCTGAAGTCTGAATACGACAAAATGTGTCCTATAGTTGAGAAGAAAATAATAGTGAAAGATGAATCTCCGTGGTTCAACAATGACATAAATAAAGCGAAAATTAATAAAAAAAAGATGGAAAGACGGTAGCGCAAGTATCGTACTGAGGAATGTAGACATGCATACACTCAAGCACGAAACTACGAATTAAGGCTTGTCACCAAGAGAAAGTGCAGTTATTACAAAGAGAAAACTGAAATGGCGGGATCGAATATACACGAGCTCTACAAGATACTTGACTGCCTGACTGGTGATAAGAGGAAGCATAAGTTGCCGGAGAGCTGTTCGGATAGCAAGTTGGCCAATGATTTTGTATATTTTTTCGATAATAAGATCAAGAATATTATATCGACGTTTGTGAGTGATAGTTCGCATATGGTTATGAGTGAACAAACTTCTGATATTAAACTGAGTGAGTTCCGAATTGTGAGTGAATTGACTGTTAGTGAGATGATCAAGAAGGCAAAACCTACGTACTCTGCAATCGACCCTATGCCGTTCAAGCTGTTTAATAGAAACAAAAGGTTTGATCGTCTGGTCAGCGTTATCACAAAAATGGTAAATGTGAGTATTGCTAATAGTGTGTTCCCAAACTCTGAAAAGCAAGCTATTGTAACACCCACATTGAAGGGGAATCTTGACCCCCAATCTTTCAGCTCATTTCGTCCTGTATCCAATTTAACTTTTCAATCCAAGATTTTGGAAAAGGTAATTTTAACTCAATTGATGGATTATTTGGATATGGTTGGTGCAATTCATGATAACCAGTCAGCCTACCGTCGTCTGTATTCCACGGAGACTGCTCTGTGTTCTATCGTAAGTGACATGCGCACTTTGATGGATGATGGAAAATGTGGTCTGTTGGTATTACTGGATTTGAGTGCTGCATTCGACACAGTAGTGCACAGTGTCTTACTGAGTGTCTGTGAACATATTGGTATAATAGGTGCTGCTCTCTCGTACCTGAAGAGTTACCTGACTGGCCGCAACTACTGTGTAAAAATAGGAAATTAATTTTCTGACGCAATACCATTAACAAGAGGTGTGCCTCAGGGTAGTGTTTTAGGCCCAATACTCTTCTGTTTATATACTACTGATTTTTCTGTACTACTTAAAAAGTACGAAGTCAGATTCAAGCTTTTTGCGGATGACACACAGTTTTATATGTCATTTACAAATATACACGATTCAGAAACTCATTTGAGCTCTGTCCTTACTGACATTAAGCAATGGATGGATTCCAGGCAGCTTAAATTAAATCAAGATAAAACAGAATGTCTGTATGTCGGTCGTAGAACTGACTTCGACAGCTTGGGAGTACGTAAACTGAAAGTGAATGATAGGGAAATCACAATCAACAAATGTGTGAAGAGTCTCGGGGTGATGTTGGACAGTGAGCTAATGATGAGAGATCAGATTGGTCATGTGGTTCAAATTGCTGGATACCACTTGAGGAATTTGGCTTTCGTAAGGAAATACCTTGATCAGAGTGTGATGACGAAACTGGTTTACAATCATGTTCTAAGTAAATTGGATTACTGTAATTCCCTATATTACGGCTTGCCTGATTATCTATTGAAGAAACTCCAGATGATCACGAACAGAGCTGCGAGATTGATACGAGGTCTGTCAAGAAGAGATCGAATAACGCCAGCACTCATACAACTACATTGGCTTCCTATTAAGGCACGTATCGTTTACAAGCAGTGTGTCATGGTTCATCAAGCGTTAAATTTTGGCAAACCAGTTTACATGCGAGATATGCTCCTGGACTTTCATGTGGATACCAATGTAGAATTGCGACATAGCAGCGAGGTGAATAGGCTTCTGGAACCAAGATTCAGAAGGGAATGTGGAAAAAGAGCGTTCGCAAATAGTGCTCCTCGCCTCTACAACAACCTTCCGAGCTTCGTTAGGGCAGCAGAAACAGCTGCTCTATTCAAAAAGAGGCTGAAGACACACCTCTTCACCGAGTCTTACAACCTCATAAATGAAGAAATGAGACCAAGTTTCCGGCTTTAGTTGATCTACGGAGTGACTTGGAGAGCTGGCAACCGTTGAAAGTCCCTAGAAGCCATCACATAAGTAACATAAGTAAGTAAGAGTGTGTGGGTGTCATTACGGTTCCCGAACTGTAAATATAAACCATCATACATTCGGTGGTGGGTGTGTGGGTGTCATTACAGTGCTTGAACTGTAAATATCAACAGTCATTCATGGGGTGGTGGGTGTGTGGATGTCATTACAGTGCTTGGACTGAAAATATCAACAGTCATTCTTGGGGTGGTGGGTGTGTGGATGTCATTACAGTGCTTGGCCAATAAATATTAACCATCATGTATGGGGTGGTAGGTGTGTGGGTGTCATTACAGTGCTTGGACTGTAAATATCAACAGTCATTCATAGGGTGGTGGGTGTGTGAGTGTCATTACAGAACTTGGACTGTAAATATCAACAGTCATTCATGGGGTGGTGGGTGTGTAGGTGTCATTATAGTGCTTGGACTGTAAATATCAAAAGTCATTCTTGATGTGGTCGGAGTGTGGGTGTCATTACAGTGCTTAGACTGTAAATATTAACAGTCATTTATAGGGTGGTGGGTGTGTGGCTGTCATTACAGTGCTTGGACTGTAAATATCAACAGTCAATCATGGGGTGGTAGGTGTGTGGGTGTCATTACATTGCTTTGACTGTAAATATCAACAGACATTCATGGGGTGGTGGGTGTGTGGGTGTCATTACAGTGTTTTGTTTGTAAATATCAACAGTCATTTATAAGGTTGTAAGTGTCATTAGAGTGATTGGACTGTAAATATCAACAGTCATTCATAAGGTGGTGGGTGTGGGGGTGTCATTACATTGTTTTGACTGTAAATATCAACAGTCATTAATGGGGTGGTGGGGGTGAGGGTGTTATTTCAGTGCTTGGACTGTAAATATTAACAGTCATTCATGGGGTGGTGGGTGTGAGGGTGTCATTACAGTGCTTACACTGTATATATCAACAATCATTCATAGGGTGGTGGGTGTGTGGGTGTCATTATAGTGTTTGGACTGTAAATATCAACAGTCATTCATGGGGTGGTGGGTGTATGGGTGTCATTACAATGTTTTAATTGTAAATATCAATAGTCATTCATAGGGTGGTGGGTGTCATTAGAGTGTTCGGACTGTAAATATCAACAGTCATTCATGGGGTGGTCGGTGTGTGGGTGTCATTACAGTGCTGGGACTGTAATTATCAACAGTCATTCATGGGGTGGTGTGTGTGTGGGTGTCATTACAGTGTTTTAACTATATATATCAACATTCATTAATTGGGTGGTGGGTGTCATTACAGTGCTTTGACTGTAAATATCAACAGCCATTTATAGAGTGGTGGGTGTGTGGCTGTCATTACAGTGCTTGGACTGTAAATATCAACAGTCAATCATAGGGTGGTGGGTGTGTGGGTGTCATTACAGTGCTTGGACAGTAAATATCAACCGTCATTTATGGGGTGGTGCGTGTGTGGGTGTCATGACAGTACTTGGACTGTAAATATCAACAGTCATTAATGTGTGGGTGTCATTACAGAGGGTGGTGTGTGTGTTGGTGTCATTACAGTGTTTTAACTATAAATATCAACATTCATTTATTGTTTGTCGGGTGTCATTACAGTTCTTTGACTATAAATATCAACAGTCATTCATGGGGTGGTGCATGTGTGGGTGTCATGACAGTACTTGGACTGTAAATATCAACAGTCATTAATGGGGTGGTGAGTGTGTGGGTGTCATTACAGAGCTCAGACTATAAATATTAACAGTTATTCCTGGGGTGGTGGGTGTGTTGGTGTCATTACAGTGCTTGGACTATAAATATTAACCGTCATTTATGGGGTGGTGGGTGTGTTGGTGTCATTACAGTGCATGGACTGTAAATATCAACAGTCATTTATAGAGTGGTGGGTGTGTGGCTGTCATTACAGTGCTTGGACTGTAAATATCAACAGTCAATCATAGGGTGGTGGGTGTGTGGGTGTCATTACAATGCTTAGACTGTAATTATCAACCATCCTTCATGGGTTGGTGGGTGTGTGGGTGTCATTACAGTGCTTAGACTGTAAATATACACAGTCATTTTTTGGGTGGTGGGTGTGTGGGTGTCATTACAGTGCTTGGATTGTAAATATCAATAGTCAATCATAAGATGGTCAGTGTGTGGGTGTCATTACAGTGCTTGGACTGTAAATATCAAAAGTCATTCATGAGGTTGTGGGTGTGTGGGTGTCATTACAGTGTTTTAACTATAAATATCAACATTCATTTATTGGGTGGTGGGTGTCATTAGAGTGCATGGACTGTAAAAAATAATAGTAATACATGGGGTGGTGCATGTGTGGGTGTCATGACAGTGCTTGGACTGTAAATATCAACAGTCATTCATGGGGTGGTGCGTGTGTGGGTGTCATTACAGTTCCTGGACTGTAAATATAAACCATCATACATTAGGTGGTGGGTGTGTGGGTGTCATTACAGTGCTTGGATTGTAAATATCAACAGTCATTAATGGGGTGGTGGGTGTGTGGATGTCATTACAGTGCTTGGACTGAAAATATCAACAGTCATTCTTAGGGTGGTGCGTGTGTGGGTGTTATTACAGTGCTTGGCCAATAAATATTAACCGTCATTTATGGGGTGGTGGGTGTGGGTGTCATTACAGTGCTTGGACTGTAAATATCAAAAGTCATTTTTGGGGTGGTCGGTGTGTGGGTGTCATTACAGTGCTTAGACTGTAAATATTAACAGTCATTTATGGGGTGGTGGGTGTGTGGGTGTCATTACATTGCTTAGACATTAAATATTCACAGTCATTTATGGGGTGGTGGGTGTGTGGCTGTCATTACAGTGCTTGGACTGTAAATATCAACAGTCAATCATGGGGTGGTGGGTGTGCGGGTGTCATTACAGTTCTTTGACTGTAAATATCAACAGACATTCATGGGGTGGTGGGTGTATGGGTGTCATTACAGTGTTTTGTTTGTAAATATCAACATTCATTTATAAGGTTATGGGTGTCATTGAAGTGCTTGGACTGTAAATATCAACAGTTATTCATATGGTGGTTGGTGTGTGGGTGTCATTACAGTGTTTTGACTGTAAATATCAACAGTCATTCATGGGGTTGTAGGGGTGAGGGTGTCATTACAGTGCTTGGACTGTAAATATCAACAGTCATTCATGGGGTGGTGGGTGTGTGGGTATCATTATAATGCTTGAAATGTAAATATCAACAGTCATTCATGGGGTGGTGGGTGTGTGGTTGTCATTACAGTGCATGGACTATAAATATTAAGTCATTCATGGTGTGGTGGGTGTGTGTGTGTGTCATTAGTGCTTGAACTGTAAATATCAACAGTTATTCATGGGGTGCTTGGTGTCATTACAGTGCTTGGACTGTAAATATCAACAGTCAATCATGAGGTGTTGGTAGTCATTAGAGTGTTTGGACTCTAAATATCAACAGTCATTCATGGGGTTTTGGGTGTTTGGGTGCCTATGCAGTGCTTGGACTGTAAATATCAACAGTCAATCATGGGGTGGTTGGTTTCTGGGTGTCATTACAGTGCTTGGACTGTAAATATCAACAGTGAGTCATGGGGTGGTGGGTGTGTGGGTGTCATTACAGTGTTTTGATTGTAAATATCAACAGTCATTCATAGGGTGGTGGGTGTCATTAGAGTGCTTGGACTGTAAATATCAACAGTCATTCATGGGGTGGTGGGTGTGTGGGTGTCATAACAGTGCTTAGACTGTAAATATCAATAGTCATTCATGGGGTGGTGGGTGTGAGGGTGTCATTACAGTGCTTAGACTGTATATATCAACAATCATTCATGGGGTCGTGGGTGTGTGGGTGTCATTATAGTGTTTGGACCGTAAATATCAAGTCATTCATGGGATGGTGGGTGTCTGTGTGTCATTAGTGCTTGGACTGTGAATATTAACAGTCATTCATGTGGTGGTGGGTGTCTATGCAGTGCTTAAACTGTAAATATCAACAGTCAATCATGGAGTGGTGGGTGTGTGGGTGTCATTAGAGTGCTTGAACTGTAAATATTAACAGTCATTCATGGGGTGGTGGGTGTGTGGGTGTCATTACAGTGTTTTGACTGTAAATATCAACAGTCATTCATAGGGTGATGGGTTTCATTACAGTGCTTGGACTGTAAATATCAACAGTTATTCAAGGGGCGGTAGGTGTGTGGGTGTCATGACACTGCTTGGACTGTAAATATCAACAGTCATTCATGGGGTGGTGAGTGTGTGGGTGTTATTACAGTTCTTGGACTGTATATATCAACCATTATTCATTGGTTGGTGGGTGTGTGGGTGTCATTACAGTGCTTGGACTGTAAATATTAACAGTTATTCATGGGGTGGTGGGTGTGTGGATGTCATTACAGTGCACGGACTTAAAATATTAATTGTCATTTATAGGGTGGTGGGTGTGTGGGTGTTATTACAGTGGTTGGACTGTAAATATCAACAGTCATTCATAAAGTGCTGTGTGTGTGAGTGTCATTACAGAGCTTGGACTGTAAATATCAACAGTCATTAATGGAGTGGCGGGTGTGTGGGTGTCATTACAGTGCTTGGACTGTAAATATCAACAGTCATTCATGGGGTTAGGGTTTGTGGGTGTCATTACAGTGCTTAGACTGTAAATATCAACAGTCATTAATTGGGTAGTGGGTGTGTGGGTGTCATTACAGTGTTTGAACAGTAAATATCAACAGTCAATCATGGGGTGGTCGGTGTGTGGGTGTCATTACAGTGCTTGGACTGTAAATATCAACAGTCATTCATGGGGTGGTGGGTGTTTTGGTGTCATGACATTGCTTGGACTGTAAATATCAACAGTCATTCATGGGGTGGTAAGTGTGTGGGTGTCATTACAGTTCTTGGACTATAAATATCAACCCTTATTTATTAGGTGGTGGGTTTGTGGGTGTCATTACAGTAATCAGACTGTAAATGTTAACAGTCATTCATGGGGTGGTGGGTGTGTGGATGTCTTTACAGTGCTTAGACTGTAAATATCAACAGTCATTTATGGGGTGGTGGGTGTGTGGCTGTCATTATAGTGCTTAGACTGTAAATATCAACAGTCAATCATTGTGTGGTGGGTATGTGGGTTTCGTTACAGTGCTTGGACTGTAAATATCAACAGTCCTTTATGGGTTGGTGGGTGTGTGGGTGTCATTACAGTGCTTAGACTGTAAATATCAACGGTCATTTATTGGGTGGTGGGTGTGTGGGTGTCATTACAGTGTTTGAACAGTAAATATCAACAGTCAATCATGGGGTGGTCGGTGTGTGGGTGTCATTACAGTGCTTGGACTGTAAATATCAACAGTCATTCATGGGGTGGTGGGTGTTTTGGTGTCATGACATTGCTTGGACTGTAAATATCAACAGTCATTCATGGGGTGGTAAGTGTGTGGGTGTCATTACAGTTCTTGGACTATAAATATCAACCCTTATTTATTAGGTGGTGGGTTTGTGGGTGTCATTACAGTGCTCAGTCTGTAAATGTTAACAGTCATTCATGGGGTGGTGGGTGTGTGGATGTCTTTAGAGTGCTTAGACTGTAAATATCAACAGTCATTTATGGGGTGGTGGGTGTGTGGCTGTCATTACAGTGCTTGGACTGTAAATATCAACAGTCATTTAAAAGGTGGTGGGTGTTTGAGTGTCATTACAGAGCTTGGACTGTAAATATCAACAGTCATTTATAGGGTGGTGGGTGTGTGGCTATCATTTGGTGCTTGGACTGTAAATATCAACAGTCAATCATGGGGTGGTGGGTGTGTGGGTGTCATTACATTGCTTTGACTGTAAATATCAACAGTCATTCATTGGGTGGTTGGTGTGTGGGTATCATTACAGTGTTTTGATTGTAAATATCAACAGTCATAATAAGGTGGTGTGTGTCATTAGAGTGGTTGCCCTGTAAATATCAACAGTCATTCATGGGGTGGTGGGTGTTGGGTTTTCCATACCGTGCTTTAACTGTAAATATCAACAGTCATTCATGGGGCGGTAAGGGTGAGGGTGTCATTACAGTGCTTGGACTGTAAATATCAACAGTCATTTATGCGGTGGTTGGTGTGTGGGTTTCATTATAGTGCTAGAACTGTAAATATCAACAGTCATTCATGGGGTGGTGGGTGTGTGGGTGTCATTACAGTGCTTGGACTATAAATATCAATTCATTCATGGTGTGGTGGGTGTGTGTGTCATTAGTGCTTGGACTGTAAATATCAACAGTCATTCATTGGGTGGTTGGTGTCATTACAGTGTTTGGACTGTAAATATCAACAGTCAGTCATGGAATGTTGGATGTCATTAGAATGCTTAGAATGTAAATATTAACAGTCATTTATTGGGTGGTGGGTGTGTGGGTGTCATTATAGTGCTTGGACTGTAAATATCAACAGTCAATCATGGGGTGGTCGGTGTGTGGGTGTCATTACAGTGCTTTAACTATAAATATCAACGTTCATTTATTGGGTGGTTGGTGTCATTAGAATGCTTGGACTGTAAATATCAACAGTCATTCATAGGGTAGTGCATGTGTGGGTGTAATGACAGTGCTTGGACTGTAAATATCAACAGTCATTCATAGGGTGGTGAGTGTGTGGGTGTCATTACAGTGCTTTGACTGTAAATATCAACAGTCATTCATGGGGTAATGGGGGTGAGGGTGTCATTACAGTGCTTGGACTGTAAATATGAACAGTCATTCATGGGGTGGTTGGTGTGTGGGTGTCATTACAGTGCTTAGACTGTAAGTATCAAAAGTCATTCATGGGGTAATGGGGGTGAGGGTGTCATTACAGTGCTTGGACTGTAAATATGAACAGTCATTCATGGGGTTGTGTGTGTGTAAGTGTCATTACAGTGCTTAGACTATAAGTATCAAAAGTCATTTATGGGGTGGTGGGTGTTTGGCTGTCATTATACTGCTTGGACTGTAAATATCAACAGTCAATCTTGGGGTGGTGGGTATGTGGGTGTCATTACAGTGCTTGGACTGTAAATATCAACAGTCATTCATGGGGTGG
Source organism: Petrolisthes cinctipes (assembly GCA_033782935.1). Lineage (NCBI taxonomy): Eukaryota > Metazoa > Arthropoda > Malacostraca > Decapoda > Porcellanidae > Petrolisthes > Petrolisthes cinctipes. The sequence continues at coordinate 6,214,394 of JAWQEG010000015.1, forward strand.
TGGGTGTGTGGGTGTCATTACAGTGTTTTGATTGTAAATAACAACAGTCATTTATAAGGTGGTGGGTGTCATTAGAGTGCTTGGACTGTAAATATCAACAGTCATTCATGGATTGGTGGGTGTGTTGGTGTCATTACAGTGCTTGGACTGTAAATATCAACCATAATGCATGGGGTGGTGGGTGTGGGACGTCATTACAGTGCTTTAACTGTAAATATCAACAGTCATTCATGGGGTGGTGGGGGTGAGGGTGTCATTACAGTTCTTGGACTATAAATATCAACCATCATTCATTAGGTGGTGGGTTTGTGGGTGTCATTACATGGCTTAGACTGTAAATATTAACAGTCATTCATGGGGTGGTGGGTGTGTGGATGTCATTACAGTGCTTAGACTGAAAATATCAACAGTCATTCATGGGGTGGTGAGTGTGTGGTTGTCATTACAGTGATTTGACTATAAATATTAACCGTCATTTATGGGGTTGTCGGTGTGTGGGTGTCATTACAGTACATGGACTGCAAATATTGTCAGTCATTAATGGGGTTGTGGGTGTGTAGGTGTCATTACAGTGCTTGGACTGTAAATATCAAAATCCATTCTTATGGTGGTGGGTGTGTGGGTATCATTACAGTGCTTAGACTCTAAATATCAACAATCATTTATGGGGTGGTGGATGTGTGGCTGTCATTATAGTGCTTGGGCTGTAAATATCAACAGTCAATCATAGTGTGGTGGGTATGTGGGTTTCGTTACAGTGCTTGGACTGTAAATATCAACAGTCCTTTATGGGTTGGTGGGTGTGTGGGTGTCATTACAGTGCTTGGACTGTAAATATAAACAGTCATTCATGGGGTGGTGGGTGTGTGGGTGTCATTACAGTGTTTTAACTATAAATATTAAAATTCAATTATTGGGTGGTGGGTTTTCATTAGAGTGCTTGGACTGTAAATATCAACAGTCATTCATGGGGTGGTGCATGTGTGGGTGTCATGACAGTGCTTGGACTGTCAATATCAACAGTCATTCATGGGGTGGTGAGTGTGTGGGTGTCATTACAGTTCCTGGACTGTAAATATAAACCATCATTCATCAGGTGGTGGGTGTTTGGATGTCATTACAGTACTTGGACTGAAAATATCAACAGTCATTCTTGGGGTGGTGGGTGTGTGGGTGTCATTACAGTGCTTAGCCTATAAATATTAACCGTCATTTATGGGGTGGTGTGTGTGTGGGTGTCATTACAGTGCTTGGACTGTAAATATCAACAGTCATTCGTAGGGTGGTGGGTGTTTGAGTGTCATTACAGAGCTTGGACTGTAAATATTAACAGTCATTTATAGGGTGGTGGGTGTGTGGGTGTCATTACAGTGCTTGGACTGTAAATATCAACAGTCAATCATGGGGTGGTGGGTGTGTGGGTGTCATTACAGTGCTTTGACGGTAAATATCAACAGTCATACATGGGGTGGTGGGTGTGTGGGTGTCATTACAGTGTTTTGATTGTAAATATCAACAGTCATTAATAAGGTGGTGGGTGTCATTAGAGTGCTTGCCCTGTAAATATCAACAGTCATTCATGGGGTGGTGGGTGTTGGGTTTTCCATACAGTGCTTTGACTGTAAATATCAACAGTCATTCATGGGGTTGTGAGGGTGATGGTGTCATTACAGTGCTTGGACTGTAAATATCAACAGTCATTCATGGGGTGGTGGGTATGTGGGTGTCATTACAGTGCTTGGAATATAAATATCAATTCATTCATGGTGTTGTGGGTGTGTGTGTCATTAGTGCTTGGACTGTAAATATCAACAGTCATTCATGGGGTGGTGAGGATGAGGGTGTCATTACAGTGCTTGGACTGTAAATATCAACAGTCATTTATGGGGTGGTGGATGTGTGGCTGTCATTATAGTGCTTGGACTGTAAATATCAACAGTCAATCATAGTGTGGTGGGTATGTGGGTTTCGTTACAGTGCTTGGACTGTAAATATCAACAGTCCTTTATGGGTTGGTGGGTGTGTGGGTGTCATTACAGTGCTTGGACTATAAATATCAATTCATTCATGGTGTGGTGGGTGTGTGTGTCATTAGTGCTTGGACTGTAAATATCAACAGTCATTCATGGGGTGGTTGGTGTCATTACAGTGTTTGGACTGTAAATATCAACAGTCAATCATGGAATGTTGGGTGTCATTAGAATGCTTAGACTGTAAATATTAACAGTCATTTATTGGGTGGTGGGTGTGTGGGTGTCATTATAGTGCTTGGGCTGTAAATATCAACAGTCAATCATGGGGTGGTCGGTGTGTGGGTGTCAATACAGTGCTTTAACTGTAAATATCAACGTTCATTTATTGGGTGGTGGGTGTCATTAGAATGCTTGGACAGTATATATCAACAGTCATTCATAGGGTGGTGCATGTGTGGGTGTAATGACAGTGCTTGGACTGTAAATATCAACAGTAATTAATGGGGTGGTGAGTGTGTGGGTGTCATTACATTGCTTGGACTGTAAATATCAACAGTCATTCATGGGGTGGTGTGTGTTGGGGTGTCATTACAGTGCTTTGACTGTAAATATCAACAGTCATTCATGGGGTAATGGGGTTGAGGGTGTCATTACAGTGCTTGGACTGTAAATATCAACAGTCATTCATGGGGTTGTTTGTGTGTAGGTGTAATTACAGTGCTTAGACTGTAAGTATCAAAAGTCATTTATGGGGTGGTGGGTGTGTGGCTGTCATTATAGTGCTTGGACTGTAAATATCAACAGTCAATCTTGGGGTGGTGGGTATGTGGGTGTCATTACAGTGCTTGGACTGTAAATATCAACAGTCATTCATGGGGTGGTGGGTGTGTGTGTGTCATTACAATGTTTTGATTGTAAATAACAACAGTCATTTATAAAGTGGTGGGTGTCATTAGAGTGCTTGGACTGTAAATATCAACAGTTATTCATAGGGTGGTAGGTGTGTGGGTGTCATTACAGTGCTTGGACTGTAAATATCAACAGTCATTCATAGGGTGGTGGGTGTGTGAGTGTCATTACAGAACTTGGACTGTAAATATCAACAGTCATTCATGGGGTGGTGGGTGTGTAGGTGTCATTATAGTGCTTGGACTGTAAATATCAAAAGTCATTCTTGATGTGGTCGGAGTGTGGGTGTCATTACAGTGCTTAGACTGTAAATATTAACAGTCATTTATAGGGTGGTGGGTGTGTGGCTGTCATTACAGTGCTTGGACTGTAAATATCAACAGTCAATCATGGGGTGGTAGGTGTGTGGGTGTCATTACATTGCTTTGACTGTAAATATCAACAGACATTCATGGGGTGGTGGGTGTGTGGGTGTCATTACAGTGTTTTGTTTGTAAATATCAACAGTCATTTATAAGGTTGTAAGTGTCATTAGAGTGATTGGACTGTAAATATCAACAGTCATTCATAAGGTGGTGGTTGTAGGGGTGTCATTACATTGTTTTGACTGTAAATATCAACAGTCATTAATGGGGTGGTGGGGGTGAGGGTGTTATTACAGTGCTTACACTGTATATATCAACAATCATTCATAGGGTGGTGGGTGTGTGGGTGTCATTATAGTGTTTGGACTGTAAATATCAACAGTCATTCATGGGGTGGTGGGTGTGTGGGTGTCATTACAATGTTTTAATTGTAAATATCAATAGTCATTCATAGGGGGGTGGGTGTCATTAGAGTGTTTGGACTCTAAATATCAACAGTCATTCATGGGGTGGTAGGTGTGTGGGTGTCATTACAGTGCTTGGACTGTAAATATCAACCATCATTTATGGGGTGGTGTTTGTGTGGGTGTCATTACAGTTCCTGGACTGTAAATATCAACAGTCATTCATAGGGTGGTGGGTGTGTGAGTGTCATTGCAGAGCTTGGACTGTAAATATCAACAGTTATTCATGGGGTGGTTGGTGTGTGGGTGTCATTACAGTGCTTAGACTGTAAATATCAACAGTCAGTTATTGGGTAGTGGGTGTGTGGGTGTCATTACAGTGCTTGGACTGTAAATATCAACAGTCAATCATGGGGTGGTCGGTGTGTGGGTGTCATTACAGTGCTGGAACTGTAATTATCAACAGTCATTCATGGGGTGGTGTGTGTGTGGGTGTCATTACAGTGTTTTAACTATATATATCAACATTCATTAATTGGGTGGTGGGTGTCATTACAGTGCTTTGACTGTAAATATCAACAGTCATTTATAGAGTGGTGGGTGTGTGGCTGTCATTACAGTGCTTGGACTGTAAATATCAACAGTCAATCATAGGGTGGTGGGTGTGTGGGTGTCATTACAGTGCTTGGACTGTAAATATCAACCGTAATTTATGGGGTGGTGGGTTTGTGGGTGTCATTACAGTGTTTTGATTGTAAATAACAACAGTCATTTATAAGGTGGTGGGTGTCATTAGAGTGCTTGGACTGTAAATATCAACAGTCATTCATGGATTGGTGGGTGTGTTGGTGTCATTACAGTGCTTGAACTGTAAATATCAACCATAATGCATGGGGTGGTGGGTGTGGGACGTCATTACAGTGCTTTAACTGTAAATATCAACAGTCATTCATGGGGTGGTGGGGGTGAGGGTGTCATTACAGTTCTTGGACTATAAATATCAACCATCATTCATTAGGTGGAGGGTGTGTGGATGTCATTACAGTGCTTAGACTGAAAATATCAACAGTCATTCATGGGGTGGTGAGTGTGTGGTTGTCATTACAGTGCTTTGACTATAAATATTAACCATCATTTATGGGGTTGTCGGTGTGTGGGTGTCATTACAGTACATGGACTGCAAATATTGTCAGTCATTCATGGGGTTGTGGGTGTGTAGGTGTCATTACAGTGCTTGGACTGTAAATATCAAAATCCATTCTTATGGTAGTGGGTGTGTGGGTATCATTACAGTGCTTAGACTCTAAATATCAACAGTTATTTATGGGGTGGTGGGTGTGTGGCTGTCATTATAGTGCTTGGACTGTAAATATCAACAGTCAATCATAGTGTGGTGGGTATGTGGGTTTCGTTACAGTGCTTGGACTGTAAATATCAACAGTCCTTTATGGGTTGGTGGGTGTGTGGGTGTCATTACAGTGCTTAGACTGTAAATATAAACAGTCATTCATGGGGTGGTGGGTGTGTGGGTGTCATTACAGTTTTTTAACTATAAATATTAAAATTCAATTATTGGGTGGTGGGTTTTCATTAGAGTGCTTGGACTGTAAATATCAACAGTCATTCATGGGGTGGTGCATGTGTGGGTGTCATGACAGTGCTTGGACTGTCAATATCAACAATCATTTATGGGGTGGTGGGTATGTGGGTGTCATTATAGTGCTTGAACTGTAAATATCAACAGTCATTCATGGGGTGGTGGGTGTGTCTGTGTCATTACAGTGCTTGGACTATAAATATCAATTCATTCAAGGTGTGGTGGGTGTGTGTGTCATTAGTGCTTGGACTGTAAATATCAACAGTCATTCATGGGGTGGTTGGTGTCATTACAGTGTTTGGACTGTAAATATCAACAGTCAATCATGGAATGTTGGGTGTCATTAGAATGCTTAGACTGTAAATATTAACAGTCATTTATTGGGTGGTGGGTGTGTGGGTGTCATTATAGTGCTTGGACTGTAAATATCAACAGTCAATCATGGGGTGGTCGGTGTGTGGGTGTCATTACAGTGATTGGACTGTAAATATCAACAGTCATTCATGGGGTTGTGTGTGTGTAGGTGTAATTACAGTGCTTAGACTGTAAGTATCAAAAGTCATTTATGGGGTGGTGGGTGTGTGGCTGTCATTATAGTAATTGGACTGTAAATATCAACAGTCCTTTATGGGTTGGTGGGTGTGTGGGTGTCATTACAGTGCTTAGACTGTAAATATCAACAGTCATTTATTGGGTGGTGGGTGTGTGGCTGTCATTACAGTGCTTGAACTGTAAATATCAACAGTCATTTAAAGGGTGGTGGGTGTTTGAGTGTCATTACAGAGCTTGGACTGTAAATATCAACAGTAATTTATAGGGTGGTGGGTGTGTGGCTGTCATTATAGTGCTTGGACTGTAAATATCAACAGTCAATCATGGGGTGGTGGGTGTGTGGGTGTCATTACAGTGTTTTGATTGTAAATATCAACAGTCATAATAAGGTGGTGTGTGTCATTAGAGTGGTTGCCCTGTAAATATCAACAGTCATTCATGGGGTGGTGGGTGTTGGGTTTTCCATACAGTGCTTTAACTGTAAATATCAACAGTCATTCATGGGGTGGTGGGGGTGAGGGTGTCATTACAGTTCTTGGACTATAAATATCAACCATCATTCATTAGGTGGTGGGTTTGTGGGTGTCATTACAGTGATTAGACTGTAAATATTAACAGTCATTCATGGAGTGGTGGGTGTGTGGATGTCATTACAGTGCTTAGACTGAAAATATCAACAGTCATTCATGGGGTGGTGAGTGTGTGGTTGTCATTACAGTGCTTTGACTATAAATATTAACCATCATTTATGGGGTTGTCGGTGTGTGGGTGTCATTACAGTACATGGACTGCAAATATTGTCAGTCATTCATGGGGTTGTGGGTGTGTAGGTGTCATTACAGTGCTTGGACTGTAAATATCAAAATCCATTCTTATGGTGGTGGGTGTGTGGGTATCATTACAGTGCTTAGACTCTAAATATCAACAGTTATTTATGGGGTGGTGGGTGTGTGGCTGTCATTATAGTGCTTGGACTGTAAAAACCAACAGTCAATCATAGTGTGGTGGGTATGTGGGTTTCGTTACAGTGCTTGGACTGTAAATATCAACAGTCCTTTATGGGTTGGTGGGTGTGTGGGTGTCATTACAGTGCTTAGACTGTAAATATAAACAGTCATTCATGGGGTGGTGGGTGTGTGGGTGTCATTACAGTTTTTTAACTATAAATATTAAAATTCAATTATTGGGTGGTGGGTTTTCATTAGAGTGCTTGGACTGTAAATATCAACAGTCATTCATGGGGTGGTGCATGTGTGGGTGTCATGACAGTGCTTGGACTGTCAATATCAACAATCATTTATGGGGTGGTGGGTATGTGGGTGTCATTATAGTGCTTGAACTGTAAATATCAACAGTCATTCATGGGGTGGTGGGTGTGTCTGTGTCATTACAGTGCTTGGACTATAAATATCAATTCATTCAAGGTGTGGTGGGTGTGTGTGTCATTAGTGCTTGGACTGTAAATATCAACAGTCATTCATGGGGTGGTTGGTGTCATTACAGTGTTTGGACTGTAAATATCAACAGTCAATCATGGAATGTTGGGTGTCATTAGAATGCTTAGACTGTAAATATTAACAGTCATTTATTGGGTGGTGGGTGTGTGGGTGTCATTATAGTGCTTGGACTGTAAATATCAACAGTCAATCATGGGGTGGTCGGTGTGTGGGTGTCATTACAGTGATTGGACTGTAAATATCAACAGTCATTCATGGGGTTGTGTGTGTGTAGGTGTAATTACAGTGCTTAGACTGTAAGTATCAAAAGTCATTTATGGGGTGGTGGGTGTGTGGCTGTCATTATAGTAATTGGACTGTAAATATCAACAGTCCTTTATGGGTTAGTGGGTGTGTGGGTGTCATTACAGTGCTTAGACTGTAAATATCAACAGTCATTTATTGGGTGGTGGGTGTGTGGCTGTCATTACAGTGCTTGAACTGTAAATATCAACAGTCATTTAAAGGGTGGTGGGTGTTTGAGTGTCATTACAGAGCTTGGACTGTAAATATCAACAGTAATTTATAGGGTGGTGGGTGTGTGGCTGTCATTATAGTGCTTGGACTGTAAATATCAACAGTCAATCATGGGGTGGTGGGTGTGTGGGTGTCATTACAGTGTTTTGATTGTAAATATCAACAGTCATAATAAGGTGGTGTGTGTCATTAGAGTGGTTGCCCTGTAAATATCAACAGTCATTCATGGGGTGGTGGGTGTTGGGTTTTCCATACAGTGCTTTAACTGTAAATATCAACAGTCATTCATGGGGTGGTGAGGGTGAGGGTGTCATTACAGTGCTTTAACTATAAATATCAACGTTCATTTATTGGGTGGTGGGTGTCATTAGAATGCTTGGACTGTAAATATCAACAGTCATTCATAGGGTGGTGCATGTGTGGGTGTAATGACAGTGCTTGGACTGTAAATATCAACAGTCATTCATGGGGTGGTGAGTGTGTGGGTGTCATTACAGTGCTTAGACTATAAGTATCAAAAGTCATTCATGGGGTAATGGGGGTGAGGGTGTCATTACAGTGCTTGGACTGTAAATATGAACAGTCATTCATGGTGTTGTGTGTGTGTAGGTGTCATTACAGTGCTTAGACTGTAAGTATCAAAAGTCATTTATGGGGTGGTGGGTGTGTGGCTGTCATTATAGTGCTTTGACTTTAAATATCAACAGTCAATCTTGGGGTGGTGGATATGTGGGTGTCATTACAGTGCTTGGACTGTAAATATCAACAGTCATTCATGGAGTGGTGGGTGTGTGGGTGTCATTACAGTGTTTTGATTGTAAATAACAACAGTCATTTATAAGGTGGTGGGTGTCATTAGAGTGCTTGGACTGTAAATATCAACAGTCATTCATGGATTGGTGGGTGTGTTGGTGTCATTACAGTGTTTGGACTGTAAATATCAACCATAATGCATGGGGTGGTGGGTGTGGGACGTCATTACAGTGCTTTAACTGTAAATATCAACAGTCATTCATGGGGTGGTGGGGGTGAGGGTGTCATTACAGTTCTTGGACTATAAATATCAACCATCATTCAATAGGTGGTGGGTTTGTGGGTGTCATTACAGTGATTAGACTGTAAATATTAACAGTCATTCATGGAGTGGTGGGTGTGTGGATGTCATTACAGTGCTTAGACTGAAAATATCAACAGTCATTCATGGGGTGGTGAGTGTGTGGTTGTCATTACAGTGCTTTGACTATAAATATTAACCGTCATTTATGGGGTTGTCGGTGTGTGGGTGTCATTACAGTACATGGACTGCAAATATTGTCAGTCATTCATGGGGTTGTGGGTGTGTAGGTGTCATTACAGTGCTTGGACTGTAAATATCAAAATCCATTCTTATGGTGGTGGGTGTGTGGGTATCATTACAGTGCTTAGACTCTAAATATCAACAGTCATTTATGGGGTGGTGGGTGTGTGGCTGTCATTATAGTGCTTGGACTGTAAATATCAACAGTCAATCATAGTGTGGTGGGTATGTGGGTTTCGTTACAGTGCTTGGACTGTAAATATCAACAGTCCTTTATGGGTTGGTGGGTGTGTGGGTGTCATTACAGAGCTTAGACTGTAAATATCAAAAGTCATTTATTGGGTGGTAGGTGTGAGGGTGTCATTACAGTGCTTGGACTGTAAATATAAACAGTCATTCATGGGGTGGTGGGTGTGTGGGTGTCATTACAGTGTTTTAACTATAAATATTAACATTCAATTATTGGGTGGTTGGTTTTCATTAGAGTGCTTGGACTGTAAATATCAACAGTCATTCATGGGGTGGTGAGTGTGTGGGTGTCATTACAGTTCCTGGACTGTAAATATAAACCATCATTCATCAGGTGGTGGGTGTTTGGATGTCATTACAGTGCTTGGACTGAAAATATCAACATTCATTCTTGGGGTGGTGGGTGTGTGGGTGTCATTACAGTGCTTGGCCTATAAATATTAACCATCATTTATTAGGTGGTGGGTGTGTGGGTGTCATTACAGTGCTTGGACTGTAAATATCAACAGTCATTAGTAGGGTGGTGGGTGTTTGAGTGTCATTACAGAGCTTGGACTGTAAATATCAACAGTCATTTATAGGGTGGTGGGTGTGTGGGTGTCATTACAGTGCTTGGACTGTAAATATCAACAGTCAATCATGGGGTGGTGGGTGTATGGGTGTCATTACAGTGTTTTGATTGTAAATATCAACAGTCATTAATAAGGTGGTGGGTGTCATTAGAGTGCTTGCCCTGTAAATATCAATAGTCATTCATGAGGTGGTGGGTGTTGGGTTTTCCATACAATGCTTTGACTGTAAATATCAACAGTCATTCATGGGGTGGTGAGGGTGAGTGTGTCATTTCAGTGCTTGGACTGTAAATATCAACAGTCATTCATGGGGTGGTGGGTATGTGGGTGTCATTACAGTGCTTGGACTATAAATATCAATTAATTTATGGTGTGGTGGGTGTGTGTGTCATTAGTGCTTGGACTGTAAATATCAACAGTCATTCATGGGGTGGTTGGTGTCATTACAGTGCTTGGACTGTAAATATCAACAGTCAATCATCGAATGTTGGGTGTCATTAGAATGCTTGGACTGTAAATGACAACAGTCATTTATAGGGTGGTGGGTGTGTGGGTGTCATTACAGTGTTTGGACTGTAAATATCAACAGTCAATCATGGGGTGGTCGGTGTGTGGGTGTCTTTACAGTGCTTTAACTATATATATCAACATTCATTTATTGGGTGGTTGGTGTCATTAGAGTGCTTGGACTGTAAATATCAACAGTCATTCATAGGGTGGTGCATGTGTGGGTGTCATGACAGTGCTTGGACTGTAAATATCAACAATCATTCATGGGATGGTGAGTGTGTGGGTGTCATTACAGTGCTTTGACTGTAAATATCAACAGTCATTCGTGAGGTGGTGGGTGTGTGGGTGTCATTACAGTCTTTTGATTGTAAATATCAACAGTCATTTATAAGGTGGTAGGTGTCATTAGAGTGCTTGGACAGTAAATATCAACAGTCATTCATGGGGTAGTGGGTGTTGGGGTGTCATTACAGTGCTTTGACTGTAAATATCAACAGTCATTTATGGGGTAATGGGGGTGAGGGTGTCATTACAGTGCTTGGACTGTAAATATCAACAGTCATTCATGGGGTTGTTTGTGTAGGTGTCATTACAGTGCTTAGACTGTAAGTATCAACAGTCATTTATGGGGAGGTGGGTGTGTGGCTGTCATTATAGTGCTTGGACTGTAAATATCAACAGTCAATCATGGGGTTGTGGGTATGTGGGTGTCATTACAGTGCTTGGACTGTAAATATCAACAGTCATTCATGGGGTGGTGGGTGTGTGGGTGTCATTACAATGGTTTGAATGTAAATAACAACATTCATTTATAAGGTGGTGGGTGTCATTAGAGTGCTTGGACTGTAAATATCAACAGTCATTCATGGAGTAGTGGGTGTGTTGGTGTCATTACAGTGCTTGGACTGTAAATATCAACCATAATGCATAGGGTGGTGGGAGTGGGGCGTTATTACAGTGCTTTGACTGTAAATATCAACAGTCATTCATGGAGTTGTGGGGGTGAGGGTGTCATTACAGTTCTTGGACTATAAATATCAACCATCATTCATTAGGTGGTGGGTTTGTGGGTGTCATTACAGTGCTTAGACTGTAAATATTAACAGTCATTAATGGGGTGGTGGGTGTGTGGATGTCATTACAGTGCCTAGACTGAAAATATCAACAGTCATTTATGGGGTGGTGGGTGTGTGGTTGTCATTACTGTGCTTGGACTATAAATATCAACCGTCATTTACGGGGTTGTGGGTGTGTGGGTGTCATTACAGTTCTTGGACTGTAAATATCAACAGTCATACATAGGGTGGTGGGTGTGTAAGTGTCATAACAGAGCTTGGACTGTAAATATCAACAGTCATTCATGGGGTTGTGTGTGTGTAGGTGTCATTACAGTGCTAAGACTGTAAATATCAACAGTCATTTTTTGAGTGGTGGTTGTGTAGGTGTCATTACAGTGCTTGGACTGTAAATATCAACATTCATTCTTGGGGTGGTGGGTGTGTGGGTATCATTACAGTGCTTAGACTGTAAATATCAACAGTCATTTATGGGGTGGTGGGTGTGTGGCTGTCATTATAGTGCTTGGACTGTAAATATCAACAGTCAATCATGGTGTGGTGGGTATGTGGGTTTCATTACAGTGCTTGGAATGTAAATATCAACAGTCCTTTATGGGTTTGTGGATGTGTGGGTGTCATTACAGTGTTTTAACTATAAATATCAACATTCATTTACTTGGTGGTGGGTTTTCATTAGATTGCTTGGACTGTAAATATCAACAGTCATTCATAGGGTGGTGCATGTGTGGGTGTCATGACAGTGCATTGACTGTAAATATCAACAATCATTCATCAGGTGGTGGGTGGTTGGATGTCATTACATTGCTCGGACTGAAAATATCAACAGTCATTCTTGGGGAGGTGGGTGTGTGGGTGTCATTACAGTGCTTAGCCTATAAATATTAACCATCATTTATGGAGTGGTGGGTGTGTGGGTGTCATTACAGTGCTTGGACTATAAATATCTCCAGTCATTCATAGGGTGGTGCATGTGTGGGTGTCCTTACAGTGCTTTGACTGTAAATATCAACAGTCATTCATGGGGTGGTGGGGGTGAGGGTGTCATTACAGTGCTTGGAGAGTAAATATCAACAGTCATTCATGGGGTGGTGGGTATGTGGGTGTCATTATAGTGCTTGAACTGTAAATATCAACAGTCATTCATTGGGTGGTGCGTGTGTGGGTGTCATTACAGTGCTTGGACTATAAATATTAAGTCATTCATGGTGTGGTAGGTGTGTGTGTGTCATTAGTGCTTGGACTGTAAATATTAACAGTCATTCATGGGGTGGTTGCTGTCATTAAAGTGCTTGAACTGTAAATATCAACAGTCAATCATGGAATGTAGGGTGTCATTAGAGTGCTTTGACTGTAAATATCAACAGTCATTTATTAGGTGGTGGGTGTGTGGGTGTCATTACAGTGCTTGGACTGTAAATATTAACAGTCAATCATGGGGTGGTCGGTCTGTGGGTGTCATTACAGTGCTTGGACTATAAATATCAACAGTCATTCATGGGGTGCTGGGTGTGTGGTTGTCATTACAGTGTTTTAACTATAAATATCAACATTCATTTATTGGGTGGTAGGTGTCATTAGAGTGCTTGGACTGTAAATATCAACAGTTATTCATAGGGTGATGCCAGTGTGGGTGTCATGACAGTGATTGGACTGTAAATATCAACAGTCATATATGGGGAGGTGAGTGTGTGGGTGTCATTACAGTTCCTGGACTGTAAATATAAACCATCAATTATTAGGTGGTGGGTGTGTGGGTGTCATTACAGTGCTCAGACTGTAAATATTAATAGTCATTCATAGGTTGGTGGGTGTGTGGATGTCCTTAGAGTGCTTGAACTGAAAATATCAACAGTCATTCTTGGGGTAGTGGGTGGGTGGGTGTCATTACATTGCTTTGCCTATAAATATTAACCGTCATTTATGGGGTGGGGGGTGTGTGGGTGTCATTACAGTGCTTGGACTGTAAATATCAAGTCATTTATAAGGTAGTGGGTGTGTGGCTGTCATTACAGTGCTTGGACTGTAAATATCAACAGTTATTCATGGGGTGGTGGGTGTGTAGGTGTCATTACAGTGCTTGGACTGTAAATATCAAAAGTCATTCTTGGGTTGGTCGGTGTGTGGGTGTCATTACAGTGCTTAGACTGTAAATATCAACAGTCATTTATGAAGTGGTTGGTGTGTGGCTGTCATTACAGTGCTCGGACTGTAAATATCAACAGTCAATCATGGGGTGGTGGGTGTGTGGGTGTCATTACAGTGCTTTGACTGTAAATATCAACAGTCATTCGTGGGGTGGTGGGTGTGTGGGTGTCATTACAGTGCTTAGACTGTAAATATCAACAGTCATTTATAAAGTGGTTGGTGTGTGGCTGTCATTACAGTGCTCGGACTGTAAATATCAACAGTCAATCATGGGGTGGTGGGTGTGTGGGTGTCATTACAGTGCTTTGACTGTAAATATCAACAGTCATTCGTGGGGTGGTGGGTGTGTGGGTGTCATTACAGTGTTTTGATTGTAATTATCAACAGTCATTTATAAGGTGGTGGGTGTCATTACAGTGCTTAGACTGTAAGTATCAACAGTCATTTATGGGGTGGTGGTTGTGTGGCTGTCATTATAGTGCTTGGACTGTAAATATCAACAGTCAATCATGGGGTGGTGGGTATGTGGGTGTAATTACAGTGCTTGAACTGTAAATATCAACAGTCATTCATGGGGTGGTATGTGTGTGAGTGTCATTACAGTGCTTGGACTAAAAATCTCTAGTCATTCGTGGTGTGGTGTGGGTGGAGGTGTCATTAGTGCTTGGACTGTAAATATCAATAGTCATTCATGGGGTGGTTGGTATCATTACAGTTCTTGGAATGTAAATATCAACAGTCAATCATGGGGTGTTGGGTGTCATTAGAGTGTTTGGAATATAAATATCAACAGTCATTCATGGGGTTTTGGGTGTTTGGGTGTCTATGCAGTGCTTGGACTGTAAATATCAACAGTCAATCATGGAGTTGTGGGTGTCTGGGTGTCATTACAGTGCTTGTACTGTAAATATCAACAGTGATTCATGGGGTGGTGGGTGTGTGGGTGTCATTACACTGTTTTGATTGTAAATATTAACAGTCATTCATAGGGTGGTGGGTGTCATTAGAGTGCTTGGACTGTAAATATCAACCATAATTAATGGGGTGGTGGGTGTGGGGGTGTCATTACATTACTTGGACTGTATATATCAACAATCATTCATGTGGTGGTGGGTGTGTGGGTGTCATTAGAGTGTTTGGACTGTAAATATTAACAGTCATTCATGGGATGGTGGGTTTGTGGGTGTCATTACAGTGTTTTGACTGAAAATATCAAAAGTCATTCATAAGGTGTTGGGTGTCATTACAGTGCTTGGACTGTAAATATCAACAGTTATTCAAGGGGTGGTGGGTGTGTTGGTGTCATGACACTGCTTGGACAGTAAATATCAACAGTCATTCATGGGGTGGTGAGTGTGTGGGTGTTATTACAGTTCTTGGACTGTATATATCAACCATCATTCATTGGTTGGTGGGTGTGTGGGTGTTATTACAGTGCTCAAACTGTAAATATTATCAGTCATTCATGGGGTGGTGGGTGTGTGGATGTGATTACAGTGCTTGGACTAAAAATATCAACTTTCATTCATAGGGTGGTGGGTGTGTGGGTGTCATTACAGTGTTTTGATTGTGAATATCAACAGTCATTAATAAGGTGGTGGGTGTCATTAGAGTGCTTGGACTGTAAATATCAACAGTCATTCATATGGTGAGGGGTGTGGGGGTGTCATTGCAGTGCTTTGACAGTAAATATCAACTGTCATTCAGGGGGTGGTGGGTATGTGGGTGTCATTATAGTGCTTGAACTGTAAATATCAACAGTCATTCATTGGGTGGTGGGTATGTGGGTGTCATTACAGTGCTTGGACTATGAATATCAAGTCATTCATGGTGTGGTGGGTGTGTGTGTGTCATTAGTGCTTAGACTGTAAATATCAACAGTCATTCATGGGGTGATGGGTGTTTGGGGGTCATTACAGTGCATGGACTGTAAATATTAACAGTCAATCATGAGGTGGTGGGTGTGTGGGTGTCATTGCAGTGCTTGGACAGTAAATATCAACAGTCATTCATGGGGTTGTGGGTGTGTGGGTGTCATTACAGTGATTTGACTGTAAATATAAACAGTCATTTATTGAGTTGAGGGTGTCATTTGAGTGCTTGGACTGTAAATATCAACAGTAATTCATGGGGTGGTGGGTCTGTGCGTGTCATGAAAGTGTTTGGACTGTAAATATCAACAGTCATTCATGGGGTGGTGAGTGTGTGGGTGTCATTGCAGTTCTTGGACTGTAAATATCAACCATCATTTATTGGGTTGTGGGTGTGTGGGTGTCATTACAGTGCTCAGACTATAAATATTAACTGTCATTCATGTGGGGAAGGGTGTGAGGATGTCATTACAGTGCTTGGACTGAAAATATCAACAGTCATTCATGGGGTGGTTGGTGTGAGGGTGTCATTACAGTGCTTGGGATATAAATATCAACCGTCATTTATGGGGTGGTGTTGTGTGTGGGTTTCATTACGTTGCTTGGACTGTAAATATCAACAGTCATTCATAGGGTGGTGGGTGTGTGAGTGTCATTACAGAGCTTGGAATGTAAATATCAACAGTCATTTATTAGGTGGTGGGTGTGTTGTTATCAATACAGTGTTTGGACTGTAAGCATCAAAAGTCGTTCTTGGGGTGGTTGGTGCGTAGGTGTCATTACAGTGCTTAGACTGTAAATATCAACCGTCTTTTATTGGATGGTGGGCGTGTTACTGTTTTTACAGTGCTTGGACTGTAAATATCAACAGTCAATCATGGTGTGGTGGGCCTATGGGTGTTATTACAGAGCTTGGACTGTAAATATCAACAGTCATTAATGGGGTGGTGGGTGTGTGGGTGTCATTACAGTAATTGAACTGTACAAATCAACAGTCATTCTTGGGGTGGTGGGTGTGTGGGTGTCATTACAGAGCTTAGACTGTAAATACCAACAGTCATTCATGAGGTGGTGTGTGTTTGGCTGTTATTACAGTGCTTGGACTGTAAATATCAACAGTCATCATTGGGGTGGTGGCTGTGTGAGTGTCATTATAGTGCTTGGACTGTAAATATCAACAGTCATTCATAGGGTAGAGGGTGTGTGGGTGTCATTACAGTGTTTTGATTGTAAATATTAACAGTCATTCATGGGTTGGTAAGTGTGGGGTTGTCATTACAGTGCTTCGACTGTAAATATCAACAGTCATTCATGGGGTGGTTGGTGTGAGGGCGTCATTACAGTGCTTGGACTGTAAACAATGAGAGTCATTCATGTGGTGGTGGGTGTGTGTGTCATTATAGTGCTTGGACTGTAAATATCAACAGTCATTCATGGGGTGGTGGGTGTGTGGGTGTCATTACAGTGCTTGGACTGTAAATATCAAGTCATTCATGGGGTGGTGGGTGTGTTTATGTCATTAGTGCATGGACTGTAAATATCAACAGTCATTCATGGGGTGGTGGGTGGCATTACAGTGCTTGGACTGTAAATATCAACAGTCATTTATGGGGTGGTGGGTGTGTGGCTGTCATTATAGTGCTTGGACTGTAAATATTAACAGTCAATCATGGGGTGGTGGGTATGTGGGTGTCATTACAGTGCTTGGACTGAAATATCAACCGTCATTCATTGGGTGGTGGGTGTGTGAGTGTCATTACAGTGTTTTGATTGTAAATAACAACAGTCATTTATAAGGTCGTGGCTGTCATTAGAGTGCTTGGACTGTAAATATCAACAGTCATTCAAGTAGTGGTGGGAGTGGGGCATCATTACCGTGCTTTGACTGTAAATATCAACAGTCATTCATGGGGTATTGTGGGTGAGGGTGTCATTACAGTGCTTGGACGGTAAATATCAGTAACAATTCATGGGGTTGTGGGTATATAGGTGTCATTATAGTGCTTGAACTATAAATATCAACAGTCATTCATGGGGTGGTGGGTGTGTGGGTGTTATTACAGTACTTGTACTGTAAATATCAAGTCATTCATAGGGTGGTGGGTGTGTGTGTGTCATTAGTGCTTGGACTGTAAATATCAACAGTGATTCATGGGGTATTGGTGGCATTACAGTGCTTGGACTGTAAATATCAACAGTCATTCATAGGGTGATGGGTGTGTGGGAGTCATTACAGTGGTTTGACTGTAAATATCAACAGTCAATCATGAGGTGGTGGGTGTGTGGGTGTCATTGCAGTGCTTGGACAGTATATATCAACAGTCATTCATGGGGTTGTGAGTGTGTGGGTGTCATAGCAGTTCTTGACCTGTAAATATCAACCATCATTCATTGGGCTGTGGGTGTGTGGGTGTCATTACAGTGCTCTGACTATAAATATTAACAGTCATTCATGTGGGGAAGGGTGTGTAGATGTCATTACAGTGCTTGGACTGTAAATATCAACCGTCATTTATGGGGTGGTGTTGTGTGTGGGTTTCATTACAGTGCTTAGACTGTAAATATCAACAGTCATTCATAGGGTGATGGGTGTGTGAGAGTCATTACAGAGCTTGGAATATAAATATCAACAGTCATTCATGAGGTGGTGGGTGTGTTGTTATCATTACAGTGTTTGGACTGTAAACATCAAAAGTCATTCTTGGGGTGGTGGGTGCGTAGGTGTCATTACAGTGCTTAGACTGTAAATATCAACAGTCATTTATCGGGTGGTGGGCGTGTGGCTCTCTTTACAGTGCTTGGACTGTAAATATCAACAGTCAATCATGGGGTGGTGGGCCTATGGGTGTTATTACAGAGCTTTGACTGTAAATATCAACAGTCATTAATGGAGTGGTGGGTGTGTGAGTGTCATTACAGTAATTGAACTGTAAAAATCAACAGTCATTCTTGGGGTTGTGGGTGTGTTGGTGTCATTACAGTGTTTTGATTGTAAATATCAACAGTCATTCATAGGGTGGTGGGTGTCATTAGAGTGCTTGGACTGTAAATATCAACAGTCATCATTTGGGTGGTTGGTGTGTGGGTGTCATTACAGTGTTTGGACTGTAAATATCAACTATAATTCATGGGGTTGGTGGGTGTGTGAGTGTCATTACAGTAATTGAACTGTAAAAATCAACAGTCATTCTTGGGGTTGTGGGCCTGTGCATGTCATGACAGTGATTGGACTGTAAATATCAACAGTCATTCATGGGGTGGTTGGGGTGAGGGTGTCATTACAGTGCTTGGATGGTAAATATCATTAACAATTCATGGGGTTGTGGGTATATGGGTGTCATTATAGTGCTTAAACTGAAAATATTAACAGTCATTCATGGGGTGGTGGGTGTGAGGGGGTCATTACAGTGCTTGGACTATAAATATCAACCGTCATTTATGGGGTGGTGTTGTGTGTGGGTTTCATTACAGTGCTTGGACTGTAAATATCAAAAGTCATTCATAGGGTGGTGGGTGTGTGAGTGTCATTACAGAGCTTGGAATGTAAATATCAACAGTCATTTATTAGGTGGTGGGTGTGTTGTTATCATTACAGTGTTTGGACTGTAAGCATCAAAAGTCGTTCTTGGGGTGGTTGGTGCGTAGGTGTCATTACAGTGCTTAGACTGTAAATATCAACCGTCTTTTATTGGGTGGTGGGCGTGTGGCTGTTTTTACAGTGCTTGGACTGTAAATATCAACAGTCAATCATGGGGTGGTGGGCCTATGGGTGTTATTACAGAGCTTGGACTGTAAATATCAACAGTCATTAATGGGGTGGTGGGTGTGTGGGTGTCATTACATTAATTGAACTGTACAAATCAACAGTCATTCTTGTGGTGGTGGGTGTGTGGGTGTCATTACAGTGCTTAGGCTGTAAATACCAACAGTCATTCATGAGGTGGAGGGTGTTTGCCGGTTATTACAGTGCTTGGACTGTAAATATCAACAGTCATCAATGGGGTGGTGGCTGTGTGAGTGTCATTATAGTGCTTGGACTGTAAATATCAACAGTCATTCATAGGGTAGAGGGTGTGTGGGTGTCATTACAGTGTTTTGATTGTAAATATCAACAGTCATTCATGGGTTGGTGGGTGTGGGGGTGTCATTACAGTGCTTCGACTGTAAATATCAACTGTCATTCATGGGGTGGTTGGTGTGAGGGCGTCATTACAGTGCTTGGACTGTAAACAATGAGAGTCATTCATGTGGTGGTGGGTGTGTGTGTCATTATAGTGCTTGGACTGTAAATATCAACAGTCATTCATGGGGTGGTGGGTGTGTGGGTGTCATTACAGTGCTTGGACTGTTAATATCAAGTCATTTATGGGGTGGTGGGTGTGTGTATGTCATTAGTGCATGGACTGTAAATATCAACAGTCATTCATGGGGTGGTGGGTGGTATTACAGTGCTTGGACTGTAAATATCAACAGTCATTTATGGGGTGGTGGGTGTGTGGCTGTCATTATAGTGCTTGGACTGTAAATATCAACAGTCAATCATGGGGTGGTGGGTATGTGGGTGTCATTACAGTGCTTGGACTGAAATATCAACAGTCATTCATGGGGTGGTGGGTGTGTGAGTGTCATTACAGTGTTTTGATTGTAAATAACAACAGTCATTTATAAGGTCGTGGCTGTCATTAGAGTGCTTGGACTGTAAATATCAACAGTCATTCAAGTAGTGGTGGGTGTGGGGCATCATTACTGTGCTTTGACTGTAAATATCAACAGTCATTCATGGGGTGGTGGGTGTGAGGGTGTCATTACAGTGCTTGTACTGTAAATATCAAGTCATTCATGGGGTGGTGGGTGTGTGTGTGTCATTAGTGCTTGGACTGTAAATATCAACAGTGATTCATGGGGTGGTTGGTGGCATTACAGTGCTTGGACTGTAAATATCAACAGTCATTCATAGGGTGATGGGTGTGTGGGAGTCATTACAGTGGTTTGACTGTAAATATCAGCAGTCATTTATGGGGTGTTTGGTGTCTGGGTGTCATTACATTGTTTGGAATGTAAATATCAACAGTCATTCATGGGGTGTTGAGGGTGTGGGTGTCATTACAGTTCTTGGATTATAAATATCAACCATCATTCATTAGGTGGTGGGTTTGTGGGTGTCATCACAGTGCTTAGACTTTAAATATTAACAGTCATTTAAGGGATGGTGGGTGTGTGGGTGTTATTGCAGTGCTTGGACTATAAATATCAACCATCATTTATGGGGTTGTGGGTGTGTGGGTGTCATTACAGTTCTTGGACTGTAAATATTAACAGTCATACATAGGGTGGTGGGTGTGTGAGTGTCATTACAGAGCTTGTACTGTAAATATCAACAGTCAATTATGGGGTTGTGGGTGTGTAGGTGTCATTACAGTGCTTGGACTCTAAATATCAAAAGTCATTCTTGGGGTGGTGGGTGTGTAGGTGTCATTACAGTGCTTGGACTATAAATATCAACTTTCAATCATGGGGTGGTGGGTATGTGGGTGTCATTACAGTGCTTAGACTGTAAATATCAACAGTCATTCATGGTGTGCTGGGTGTGTGGGTGTCATTACAGTGTTTTGATTGTACATATCAACAGTCATTTACAAGGTGGTGGGTGTCATTAGAGTGCTTGGACTATAAATATCAACAGTCATTCATGGAGTGGTGTGTGTGTTGGTGTCATTACAGTGTTTGGACTGTAAATGTCAACCATAATTCATTGGGTGGTGGGTGTGGGGTGTCATTACCGTTCTTGGACTGTAAATATCAACCATTATTCATGAGGTGGTGGGTTTGTGGGTGTCATTACAGTGCTCAGACTGTAAATATTAACAGTCATTTATGGGGTTGTGGGTGTGTGGGTGTCATTACTGTTCTTGGACTGAAAAAATCAACAGTCATTCATAGGGTGGTGGGTGTGTGAGTGTCATTACAGAGCTTGGACTGTAAATATCAACAGTCATTCATGGGGTTGTGTGTGTGTTGGTGTCTTTACAGTGCTTAGACTTTAAGTATCAACAGTCATTTATGTTGTGGTGGGTGTGTGGGTGTCATTATAGTTCTTGGACTGTAAATATCAACAGTCAATCATGGGGTGGTGGGTATGTGGGTGTCATTGCAGTGCTTGAACTGTAAATATAAACCGTCATTCATGGGGTGGTGGGTGTGTGGGTGTCTTTAAAGTGTTTTTATTGTAAATAACAACAGTCATTTATATGGTGATGGGTGTCATTAGAGTGCTTGGACTGTAAATATCAACAGTCATTCATGGAGTGGTGGGTGTGTTGGTGTCATTACAGTGCTTGGACTGTAAATATCAACCATAATGCATGGGATGGTAGGTGTGGGGCATCATTACAGTGATTTGACTGTAAATATCAACAGTCATTCATGGGGTGGTGGGGGTGAGGGTGCCATTACAGTGCTTGGACAGTAAATATCAGTAACAACTCATGGGGTTTTGGGTATGTGGGTGTCATTATAGTGCTTGAACTGTAAATATCAACAGTCATTCATGGAATGGTGGGTGTGTGGGTGTCATTACAGTGCTTGGACTGTAAATATCAAGTCATTCATAGGGTGGTGGGTGTGTGTGTCTTTAGTGCTTGAACTGTAAATATCAACAGTGATTCATGGGGTGGTTGGTGGCATTATAGTGCTTGGACTGTTAATATCAACAGTCATTTTTGGGGTGTTGGGTGTTTGGGGGTCATTACAGTGCTTGGACTGTAAATATCAACAGTCAATCATGAGGTGGTGGGTGTGTGGGTGTCATTGCAGTGCTTGGACAGTATATATCAACAGTCATTCATGGGGTTGTGGGTGTGTGTGTGTCATTACAGTGATTTGACTGTAAATATCGACAGTCATTTATTGGGTTGTGGGTGTCATTAGAGTGCTTGGACTGTAAATATCAACAGTCATTCATTGGGTGGTGGGTCTGTGCGTTTCATGACAGTGCTTGGACTGTAAATATCAACAGTCATTCATGGGGTTGTGAGTGTGTGGGTGTCATAGCAGTTCTTGGCCTGTAAATATCAACCATCATTCATTGGGCTGTGGGTGTGTGGGTGTCATTACAGTGCTCTGACAATAAATATTAACAGTAATTCATGTGGGGAAGGGTGTGTAGATGTCATTACAGTGCTTGGACTGTAAATATCAACCGTCATTTATGGGGTGGTGTTGTGTGTGGGTTTCATTACAGTGCTTAGACTGTAAATATCAACAGTCATTCATAGGGTGGTGGGTGTGTGAGAGTCATTACAGAGCTTGGAATATAAATATCAACAGTCATTCATGAGGTGGTGGGTGTGTTGTTATCATTACAGTGTTTGGACTGTAAACATCAAAAGTCATTCTTGGGGTGGTGGGTGTGTGGGTGTCTTTAAAGTGTTTTTATTGTAAATAACAACAGTCATTTATATGGTGATGGGTGTCATTAGAGTGCTTGGACTGTAAATATCAACAGTCATTCATGGAGTGGTGGGTGTGTTGGTGTCATTACAGTGCTTGGACTGTAAATATCAACCATAATGCATGGGATGGTAGGTGTGGGGCATCATTACAGTGATTTGACTGTAAATATCAACAGTCATTCATGGGGTGGTGGGGGTGAGGGTGCCATTACAGTGCTTGGACAGTAAATATCAGTAACAACTCATGGGGTTGTGGGTATGTGGGTGTCATTATAGTGCTTGAACTGTAAATATCAACAGTCATTCATGGGGTGGTGGGTGTGTGGGTGTCATTACAGTGCTTGGACTGTAAATATCAAGTCATTCATAGGGTGGTGGGTGTGTCTGTGTCTTTAGTGCTTGAACTGTAAATATCAACAGTGATTCATGGGGTGGTTGGTGGCATTATAGTGCTTGGACTGTTAATATCAACAGTCATTTTTGGGGTGTTGGGTGTTTGGGGGTCATTACAGTGCTTGAACTGTAAATATCAACAGTCAATCATGAGGTGGTGGGTGTGTGGGTGTCATTGCAGTGCTTGGACAGTATATATCAACAGTCATTCATGGGGTTGTGGGTGTGTGTGTGTCATTACAGTGATTCGACTGTAAATATCAACAGTCATTTATTGGGTTGTGGGTGTCATTAGAGTGCTTGGACTGTAAATATCAACAGTCAATTATTGGGTGGTGGGTCTGTGCGTATCATGACAGTGCTTGGACTGTAAATATCAACAGTCATTCATGGGGTTGTGAGTGTGTGGGTGTCATAGCAGTTCTTGGCCTGTAAATATCAACCATCATTCATTGGGCTGTGGGTGTGTGGGTGTCATTACAGTGCTGTGACTATAAATATTAACAGTCATTCATGTGGGGAAGGGTGTGTAGATGTCATTACAGTGCTTGGACTGTAAATATCAACCGTCATTTATGGGGTGGTGTTGTGTGTGGGTTTCATTACAGTGCTTAGACTGTAAATATCAACAGTCATTCATAGGGTGGTGGGTGTGTGAGAGTCATTACAGAGCTTGGAATATAAATATCAACAGTCATTCATGAGGTGGTGGGTGTGTTGTTATCATTACAGTGTTTGGACTGTAAACATCAAAAGTCATTCTTGGGGTGGTGGGTGCGTAGGTGTCATTACAGTGCTTAGACTGTAAATATCAACAGTCATTTATCGGGTGGTGGGCGTGTGGCTCTCTTTACAGTGCTTGGACTGTAAATATCAACAGTCAATCATGGGGTGGTGGGCCTATGGGTGTTATTACAGAGCTTGGACTGTAAATATCAACAGTCATTAATGGAGTTGTGGGTGTGTGAGCGTCATTACAGTAATTGAACTGTAAAAATCAACAGTCATTCTTGGGGTTGTGGGTGTGTTGGTGTCATTACAGTGCTTAGACTGTAAATACCAACAGTCATTCATGAGGTGGTGGGTGTTTGGCTGTTATTACAGTGCTTGGACTGTAAATATCAACAGTCATCAATGGGGTGGTGGCTGTGTGAGTGTCATTATAGTGCTTGGACTGTGAATATCAACAGTCATTCATGGGGTAGAGGGTGTGTGGGTGTCATTACAGTGTTTTGATTGTAAATATCAACAGTCATTCATAGGGTGGTGGGTGTCATTAGAGTGCTTGGACTGTAAATATCAACAGTCACCATTTGGGTGGTTGGTGTGTGGGTGTCATTACAGTGTTTGGACTGTAAATATCAACTATAATTCATGGGGTTGGTGGGTGTGTGAGTGTCATTATAGTAATTGAACTGTAAAAATCAACAGTCATTCTTGGGGTTGTGGGCCTGTGCATGTCATGACAGTGATTGGACTGTAAATATCAACAGTCATTCATGGGGTGGTGGGGGTGAGGGTGTCATTACAGTGCTTGGACGGTAAATATCATTAACAATTCATGGGGTTGTGGGTATATGGGTGTCATTATAGTGCTTGAACTGAAAATATTAACAGTCATTTATGGAGTGGTGGGTGTGAGGGTGTCATTACAGTGCTTGGACTATAAATATCAACCATCATTTATGGGGTGGTGTTGTGTGTGGGTTTCATTACAGTGCTTGGACTGTAAATATCAACAGTCATTCATAGGGTGGTGGGTGTGTTGTTATCATTACAGTGTTTGGACTGTAAACATCAAAAGTCATTCTTGGTGTGGTGGGTGCGTAGGTGTCATTACAGTGCTTAGACTGTAAATATCAACAGTCATTTATTGGGGGGTGGGCATGTGGCTGTCTTTACAGTGCTTGGACTGTAAATATCAAGTCATTCATGGGGTGGTGTGTGTGTGTGTGTGTGTGTGTCATTAGTGCATGGACTGTAAATATCAACAGTCATTCATGAGGTGGTGGGTGGCATTACAGTGCTTGGACTGTAAATATCAACAGTCATTTATGGAGTGCAGGGTGTGTGGGTGTCATTACAGTGCTTGGACTGTAAATATCAACAGTCATTCATGGGTTGATGAGTTTTTGGGTGTCATTACAGTGCTTGGATTGTAAATATCAACAGTCATTCATGGGGTGGTGGGTTTGTGGGTGTCATTATAGTGCTTAGACTGTAAATATCAAGTCATTAATGGGGTTGTGGGTGTGTGCGTGTCATTACAGTTAATAGACTGTAAATATAAACAGTCATTTATGGGGTGGTGGGTGTGTGGGTGTTAATACAGTGCTTGAACTGTAAATATCAACAGTCATTCATGGGGTGGTGGGTGTGTGGGTGTCATTACAGTGGTTGGATTGTAAATATCAACAGTCATTAATAGGGTGGTGGGTGTCATTAGAGTGCTTGAACTGGAAATATCAACAGTCATTCATGGGTTGTGAGGGTGTCATTAGAGTGCTTGGACTGTAAATATCAACAGTCATTCATGGTGTGGTGGGTGTGTGGGTGTCATGACAGTGCTTGGACTGTAAATATCAACAGTCAGTCATGGGGTGGTGAGTGTGTGGGTGTCATTGCAGTGCTTGAACTATAAATATCAACAGCAATTCATGGGGTGGTGGGTCTGTGGGTGTCATTACAGTATTTTGATTGTAAATATCAACAGTCATTCATAGGGTGGTGGGTGTCATTAGAGTGCTTGGACTGTAAATATCAACAGTCATTGATGGGTTGGTGGGTGTGTGGGTGTAATTACAGTGGTTGGACTGTAAATATCAACCATAATTCATGGGGTAGTGGGTGTTGGGGTGTCATTACAGTGCTTTGACTGTAAATATCAATAGTCATTCATGGGGTCGTGCATGTGAGGGTGACATTACAGTGCTTGGACTGTAAATATCTACAGTCATTCATGGGTTGGTTGGTGTGTGGGTGTCATTATAGTGTTTGGACTGTAAATATCACCAGTCATTCATGGGGTGGTGGGTGTGTGGGTGTCATTACAGTGCTTGGACTGTAAAAATCATGTCATTAATGGGGTGGTGGGTTTGTGTGTGTCATTAGTGCTTGGACTGTAAATATCAACAGTCATTTATGGGGTGGTGGGTGGCATTACAATGCTTGGACTGTAAATATCAACAGTCATTCATGGGTTGTGTGTGTGTCTTTACAGAGCTTGGACTGTAAATATCAACAGTCATTCATGAGGTGGTGGGTGTGTGGGTATCATTACAGTACTTGGACTGTAAATATCAACAGTCATTCATTAGGTGGTGGGTGTGTGGATGTCATTCCAGTGCTTGGACTGTAAATATCAACCATCATTCATGAGGTGGTGGGTGTGTCGGTGTCATTACAGTGCTTGGACTGTAAATATCAACAGTCATTCATGGGGTGGTGGGTGTGTGAGTGTCATTACACTTCTTGGACTGTAAATATAAACAGTCATTCATAGTGGTGTGGGTGTGTGGGTTTCATTACAGTGCTTGGGCTGTAAATATCAACAGTCATTCACGGGATTCTGGGTGTGTGAGTGTCATTACAATGCTTGGACTGTAAATATCAACAGTCATTCATGAGGTGGTGGGTGTGTGGGTGTCATTACAGTGCTTGAACTGTAATTATCAACAGTCATTAATGGGGTGGTGCAAATAAGTCCATCTAAACATTTTGGTTTTGATAAAATATTTTCAAAATTAATTGAAGACTTGAAGGAACTTGAGAACAACGGCATTCAAATTAATAATGATAATTTGAAGGGGACACTATATTGCATTACTTGGGATAACTTGGGGTCTCATGGCATTGGTGCTTTTACAGAAAATTTTTGTAGATATTGTAACATAACCCTAAAAGAATTTCTTACTGACCCTGTGCATGTTGGTGTAATGTAATACATTAGCAATACAACAACTTAAAAACGAGAACACTGTCAAAATTTTAAATAATGTCATAGGTATTATATTTAATTATCCATTCAATGCACTGAAATATTATCATGTCTGCAAAGCAGGTTTTCCACCATGCCTGGGTCATGACATTTTTTAGGGTGTTGGTGATTATAACGTTGCTCTGATATTGAAGAATTTAGTAAATGAAAAGAGATGGCTAACTTATGCAGAACTTAATCAGTGTATAATTATGTTTCTTTATCGTGGTACAGATGCTGCCTCAATGCCATGTCAAGTAAATACTTCAGGTACTAAATTAGGTGGTCAGGCTACACAAAACTGGTGTTTAATCAGGCTGTTGCCTGTTATAATATATGGCAAAATAGTTGATGCTAATGATCCTGTTTGGCAGTTGTTCCTGTTATTACGTAACATTACTGAAATAATCTGTGCCCCAAAGTTTGACGACTCTGACCTAGCATATCTAGCAATACTTAATAATGAATATTTAGAAGACAGACAAAGAATTTTTTCAAATGACAAACTGAGGCCAAAGCATCATTTTCTAAAACATTATCCAAACCTAATTTTGCTGTTTGGCCCATTAATTCGGTTGTGGACATTACGCTTTGAAAGCAAGCACTGCTAATTCAAAGGATGCATTAAAAGTGCCCATTCCTTCAAGAATGTGTATCAGACCATGAGTGAAAAACATCAGTTATTACAAGCATACAAACAGGCCAGTTCATATTTTTCCCACTGATATAGAGGTTGTAAAAAACATTTTGTTAATCTCAGATACATAAAGTTCAGATATTAAAAAAAGCCTTAATGATGTGTCAGATTACTGAAGGTGCAGAAGTTAGCTTGGAAGTGACAATAATGGGGACTCCATACAAGAAGGGACACTATGTGGTGTTAAGTAAATGTGAACAGGGTATAATGTTAGGTGAGATTCAGTTCATAATATTGAACTCCTGTACACAAGCATACTTTTTAGTAAAAAAAATTCACAGAACAGATTTCCAAGGAGTTGCAATTATCTACAGTATTGAACACCTTCCTATGCTCTTCCTTTAAATGTACAGAATTTTCTAAACTCCTAGATTATTACCCACTGGTTGACTACAAAAGAGGAAAATAATTGTTGATCCCACTCAAACACAATATATCTGCATAAGACTTCCAAGAAAATTGAAAAGGTAATTTAAAGATTATAATTCTATATTCATGTAGACCATTAGATTTCCTGTACAGTACTGTATACCAGTACTACAGTACATTATATTCATCTCCTTTCCCTGGGGCATGATTTCAAGAAAATGACAAAAGGTTGAACTGAAATGGAAGTTAAATGTTAAAGTTCCATACAAAAGATTAAAACATTCTGAACTGGAATTGGTTGTAGCTAAGGACCATGATGGTTATGAAGCTGATGACAGTGATAGTGATACTTGTAGTACAAGTAGTAGAGAGACAGTGATTTACATGACAGGTAAAGTACAGTACTGTACCATATGCACTGTAATTATGAAAACTGCTTATATGAGTAATGTACAGCATACTAAAGTAACTCCACTTCTCTACCTTTAATTGTGTTCTACATTGAATTTTTTACACAAAAATCATAAGTAAAATGAAAATGGTTAAATGACTTCTGTAAACTGGGGTTCGACTTCCCTGAGCTCAGCTAGCTAAGTTAAACTGTTCTAATGAGATATGGTAGGCCTATGTGCAGTTATGGTAACTTACTTCCTTGTTTTGGATCATTATGGGTTTAATCTAGCAGTAGCTGTTTCATTTTCTAATTATTTTCTAATTATCAGAGACTGGATTGATAGATTTATTTATTGATGCTATTAGGCATCTGGCGGCGCAACAGCAATGGTCATATACCGCCCAACATAAAATGGTCATCTACATCATTAATAAAATATGTAAAAAGATTAAATAATTTTCACTACCTCGAAAGGGAGAAGCAGCATGAATAAAACCCACATCTTCCAAAAAATCATATATTAATGAAATAACCTACTTAAGTTAGATATATAAAAGAATTGAAATATTAACGAAAGAAACATTAAACTTTAACTACCAACAAATAAATAGCCATAAACACAATAAAATTCACAATTTGTGGAGAAGGCCAGCCTCCTCCACATACGAGAGGGTGTTCCCTCCCACACCACAAGCCTCCTCCCCGAGGACCTGAGAGAGACTGTAAGAACCGTCACCCTCCTGGTACTCAGAGAGGTGCCTACGACGAAGGTCACCAAGGCTGGGACACTCAACAATAAGATGCCGCACTGTCAAAGGGACCAGACAATCATCACAGTAGGGAGGGTGAGCCCTCTCCATTAAAAAGCCATGAGTCAATAATGTGTGGTCAATGCGCAGACGGACAAGAGCCGTCTCCCACCGGCGGGACAGGCCACTGTAGCTCCACAAACCAAGGTGCTGGCGGATGTCGCGGAGCTTGTTAGCCCCGACGGCATCCCATCTGTCCTGCCAGCAGGAACAAACAGTAGCATCTATGTAGGGTCGAAGGTCCACTGCAGGAACAGGATGATGCCTGGCAGGAGGCCGGGAATTGGAGACCGCAGCCTTAGCCAGGGCGTCAGCCCGCTCATTCCCATCAACACCCACATGGGCCGGGACCCAACAACAAGTGACTTTGTGGCCACGACGACCCAGGAGGACAAGCCACTCAAGAATGGCCAACACCAGGGGATGGGAAGAGTTAAAATTACACAAGGCCTGCAAGGCACTACAGGAATCGCTAAAAATAGTAAACGGAGGCTGAGGGAGAGTAAAAATTACTTGGAGGGCATATAAAATAGCCGAGAGCTCAGCAGCAAAAATTGACATGACAAAAGGGAGCCTGCCGCCACGGCAAAAGTCAGGAAAGACAACTCCAAAGCCAACTCCAGCATCAGACTTTGACCCATCAGTGTACACGAGTGAAGGCATGTTCTAAAAAGAGGGAACGAGCCACTGGAGGAGAAAGAGATTCCTTCTTGTCTGTAAAGCAGGTGCAGGGAAAAACTTCTGGAAAAAGCCATGGAGCCACCCTGGGGACCCTCACAGGACAAATCTGTAAGTCATCAATGCCCATCTCCTCCATAGCCTTCCTGACCTGGAAGCCAAAGGGCCATGGTGTACGAGAATGTAAAAGGTAGTACTGAGACATGATATCAGATGACACCGCCAAGCAGGGAAGGGAGTCAGGAAGTCGATGTAATCGATGCCAACAACGAACCATCAAGGACTGGCGACGGAGATCAAGAGGTGGCTCATTAGCGTTCACCAGGAGACTGGGGATTGGGGACGACCTGAAGGCTCCGGTCGCCAGACGTACTCCAGCATGATGAACAGGGTCTAAAACTCTGAGACGGGCATCGGTGGCAGAAGAGTACACCTCACACCCATAGTCGTGTTTTGACCTAATAAGAACATGGTATAGGCGGAGGAGGGTGGCCTGATCAGCCCCTCAGGATGTATGGCCCAGGGCCCTCAACAGGTTAAGAGCCTTGAGGCAAGAGACCTTAAGTGTACGTAAGTGTGGCACCCAAGTCAAAAGTTTGTCAAAAAGGAGACCCAAAAAGCGAGTCTCCTCGACACAGGTGAATTCCAACAGTTTCTACCTTATATCATTAAAACCCTATAAAATCTTGCATATAACCACCTTCTATCATTAAAACCCTATAAAATCTTCAATATAATAATAACTTTTAACTTTACCCACCCTTCTATCATTAAAACCCTATAAAATCTTCCATATAATAATAACATTTAACTATACGCACCTTCTATTTATCTATCTATCATCCTTTACACACACACACAGTTTCATCCAACCCTCTGTCTCCATTGCAGGAGAACTTCCATCAAAGTTTTTTACGCACTGTGGCTGATGTGCAGCATACCAGTCACCTTCTGTTTTTTTATTTTTCTCACATATTCTGCAGTATTTACTCAATACTTCATAGTCCACAACAAGTCCTGTGTCAAAGTGTATGACTGATACCACACAAAACTTTGCCACAAACCCTCTCTTTGACCAGGAACCATCACATGTCACTGTTATATTCTTCACTTCAGGAGAACCTGGTTGTTCATTTTCAAGATATTCATGGACGAGTTCCCGTGCTCGTTTCAAACTCACTTCACCATCTTAGATTCCTTTTGCCTCAATTTCTCGGGCAATGTAAAAGAACCTGGTACTTGACATTATTTTCATCTCGAACACTTTTTCCATGTCCTCAAGTATTTTATAGCCATTGTTTTCTAGGCCAAATTCTACGAACTTCATATTCACATCATACTTGCCCTGTGGTTCGTACCTGAAGGAGGTCCAGGCAACAGACGTCTCACCACACACACTACACTCGCACACGATTTTGTTCGCTGCACCAAGTCGCCTTCCTACACTGGGGATACCCAATGCAACATTTCTACACTTTTCACATTTTTTTTTGAAATTTTGGAACAATTTTCTCTTCGAAATTATGACATATTCGTCTTTCACTCTGTCAAGAGGAACAGCGATACTTTCTCGCAGCCGTCTCTTCACAGCGGCTGGTGACACTTGGGTTGTCCCCTCCTCTTGTGGTTGTGGTTGCTCCCCCGATGGTCCTGGTTGTGGCTGGGGTTGTGGTTGCTCCCCCGATGGTCCTGGTTGTGGCTGGGGTTGTGGTTGCTCCCATGATGGTCTTGGTTGTTGCTGGGGTTGTGGTTGCTCCCCTGCTTTTTCTGCAATAGCAGCCAGGGCCTTCTCCTTCTTCTTCCTCGCTATATCAGCCATCTTTTTTCTAAGCTTTGACTTGGGTCCCATCTTGAGAAAAAGATTGCTTGCCTGCTTGATTTGAGCTCGTACAATAATACTCGACAGAGTCTGGAGTAAAAGTGAAGGAAAGTGGTAGTGGTAGGATGCGCTGTTTATGGTCGCATTCTGAATCCTTTGAGACAACTTGAGGGTAAAGGCTAATTTCATTTTACATTTCTGTTTTTTTCCTTTTATCATTCACAGTGAGTTTCATATAGAGTATTCTACATAAAAAAAAACCACACACACACATATATATGTGTATTTGTATATGGGTTTGTTATATAGTCTACGACTGTTCAGAAAATGAATAGAGTGTGTATTGAAGACATCTACGTATAATTTGAATGCAGCCAGGCCAGGGGTAGGCCTCCTTATCAGCAGTGGTTGACCGTGTGAAGAAAGGTCGCGATATGGGTAGTGAACAAGGTTGGAGGTTATGGGGTTGGGGATTGGGAGTTAGGGGGAGAGAGTTATGGGGTGGGGGTTATGGGACTGGGGGTTATGTGGTTGGGGTTTATGGGGTGGGGTTTGGGATTGGGGGTTATGTGGTTGGGAATATGGGGTGGGGTTTGGGATTGGGGGTTATGGGTTGGGGGCTATGGGGTGGGAGTTATGGGGTGGGGTTTATGGGGTGGGGATCATGGGTTGAGTGTTATGGGGTGGGGGTTATGGGGTGGGGTTTATGGGGTTGGGGGTTATGGGGTTGGGGGTTATGGGTTGGGGGTTATGAGGTGGGGGTTATGGGGTGGGGATTATGAGGTGGGGATTATGGGGTGGGGGTTATGGGATGGGGGTTATGGGATGGGGGTTGTGGGGTGGGGGTTGTGGGGTGGGGGTTGTGGGGTGGGGGTTGTGGAGTGGGGGTTATGGGGTTGGGGGTTGTAGGGTGGGGTTCATGGGGTTGGGGTTTATGGGGTGGGGGTTATGGGGTGGGGGTTATGGGGTGGGGATTATGGGGTGGGGGTTGTGCGGTGGGGGTTGTGGGGTGTGGGTTGTGGGGTGGGGGTTGTGGGGTGGGGGTTGTGGAGTGGGGGTTATGGGATTGGGGGTTGTGGGGTGGGGTTTATGGGGTGGGGTTTATGGGGTTGGGGGTTATGGGGTGGGGGTTATGGGGTTGGGGGTTATGGGTTGGGGGTTATGAGGTGGGGGTTATGGGGTGGGGGTTATGAGGTGGGGATTATGGGGTGGGGGTTATGGGATGGGGGTTATGGGATGGGGGTTGTGGGGTGGGGATTGTGGGGTGGGGGTTGTGGGGTTGGGATTGTGGGTTGGGGGTTTTGGGGTGGGGTTTATGGGGTTGGGGGTTGTGGGGTGGGGTTTATGGGGTTGGGGAACATAATAATACTAATCAAATTACTAATTCAATGACCATATATAACATAGGAAACAAAAATGGAATTTCGAGTGTTTGGGGGTAGTTGGGGGGTGGGGGGGGGTTGGAGGGGTTTGAAGGCTGATAAGCAAGTTTGGTTGCTACTACATGATGCGTAGGACCTCAAAGAACATATTTAGCATGGAATTGAAAAATGCAAAATTTAGGCCAAAATTATCATGTCAGAGTGTGGTCTCCCCTCCTAACCTAAACTGCAGTAAACTACCGGGACCTAACCTGGGCAAACTACCGGGAATTAAACGTGGTAAGGACCGTAGCAAAATACGGTAAATATTGAAACAACTGCCGTTATCATGTACGTTTTTTCTACCTTCATTACCCACTTATTTAGACCATTCTAAGACTATTTTCTTCTATGGCATTTCCAAGATAGGGCATATTCAAATGGGGCATTTTGAACTTAGCCTAGCCTAACCTAACCTAACCTAGACCGCATCAGACCACAGGGACCTAATCTGGGCAAACTACCGGAATCTAACCTGGTCAAACTACCGGGAAATAACTGTGGTAAAGTACAGGAAATGACCGGGGCAGAATACTGGGACCTAGCCGGATGTGGTAACACTGCTACAAAACGGTAATGGGCCAAACTTTACCTTAAATGGCACCAAACTATGGTAATCTGGGGTAATTACCTTGGAAATGACAACACTGAAGAAATTAGCAATGCTGGTGTAAATAAAAGGGATTATGAGTGTTCACTATTATTATTATCATTATTATTATTATTATTTATTTATTTATTTATTTATCTAGTTATTGGGTTCTAAATATTCATTGGTATTTATTCAAATATATTTCATTTTTTTTATAATACTCCTATTGTTATTATTATTGTTATTATTATTACTTTTACATTCATCATCTCAATATAAACAAACTGGCAGCCATCATGGATTTTGACGTTATTATTGACAGTGTCGTGAAATCAGTGTTGCCATGTAAGAGGCAATTTTTTTTTTAATACTAACAAAAAACAAAAAATAATAATACTTAAAAAAAATTAATACTAAAAAAAATTAATACATAAAAAAATAATATTACTTAAAAAAATAATACTTAAAAAAAATTAATACTTATTAAAAAAATTAATACTTACAAAAAGAAAGTGAAAAAAAAATAATACTTACAAAAAATAGCACTTAAAAAAATTGATATTTAAAAAAAATTTAATACTTAAACAAATTATATTTAAAAAAAATAATACTTAAAAAAAATTGTTACTTATCAAACCTTGGTTTGGCACTTACGACTGTCTTAGCCACTAAGGATATTATGGTTAAAGTTTAAAATTTTAGAAGTTACTATTAGGGTGCCAAATCAATCTTTAGATACATTAACAAATTCCAAAGTCAATATGACTTCAGCGGGAAACGTATGTCAGTATGGCCAGTTTGGTAACTATAACAAGTAGCAAAAAGAATAACCTAAGTTGGATGTTAGGGAGAATAAAGTCAATGAAGCACCTGTAAAGACTCTCAAAATGACACTTAGCTGTAGGGTTGCAGACACTTCGTTCTCCCAAGGTGAAGAAATGAGGCACGAGAATAGTATGGGTTATCACCAATAGTCAGTCACCCAGTCGAGTACCGGTATAAGGTTTCTTGGATAAGTCAAGAGGATATGTAGAAAAGATCTCGTTAACTGAGAGCTATGACAATCAAGAATAAGGTATAAATGAAGGAACTTGAAGTGACTTGTACCACCACCGGTATTTGACTGGGCGAGATCCAGAACAGAACTGCCTTCCACACTCACTCTCTCCTCCTCCATCACCTCGGATTATATGTTATGAATCATCCCCAAAAGTCTCAAACTGAGGAAAACAGTTTCATACAGTTTTCACAACACAGAAAATTAGATTCATGAACATGGATCCATGTATTCATCGAATCATATCTTAACAAAACTAAATATACAGCATCCAATAATTATAACAAATACATGTATATGTTACACATGCAAAAAATCGATATTTTGGGTGCCCAAAGTCAATATATGCATGCATCTTCTGTACCCGTATATATCCCAAATTCAGGCTCAAAACACCCAAAAAATCGATATTTTTGTGTCCCAGAAGCTATCTGTACATACCTACTCAGTGCTAGAATGTTTTCAAAATATAGGCTCAAAACATGCTGATAATCGATATTTTATGTGTCCAAAGTCGATATGTACATGCATCTTCTGTACCCGTTTTAATCTTAAATTCGAGTTAAAAAACCCGAAAATTCGATATTTTTGGGTTCAAGGAGTGATCTGTACATGACTACTCAGTGTTAGAATATTTTCAATATACAGGCACAAAACAAGTTGAAAATCGATATTTTAGGTGCCCTAAATCGATATGTGCATGCATCTTCTGTACCCGTTTAAAACTCAAATTCAGGCTCAAAACACCCGATAATTCGATATTTTTGGGTCCCAGAAGCGATCTGTACATGACTACTTAGTGCTAAAATATTTTCAAAATACGTGCCCAAAACATGCTGAAAATTGATATTTTAGTTGCCCAAAGTCAATATGTGTATGCATATTCTGTACCCGTTTATATCCCAAATTCTGGCTCAAAACACCCGAAAATTCTATATTTTTGGGTCCCAGAAGCGTTGTGTACATGCCTACTCAGTGCTAAAATATTTTCAAAATATAGGCCCAAAACATGCTAAAAATCGATATTTTTGGTGCCCAATGTCGATATGTGAATGCATCTTAAGTACTCGTTTATATCTCAAATTCAGGCTCAAAACACCCAAAAATTCGATATTTTTGGGTCCCAGAAGCGATCTGTGCATGCATCTTCAGTACCCGTTAATATCTCAAATTCAGGCTAAAAAACCCCGAAAATTCGATATTTTTGGGTCCCAGAAGCGATCTGTACATGCCTACTCAGTGCTATAATGTTTTCAAGATAGAGGCCCAAAACATGCTGAAATACTATATTGTAGGTGCAAAAAGTCGATCTATGCATACATCTTTATTACCCGTATACATCTCAAATTCAGGCTCAAAACACCCGAAAATTCGATATTTTTGGGTCCCAGAAGCGATCTATACATGCCTAGTCAGTACTAAAATATTTTCAAAATACAAGCCCAAAACATGCTGAAAATTGATACTTTAGTTGCAAAAAGTCAATATGTGTATGAATATTCTGTACCCGTTTATATCCCAAATTCAGGCTCAAAACACCCGAAAATTCCATATTTTTGGTTCCAGAAGCGATCTGTACATGCCTACTCAGTGCTTAAATATGTTTTAAAATATAGGCCCAAAACATGCTAAAAATAGATATTTTAGGTGCCCAAAGACGATATGTGCATGCATCTTCTGTACCCGTTTATATCTCAAATTCAGGCTCAAAACACCCGAAAATTCGATATTTTTGGGTTCAAGGAGCGATCTGTACATGCCTACTCAGTGTTAGAATATTTTCAAAATACAGGCACAAAACAAGTTCGAAATCGATATTTTATGTGCCCTAAATCATTATGTGCATGCATCTTCTGTACCCGTTTAAAACTCAAATTCAGGCTCAAAACACCCGAAAATTCGATATTTTTGGGTCCCAGAAGCGATCTGTACATGACTAGTTAGTGCTAAAATATTTTCAAAATACGTGCCCAAAACATGCTGAAAATTGATATTTTAGTTGCCCAAAGTCAATATGTGTATGCATATTCTGTACCCGTTTATATCCCAAATTCTGGCTCAAAACACCCGAAAATTCTATATTTTTGGGTCCCAGAGACGATTTGTACATGCCTACTCAGTACTAGAATATTGTCATAATATACGTCCAAAACATGCTAAAAATCGATATTTTTGGTGCCCAAAGACGATATGTGCATGCATCTTCTGTACTCGTTTATATCTCAAATTCAAGTTAAAAAACCCGAAAATTCGAAATTTTTGGGTTCAAGGAGTGATCTGTACATGACTACTCAGTGTTAGAATATTTTCAATATACAGGCACAAAACAAGTTGAAAATCGATATTTTAGGTGCCCTAAATCGATATATGCATGCATCTTCTGTACCCGTTTAAAACTCAAATTCAGGCTCAAAACACCCGAAAATTCGATATTTTTGGGTCCCAGAAGCGATCTGTACATGACTACTTAGTGCTAAAATATTTTCAAAATACGTGCCCAAAACATGCTGAAAATTGATATTTTAGTTGCCCAAAGTCAATATGTGTATGCATATTCTGTACCCGATTACATCCCAAATTCAGGCTCAAAACACCCGAAAATTCTATATATTTGGGTCCCAGAAGCGTTGTGTACATGCCTACTCAGTGCTAAAATATTTTCAAAATATAGGCCCAAAACATGCTAAAAATCGATATTTTTGGTGCCCAATGTCGATATGTGAATGCATCTTAAGTACTCGTTTATATCTCAAATTCAGGCTCAAAACACCCAAAAATTCGATATTTTTGGGTCCCAGAAGCGATCTGTGCATGCATCTTCAGTACCCGTTAATATCTCAAATTCAGGCTAAAAAAACCCGAAAATTCGATATTTTTGGGTCCCAGAAGCGATCTGTACATGCCTACTCAGTGCTATAATGTTTTCAAGATAGAGGCCCAAAACATGCTGAAATACTATATTGTAGGTGCAAAAAGTCGATCTATGCATACATCTTTATTACCCGTATACATCTCAAATTCAGGCTCAAAACACCCGAAAATTCGATATTTTTGGGTCCCAGAAGCGATCTATACATGCCTAGTCAGTACTAAAATATTTTCAAAATACAAGCCCAAAACATGCTGAAAATTGATACTTTAGTTGCAAATATTCAATATGTGTATGAATATTCTGTACCCGTTTATATCCCAAATTCAGGCTCAAAACACCCGAAAATTCCATATTTTTGGGTCCCAGAAGCGATCTGTACATGCCTACTCAGTGCTTAAATATTTTCAAAATATAGGCCCAAAACATGCTAAAAATCGATATTTTTGGTGCCCAAAGACGATATGTGCATGCATCTTTTGTACCCGTTTATATCTCATATTCAGGCTCAAAAAAACCGAAAATTCGATATTTTTGGGTTCAAGGAGCGATCTGTACATGCCTACTCAGTGTTAGAATATTTTCAAAATACAGGCACAAAACAAGTTCAAAATCGATATTTTATGTGCCCTAAATCAATATGTGCATGCATCTTCTGTACCCGTTTAAAACTCAAATTCAGGCTCAAAACACCCGAAAATTCGATATATTTGGGTCCCAGAAGCGATCTGTACATGACTACTTAGTGCTAAAATATTTTCAAAATACGTGCCCAAAACATGCTGAAAATTGATATTTTAGTTGCCCAAAGTCAATATGTGTATGCATATTCCGTACCCGTTTATATCCCAAATTCTGGCTCAAAACACCCGAAAATTCGATATTTTTGGGTCCCAGAAGCGATTTGTACATGCCTACTCAGTACTAGAATATTGTCATAATATGCGTCCAAAACATGCTAAAAATCGATATTTTTGGTGCCCAAAGACGATATGTGCATGCATCTTCTGTACCCGTTTATATCTCAAATTCGAGTTAAAAAACCCGAAAATTCGAAATTTTTGGGTTCAAGGAGTGATCTGTACATGACTACTCAGTGTTAGAATATTTTCAATATACAGGCACAAAACAAGTTGAAAATCGATATTTTAGGTGCCCTAAATCGATATGTGCATGCATCTTCTGTACCCGTTTAAAACTCAAATTCAGGCTCAAAACACCCTTAAATTCGATATTTCTGGGTCCCAGAAGCGATCTGTACATGACTACTTAGTGCTAAAATATTTTCAAAATACGTGCCCAAAACATGCTGAAAATTGATATTTTAGTTGCCCAAAGTCAATATGTGTATGCATATTCTGTACCCGATTATATCCCAAATTCAGGCTCAAAACACCCGAAAATTCTATATATTTGGGTCCCAGAAGCGATCTGTGCATGCATCTTCAGTACCCGTTAATATCTCAAATTCAGGCTAAAAAACCCGAAAATTCGATATTTTTGGGTCCCAGAAGCGATCTGTACATGCCTACTCAGTGCTATAATGTTTTCAAGATAGAGGCCCAAAACATGCTGAAATACTATATTGTAGGTGCAAAAAGTCGATCTTTGCATACATCTTTATTACCCGTATACATCTCAAATTCAGGCTCAAAACACCCGAAAACTCGTTATTTTTGGGTCCCAGAAGCGATCTATACATGCCTACTCAGTACTAAAATATTTTCAAAATACAAGCCCAAAACATGCTAAAAATTGATACTTTAGTTGCAAAAAGTCAATATGTGTATGAATATTCTGTACCCGTTTATATCCCAAATTCAGGCTCAAAACACCCGAAAATTCCATATTTTTAGGTCCCAGAAGCGATCTGTACATGCCTACTCAGTGCTTAAATATTTTCAAAATATAGGCCCAAAACATGCTAAAAATAGATATTTTTGGTGCCCAAAGTCGATATGTGCATGCATCTTCTGTACCCGTTTATATCTCAAATTCAGGCTCAAAACACCCGAAAATTCAATATTTTTGGGTTCAAGGAGCGATCTGTACATGCCTACTCAGTGTTAGAATATTTTCAAAATACAGGCACAAAACAAGTTCAAAATCGATATTTTATGTGCCCTAAATCAATATGTGCATGCATCTTCTGTACCCGTTTATATCTGAAATTCAGGCTCAAATCAACCGAAAATTTGATATTTTTGGGTCTCAGAAGCGATCTGTGCATGCATCTTTAGTACTCTTTTATATCTCAAATTCAGGCTCAAAACACCCGAAAATTCGATATTTTTGCGTCCCAGAAGCGATCTGTACATGCCTACCCAGTGCTAAAATGCTTTCAAGATACAGGCCTAAAACATCCTGAAAATCGATATTGTAGGTGCAAAAATTCGATCTATGCATACATTTTCAGTACCCGTTTATATCTCAAATTCATGCTCAAAACACTCGAAAATTCGAATTTTTTTGGTCCCAGAATCGATCTGTACATTCCTATTTAGTACTAGAATATTATCAAATTATAGGGCAAAACATGCTAAAAATCGATATTTTTGGTGCCTAAAGTCGATATGTGCATGCATCTTCTTTACCCGTTTATATCTCAAATTTGAGATCAAAACACACGAAAATTCGATATTTTTGGATTCAAGGAGCGATCTGTACATGCCTACTCAGTGTTAGAATATTTTCAAAATACAGGTACAAAACAAGTTCAAAATCGATATTATAAGTGCCCTAAATCAATATGTGCATGCATCTTCTGTACCCATTTATATCTCAAATTCTGGCTCAAAACACCCGAAAATTTGATATTTTTGGGTCCCAGTAGCGATCTGTGCATGCATCTTCAGTACCCTTTTTTATCTCAAATTCAGGAGAGAAAAAAAACGAAAATTCGATATTTTTTGGTCCCAGAAGCGATCTGTAGATGCCTACTCAGTGCTAGAATGCTTTCAAGATACAGGCCCAAAACATACCTGAAAATCGATATTGTAGGTGCAAAAAGTCGATCTATGCATACATTTTCAGTACCCGTTTATATCTCAAATTCAGGCTCAAAACACCCGAAAATCCGATATTTTGGGGTCTTAGAAGCGATATGTACAGGCCTACTCAGTGCTTCAATGTTTTCAAAATATAGGCCCAAAACATGCTAAAAATCGATATTTTGTGTGTCCAAAGTCGATATATTCATGTATCTTCTGTACCCGTTTATATCTCAAATTCGTGATTAAAAACACACGAATATTAGATTTTTTTGGATTCAAGGAGTGATCTGTACATGCCTAGTTAGTGTTAGAATATTTTCAAATACAGGCACAAAACAAGTTGAAAATCGATATTTTAGGTGCCCTAAATCGATATGAGCATGCATCTTCTGTACCCGTTTATATCTCAAATTCAGGCTCAAAACACTCGAAAATTTGATATTTTTGGGTCCCAGAAGCGATCTGTACATGCCTACTCAGTGTTAGAATATTTTTAAGATACATGTCCAAAAACATGCTATAAATTGATATTTTAGGTGCCCTAAATCGATATGAGCATGCATCTTCTGTACCCGTTTATATCCCAAATTCTGGCTCAAAACACCCGAAAATTCGATATTTTTGGGTCCCAGAAGCGATTTGTACATGCCTACTCAGTACTAGAATATTGTCATAATATGCGTCCAAAACATGCTAAAAATCGATATTTTTGGTGCCCAAAGACGATATGTGCATGCATCTTCTGTACCCGTTTATATCTCAAATTCGAGTTAAAAAACCCGAAAATTCGAAATTTTTGGGTTCAAGGAGTGATCTGTACATGACTACTCAGTGTTAGAATATTTTCAATATACAGGCACAAAACAAGTTGAAAATCGATATTTTAGGTGCCCTAAATCGATATGTGCATGCATCTTCTGTACCCGTTTAAAACTCAAATTCAGGCTCAAAACACCCTTAAATTCGATATTTCTGGGTCCCAGAAGCGATCTGTACATGACTACTTAGTGCTAAAATATTTTCAAAATACGTGCCCAAAACATGCTGAAAATTGATATTTTAGTTGCCCAAAGTCAATATGTGTATGCATATTCTGTACCCGATTATATCCCAAATTCAGGCTCAAAACACCCGAAAATTCTATATATTTGGGTCCCAGAAGCGATCTGTGCATGCATCTTCAGTACCCGTTAATATCTCAAATTCAGGCTAAAAAACCCCGAAAATTCGATATTTTTGGGTCCCAGAAGCGATCTGTACATGCCTACTCAGTGCTATAATGTTTTCAAGATAGAGGCCCAAAACATGCTGAAATACTATATTGTAGGTGCAAAAAGTCGATCTATGCATACATCTTTATTACCCGTATACATCTCAAATTCAGGCTCAAAACACCCGAAAACTCGTTATTTTTGGGTCCCAGAAGCGATCTATACATGCCTACTCAGTACTAAAATATTTTCAAAATACAAGCCCAAAACATGTTAAAAATTGATACTTTAGTTGCAAAAAGTCAATATGTGTATGAATATTCTGTACCCGTTTATATCCCAAATTCAGGCTCAAAACACCCGAAAATTCCATATTTTTAGGTCCCAGAAGCGATCTGTACATGCCTACTCAGTGCTTAAATATTTTCAAAATATAGGCCCAAAACATGCTAAAAATAGATATTTTTGGTGCCCAAAGTCGATATGTGCATGCATCTTCTGTACCCGTTTATATCTCAAATTCAGGCTCAAAACACCCGAAAATTCAATATTTTTGGGTTCAAGGAGCGATCTGTACATGCCTACTCAGTGTTAGAATATTTTCAAAATACAGGCACAAAACAAGTTCAAAATCGATATTTTATGTGCCCTAAATCAATATGTGCATGCATCTTCTGTACCCGTTTATATCTGAAATTCAGGCTCAAATCAACCGAAAATTTGATATTTTTGGGTCTCAGAAGCGATCTGTGCATGCATCTTTAGTACTCTTTTATATCTCAAATTCAGGCTCAAAACACCCGAAAATTCGATATTTTTGCGTCCCAGAAGCGATCTGTACATGCCTACCCAGTGCTAAAATGCTTTCAAGATACAGGCCTAAAACATCCTGAAAATCGATATTGTAGGTGCAAAAATTCGATCTATGCATACATTTTCAGTACCCGTT
The DNA here is from genome assembly GCA_033782935.1 of Petrolisthes cinctipes. Lineage (NCBI taxonomy): Eukaryota > Metazoa > Arthropoda > Malacostraca > Decapoda > Porcellanidae > Petrolisthes > Petrolisthes cinctipes. The sequence goes on from JAWQEG010000015.1 coordinate 6,257,568, forward strand.
TATATCTCAAATTCATGCTCAAAACACTCGAAAATTCGAATTTTTTTGGTTCCAGAATCGATCTGTACATTCCTATTTAGTACTAGAATATTATCAAATTATAGGGCAAAACATGCTAAAAATCGATATTTTTGGTGCCTAAAGTCGATATGTGCATGCATCTTCTTTACCCGTTTATATCTCAAATTTGAGATCAAAACACACGAAAATTCGATATTTTTGGATTCAAGGAGCGATCTGTACATGCCTACTCAGTGTTAGAATATTTTCAAAATACAGGTACAAAACAAGTTCAAAATCGATATTATAAGTGCCCTAAATCAATATGTGCATGCATCTTCTGTACCCATTTATATCTCAAATTCTGGCTCAAAACACCCGAAAATTTGATATTTTTGGGTCCCAGTAGCGATCTGTGCATGCATCTTCAGTACCCTTTTTTATCTCAAATTCAGGAGAAAAAAAAAACGAAAATTCGATATTTTTTGGTCCCAGAAGCGATCTGTAGATGCCTACTCAGTGCTAGAATGCTTTCAAGATACAGGCCCAAAACATACCTGAAAATCGATATTGTAGGTGCAAAAAGTCGATCTATGCATACATTTTCAGTACCCGTTTATATCTCAAATTCAGGCTCAAAACACCCGAAAATCCGATATTTTGGGGTCTTAGAAGCGATATGTACAGGCCTACTCAGTGCTTCAATGTTTTCAAAATATAGGCCCAAAACATGCTAAAAATCGATATTTTGTGTGTCCAAAGTCGATATATTCATGTATCTTCTGTACCCGTTTATATCTCAAATTCGTGATTAAAAACACACGAATATTAGATTTTTTTGGATTCAAGGAGTGATCTGTACATGCCTAGTTAGTGTTAGAATATTTTCAAATACAGGCACAAAACAAGTTGAAAATCGATATTTTAGGTGCCCTAAATCGATATGAGCATGCATCTTCTGTACCCGTTTATATCTCAAATTCAGGCTCAAAACACTCGAAAATTTGATATTTTTGGGTCCCAGAAGCGATCTGTACATGCCTACTCAGTGTTAGAATATTTTTAAGATACATGTCCAAAAACATGCTATAAATTGATATTTTAGGTGCCCTAAATCGATATGAGCATGCATCTTCTGTACCCGTTTATATCTCAAATTCAGGCTCAAAACACCCAAAAATTCGATATTTTTGGGTACCAGAAGCGATCTGTACATGTCTACTCAGTGACAGAATATTTTCAAATACAGGCACAAAACAAGTTGAAAATCGATATTTTAGGTGCCCTAAATCGATATGAGCATGCATCTTCTGTACCCGTTTATATCTCAAATTCAGGCTCAAAACACTCGAAAATTTGATATTTTTGGGTCCCAGAAGCGATCTGTACATGCCTACTCCTTGCTAGAATATTATCAAAATATACGCCCAAAACATGCTAAAAATCGATTATTTTGTTGCCCAAGGACGATATGTGCATGCATCTTCTGTACCCGTTTATATCTCAAATTCAGTGTCAAAACACCCGAAAATTCGATATTTTTTGGACCCAGAAGCGATCTCTACATGTCTACTCAGTGACATGATATTTTCAAAATATAGGCCCAAAACATGCTGAAAAATCGATATTTTAGGTGCTTAATGTCGATATGTGCATGCATCTTCAGTACCCGTTTATATCTCAAATTCAGGCTCAAAACACTCGAAAATTCGAATTTTTTTGATCCCAGAAGCGATCTGTACATGCCTACTTAGTACTAGAATGTTTTCAAGATACAGGCCCAAAACATACCTGAAAATCGATATTGTAGGTGCAAAAAGTCGATCTATGCATACATTTTCAGTACCCGTTTATATCTCAAATTCAGGCTCAAAACACCCGAAAATCCGATATTTTGGGGTCTTAGAAGCGATATGTACAGGCCTACTCAGTGCTTCAATGTTTTCAAAATATAGGCCCAAAACATGCTAAAAATCGATATTTTGTGTGTCCAAAGTCGATATATTCATGTATCTTCTGTACCCGTTTATATCCCAAATTCAGGCTCAAAACACCCGAAAATTCTATATTTTTGGGTCCCAGAAGCGTTGTGTACATGCCTATTCAGTGCTAAAATATTTTCAAAATATAGGCCCAAAACATGCTAATAATCGATATTATTGGTGCCCAATGTCGATATGTGCATGCATCTTCTTTACCCGTTTATATCTCAAATTTGAGATCAAAACACACGAAAATTCGATATTTTTGGATTCAAAGAGCGATCTGTACATGCCTACTCAGTGTTAGAATATTTTCAAAATACAGGTACAAAACAAGTTCAAAATCGATATTATAAGTGCCCTAAATCAATATGTGCATGCATCTTCTGTACCCGTTTATATCTCAAATTCAGGCTCAAAACACCCTAAAATTTTATATTTTTTGGTCTCAGTAGCGATCTGTGCATGAATCTTCAGTACCCTTTTTTATCTCAAATTCAGGCGAAAAAAAAAACGAAAATTCGATATTTTTTGGTCCCAGAAGCGATCTGTAGATGCCTACTCAGTGTTAGAATGCTTTCAAGATACAGTCCCAAAACATACCTGAAAATTGATATTGTAGGTGCAAAAAGTCAATCTATGCATACATCTTCAGTACCCGTTTATATCTCAAATTCAGGCTCAAAACACCCAAAAATCCGATATTTTGGGGTCCCAGAAGCGATCTGTATATGCCTACTCAGTGCTTTAATGTTTTCAAAATATAGGCCCAAAACATGCGAAAAATCGATATTTTGGGTGTCCAAAGTCGATATATTCATGCATCTTCTGTACCCGTTTATATCTCAAATTCGTGATTGAAACACACGAATATTCGATTTTTTTGGATTCAAGGAGCGATCTGTACATGCCTACTCAGTATTAGAATATTTTCAAATACAGGCACAAAACAAGTTCAAAATCGATATTTTAGGTGCCCTAAATCGATATGTGCATGCATCTTCTTTACCCGTTTATATCTCAAATTCAGGCTCGAAACACCTGAAAATTTGATATTTCTGGGTCCCATGAGCGATCTGTACATGCCTACTCAGTGCTAAAATGTTTGAAGATACAGGCCCAAAACATGCTGAAAATCGATATTGTAGGTGGAAAAAGTCGATCTATGCATACATCTTCAGTGCCCGTTTATATCTCAAATTCATGCTCAAAACCCCCGAAAATTCTATATTTTGGGGTCCCAGAAGCGATCTGTACATGCCTACTCAGTGCTTAAAAATTTTCAAAATATAGGCACAAAAAATGCTAAAAATCGATATTTTTGGTGCCCAATGTCGATATGTGAATGCATCTTCAGTACTCGTTTATATCTCAAATTCAGGCTCAAAACACCCGAAAATTTGATTTTTTTGGTCCCAGAAGCGATCTGTACATGCCTACTTAGTACTAGAATATTATCAAAATATGGGGCAAAAACATGCTAAAAATCGATATTTTTGGTGCCCAAAGTCGATATGTGCATGCATCTTCTTTATCCGTTTATATCGCAAATTTGAGATCAAAACACCCGAAAATTCGATATTTTTGGGTTCAAGGAGCGATCTGTACATGCCTACTCAGTGTTAGAATATTTTTAAGATACATGTCCAAAACATGCTGAAAATCGATATTTTATATGCCCAAAGTCCATATATGTATGCATATTCTGTACCCGTTTATATCTCAAATTCATTCTCAAAACACCCGAAAATTCGATATTCGTAAATTACGGAATCGATCTGTACATGCCTACTCAGTGTTAGAAATTTTAACAGAATACAGGCCCAAAACATGCTGAAAATTGATATTTTAGTTGCCCAAAGTCAATATGTGTATGAATATTCTGTACCCGTTTACATTCTAAATTCAGGCTCAAAACACCCAAAAATTCGATATTTTTGGGTCCCAGAAGCGATCTGTACATGTATACTCAGTGACAGAATATTTTCAAAATACAGGCCCAAAACATGCTAAAAATCGATAGTTTAGGTGCCTAATGTCGATATGTGCATGCCTCATAAGTACCCGTTTATGTCTCAAATTCAGACTCAAAACACCCGAAAATTCGAATTTTTTGTTCTCCCAGAAGCGATCTGTACATGCCTAGTTAGTACTAGAATATTATCAAATTATATGGCAAAAACATGCTAAAAATCGATATTTTTGGTGCCCAAAGTCGATATGTGCATGCATCTTCTTTACACGTTTATATCTCAAATTTGAGATCAAAACACACGAAAATACGATATTTTTGGATTCAAGGAGCGATCTGTACATGCCTACTCAGTGTTAGAATATTTTCAAAATATACAGGTACAAAACAAGTACAAAATCGATATTATAAGTGCCCTAAATTAATATGTGCATGCATCTTCTGTACCTGTTTATATTTCAAATTCAGGCTCAAAACACCCGAAAATTTGATATTTGTGGGTCCCAGTAGCGATCTGTGCATGCATCTTCAGTACCCTTTTTTATCTCAAATTCAGGCTCAAAACACCCGAAAATCCGATATTTTGGGGTCCCAGAAGCGATCTGTACATGCCTACTAAGTGCTTCAATGTTTTCAAAATATATGCCCAAAACATGCTAAAAATCGATATTTTGGGTGTCCAAAGTCGATATATTCATGCATTTTCTGTACCCGTTTATATCTCAAATTCGTGATTAAAACACACGAATATTCGATTTTTTTGATTCAATGAGCGATCTGTACATGCCTACTTAGTGTTAGAATATTTTCAAATACAGGCACAAAACAAGTTGAAAATCGATATTTTAGGTGCCCTAAATCGATATGAGCATGCATCTTCTGTACCCGTTTATATCTCAAATTCAGGCTCAAAACACCCGAAAATTTGATATTTTTGTGTCTCAGTAGCGATCTGTGCATGAATCTTCAGTACCCTTTTTTATCTCAAATTCAGGCGAAAAAAAAACGAAAATTCGATATTTTTTGGTCCCAGAAGCGATCTGTAGATGCCTACTCAGTGTTAGAATGCTTTCAAGATACAGGCCCAAAACATACCTGAAAATTGATATTGTAGGTGCAAAAAGTCAATCTATGCATACATCTTCAGTACCCGTTTATATCTCAAATTCAGGCTCAAAACACCCAAAAATCCGATATTTTGGGGTCCCAGAAGCGATCTGTATATGCCTACTCAGTGCTTTAATGTTTTCAAAATATAGGCCCAAAACATGCGAAAAATCGATATTTTGGGTGTCCAAAGTCGATATATTCATGCATCTTCTGTACCCGTTTATATCTCAAATTCGTGATTAAAACACACGAATATTCGATTTTTTTGGGTTCAAGGAGCGATCTGTACATGCCTACTCATTGTTAGAATATTTTTAAGATACATGTCCAAAACATGCTGAAAATCGATATTTTATATGCCCAAAGTCCATATGTGTATGCATCTTCTGTACCCGTTTATATCTCAAATTCAGGCTCAAAACACCCGAAAATTTGATATTTTTGGGTCCCAGAAGCGATCTGTACATGTCTACTCAGTGACAGAATATTTTTAAAATACAGACCCAAAACATGCTGAAAAATCGATATTTTAGGTGCTTAATGTCGATATGTGCATGCCTCATAAGTACCCGTTTATGTCTCAAATTCAGACTCAAAACACCCGAAAATTCGAATTTTTTTGGTCCCAGAAGCGATCTGTACATGCCTACTTAGTACTAGAATATTATCAAAATATAGGGCAAAAACATGCTAAAAATCGATATTTTTGATGCCCAAAGTCGATATGTGCATGTATTTTCTTTACCCGTTTATATCTTAAATTCGAGATCAAAACACACGAAACTTCGATATTTTTGGGTTCAAGGAGCGATCTGTACATGCCTACTCAGTGTTAGAATATTTTCAAAATACAGGCACAAAACAAGTTCAAAATCAATATTTTATGTGCCCTAAATCAATATGTGCATGCATCTTCTGTACCCATTTATATATGAAATTCAGGCTCAAAACAGCCGAAAATTTGATATTTTTGGGTCCCAGAAGCGATCTGTGCATGCATCTTCAGTACCCTTTTATATCTCAAATTCAGGCTCAAAACACCCGAAAATTCGATATTTTTGGTTCCCAGAAGCGATCTGTACATGCCTACTCAGGGCTAAAATGCTTTCAAGATACAGGCCCAAAACATGCTGAAAATCAATATTATAGGTGCAAAAAGTCGATCTATGCATACATTTTCAGTACCCGTTTATATCTCAAATTCATGCTCAAAACACTCGAAAATTCGATTTTTTTTGGTCCCAGAATCGATCTGTACATTCCTACTTAGTACTAGAATATTATCAAATTATAGGGCAAAAACATGCTAAAAATCGATATTTTTGGTGCCCAAAGTCGATATGTCCATGCATCTTCTTTACCCGTTTATATCTCAAATTTGAGATCAAATCACACGAAAATTCGATATTTTTTGGATTCAAGGAGCGATCTGTACATGCCTACTCAGTGTTAGAATATTTTCAAAATACAGGTACAAAACAAGTTCAAAATCGATATTATAAGTGCCCTAAATTAATATGTGCATGCATCTTCTGTACCTGTTTATATCTCAAATTCAGGCTCAAAACACCCGAAAATTTGATATTTTTGGGTCCCAGTAGCGATCTGTGCATGCATCTTCAGTACCCTTTTTTATCTCAAATTCAGGCTCAAAACACCCAAATATCCGATATTTTGGGGTCCCAGAAGCGATCTGTACATGCCTACTAAGTGCCTCAATGTTTTTAAAATATAGGCCCGAAACATGCTAAAAATCGATATTTTGGGTGTCCAAAGTCGTTATATTCATGCATCTTCTGTACCCGTTTATATCTCAAATTCGTGATTAAAACACACGAATATTCGATTTTTTTGGATTCAATGAGCGATCTGTACATGCCTACTTAGTGTTAGAATATTTTCAAATACAGGCACAAAACAAGTTGAAAATCGATATTTTAGGTGCCCTAAATCGATATGAGCATGCATCTTCTGTACCCGTTTATATCTCAAATTCAGGCTCAAAACACCCGAAAATTTGATATTTTTGGGTCCCAAAAGCGATCTGTACATGCCTACACAGTGTTAGAATATTTTTAAGATACATGTCCAAAACATGCTAAAAAACGATATTTTTGGTGCCAAATGTCAAAATGTGAATGCATCTTCAGTACTCGTTTATATTTCAAATTTAAGCTCAAAACACCCGAAAATTCGATATTTTGGGGTCCCAGAAGCGATCTGTACATGCCTACTCCTTGCTAGAATATTATCGTAATATACGCCCAAAACATGCTAAAAATCGATTATTTTGTTGCCCAAGGATGATATGTGCATGCATCTTCTGTACCCGTTTATATCTTAAATTCAGTCTCAAAACACCCGAAAATTTGATATTTTTGGGACCCAGAAGCGATCTGTACATGTCTACTCAGTGACAGAATATTTTTAAAATACAGGCCCAAAACATGCTGAAAAATCGATATTGTATGTGCTTAATGTCGATATGTGCATGCCTCATAAGTACCCGTTTATGTCTCAAATTCAGACTCAAAACACCCGAAAATTCGAATTTTTTTGGTCCCAGAAGCGATCTGTACATGCCTACTTAGTACTAGAATATTATCAAAATATAGGGCAAAAACATGCTAAAAATCGATATTTTTGGAGCCGAAAGTCGTTATGTGCATGCCTCTTCTTTACCCGTTTACATCTTAAATTTGAGATCAAAACACACGAAAATTCGATATTTTTGTGTTCAATGAGCGATCTGTACATGCCTACTCAGTGTTAGAATATTTTCAAAATACAGGCACAAAACAAGTTCAAAATCAATATTTTATGTGCACTAAATCAATATGTGCATGCATCTTCTGTACCCATTTATATCTGAAATTCAGGCTCAAAACCACCGAAAATTTGATATTTTTGGGTCCCAGAAGCGATCTGTGCATGCATCTTCTGTACCCGTTTATATCTCAAATTCAGGCTCAGAACACCCGAAAATTCGATATTTTTGGGTCCCAGAAGCGATCTGTACATGCCTACTCAGTGCTAAAATGCTTTCAAGATACAGGCCCAAAACATGCTGAAAATCGATGTTATAGGTGCAAAAACTCGATCTATGCATACATTTTCAGTACCCGTTTATATCTCAAATTCATGCTCAAAAAAATCGAAAATTCGAATTTTGTTGGTCCCAGAATCGATCTGTACATTCCTACTTAGTACTAGAATATTATCAAATTATAGGGCAAAAACATGCTAAAAATCGATATTTTTGGTGCCTAAAGTCGATATGTGAATGCATCTTCTTTACCCGTTTATATCTCAAATTTGAGATCAAAACACACGAAAATTCGATATTTTTGGATTCAAGGAGCGATCTGTACATGCCTACTCAGTGTTAGAATATTTTCAAAATACAGGTACAAAACAAGTTAAAAATCGATATTATAAGTGCCCTAAATCAATATGTGCATGCATCTTCTGTACCCGTTTATATCTCAAAGCAGGCTCAAAACACCCGAAAATTTGATATTTTTGGGTCCCAGTAGCGATCTGTGCATGCATCTTCAGTACCATTTTTTATCTCAAATTCAGGCGAAAAAAAAAACGAAAATTCGATATTTTTTGGTCCAGAAGCGATCTGTAGATGCCTACTCAGTGCTAGAATGCTTTCAAGATACAGGCCCAAAACATACCTGAAAATCGATATTGTAGGTGCAAAAAGTCAATCGATGAATACATCTTCAGTACCCGTTTATATCTCAAATTCAGGCTCAAAACACCCGAAAATCCGATATTTTGGTGTCCCAGTAGCGATCTGTACATGCCTACTCAGTGCTTCAATGTTTTCAAAATATAGGCCCAAAACATGCTAAAAATCGATATTTTGGGTGTCCGAAGTCGATATATTCATGCATCTTCTCTACCCGTTTATATCTCAAATTAGTGATTAAAACACACGAATATTCGATTTTTTTGGATTCAATGAGCGATCTGTACATGCCTACTTAGTGTTAGAATATTTTCAAATACAGGCACAAAACAAGTTGAAAATCGATATTTTAGGTGCCCTAAATCGATTTGAGCATGCATCTTCTGTACCCGTTTATATCTCAAATTCAGGCTCAAAACACCCGAAAATTCGATATTTTTTGGTCCCAGAAGCGATCTGTACATGTCTACTCAGTGACAGAATATTTTCAAAATACAGGCCCAAAACATGCTGAAAAATCGATATTTAAGGTGCTTAATGTCGATATGTGCATGCATCATCAGTACCCGTTTATATCTCAAATTCAGGCTCAAAACACACGAAAATTCGATATTTTTGGATTCAAGGAGCGATCTGTACATGCCTACTCAGTGTTAGAATATTTTCAAATACAAGCACAAAACATGCTAAAAATCGATATTTTTGGTGCCCAAGGACGATATGTGCATGCATCTTCTGTACCCGTTTATATCCCAAATTCAGGCTGAAAACACCCGAAAATTCCATATTTTTGGGTCCCAGAAGCGATCTGTACATGCCTACTCAGTGCTTAAATATTTTCAAAATATATGCCCAAAAAATGCTAAAAATCGATATTTTAGGAACTTAATGTCGATATGTGCATGTATAATCAGTTCCCGTTTATATCTCAAATTCAGGTTCAAAACACTCGGAAATTCGAAATTTTTTTTTTCCCAGAAGCGATCTGTACATGCCTCCTCAATGACAGAATATTTTCAAAATACAGGCCCAAAACATGCTAAAAAACGATATTTTAGGTGCCTAATGTCGATATGTGCATGCATCATCAGTACCCGTTTATATCTCAAAATCAGGGAGGGGAGTGTCATTGCAGAGCTTGGACTGTAAATATCAAGTCATTCATGGGGTGGTGGGTGTGTGGGTGTCATTACAGTACTTGGACAGTAAATATCAATAGTCATTCATAGAGTGGTGGGTGTGTGGGTGTCATTACAGTGCTTGGACTGTAAATATCAACAGTCATTCATGGGGTGGTGGGTGTGTGGGTGTCATTACAGTGCATGGAGTGTAAATATTAACCGTCTTTAATGGGGTAGTGGGTGTTTGGGTGTCATTATATTGCTTGGACTGTAAATATCAACAGTCATTCATGGGGTGGTGGGTGTGTGGGTGTCATTACAGTAATTGGACTGTAAATATCAACAGACATTCATTTAGTGGTTCGTGTAGGGGTGTCATTACAGTGCTTGGACTGTGATTATCAACCGTCATTCATGGGGTGCTGGGTGTGTGGGTGTCATTACAGTGCTTGGAGTGTAAATATCATCAGTTATTTATGGGATGGTGGGTGTGTGTGTCATTACAGTGCTTGGACTTTAAATATCAACAGTCATTCATTTAGTGGTTAGTGTAGGGTTGTCATTACAGTGCTTGGACTGTGAATATCAACCATCATTCATGGGGTGGTGGGTGTGTAGTGTCATTACAGTACTTGGACAGTAAATATCAATAGTCATTCATGGAGTGGTGGGTGTGTGGGTGTCATTACAGTGCTGTAACTGTAAGTATTAACAGTCATTCATGGGGTGATGTGTGTGTGCATTTCATTTCAGTGCTTGGACTGTAAATATCAACAGTCATTCATGGGGTGGTGGGTGTGTGGGTGTCATTACAGTGCATGGAGTGTAAATATCAACCGTCTTTCATGGGGTAGTGGGTGTTTGGGTGTCATTATATTGCTTGGACTGTAAATATCAACAGCTATTTATGGGGTGGTGGGTGTGTGGGTGTCATTACAGTAATTGGACTGTAAATATCAAAAGACATTTATAGGGTGGTGGGTGTGTGGGTGTCATTACAGTGCTTGGTCTGTAAATATCAACAGTCATTCATTTAGTTTTTAGTGTAGGGGTGTCATTACAGGGCTTGGACTGGGATTATCAACAGTCATTCATGGGGTGCTGGGTGTGTGTGTGTCATTACAGTGCTTGGACTGTAAATATCAACAGTCATTCATGGGGTGGGGGGGTGGGGGTGTCATTACAGTGCTTGGACTGTCAATATCAACAGTTATTCATTGAGTGTTCGGTGTGTGGGTGTCATTACAGTACTTGGACTATAAATATCAATGGTCATTAATGGGGTGGTGGATGTGTGGGTGTCATTACAGTGCATGGAATGTAAATATCAACAGTCATTTATGGGTTGGAGGGTGTGTGGGTGTATTACAGTGCTTAGACTGTAAATATCAACAGTCAATCATGGGATGGTTAGTGTGTGGGTGTCAATACAGTGCTTGGATTATAAATATCAACAGTCATTCATGGGGAAGTAGATGTGTAGGTGTCATTATAGTGCTTGGATTGTAAATATCAACAGCCATTCATGGGGTGGTGGGAGAGTGGGTGTCATTATAGTGCTTGGATTGTAAATATCAACTGTCATTCATGGTGTGTGTGGGTGCTATTACAGAGTTTGGAGTGTAAATATCAACAGTCATTCATAGTTTGTGGGGAATGTGTGTCATTACAGTGCTTGGACTGTAAATATTAACAGTCATTTAAGGGGTGGTGGGTGTGTAGGTGTAATTACAGTGCTTAGAATGTAAACATCAAGTCATTCATGTGGTGGTGGGTGTCATTACAGTACTTTGACTGTAAATATCAACAGTCATTCATTGGGTGATGGTTGTTTGGGTGTCATTACAGTGCTTGGACTGTAAATATCAGCAGTCATTAATGGGGTGGTGGGTGTCATTACAGTGCTTGGACTGTATATATCAACAGTTATTCATGGGAAGGTGGGTGTGTGGGTGTCATTACAGTGCTTGGAGTGTAAATATTAACCATCATTCATTCGGTTATGGTTGTGTGGGTGTCATTACAGTGCTTGGAGTGTAAGTACCAACAGTCATTCATGGGTTGGTGGATGTGTGGGTGTCATTACAATGCTTGGACTGTAAATATCAACAGTCATTCATGTGGTGGTGGTTTGTTGGTGTCATTACAGTGCTTGGATTGTAAATATCAACAGTCATTAATTAGGTGGTGGGTGTGTGGGTTTCATTACAGTGCTTGGACTGTAAAATATCAACGGTCATTCATTGGGTGTGTCAGTGACATTACAGTGCTTGTACTGTAAATATCACCAGTCATTCTTGGGTTGGTGTGTGTGTGTGTCATTACAGTGCTTGGACTGTAAATATTAACTGTTATTCAAGGGGTCTGTCGGTGACATTACAGTGATTGTACTGTAAATATCAACAGTCATTCATGGGTTGGTGGGTGTGTGTGTCATTACAGTGCTTGGACTGTAAATATCCACAGTCATTCATGGGGTAGTGGGTGTTTGGGTGTCATTATATTGCTTGGACTGTAAATATCAACAGCCATTCATGGGGTGGTGGGTGTGTGGGTGTCATTACAGTAATTGGACTGTATCTATTAATAGTTATTCATGAGGTGGTGGATGTGTGGGTGTCATTACAGTGTTTGGACTGTAAATATCAACAGTCATTCATAGGTTGGTGAATGTGTGTGTGCTTGGACAGCAAATATTAATGGTCATTTATGGGGTGGTGGGTGTGTGGGTGTCATTACAGTGATTTGACTTTAAATATATACAGTCATTCATGGGATGGTAAGTGTGTTAGTGTCATTACATTGCTTGGACTGTTAATATCAACAGACATTTATAAGGTGGTGGGTTTGTGGGTGTCATTACAATGCTTGGACTGTAAATATCAACTGTCATTTATGGGGTTGGGGGTGTGTAGGTCTCATTACAGTGCTTGGAATGTAAATATCAACAGTCAGTCATGGAGTGGATGGTGTGTGAGTGTCATGACAGTGCTTAGACTGTAAATATCACCAGTCATTCATGAGGTGGTCAGTGTGTGGGTGTCAATACAGTGCTTGGATTGTAAATATCAACAGTTATGCATGGGGTTGTCAGTGTGTGGGTGTTAATACAGTGCTTGAATTGTAAATATCAACAGTCATTCATGGGGTGGTGGGTGTGTGGGTGTCAATACAGTACTTGGATTATAGATATCAACAGTCTTTCATGGGGTGGTGGGTGTGTGGGTGTCATTACAGTGCTTGGACTGTAAATATCAACTGTCATTAATGGTGTATGTGGGTGCTATTACAGAGCTTGGACTGTAAATATCAACAGTCATTCATAGATTGGTGGGGGTGTGTGTCATTACAGTGCCTGGACTGTAAATATCAACAATCATTAAAGGGGTGGTGGGTGTGTAGGTGTAATTACAGATCTTGGACTGTAAATATTAAATCATTCATGGGGTAGTGGATGTATGGGTGTCAGTACTGTGCTTGGACTGTTAATATCAACAGTCATTCATGGGGTGGTGGGTGTGTGGGTGTCATGACATTGCTTGTACTGTAAATATCAACAGACATTCATGGGGTGGTGTGTGTGTTTTTTATTATTTTAGTGCTTTAGCTGTAAATATCAACAGTCATTCATGGGGAGGGGAGTGTGATTGCAATGCTTGGACTGTAAATATCAAGTCATTCATTGGGTGGTTGGTGTGTGGGTGTCATTACAGTACTTGGACAGTGGTGGGTGTGGGGGTGTCATTAAAATGCTTGGACTGTAAATATCAACCGTCTTTCATGGGGTAGTGGGTGTGTGAGTGTCATTACAGTGCTTAGACTGTAAATATCACCAGTCATTCATGAGGTGGTCAGTGTGTGGGTGTCAATACAGAGCTTGGACTGTAAATATCAACAGTCATTCATAGATTGGTGGGGGTGTGTGTCATTACAGTGCCTGGACTGTAAATATCAACAATCATTAAAGGGGTGGTGGGTGTGTAGGTGTAATTACAGATCTTGGACTGTAAATATTAAATCATTCATGGGGTAGTGGATGTATGGGTGTCAGTACTGTGCTTGGACTGTTAATATCAACAGTCATTCATGGGGTGGTGGGTGTGTGGGTGTCATGACATTGCTTGTACTGTAAATATCAACAGACATTCATAGGGTGGTGTGTGTGTTTTTTATTATTTTAGTGCTTTAACTGTAAATATCAACAGTCATTCATGGGGAGGGGAGTGTGATTGCAATGCTTGGACTGTAAATATCAAGTCATTCATTGGGTGGTTGGTGTGTGGGTGTCATTAGAGTACTTGGACAGTGGTAGGTGTGGGGGTGTCATTACAATGCTTGGACTGTAAATATCAACCGTCTTTCATGGGGTAGTGGGTGTTTGAGTGTCATAATAGTGCTTGGACAGTAAATATCAACAGTCATTCATCGGGTGGTGGGTGTGTGGGTGTCATTACAGTGCTTGGACTGTAAATATCAACAGACATTCATGGGGTGGTGTGTGTGTTTTTTATGATTTTAGTGCTTTAACTGTAAATATCAACAGTCATTCATCGGGAGGGGAGTGTGATTGCAATGCTTGGACTGTAAATATCAAGTCATTCATTGGGTGGTTGGTGTGTGGGTGTCATTACAGTACTTGGACAGTGGTGGGTGTGGGGGTGTCATTAAAATGCTTGGACTGTAAATATCAACCGTCTTTCATGGGGTAGTGGGTGTGTGAGTGTCATTACAGTGCTTAGACTGTAAATATCACCAGTCATTCATGAGGTGGTCAGTGTGTGGGTGTCAATACAGTGCTTGGATTGTAAATATCAACAGTTATGCATGGGGTGGTGGGTGTGTGGGTGTCAATACAGTACTTGGATTGTAGATATCAACAGTCATTCATGGGGTGGTGGGTGTGTGGGTGTCAATACAGTGCTTGGACTGTAAATATCAACTGTCATTCATGGTGTGTGTGGGTGCTATTACAGAGCTTGGACTGTAAATATCAACAGTCATTCATAGATTGGTGGGGGTGTGTGTCATTACAGTGCCTGGACTGTAAATATCAACAATCATTAATGGGGTGGTGGGTGTGTAGGTGTAATTACAGATCTTGGACTGTATATATTAAGTCATTCATGGTGTAGTGGATGTATGGGTGTCAGTACTGTGCTTGGACCGGTAATATCAACAGTCATTCATTGGGTGGTGGGTGTGTGGGTGTCATGACATTGCTTGTACTGTAAATATCAACAGTCATTCATGAGGTGGTGTGTGATTTTTTTTTATTTCAGTGCTTTAACTGTAAATATCAACAAACATTCATGGGGAGGGGAGTGTGATTGCAATGCTTGGACTGTAAATATCAAGTCATTCATTGGGTGGTTGGTGTGTGGGTGTCATTAGAGTACATGGACAGTGGTAGGTGTGGGGGTGTCATTACAATGCTTGGACTGTAAATTTCAACCGTCTTTCATGGGGTAGTGGGTGTTTGAGTGTCATAATAGTGCTTGGACAGTAAATATCAACAGTCATTCATCGGGTGGTGGGTGTGTGGGTATCATTACAGTGATTGGACTGTAAATATCAACAGTCATTCATTTAGTGGTGGTTCTAGGGGTGTCATTACATTGCTTGAACTGTGAATATCAACCATCATTCATGGGGTGGTGGGTGTGTGGGTGTCATTACAGTGCTTGGACTTTAAATATCAACAGTCATTCATTAAGTGGTGGGTGTGTGGAAGTCATTAAAATGCTTGTACTATAAATACCAATGGTCATTAATGGGATGTTGGGTGTGTGGGTGTCATTACAATTCTTGGACTGAAAATATCAACTGTCATTCATGGGGTTGGGGGTGTGTGGGTGTCATTACAGTGCTTGGACTGTTAATATCAACAGTTATTCATTTGGTGGTGGGTGTGTGGGTGTCATTATAGTGCTTAGACTATAAATATCAATGGTCATTAATGAGGCGTTGGGTGTGTGGGTGTCATTACAGTGCTTAAACTGTAAATATCAACAGTTAATCATGGGGTGGTCAGTGTGTGGGTGTCAATACAGGGCTTGGATTTGTAAATATCAACAGTCATTCATGGGGTGGTAGATGTGTGGGTGTCATTACTGTGCTTGGATTATAAATATCAACAGTCATTCATGGGGTGGTGGGTGAGTGGGTGTCATTACATTGCTTGGATTGTAAATATCAATTGTCATTCATGGTGTGTGTGGGTGATATTACAGAGTTTGGAGTGTAAATATCAACAGTCATTTATAGGTTGGTGGGAGTGTGTGTCATTACAGTGCTTGGACTGTAAATACCAACAGTCATTCAAGGGGTGGTGGGTTTGTAGGTGTAATTACAGTGCTTGGAGTGTAAATATCAAGTTATTATTGGGGTGATGGGTGTCATTACAGTGCTTTGACTGTAAATATCAACAGTCATTCATGGCGTGATGGATGTTTGGGTGTCATTACAATGCTTGGACTGTAAATATTAACAGTCATTTATGAGGTGGTGGGTGTGTGAGTGATATTACAGTGCTTGGACTGTAAATATTAATAATCATTCATTGGGTTGTGGTTGTGTGGGTGTCATTATAGTGCTTGGACTGTAAATATCAACAGTCATTCATGGGTTGATGGGTGTGTCGGTGTCATTACAATGCTTAGACGGTAAATATCAACAATCATTCATTGGGTGGTGGGTGTGTGGGTGTCATTACAGTGCTTGGACTGTAAATATCAACTGTCATTCATGGGGTGTGTCAGTGACATTACAGTCCTTGTACTGCAAATATCAACAGTCATTCATTGGTTGGTGTATGAGTGTGTAATTACAGTGCTTGGACTGTAAATTTCAACTGTCATTCATGGGGTGTGTCAGTGACATTACAGTGCTTGTTCTGTAAATATCAACAGTCATTCATAGGTTGGTTGGTGTTTGTGTCATTACAGTGCTTGGACTGTAAATATCAACAGTCATTCATGGGGTGGTGGGTGTTTGTGTGTCATTACAGTGCTTGGACTGTTAATATATATCAACAGTCATTCAAGGGATGGTGGGTGTGTAGGTGTCATTACAGTGCTTGGACTGTAAATATCAACCGTCATTCATGGGGTGATAGGTGTCATTACAGTGCTTTGACTGTAAATATCCACAGTCATTCATGGGGTTGTGAGTGTCATTACAGAGCTTGGACTGTATATATCAACAGTCATTCATGGGGTGGTGGGTGTGTGGGTGTCATTACATTGCTTCGACTGTAACTATTAACAGTCATTCATGGGGTGGTGGGTGTGTGGGGTTCATTACAGTGTTTGGACTGTAAATATTAACAGTTATTCATGGGGTGGTGTGTGTGTGGGTGATATTACAGTGCTTGGACATTAAATATCAACAGTCAGTCATAAAGTGGTTGGTGTGTGGGTGTCTTTACAGTACTTGGACTGTATATACCAACAATCAATTATTGGGTGGTGGGTGTACGGGTGTCATTACAGTGATTGGACTGTAAATATCAACAGTTATTCGTTGAGTATTAGGTGTGTGGGTGTCATTTGAGGGCTTGGACTGTAAATATCAACTGTCATTAATGGGGTGGTGGGTGTATGGGTGTCATTACAATGCTTGGACTGTAAATATCAACTGTCATTCATGGGGTTGGGGGTGTGTGGGTGTCATTACAGTGCTTGGACTGTAAATATCAACAGTCATTCATTAAGTGGTGGGTGTGTGGAAGTCATTAAAATGCTTGTACTATAAATATCAATGGTCATTAATGGGGTGTTGGGTGTGTGGGTGTCATTACAATGCTTGGACTGAAAATATCAACTGTCATTCTTGGGGTTGGGGGTGTGTGGGTGTCATTACAGTGCTTGGACTGTAAATATCAACAGTCATTCATTGGGTGGTGGGTGTGTGGGTGTCATTAGTGCTTGGACTATAAATATCAATGGTCATTAATGGGGTGTTGGGTGTTTGGGTGTCATTACAGTGTTTGGACTGTAAATATCAACAGTCATTTATGGGGTGGTTGGTGTGTAGGTCTCATTACATTGCTTGGAATGTAAATATCCACAGTCAGTCATGGAGTGGATGGTGTGTGAGTGTTATTACAGTGCTTAGACTGTAAATATCACCAGTCATTCATGAAGGGATCAGGGTGTGGGTGTCATTGCAGTGCTTGGACTGTAAATATCAACTGTCATTCATGGTGTGTGTGGGTGCTATTACAGAGCTTGGACACTAAATATCAACAGTCATTCATAGGTTGGTGGGGGGGTGTCATTACAGTGCCTGGATTGTAAATATCAACAATCATTCATGGGGTGGTGGGTGTGTAGGTGTAATTACAGATCTTGGACTGTAAATATCAAGTCATTCATGGGGTAGTGGATGTATGGGTATCATTACAGTGCTTGGACTGAAAATATCAACAATCATTTATGGGGTGGTGGGTGTGTGGGTGTCATTACATTGCTTGGACTATAAATATATACCATCATTTATGGGGTGGTGGGTGTGTGGGTGTCATTACAGTGCTTGGACTGTAAGTATCAACAGTCATTCATAGGGCGGTGGGTGTGTGAGTGTCATTACAGAGCTTGGACTGTATATATTGTTACGTGCCAGAAGGGCCAAACACGTAACAACAGCAAAATTACTCCCTTTTTTCAAACTGCTTTTCCCTCTTTATGTAACATGAGTGAAGGATTGAATAACCAAAGAGACTTTTACCAATATTCATATATTAAGTTAACCACAACCTAACAAATATCCCAAAAGTAATAACACACAAAATATATACACCTATAATACATTCAAATATAATAAATAATACATACGAATACACAAAACAGCCAGCTTGGTGTCTCACACTGAAATCCACAGAATACTTATATATGCCTAAGCAAAGAGCGAAGCAGAAGCAGGAGGCAGACTGCTCAATGAATACTCCGACTGGTTTTTTATAGTGATGGTATGGAGCCCATACTCTCATACGTAAAACAAATAACATTAATACTATACTATCCCAATCTCTAATAAATAACAAAATAGTAATACTGAAACACATACATACAGCCTACATGAAACACAAGTCAAATATAGTATTATAATATATACAGTCACAAAATATCTAGCGTCTGGCTGTGCAGTTACAGTCCTAATCTAAGCTTCGAAACAGGTGAGTGAATCGAAGTAATATGTGGAGCACTTGTCAAGAGTGTCAAGTCATTAGGAATAATAAACACTACGTAACATCCTCCCCCCAAGAAATGACTTACACTCGAGATAGCATATCCGCAATGACGTTATCTTTCCCTTTAATATGTTTAATTATCAAATTATATGGCTGAAGGGCAAGTGACCATCTCATTAATCTTTGATTTTTGTTTTGCATTTTGTTAAGAAATCTAAGAGGGTCATGATCAGAAAAAACAGTAATAGGATATCTCGAATCACTGAGATAAACATTAAACTTGTCTAAAGCAAATAGTAAAGAAAGTAGTTCTTTTTCAATTGTAGAATAATTTTGTTGATATTTCTTATACTTTACCGAGGCATAACACACAGGATGTAGTATTTTATCAGAACCTTCTTGCAGTAGAACAGCGCCAGCCGCTCTGTCACTTGCATCCACCTGGAGCACAAAGGGCTGATTGACGTCAGGTGTAGAAAGAACTGGTGCTTGAGTGAGCAGGGTGCGGATCTTCTCAAAAGCCGCCTGGGAGTCAGATGACCAGACGAATTTCTTTTTGTTGTTGAGCAGGTCTGTTAATGGTGCAGCAACGTGAGCAAAATTTGGGCAGTAACGGCGGTAGTAGCCCACTGATCCCAAAAATCGCATTACTTCCTTCTTCGTAAGGGGTGCTGGCAATTGTAGAACCGCTTCCACCTTCGCTGCCACCGGTCTGACTTCTCCACTCCCGACGACGTGACCCAAATACTTGATCTTGGAATGACCAAACTCACTCTTGTTTAGGTTTATGGTGAGTCTTGCATCAGACAGTTTGAGAAACAGGGCATGCAAATTGGTCAGGTGCTCCTCCCAGGTAGAACTGTAAACGATTATGTCGTCCAGGTAACTCTGTACCCCACAAAGTTCATTTGTCACCAGATGCATTAGCCGTTGATATGTTGCTGGAGCATTACAAAGACCAAATGGCATGACTTTGTATTGGTATAACCCATCTGGTGTGACGAAGGCTGCAATCTTCTTCGCATTGTCTGTCAATTTCACCTGGTAGTATCCTCGTAGTAGGTCAATCGTCGTGATGAACTTCACATGGCCAAGGTTGTCGATGATGTCGTCAATTCTAGGAAGTGGATAACAGTCAGGAAGAGTGAGGCGATTAATCTTCCTGTAGTCTGTACACATTCTATAGCTACCATCAGGCTTCGGGACGAGCAAGCACGGGGAGGACCAAGGGCTGTCACTCTTCTCGACGAGATCATGCGCCAACAGGTAGTCGACCTCTTCCTGCAGAATCTTCCTCTTTGTCGAACTCATGCGGTAGAAAGCTTGCTTGACAGGTTGTGCACCCTCCACCAGGACAATATCGTGTTCCACCATCCGACATTGCCGTGGAACATCACCGCAGATCTGTGGGAAGGTCTTCAGCAGCTTTTCCAGGACACAAGCATGATCAGATGGCAGGTGCTGTAAGATTTTTGAGAGATTAGCCAAAATTTCAGAGTTACACAATTTGACATTGGTACGAATAGTAGAACTCTCCGTTTCTTCCATTTCGGAATTTTCTTGATCCCCCAAAACTGCAACAATTGTATTTTGGTCACTTGTATGGTATCTCTTTAATAGATTGATATGCACTAATCTTTCAGGTTTTCTGCGATCAGGGGTTTTAACTATATAATTTACATCGTTGACTTTTTTCTTTACTGTATATGGTCCACAATATCGTGACTGCAAGGGTCGTTTGTGAATGGGTAAAAATAATAGAACTAAATCACCTGGTTTAAAACTTCTCTGCTCTGAACACTTGTCATAGTGAGATTTCATGTTGTCTTGGGACTTTTGCAAATTGTTTTTAGCAAACTCCAATGCTTTTGTGAGCCTACTTTTGAACTGGAAAACATAAGTTAAAAGTGATTTCTTGGGAGTATCATCTAGCCATGAGTCTTTTAATACCTTTAGAGGTCCACGAACCTCATGACCATATACCAGCTCAAATGGTGTGAAACCCAATGACTCCTGTTTACTACTACGTATGCCATAAAGAACAAAATGAACAGCTTCGTCCCAATCAACACTATTCTCACTACAGTACTTTGTCAACATTGATTTTAAAGTTTGGTGAAACCTTTCTAATACCCCTTGGGATTCCGGGTGATAAGCAGTGGAATGATGCTGGTGCACTCCTAACTCCTCCATCACCTGTTTGAACATATTAGATGTAAAAGGTGAACCTTGATCTGACTGAACTATGCGAGGTATTCCATATTGTGTGAAAAATTTAGTCAGTGCCTTAACAATCTGTTTACTGGTTATTCTTCGCATAGGTATTGCTTCTGGGTATCGGGTGGTTGTGCACATTATTGTTAAAAGAAACTGATTACCACTACGTGTCCTAGGAAGAGGACCCACACAGTCTATGACAACTTTGTTGAAGGGTTCATCACATATTGGAATGGGCATTAGTGGAGCAGGTTTGATTGTTTGATTTGGTTTGCCCGTTATTTGACATTCGTGGCAAATCTTACAATATTGTGAAACATCTTTTTTAATCTTAGGCCAGAAAAAATGTCTCAAAATCTTATGATATGTTTTAGCAATTCCCAAGTGTCCATTAATATGATTATGTGCCAAGGATAAAATTTCAGATCTATATTTAGTTGGGACCACGATCTGGTGATATTCATTCCAAGGCTCATCAGCAGGGGTGTGACAAAGTCTATATTTTCTCATAAGGATACCGTTATTCAAATAGTAGCATTGAGGATGATTACCAATATCTTTATGTTCTATAGTTCTGTCAAAATATTGCCTCAAATCAGGTTCCTCTGCTTGAGCTTCCCTTAGCATGTCAGATGTTACCGGAATTTGACTTACATCTTGTACTTGTGTATTCTTACTTGACTCTGAATCTACTGTTGAATCCTCAAAAAGGGAACTGATATCGAAACCACTAGGGTTGTCATTTACATTGGAACCATATGCATTGTTATCAAGGACATCATGATTATTGCTTGTCATATTTCTAGTGATCGCAAAAGCTGGAAACAAATTTGGGAATTCTTTTTCAAGTTGAACCGTGTGGCTAGCTTCAAAAGGTGTAGGCGTTACAATAGGATCAGGCAGAATTTTCCCACCTGCAACATCATTACCCAATAGAAATTGAACACCTTCTACTGGCAAAGAATCTTGAACTCCTACAGTGACAAATTTAGAGAGCAGATCCGACTTCAAATAAAGTTTAGCCAAAGGAACAGATACACAACCACCGATTCCATTTAAGAGAATATTCTGCCCTGTATAACAGTCATCTAATACATCAGGCATTGCATTCCTTACAATGATGCTGTGTGAAGCAGCTGTATCCCTTAAAATGGTTATGGGAGAACTAGTGGCATGTTCATTAATAGAAACTGAACCTTGAAATACAAATGGTTTAAACTTGTCTGGAATTTTAGTGACACTGGACTCTATATTATTTTCTCCATCACTGTAGTTAGTAGTCAAAACAGATTCTTTAGATTTCCTTGCTTCTTTAGCCTTTAAAATATTACAATCACTGATAACATGATTAAATTTCTTGCAGTAACTGCAGAATTTAGAAGTATACTGTTTACCTGGTGTATCAGGTTTACTAACAAAGGGCAGTTCACTAGAAGTCTCAAATGTTTTAGAGGAGTCAGGTAAAGAGGCACCACTCAAACTACTCTTACCACCCTGTTGTGAATATAAGTGAGACGCTCTCCTGGTAACATCATTACCCTTCTGCTTCGCTCTGAAATGTGAATCAGGGTGAGACAACCTATAATTTTCTGCTAGACTGGCTGCTTTGTCAACATTTGTTACTTCCCTTTCTTGTAAATACAACCTAACAGGTAGTGGCATTTGTCTAAGAATTTCTTCTAGCAAGATCAATTCCTTCAGTGAATCATAGTCGTGAACATTACAGGACCTTAACCACCTGTCAAACAATTTAGTCTTATGTCTCACAAACTCAAGGTAAGTTTGACTCTCTTCTATTTTACACTTCCTGAACGTCTGTCTATGATTCTCAGGGATTTGATCATAAGCACCAAGTACACATTCCTTAAGAATTACATAGTTATTTGACTGGTTATCTTGAAGGCTGACAAACACAGAACGAGCCTTACCAACAAAAACTGACTGAGCTAAGAAACTCCACTGAGACGTAGGCCACTCCATATGTTTGGCAATTTTCTCAAATAAACAGAAAAAATCATCGGGACTATCTTCATCAAATTTAGGAACAAATTTTATATTCTTAGAAACATCAAAGTCGTTACTTGAATTACTCATTGCTGCAGCTGGATTATGAATAAAAAATTGTCTTTCCTTTTCTCTTTCATTGGCTTCAATTTCTTTAAGCAACAATTCATGTGCTCTTTGAGCTTTCTTGTCTTCAAGTTCCAATCTTTTTAACTGCATAAGATTATCGCTTGACTGTTTATCCTCAATTAAATCCAAAGCTTCCAGTGATAAAATTTCTTTAAGCACAAGTTGTTGAAGTACACACTCTTTCAATTCACTTTTCGTACTACCAGACTTTATTTCTACCTTATAAAAGTTAGCTAATGTTACCCAATCACTCTTTCTCATGGATGCAGTTAACTGTTCAACAGTCGGTGTCTTAATGAATTCTTCTGCATTAAAAGACATGATTAAAAGCTTAATACAAAATTAATATACTCAAGCTGTATCACATATAGCAAGTTATGAACTCTAAACAAAACTAACTCAAGTGGGTTGAGATCACGGACAGGCCCCCAATTTGTTACGTGCCAGAAGGGCCAAACACGTAACAACAGCAAAATTACTCCCTTTTTTCAAACTGCTTTTCCCTCTTTATGTAACATGAGTGAAGGATTGAATAACCAAACTGTCAAATATCAACTGTCATTCATGGGGTTGGGGGTGTGTGGGTGTCATTACAGTGCTTGGACTGTAAATATCAACAGTCATTCATTGGGTGGTGGGTGTGTGGGTGTCATTAGTGCTTGGACTATAAATATCAATGGTCATTAATGGGGTGTTGGATGTTTGGGTGTCATTACAGTGCTTGGACTGTAAATATTAACAGTCATTCATAGGGTGATTGGTGTGTGAGTGTCATTACCGGTTTTGGACTGTAAATATCAACAGTCATTCATGGGGTGGTTGGTGTGTAGGTCTCATTACATTGCTTGGAATGTAAATATCCACAGTCAGTCATGGAGTGGATGGTGTGTGAGTGTCATTACAGTGCTTAGACTGTAAATATCACCAGTCATTCATGAAGGGATCAGGGTGTGGGTGTCATTACAGTGCCTGGATTGTAAATATCAACAATCATTCATGGGGTGGTGGGTGTGTAGGTGTAATTGCAGATCTTGGACTGTAAATATCAAGTCATTCATGGGTTAGTGGATGTATGGTTGTCATTACAGTGCTTGGACTGAAAATATCAACAGTCATTTATGGTGTGGTGGGTGTGTGGGTGTCATTACATTGCTTGGACTATAAATATCAACCATCATTTATGGGGTGGTGTGTGTGTGGGTGTCATTACAGTGCTTGGACTGTAAGTATCAACAGTCATTCATAGGGCGGTGGGTGTGTGTGTGTCATTACAGAGCTTGGACTGTAAATATCAACAGTCATTAATGGGTTGGTGGGTGTATGGATGTCATTACAGTGCTTGAAGTGTAAATATCAAGTCATTAATGGAGTGGTGGGTGTCATTACAGTGCTTTGACTGTAAATATCAACAGTCATTTATATGGTGATTGATGTTTGGGTGTCATTACAGTGCTTGGACAGTAAATATTAACAGTCATTTATGGGGTGGTGGGTGTGTGAGTGATATTACAGTGCTTGGACTGTAAATATTAACCATCATTCATTGGGTTGTGGTTGTGTGGGTGTCATTATAGTGCTTGGACTGTAAATATCAACAGTCATTCATGGGTTGATGGGTGTGTCGGTGTTATTACAATGCTTAGACTGTAAATATCAACAATCATTCATTGGGTGGTGGGTGTGTGGGTGTCATTACAGTGCTTGGACTGTAAATATCAACTGTCATTCATTGGGTGTTGCGGTGATATTACAGTCCTTGTACTGCAAATATAAACAGTCACTCATGGGTTGGTGTGTGAGTGTGTCATTACAGTGCTTGGACTGAAAATTTCAACTGTCATTCATGGGGTGTGTCGGTGACATTACAGTGCTTGTACTGTAAATATCAACAGTCATTTATAGGTTGGTTGGTGTGTGTGTCATTACAGTGCTTGGACTGTAAATATCAACAGTCATTCATGGGGTGGTGGGTGTTTGTGTGTCATTACAGTGCTTGGACTGTTAATATATATCAACAGTCATTCAAGGGGTGGTGGGTGTGTAGGTGTCATTTCAGTGCTTGGACTGTAAATATTAACCGTCATTCATGGGGTGTTAGGTGTCATTACAGTGCTTTGACTGTAAATATCCACAGTCATTCATGGGGTTGTGAGTGTCATTACAGAGCTTGGACTGTATATATCAACAGTCATTCATGGGGTGGTGGGTGTGTGGGTGTCATTACATTGCTTGGACTGTAACTATTAACAGTCATTCATGGGGTGGTGTGTGTGTGGGGTTCATTACAGTGTTTGGACTGTAAATATTAACAGTTATTCATGGGGTGGTGTGTGTGTGGGTGATATTACAGTTTTTGGACTGTAAATATCAACAGTCAGTCATAGAGTGGTTGGTGTGTGGGTGTCTATACATTACTTGGACTGTATATACCAACAATCAATTATTGGGTGGTGGGTGTACGGGTGTCATTACAGTGATTGGACTGTAAATATCAACAGTTATTTTTTGAGTATTAGGTGTATGGGTGTCATTTGAGGGCTTGGACTGTAAATATCAACTGTCATTGATGGGGTGGTGGGTGTATGGGTGGTATTACAATGCTTGGACTGTAAATATCAACTGTCATTCATGGGGTTGGGGGTGTGTGGGTGTCATTACAGTGCTTGGACTGTAAATATCAACAGTCATTCATTAAGTGGTGGGTGTGTGGAAGTCATTAAAATGCTTGTACTATAAATACCAATGGTCATTAATGGGGTGTTGGGTGTGTTGGTTTCATTACAATGCTTGGACTAAAAATATCAACTGTCATTCATGGGGTTGGGGGTGTGTGGGTGTCATTACAGTGCTTGGACTGTAAATATCAATAGTCATTCATTGGGTGTTGGGTGTGTGGGTGTCATTAGTGCTTGGACTATAAATATCAATGGTCATTAATGGGGTGTTGGGTGTTTGGGTGTCATTACAGTGCTAAGACTGTCAATATCACCAGTCATTCATGTGGGGGTCAGGGTGTGGGTGTCATTGCAGTGCTTGGACTGCAAATATCAACTGTCATTCATGGTGTGTGTGGGTGCTATTACAGAGCTTAGACTGTAAATATCAACAGTCATTCATAGGTTGGTGGGGGTGTGTCATTACAGTGCCTGGACTGTGAATATCAACAATCATTCATGGGGTGGTCGGTGTGTAGGTGTAATTGCAGATCTTGAATTGCAAATATCAAGTCATTCATGGGGTAGTGGATGTATGGGTGTCATTACAGTGCTTGGACTGAAAATATCAACAGTCATTTATGGGGTGGTGGGTGTGTGGGTGTCATTACATTGCTTGGACTATAAATATCAACCGTCATTTATGGGGTGGTGGGTGTGTGGGTGTCATTACAGTGCTTGGACTGTATGTATGAACAGTCATTCATAGGGTGGTGGGTGTGTGAGTTTCATTACAGAGCTTGGATTGTAAATATCAAGTCATTAATGGGTTGGTGGGTGTGTGGATGTCATTACAGTGCTTGGACTGTAAATATCAACAGTCATTCTTGAAGTGGTGGGTGTGTGGGTGTCATTACAATGCTTGGACTGTAAATATCAACAGTTATTTATCGGGTGGTGGGTGTGTGGGTGTCATTACAGTGTTTTGATTGTAATTATCAACAGTTATTCATAGGGTGGTGTGTGTCATTACAGTGCTTGGACTGTAAATATCAACAGTCATTAATGGGGTGGTGGTTGTGTGGGTGTCATTACAGTGCTTGGACTGTAAATATCAACCATAATTCAAGGGGTGGTGGGTGTGGGGGTGTCATTTCAGTGCTTGGACTGTAAATATCAACAGTCAATCATGTGGTGGGGGGTGTGTGGGTGTCATTACAGTGCTTAGACTGTAAATATTAACAGTCATTCATTGGGTGGTGGGTGTGTGGTTGTCATTACAGTGCTTGGACTGTAAATCTCAACAGTCATTCATGGGGTGGTGGGTGTGTGAGTTTCATTACAGTGCTTGGACTGTAAATATCTCCAGTCATTCATTGGGTGGTGGGTGTCATAAGATTGCTTGAACAGTAAATATCAACAGTTATTTATGGGGTGTTGGGTGTGTGGGTGTCATTACAGTTCTTGGACTGTAAATATCAACCATAATTCATGGAGTGGTGGGTGTGGGGGTGTCATTACAGTGCTTTGAATGTAAATATCAAAAGTCATTCTTTGGGTGTTTGGTGTGTCAGTGTCATTATTGGGCTTGAACTGTAAATATTCTCAGTCATTCATGGGTTGGTGGGTGTTTGGGTATTATTACAGTGCTTGGACTGTAAATATCAAGTCATTCATGGGGTGGTGTGTGTGTGTTATTAGTGCATGGACTATGAATATCAACAGCTATTCATGGGGTGGCGGGTGGCATTACAGTGCTTGGACTGTAAATATCAACAGTCATTCATGGGTTGATGGGTGTGTGGGTGTCATTACAGAGCTTGGACTGTAAATATCAACAGTCATTCATGGGGTGGTGGGTGTTTGGGTGTCATTACACTGCTTGAACTATGAATATCAACAGTCAATCATGGGATGGTGGTTGTCGGGGTGTCATTACAGTGCTTGGACTGTAAATATCAACAGTCATTCATGAGGTGGTTGGTGTGTGGGTGTCATTACAATGCTTGGACTGTAAATATCAACAGTCATTCATGGGGTGGTGAGTGTGTGGGTATCATTACATTTCTTGGACTATAAATATTAACAGTCATTCATGGGGTGGGGGATATTGTAGATGTCATTACACTCCTTGGTCTGTAAATATTAACAGTCATTAATGGGGTGGTGTGTGAGTGGGTGTCATTAAAGTGCTTGGACTGTAAATATCAACAGTCATTCATGGGGTGGTGAGTGTGTCTGTGTCATTACCGTTCGTGGACTGTAAATTTCAACCATCATTCATTGGGTGGTGGGTGTGTGGGTGTCATTACAGTGCTTGGACTGTAAATATTACCAGTCATCCATTCTGTGGTGGGTGTCATTAGGGTGCTTGGACTGTAAATATTAACAGTCATTCATAGGTCGGTGTGTGTGTGGATGTCATTACAGTGCTTGGACTGAAAATATCAACCAACATTAATGGGGTGGTAGGTGTGTGGGTGTCATTACAGTGCTTGAACTGTAAATATCAACAGTAATTCATTCATTGTGGTGGGTGTGTGAGTGTCATTACAGAGCTAGGACTGTAAATATCACCAGTTATTCATGGGGTGGTGGGTGTGTGGGTATCATGAAAGTGCTTGGACTGTAAATATCAACAGTCATTCATGGGGTGGTGAGTTTGTGGGTGTTATTGCAGTTCTTGGACTGTAAATATCAATCATCATTCATTGGGTGGTGGGTGTGTGGGTGTCATTACAGTGCTTGGACTGTGAATAATAACAGTTATTTATGGTTTGGTTAGTGTGTGGGTGTTATTACACTGCTTTAACTATAAATATCAACAGTCATTCAGAGGGTGGTGAGTGTCATTAGAATGCTTGGACTGAAAATATTAACAGTCATTCATGAGGTGGTGGGTGTGTGGATGTCATTACAGTGCTTGGACTGTAAATATCAATAGTTAATCATGGGTTGGTGGGTGTGTGGGAGTCATTACAGTGCTTGGACTGTAAATATCAACAGTCATTCTTGGGGTGGTGGGTGTGTGGGTGTCATTACAGTGTTTTGATTGTAATTATCAACCGTCATTCATAGGGTGATGGGTGTCATTACAGTGCTTGGACTGCAAATATCAACAGTAATTCATGGGGTGGTGGTTGTGTAAGTGTCATTACATTGCTTGCACTGTAAATATCAACCATAATTCATGGGGTGGTGGGTGTGGGGGTGTCATTACAGTGCTTGGACTCTAAATATCAACAGTCAATCATGGGGTGGTGGGTGTGTGGGTGTCATTACAGTGCTTGGACTGTAAATATCAACAATCTTTCATGGGGTGGTGGGTGTATGGGTGTCATTACAGTGATTTGATTGTAAATATCAACAGTCATTCATAGGGTGGTGGGTATCATTAGAGTGCTTGGACTGTAAATATCAACAGTCATTCATGGAGTTGTGGGTGTGTTGGTGTCATTGCAGTGCTTGGACTGTAAATATCAACAGTCAATCATGAGATGGTGGGTGTGTGGTTGTCATTACAGTTCTTGGACTGTAAATATCAACAGTCATTCATGGGGTTGTGGGTGTATGGGTGTCATTACAGTGTTTTGATTGTAAATATTAACAGTCATTCATAGGGTGGTAGGTATCATTAAAGTTCTTGGACTGTAAATATCAACAGTCATTCATGGGGCTGTGGGTGTGTGGGTGTCATTACAATGCTTGGACTGTAAATTTCAACTATAATTCATGGGTTTGTGGGTGTTAGGGTGTCATTACATTGCTTTGACTCTAAATATCAACAGTCATTTATAGGGTGGTGGGTGTGAGGGTGTCATTACAAAGCTTGGATTAAAAATATCAACAGTCATTCATGGGGTGGTAGGTGTGTGAGTGTCATTAAAGTGTTTTGATTGTAATTATCAACAGTCATTCATAGGGTGGTGGGTGTCATTACAGTGCTTGGACTGTAAATATCAACAGTCATTAATGTGGTGGTGGTTGTGTGAGTGTCATTACAGTTATTTGATTAAAATATTAACTGTCATTCATAGGGTGGTGGGTATCATTAGAGTGCTTGGACTGTAAATATCAACAGTTATTCATGGGGTTGTGGGTGTGTGGGTGTCATTACAGTGCTTGGACTGTAAATATCAACAGTCAATCATGGGGTGGTGGGTGTGTGGGTGTCATTACAGTGCTTGGATTGTAAATATCAACAGTCATTCATGGGGTAGTGGGTGTATGGGTGTCATTACAGTGATTTGATTAAAATATTAACAGTCATTCATAGGGTGGTGGGTATCATTAGAGTGCTTGGTCTGTAAATATCAACAGTCATTTATGGGGTTGTGGGTGTGTGGGTGTCATTACATTGCTTTGACTGTAAATATAAACAGTCATTTATGGGGTGGTGGGTGTAAGTGTGTCATTACAGTGCTTGGACTGTAAATATCAATAGTCATTCATGGTGGGAGGGGTTGTGTGAGTGTCATTACTGTGATTTGATTAAAATATTAACAGTCTTTTATAGGGTAGTGGGTATCATTAGAGTGCTTGGACTGTAAATATCAACAATCATTCATAGGGTTGTAGGTGTGTGGGTGTCATTTCAGTGCTTGGACTGTAAATATTAACAGTCAATCATGGGGTGGTGGGTGTGTGGGTATCATTACAGTGCTTGGACTGTAAATATCAACAGTCATTCATGGGGTAGTGGGTGTATGGGTGTCATTACTGTGATTTGATTAAAATATTAACAGTCATTCATAGGGTGGTGGGTATCATTAGAGTGCTTGGACTGTAAATATCAACAGTCAATCATGGGGTTGTGGGTGTGTACATTTCATTACAGTGCTTGGACTGTAAATATCAACTATAATTCATGGGGTCGTGGGCGTTGGGGTGTCATTACAGTGCTTTGAGTGTAAATATCAACAGTCATTTATTGGGTGGTGGATAGCATTACAGTGCTTGGACAGTAAATATCAACAGTCAATCATAGGGTGATGGGTGTGTGGGTGTCATTACAGTGCTTGGACTGTAAATATCAAATGACATTTATAAAGTGGTAGGTGTTTAAGTGTCATTACATAGCTTGGACTGTAAATATCAACAGTCAATTGTGGTGTGGTGGGTGTGTGGGTGTCATTACAGTGTTTTGATTGTAAATATCAACAGTCATTCATAGGGTGGTGGGTATCATAAAGTGCTTAGACTGTATATATCAACAGTCATTCATGGGGCTGCGGGGGTGTCATTACAGTGCTTGGACTGTAATTATCAACAGTCAATCATGGGGTGGTGGGTGTGTGGGTGTCATTACAGTGCTTGGACTGTAAATATCAACAGTCATTCATGGGGTGGTGGGTGTATGGGTGTCATTACAGTGATTTGAAATTAAATATTAACAGTCATTCATAGTGTGGTTGAAATCATTAGAGTGCTTGGAATGTAAATATCAACAGTCATTAATGGGGTTGTGGGTGTGTGGGTGTCATTACAGTGCTTGGACTGTAAATATCAACTATAATTCATGGGGTCGTGGGTGTTGGGGTGTCATTACTGTGCTTTGAGTGTAAATATCAACAGTCATTTATTGGGTGGTGGGTAGCATTACAGTGCTTGGACTGTAAATATCATCAGTCATTCATTTGGTGATGGGTGTGTGGGTGTCATGAAAGTGCTTGGACTGTAAATATCAACAGTCATTCATGGGGTGGTTAGTGTGTCTGTGTCATTAGCGTTCGTGGACTGTAAATTTCAACCATCATTCATTGGGTGGTGGGTGTGGGTGTCATTACAGTGCTTGGACTGTAAATATTACCAGTCATCCATTCTGTGGTGGATGTCATTACAGTGCTTTAACTGAAAATATCAACCAACATTAATAGGGTGGTAGGTGTGTGGGTGTCATTACAGTGCTTGAACTGTAAATATCAACAGTAATTCATTCATTGGCGTGGGTGTGTGAGTGTCATTACAGAGCTTGGACTGTAAATATCAACAGTTATTCATGGGGTGGTGTATGTGTGGGTATCATGAAAGTGCTTGGACTGTAAATATCAACAGTCATTCATGGGGTGGTGAGTGTGTGGGTGTTATTGCAGTTCTTGGACTGTAAATATCAACCATCATTCATTGCGTGGTGGGTGTGTGAGTGTCATTACAGTGCTTGGACTGTGAATAATAACAGTTATTTATGGTTTGGTTAGTGTGTGGGTGTTATTACAGTGCTTTATCTGTAAATATCAACAGTCATTCGGAGGGTGGTGATTGTCATTAGAATGCTTGGACTGTAAATATTAACAGTCATTCATGGGGTGGTGGGTGAGTGGATGTCATTACAGTGCTTGGACTGAAAAATATCAACAGTCATGTATGGGGTGGTGGGTGTGTCGATGTCATTACAGTGCTTGGACTATAAATATCAACCATCATTTATGTGGTGGTGGGTGTGTGGGTGTCATTACATTGCTTGGACTGTAAATATCAATAGTCATTCATAGGGTGGTGGGTGTGTGAGTGTCATTACAGAGCTTGGACTGTAAATATTAACAGTCATTTATGGGGTGGTGGGTGTGTGGATGTCATTACAGTGTTTGGACTGTAAATATCAACATTCAATCATGGGGTGGTTGGTGTGTTGGTGTCATTACAGTGCTTGGACTGTAAATATCAACATTCATTCTTAGGGTGGTGGGTGTGTGGGTGTCATTACAATGTTTTGATTGTAATTATCAACAGTCATTCATAGGGTGGTGGGTGTCATTACAGTGCTTGGACTGTAAATATCATCAGTAATTCATGGAGTAGTGGTTGTGTGGGTGTCATTACATTGCTTGGACTGTAAATATCAACCATAATTCATGGGGTGGTGGGTGTGGGGGTGTCATTACAGTGCTTGGACTGTAAATATCAACAGTCAATCATGGGGTGGTGGGTGTGTGGGTGTCATTACAGTGCTTGGACTGTAAATATCAACAGTTTTTCATGGGGTGGTGGGTGTATGGGTGTCATTACAGTGTTTTGATTGTAAAAATCAACAGTCATTCATAGGGTGGTGGGTATCATTAGAGTGCTTGGACTGTAAATATCAACAGTCATTCATGGGGTTGTTGGTGTGTGGGTGTCATTACAGTGCTTGGACTGTAAGTATCAACAGTCAATCATAGGGTGATGGGTGTGTGGGTGTCATTACAGTGCTTGGACTGTAAATATCAAATGTCATTTATAGGGTGGTAGGTGTTTAAGTGTCATTACATTGCTTGGACTGTAAATATCAACAGTCAATCGTGGCGTGGTGGGTGTGTGGGTGTCATTACAGTGTTTTGATTGTAAATATCAACAGTCATTCATAGGGTGGTGGGTATCATAAAGTGCTTGGACTGTATATATCAACAGTCATTCATGGGGCTGCGGGGGTGTCATTACAGTGCTTGGACTGTAATTATCAACAGTCAATCATGGGGTGGTGGGTGTGTGGGTGTCATTACAGTGCTTGGACTGTAAATATCAACAGTCATTCATGGGGTAGTGGGTGTATGGGTGTCATTACAGTGATTTGAAATTAAATATTAACAGTCATTCATAGTGTGGTGGAAATCATTAGAGTGCTTGGACTGTAAATATCAACAGTCATTAATGGGGTTGTGGGTGTGTGGGTGTCATTACAGTGCTCGGACTGTAAATATCAACTATAATTCATGGGGTCGTGGGTGTTGGGGTGTCATTACTGTGCTTTGAGTGTAAATATCAACAGTCATTTATTGGGTGGTGGGTAGCATTACAGTGCTTGGACTGTAAATATCATCAGTCATTCATATGGTGATGGGTGTGTGGGTGTCATTAAAGTGCTTGGACTGTAAATATCAACAGTCATTCATGGGGTGGTGAGTGTGTATGTGTCATTAGGGTTCGTGGACTGTAAATTTGAACCATCATTCATTGGGTGGTGGGTGTATGGGTGTCATTACAGTGCTTGGACTGTAAATATTACCAGTCATCCATTCTGTGGTGGATGTCATTACAGTGCTTTAACTGAAAATATCAACCAACATTAATAGGGTGGTAGGTGTGTGGGTGTCATTACAGTGCTTGAACTGTAAAAATCAACAGTAATTCATTCATTGGCGTGGGTGTGTGAGTGTCATTACAGAGCTTGGACTGTAAATATCAACAGTTATTCATGGGGTGATGTATGTGTGGGTATCATGAAAGTGCTTGGACTGTAAATATCAACAGTCATTCATGAGGTGGTGAGTGTGTGGGTGTTATTGCAGTTCTTGGACTGTAAATATCAACCATCATTCATTGGGTGGTGGGTGTGTGAGTGTCATTACAGTGCTTGGACTGTGAATAATAACAGTTATTTATGGTTTGGTTAGTGTGTGCGTGTTATTACAGTGCTTTATCTGTAAATATCAACAGTCATTCGGAGGGTGGTGAGTGTCATTAGAATGCTTGGACTGTAAATATTAACAGTCATTCATGGGGTGGTGGGTGTGTGGATGTCATTACAGTGCTTGGACTGAAAATATCAACAGTCATTCTTAGGGTGGTTGGTGTGTGGGTGTCATTACAGTGTTTTGATTGTAATTATCAACAGTCATTCATAGGGTGGTGGGTGTCTTTACAGTGCTTGGACTGTAAATATCATCAGTAATTCATGGGGTAGTGGTTGTGTGGGTGTCATTACATTGCTTGGACTGTAAATATCAACCATAATTCATGGGGTGGTGGGTGTGGGGGTGTCATTACAGTGCTTGGACTGTAAATACCAACAGTCAATCATGGGGTGGTGGGTGTGTGGGTGTCATTACAGTGCTTGGACTGTAAATATCAACAGTCTTTCATGGGGTGGTGGGTGTATGGGTGTCATTACAGTGATTTGATTGTAAAAATCAACAGTCATTCATAGGGTGGTGGGTATCATTAGAGTGCTTGGACTGTAAATATCAACAGTCATTCATGGGGATGTTTGTGTGTGGGTGTCATTACAGTGCTTGGACTGTAAATATCAACAGTCAATCATGGGGTGGTGGGTGTGTGGTTGTCATTACAGTTCTTGGACTGTAAATATCAACAGTCATTCATGGGGTGGTGGGTGTATGGGTGTCATTACAGTGTTTTGATTGTAAATATCAACAGTCATTCATAGGGTGATGGGTATCATTATAGTGCTTCGACTGTAAATATCAACAGTCATTCATGGGGCTGTGGGTGTGTGGGTGTCATTACAGTGCTTGGACTGTAAATATCAACTATAATTGAAGGGGTCGTGGGTGTTGGGGTGTCATTACATTGCTTTGACTGTAAATATCTACAGTCATTTATGAGGTTATGGGTGTGTGGGTGTCATTACAGTGCTTGGACTGAAAATATCAACAGTCATTCATGGGGTGGTAGGTGTGTGAGTGTCACTACAGTGATTTGATTGCAATTATCAACAGTCATTCATAGGGTGGTGGGTGTCATTACAGTGCTTGGACTGTAAATATCAACAGTAATTCATGGGATGGTGGTTGTGTGAGTGTCATTACAGTGATTTGATTAAAATATTAACAGTCATTTTATAAGGTGGTGGGTATCATTAGAGTGCTTGGACTGTAAATATCAACAGTCATTCATGGGGTTGTTTGTGTGTGGGTGTCATTACAGTGCTTGGACTGTAAATATCAACTATAATTCATGGGGTCGTGGGAGTTGGGGTGTCATTACAGTGCTTTGAGTGTAAATATCAACAGTCATTTATTGGGTGGTGGGTAGCATTACCGTGCTTGGACTGTGAATATCAACAGTCAATCATAGGGAGATGGGTGTGTGGGTGTCATTACAGTGCTTGGACTGTAAATATCCACAGTCTTTCATAGGGTGGTGGGTGTGTGAGTGTTATTACAGAGCTTGGACTGTAAATATCAACAGTCATTCATAGGGTGGTGGGTGTGTGAGTGTTATTACAGAGCTTGGACTGTAAATATCAACAGTCATTCATGGAGTGGTATGTGTGTGGGTGTCATTACAGTGCTTGGACTGTAAATATCAACAGTCATTCTTGGGGTAGTGGGTGTATGGGTGTCATTACAGTGATTTGATTAAAATATTAACAGTCATTTTATAAGGTGGTGGGTATCATTAGAGTGCTTGGACTGTAAATATCAACAGTCATTCATGGGGTTGTGGGTGTGTGGGTGTCATTACAGTGCTTGGACTGTAAATATCAACTATAATTCATGGGGTCGTGGGAGTTGGGGTGTCATTACAGTGCTTTGAGTGTAAATATCAACAGTCATTTATTGGGTGGTGGGTAGCATTACCGTGCTTGGACTGTAAATATCAACAGTCAATCATAGGGAGATGGGTGTGTGGGTGTCATTACAGTGCTTGGACTGTAAATATCCACAGTCTTTCATAGGGTGGTGGGTGTGTGAGTGTTATTACAGAGCTTGGACTGTAAATATCAACAGTCATTCATAGGGTGGTGGGTGTGTGAGTGTTATTACAGAGCTTGGACTGTAAATATCAACAGTCATTCATGGAGTGGTGTGTGTGTGGGTGTCATTACAGTGCTTGGACTGTAAATATCAACAGTCATTCTTGGGGTGGTGGTTGTGTGGGTGTCATTACAGTGCTTAGACAGTAAATATCAACAGTCATTTATGGGGTGATGGGTGTTACTGTGTCATTACAGTGCTTTGACTGTAAATATCAACAGTCTTTCATGGGGTGGTGAGTGTGTGTGTGTCATTACAGTTTTTGGACTGTAAATATCAACCATCATTCAATGGGTGGTGGGTGAGTGGGTGTCTTTACAGTGCTTGGACTGTGAATATCAACAGTAATTCGTAGGGTCGTGAGTGTGTGGGTGTTATTACAGTGCTTTGACTGTAAATATCAACAGTCATTCTTGGGGTGGTGGATGTGTGGATGTCATTACAGTGCTTGGACTGAAAATATCAACAGTCATTTATGGGGTGGTGGGTGTGTGGGTGTCATTACATTGCTCGGACTATAAATATCAACCGTCATTAATGGGGTTGTGTGTGTAGGTATCATTACAGTGCTTGGACTGTAAATATCAACAGTCATTCATAGGGTGGTGGGCGTGTGAGTGTTATTACATAGCTTGGACTGTAAATATCAACTTTCATTCATGGGGTGGTGGGTGTGTGGGTGTCATTACAGTGCTTGGACTGTAAATATCAACAGTTTTTCATGGGGTTGTGGTTGTGTGGGTATTATTGCAGTCCTAGGACTGTAAACATCAACCATAATTCATGGGGTGGTGGGTGTGTGAGTGTCATTACAGTGTTTTAATTGTAATTATCAACAGTCATTCATAGGGTGGTGGGTGTCATTACAGTGCTTGGACTGTAAATATCAACAGTCATTTATGGGGTGGTGGGTGTATAGGTGTCATTACAGTGCTTGGACAGTAAATATCAACAGTCATTTATGGGGTGATGGGTGTGACTGTGTCATTACAGTTCTTGGACTGTAAATATCAACAGTCATTCATGGGGTGGTGAGTGTGTGTGTGTCATTACAGTTTTTGGACTGTAAATATCAACCATCATTCATTGGGTGGTGGGTGAGTGGGTGTCATTACAGTGCTTGGACTGTGAATATCAACAGTCATTCGTAGGGTCATGAGTGTGTGGGTGTTATTACAGTGCTTTGACTGTAAATATCAACAGTCATTCAGAGATTGGTTGGTGTCATTACAGTGCTTGGACTGAAAATATCAACAGTCATTTATGGGGTGGTGGGTGTGTGGGTGTCATTACATTGCTCGGACTATATAAATCAACCGTCATTTATGGGGTTGTGTGTGTGTGGGTGTCATTACAGTGCTTGTACTGTAAATATCAACAGTCATTCATAGGGTGGTGGGTGTGTGAGTGTTATTACATAGCTTGGACTGTAAATATCAACTTTCATTCATGGGGTGGTGGGTGTGTGGATGTCATTACAGTACTTGGACTGTAAATATCAATAGTCATTTTTGGGATGGTGGGTGTGTGGGTGTCATTACAATGCGTGGACTGTAAATATCAACAGTTATTCATGGGGTGTTGGGGGTGTGAGTGTCATTACAGTGTTTTGATTGTAATTATCAACAGTCATTCATAGGGTGGTGGGTGTCATTACAGTGCTTGGACTGTAAATATCAACAGTTTTTCATGGGGTTGTGGTTTTGTGGGTATCATTGCAGTCCTTGGACTGTAAACATCAACCATAATTCATGGGGTGGTGGGTGTGGGGGTGTCATTACAATGCTTGGAATGTATATATCAACAGTTATTCATGGGGTGTTGGGTGTGTGAGTGTCATTACAGTTTTTTAATTGTAATTATCAACAGTCATTCATAGGGTGGTGGGTGTCATTACAGTGCTTTGACTGTAAATATCAACAGTCATTTATGGGGTGGTGGGTGTATGGGTGTCATTACAGTGCTTGGACTGTAAATACCAACAGTCATTCTTGGGGTGGTGGTTGTGTGGGTGTCATTACAGTGCTTGGACTGTAAATACCAACAGTCATTCTTGGGGTGGTGGTTGTGTGGGTGTCATTACAGTGCTTAGACAGTAAATATCAACAGTCATTTATGGGGTGATGGGTGTGACTGTGTCATTACAGTGCTTGGACTGTAAATATCAACAGTCATTCATGGGGTGGTGAGTGTGTGTGTGTCATTACAGTTTTTGGACTGTAAATATCAACCATCATTCATTGGGTGGTGGGTGAGTGGGTGTCATTACAGTGCTTGGACTGTGAATATCAACAGTTATTCGTAGGGTCATGAGTGTGTGGGTGTTATTACAGTGCTTTGACTGTAAATATCAACAGTCATTCAGAGATTGGTTGGTGTCATTAGAGTGCTTGGACTGTAAATATCAACAGTCATTCATGGGATGGTGGTTGTGTGAGTGTCATTACAGTGATTTGATTAAAATATTAACAGTCATTCATAGGGTGGTGGGTATCGTTAGAGTGCTTGGACTGTAAATATCAACAGTCATTCATGGGGTTGTTGGTGTGTGGTTGTCATTTCTGTGCTTGGACTGTAAATATCAACAGTCATTCATGGGGTTGTGGTTGTGTGGGTGTCATTACAGTGCTTTGACTGTAAATATCAACTATAATTCATAGGGTCGTGGGAGTTGGGGTGTCATTACAGTGCTTTGAGTTTAAATATCAACAGTAATTTATTGGGTGGTGGGTAGCATTACCGTGCTTGGACTGTAAATATCGACAGTCAATCATAGGGAGATGAGTGTGTGGGTGTCATTACAGTGCTTGGACTGTAAATATCCACAGTCTTTCATAGGGTGGTGGGTGTGTGAGTGTTATTACAGAGCTTGGACTGTAAATATCAACAGTCATTCATGGAGTGGTGTGTGTGTAGGTGTCATTACAGTGCTTGGACTGTAAATATCAACAGTCATTCTTGGGGTGGTGGTTGTGTGGATGTCATTACAGTGCTTAGACAGTAAATATCAACAGTCATTTATGGGGTGATGGGTGTGACTGTGTCATTACAGTGATTTGATTAAAATATTAACAGTCATTTTATAAGGTGGTGGGTATCATTAGAGTGCTTGGACTGTAAATATCAACAGTCATTCATGGGGTTGTGGGTGTGTGGGTGTCATTACAGTGCTTGGACTGTAAATATCAACTATAATTCATGGGGTCGTGGGAGTTGGGGTGTCATTACAGTGCTTTGAGTGTAAATATCAACAGTCATTTATTGGGTGGTGGGTAGCATTACCGTGCTTGGACTGTAAATATCAACAGTCAATCATAGGTAGATGGGTGTGTGGGTGTCATTACAGTGCTTGGACTGTAAATATCCACAGTCTTTCATAGGGTGGTGGGTGTGTGAGTGTTATTACAGAGCTTGGACTGTAAATATCAACAGTCATTCATAGGGTGGTGGGTGTGTGAGTGTTATTACAGAGCTTGGACTGTAAATATCAACAGTCATTCATGGAGTGGTGTGTGTGTGGGTGTCATTACAGTGCTTGGACTGTAAATATCAACAGTCATTCTTGGGGTGGTGGTTGTGTGGGTGTCATTACAGTGCTTAGACAGTAAATATCAACAGTCATTCATGAGGTGGTGAGTGTGTGTGTCATTACAGTTTTTGGACTGTAAATATCAACCATCATTCAATGGGTGGTGGGTGAGTGGGTGTCTTTACAGTGCTTGGACTGTGAATATCAACAGTCATTCGTAGGGTCGTGAGTGTGTGGGTGTTATTACAGTGCTTTGACTGTAAATATCAACAGTCATTCAGAGATTGGTTGGTGTCATTAGAGTGCTTGGACTGTAAATATAAACAGTCATTCTTGGGGTGGTGGATGTGTGGATGTCATTACAGTGCTTGGATTGAAAATATCAACAGTCATTTATGGGGTGGTGGGTGTGTGGGTGTCATTACATTGCTCGGACTATAAATATCAACCGTCATTGATGAGGTTGTGTGTGTGGGTGTCATTACAGTGCTTGGACTGTAAATATCAACAGTCATTCATAGGGTGGTGGGTGTGTGAGTGTTATTACATAGCTTGGACTGTAAATATCAACTTTCATTCATGGGGTGGTGGGAGTGTGGATGTCATTACAGTACTTGGACTGTAAATATCAATAGTCATTCTTGGGATGGTGGGTGTGTGGGTGTCATTACAGTGTTTTGATTGTAATTATCAACAGTCATTCATAGGGTGGTGGGTGTCATTACAGTGCTTGGACTGTAAATATAAACAGTTTTTCATGGGGTTGTGGTTGTGTGGGTATCATTGCAGTCCTTGGACTGTAAACATCAACCATAATTCATGGGGTGGTGGGTGTGGGGGTCTCATTACAATGCTTGGAATGTAAATATCAACAGTTATTCATGGGGTGGTGGGTGTGTGAGTGTCATTACAGAGTTTTAATTGTAATTATCAACAGTCATTCATAGGGTGGTGGGTGTCATTACAGTGCTTGGACTGTAAATATCAACAGTCATTTATGGGGTGGTGGGTGTATGGGTGTCATTACAGTACTTGGACTGTAAATACCAACAGTCATTCTTGGGGTGGTTGTTGTGTGGGTGTCATTACAGTGCTTAGACAGTAAATATCAACAGCTATTTATGGGGTGATGGGTGTGACTGTGTCATTACAGTTCTTGGACTGTAAATATCAACAGTCATTCATAGGGGGGTGAGTGTGTGTGTGTCATTACAGTTTTTGGACTGTAAATATCAACCATCATTCATTGGGTGGTGGGTGAGTGGGTGTCATTACAGTTTTTGGACTGTAAATATCAACCATCATTCATTGGGTGGTGGGTGAGTGGGTGTCATTACAGTGCATGGACTGTGAATATCAACAGTCATTCGTAGGGTCATGAGTGTGTGGGTGTTATTACAGTGCTTTGACTGTAAATATCAACAGTCATTCAGAGATTGGTTGGTGTCATTAGAGTGCTTGGACTGTAAATATCAACAGTCATTCTTGGGGTGGTGGATGTGTGGATGTCATTACAGTGCTTGGACTGAAAATATCAACAGTCATTTATGGGGTGGTGGGTGTGTGGGTGTCATTACATTGCTCGAACTATATATATCAACCGTCATTTATGGGGTTGTGTGTGTGTGGGTGTCATTGCAGTGCTTGGACTGTAAATATCAACAGTCATTCATAGGGTGGTGGGTGTGTGAGTGTTTTTACATAGCTTGGACAGTAAATATCAACTTTCATTCATGGGATGGTGAATGTGTGGATGTAATTACAGTACTTGGACTGTAAATATCAATGGTCATTCTTGGAATGGTGGGTGTGTGGGTGTCATTACAATGTGTGGACTGTAAATATCAACAGTTATTCATGGGGTGGTGGGTGTGTGAGTGGCATTACAGTGTTTTGATTGTAATTATCAACAGTCATTCATAGGGTGGTGGGTGTCATTACAGTGCTTGGACTGTAAATATCAACAGTTTTTCATGGGGTTGTGGTTGTGTGGGTATCATTGCAATCCTTGGACTGTAAATACCAATAGTCATTCATGGGGTGGTGGGTGTGGGGGTCTCATTACAATGCTTGGACAGTAAATATCAACAGTTATTCATGG
Organism: Petrolisthes cinctipes; assembly: GCA_033782935.1. Classification (NCBI taxonomy): domain Eukaryota; kingdom Metazoa; phylum Arthropoda; class Malacostraca; order Decapoda; family Porcellanidae; genus Petrolisthes; species Petrolisthes cinctipes. Next base: position 6,299,752 of record JAWQEG010000015.1, read on the forward strand.
GGTGGTGGGTGTGTGAGTGTCATTACAGTGTTTTAATTGTAATTATCAACAGTCATTCATAGGGTGGTGGGTGTCATTACAGTGCTTGGACTGTAAATATCAACAGTTATTTATGGGGTGGTGGGTGTATGGGTGTCATTACAGTGTTTTGATTGTAAATATCAACAGTCATTTATAGGGTGGTGGGTATCATTAGAGTGCTTGGACTGTAAATATCAACAGTTATTCATAGGGTTGTGGGTGTGTGGTTCTCATTACAGTGCTTAGACTGTAAATATCAACTATATTTTATGGGATCTTAGGTGTTAGGGTGTCATTACAGGGCTTTAACTGTAAATATAAACAGTCATTTATGGGGTGGTGGGTGTGAGGGTGTCATTACAGAGCTTGGACTGTAAATATCAACAGTCATTAATGAGGTGGTTGGTGTGTGGGTGTCATTACAGTGCTTGGATTGTAAATATCAACAGTCAATCATGGGGTGGTAGGTGTGTGGGTGTCATTACAGTGCTTTGACTGTAAATATCAACAGTCATCCATGGGTTGGTGGGTGGGTGGGTGTCATTAGAGTGCTTAGACTGTAAATTTCAACAGTCATTCATGGGGTGGTGTGTGTGTTGGCGATGTTACAGTGTTTTGATAGTAAATATCAACAGTCATTCATAGGGTGGTGGGTGTCATTAGAGTGCTTGGACTGTAAATATCAACAGTCATTAATGGGGTGGTGGGTGTGTGGGTGTCATTACAGTGCTTGGACTGTAAATATCAACCATAATTCATTGGGTGATCAGTGTGTGGGTGTCATTACAGTGCTTTGACTGTAAATATCAAAAGTCATTCATGGGGTGGTGGGTGTGAGGGTGTCATTACAGTGCTTGGACTGTAAATATCAACAGTCATTTATGGGGTACTGGGAGTGTGGGTGTCATTATATTGCTTGGACTGTAAAAATCAATAGTCATTCATGGGGTGGTGGGTGTGTGGTTGTCATTACAGTGCTTGGACTGTAAATATATATTCATACATGGGGTGGTGGGTGTGTGTGTGTCATTATTGCTTAAACTGTAAATATCAACAGTCATTCATGGGGTGGTGGATGGCATTACAGTGCTTGGACTGTAAATATAAACAGTCATTCATGGGGTAATGTGTGTGTGGGTGTCATTACAGTGCTTGGACTGTAAATATCAACAGTCATTAATGGGGTTGTGGGTGTGTGGCTGTCATTACATTGCTTGGACGGTAAGTATCAACAGTCAATCATGGGGAGGTGGGTGTCATTACAGTGCTTGGACTGTAAATATCAACAGTCATTTATTGGGTGGTGGGTGTGTGGGTGTCATGAAAGTGCTTGGACTGTAAATATCAACAGTCATTCATGGAGTGGTGAGTGTGTGGGTGTCATTACAGTTCTTGGACTGTAAATATCAACCATCATTCTTCGGGTGGTGGGTGTGTGGGTGTCATTACAGAGATTGTACTGTAAATATCAACATTCATTCATGGGGTGGTGGGTGTGTTGATGTCATTACAGTGCTTGGACTGTAAATATCAACAGTTAATCATGGGGTGGTGGGTGTGTGGGTGTCATTGCAGTGCTTGGACTGTAAATATAAACATTCATTCATGGGGTGGTGGGTGTGTGGGTGTCATTACAGTGTTTTGATTGTAAATATCAACAGTCATTCATAGGGTGGTGGGTGTCATTACAGTACTTGGACTGTAAATATCAACAGTCATTCATGGGGTGGTGGTTGTATGGGTGTCATTACAGTGCTTGGACTGTAAAAAATAAACATTAATCATGGGGTGGTGGGTTTTGGGTTGTCATTACAGTGCTTTGACTATAAATATCAACAGTCATTCATGGTGTGGTGGGTGTGAGGGTGTCATTACAGTGCTTGGATTGTAAATATCAACAGTCATTCATGTGGTGTGTGGATGTTATTATAGTGCTTGGACTGTAAATATCAACAGTCATTCTTGGGGTTGTCGGTGTGTTGGTGCCATTACATTGCTTTGACTGTATATATCTACAGTCATTCATGGGGTGGTCAGTGTTTGGGTGTCATTACAGTGTTTTGATTGTAAATATCAACAGACATTCATATGGTGGTTGTTGTCATTACAGTGCTTTGACTGTAAATATGAACAGTCATTAATGGGGTGGTGGGTATGTGGGTGTCATTACAGTGCTTGGACAGTAAATATCAAGAGTCATTCATGGGGTGGTTGGTGTGTGGGTGTCATTACAGTGTTTCGATTGTAAATATCAACAGTCATTCATAGGGTGGTGGGTGTCATTACAGTCCTTGAACTGTAAATATCCACAGTCATTCATGGGGTGGTGGGTGTGTGGGTGTCATTACAGTGCTAGGACTGTAAATATAAAGTCATTCATGGGGTGGTGGGTGTGTGTGCCATTAGTGCTTGGACTATAAATATCAACAGTCATTGATGGGGTGGTGGGTGGCATTACAGTGCTTGGACTGTAAATATCAACAGTTATTCATGGGGTGATGGGTGTGTGGGTGTCATTACAGTGCTTTGACTGTAAATATCAACAGTCATACATGAAATGGTGGGTGCTTGGGTTTCATTACAGTGCTTGGACTATAAATATCAACAGTCAACAATGGGGTGGTGGGTGTGTTGATGTCATTACAGTGCTTGGACTGTAAATATCAACAGTTAATCATGGGGTGGTGGGTGTGTGGGTGTCATTACAGTGCTTGGACTGTAAATATAAACATTCATTCATGGGGTGGTGGGTGTGTGGGTGTCATTACAGTGTTTTGATTGTAAATATCAACAGTCATTCATAGGGTGGTGGGTGTCATTACAGTACTTGGACTGTAATTATCAACAGTCATTCATGGGGTGGTGGTTGTATGGGTGTCATTACAGTGCTTGGACTGTAGATATTAAACATTAATTATGGAGTGGTTGGTTTTGGGGTGTCATTACAGTACTTTGACTGTAAATATCAACAGTCATTCATGGGGTGGTGGGTGGGAGAGTGTCATTACAGTGCTTGGACTGTAAATATCAACAGTCATTCATGTGGTGTGTCGATGTTATTATAGTGCTTGGACTGTAAATATCAAAAGTCATTCTTGGGGTGGTCGGTGAATAGGTGCCATTACATTGCTTTGACTGTATATATCAACATTCATTCATGGGGTGGTTAGTGTTTGGGTATCATTACAGTGTTTTGATTGTAAATATCAACAGTCATTCATATGGTGGTTGGTGTCATTACAGTGCTTTGACTGTAAATATCAACAGTCATTAATGGGGTGGTGGGTATGTGGGTGTCATTACAGTGCTTGGACAGTAAATATCAACAGTCATTCATGGGGTGGTGTGTGGCATTACAGTGCTTGGACTGTAATTATTAACAGTCATTTATGGGGTAGTGGGTGTATGGGTGTCATTACAGTGATTTGATTAAAATATTAACAGTAATTTTATAAGGTGGTGGGTATCATTAGAGTGCTTGGACTGTAAATATCAACAGTCATACATGGGGTTGTGGGTGTGTGGGTGTCATTACAGTGTTTGGACTGTAAATATCAACCATCATTCATTGGGTGGTGGGTGTGTGGGTGTCATTACAGTGCTTGGACTGTAAATATCAACAGTCATACATGAAATGGTGGGTGCTTGGGTGTCATTACAGTGCTTGGACTATAAATATCAACAGTCAACAATGGGATTGTGGGTGTCGGGTTGTCATTACAGTGCTTGGACTGTAAATATCAACAGACATTCATGGGGTGGTGGGTGTGTGGGTGTTATTACAGTGTTTTTACTGTAAATATCAACAGTCATTTATAAGGTGGTGAGTGTGTGGGTGTCATTACAGTTCTTGGACTGTAAATATCAACAGTCATTCATAGGGTGGTGGGTGTGTGATTGTCATTACAGAGCTTGGACTGTAAATATCAACAATCATTCATGAGGTGGTGGGATGTGTGGGTGTCATTACAGTTCTTGGACTGTAAATATCAACAGACATTCATAGGGTGGTGGCTGTGTGATTGTCATTAGAGTGCTTGGACTGTAAATATCAACAGTCATTCATGGGGTTGTGGGTGTGTGTGTATCATTAAAGTGCTTGGACTGTAAATATGAACAGTCAATCATGGAGTGGTGGGTGTGTGGTTGTCATTACTGTGTTTTTACTGTAAATATCAACAGTCATTTATAAGGTGGTGAGTGTGTGGGTGTCATTACAGTTCTTGGACTGTAAATATCAACAGTCATTCATAGGGTGGTGGGTGTGTGATTGTCATTAGAGTGCTTGGACTGTAAATATCAACAGTCATTCATGGGGTAGTGGGTGTATGGGTGTCATTACAGTGATTTGATTAAAATATTAACAGTAATTTTATAAGGTGGTGGGTATCATTAGAGTGCTTGGACTGTAAATATCAACAGTCATACAAGGGGTTGTGGGTGTGTGGGTGTCATTACAGTGCTTGGACTGTAAATATCAACTATAATTCATGGGGTTGTGGGAGTTGGGGTGTCATTACAGTGCTTTGAGTGTAAATATCAACAGTCATTTATTGGGTGGTGGGTAGCATTACCGTGCTTGGACTGTAAATATCAACATTCAATCATAGGGAGATGGGTGTGTGGGTGTCATTACAGTGCTTGGACTGTAAATATCCACAGTCATTCATAGGGTGGTGGGTGTGTGAGTGTTATTACAGAGCTTGGACTGTAAATATCAACAGTCATTCATGGAGTGGTGGGTGTGTGGGTGTCATTACAGTGCTTGGACTGTAAATATCAACAGTCATTCTTTGGGTGGTGGTTGTGTGGGTGTCATTACAGTGCTTAGACAGTAAATATCAACAGTCATTTATGGGGTGATGGGTGTGACTGTGTCATTACAGTGCTTGGACTGTAAATATCAACAGTCATTCATGGGGTGGTGAGTGTGTGTGTCTCATTACAGTTTTTGGACTGTAAATATCAACCATCATTCATTGGGTGGTGGGTGAGTGGGTGTCATTACAGTGCTTGGACTGTGAATATCAACAGTCATTCGTAGGGTGGTGAGTGTGTGGGTGTTATTACAGTGCTTTGACTGTAAATATCAACAGTCATTCAGAGATTGGTTGGTGTCATTAGAGTGCTTGGACTGTAAATATCAACAGTCATTCTTGGGGTGGTGGATGTGTGGATGTCATTACAGTGCTTGGACTGAAAATATCAACAGTCATTTATGGGGTGGTGGGTGTCATTACATTGCTCAGACTATAAATATCAACCATCATTTATGGGGTTGTGTGTGTGTGGGTGTCATTACAGTGCTTGGACTGTTAATATCAACAGTCATATATAGGGTGGTGGGTTGGTGAGTGTTATTACATAGCTTGGACTGTAAATATCAACTTTTATTCATGGGGTGGTGGGTGTGTGGATGTCATTACAGTACTTGAACTGTAAATATCAATAGTCATTCCTGGGATGGTGGGTGTGTGGGTATCATTACAATGCGTGGACTGTAAATATCAACAGTTATTTATGGGGTGGTGGGTGTGTGAGTGTCATTACAGTGTTTTGATTGTAATTATCAACAGTCATTCATAGGGTGGTGGGTGTCATTACAGTGCTTGGATTGTAAATATCAACAGTTTTTCATGGGGTTGTGGTTGTGTGGGTATCATTGCAGTCCTTGGAGTCTAAATATCAACCATAATTCATGGGGTGGTGGGTGTGGGGGTCTCATTACAATGCTTGGACTGTAAATATCAACAGTTATTCATGGGGTGGTGGGTGTGTGAGTGTCATTACAGTGTTTTAATTGTAATTATCAACAGTCATTCATAGGGTGGTGGGTGCCATTAAAGTGCTTGGACTGAAAATATCAACAGTCATTCAAGGGGTGGTGGGTGTATGGGTGTCATTACAGTGTTTTGATTGTAAATATCAACAGTCATTAATAGGGTGGTGGGTATCATTAGAGTGCTTGGACTGTAAATATCAACAGTTATTCATAGGGTTGTGGGTGTGTGGGTGTCATTACAGTGCTTGGACTGTAAATATCAACTATATTTCATGGGATCTTGGGTGTTGGGGTGTCATTACAGAGCTTTAACTGTAAATATCAACAGTCATTTATGGGGTGGTGGGTGTGACGGTGTCATTACAGAGCTTGGACTGTAAATATCAACAGTCATTCATGGGTTGGTGGGTGTGTGGGTGTCTTTAGAGTGCTTAGACTGTAAATTTCAACAGTCATTCATGGGGTGGTGTGTGTGTTGGTGATGTTACAGTGTTTTGATTGTAAATATCAACAGTCATTCATTGGGTGTTGGGTGTCATTAGAGTGCTTGGACTGTAAATAACAATAGTCATTAATGGGATGGTTGGTGTGTGGGTGTCATTACAGTGCTTGGATTGTAAATATCAACAGTCAATCATGGGGTGGTGTGTGTGTGTGGGTGTCATTACAGTGCTTTGACTGTAAATATCAACAGTCATCCATGGGTTGGTGGGTGGGTGGGTGTCATTTGAGTGCTTAGACTGTAAATTTCAACAGTCATTCATGGGGTGGTGTGTGTGTTGGCGATGTAACAGTGTTTTGATTGTAAATATCAACAGTCATTCATAGGGTGGTGGGTGTCATTAGAGTGCTTGGACTGAAAATATCAACAGTCATTAATGGGGTGGTGGGTGTGTGGGTCTCATTACAGTGCTTGGACTATAAATATCAACCATAATTCATTGGGTGGTCAGTGTGTGGGTGTCATTACAGTGCTTTGACTGTAAATATCAACAGTCATTCATGGGGTGGTGGTTGTGAAGGTGTCATTACAGTGCTTGGACTGTAAATATCAACAGTCATTCATTGGGTACTGGGTGTGTGGGTGTCATCATATTGCTTGGACTGTAAAAATCAACAGTCATTCATGGGGTGGTGGGTGTGTGGATGTCAATACAGTGATTGGACTGTAAATATCTATTCATTCATGGGGTGGTGGGTGTGTGTGTATCATTATTGCTTAAACTGTAAATATCAACAGTCATTCATGGGGTGGTGGGTGGCATGACAGTGCTTGGACTGTAATTATCAACAGTCATTCATGGGGTGATAGGTGTGTGGGTGTCATTACAGTGCTTTGACTTTAAATATCAACAGTCATTAGTGGGGTGGTGGGTGTGTGGCTGTCATTACATTGCTTGGACGGTAAATATCAACAGTCAATCATGGGGAGGTGGGTGTCATTACAGTGCTTGGACTGTAAATATCAACAGCCATTTATGGGGTGGTTGGTGTGTCGGTGTTAATACAGTGATTTGACTGTAAATATCAACAGCCATTCAGAGGGTGGTGGGTGTCATTAGAGTGCTTGGACTGTAAATATCAACAGTCATTTATGGGGTGGTGGGTGTGTGGGTGTCATGAAAGTGCTTGGATTGTAAATATCAACAGTCATTCATGGGGTGGTGAGTGTGTGGGTGTCATTACAGTTCTTGGACTGTAAATATCAACCATCATTCTTCGGGTGGTGGGTGTGTGGGTGTCATTACAGTGCTTGGACTGCGAATATCAACAGTCATTCATAGGGTGGTGGGTGTGTGAGTGTCATTACAGAGCTTGTACTGTAAATATCAAAAGTCATTCATGGGGTGGTGGGTGTGTTCATGTCATTACAGTGCTTGGACTGTAAATATCAACAGTTAATCATGGGGTGGTGGGTGTGTGGGTGTCATTACAGTGCTTGGACTGTAAATATAAACATTCATTCATGGGGTGGTGGGTGTGTGGGTGTCATTACAGTGTTTTGATTGTAAATATCAACAGTCATTCATAGGGTGGTGGGTGTCATTTCAGTACTTGGACTGTAAATATCAACAGTCATTCATGGGGTGGTGGTTGTATGAGTGTCATTACAGTGCTTGGACTGTAAATATTAAACATTAATCATAGGGTGGTGGGTTTTGGGGTGTCATTACAGTGCTTTGACTGTAAATATTAACAGTCATTCATGGGGTGGTGGGTGTGAGGGTGTCATTACAGTGCTTGGACTGTATATATCAACAGTCATTTATGTGGTGTGTGGATGTTATTATAGTGCTTGGACTGTAAATATCAACAGTCATTCTTGGGGTGGTCGGTGTGTAGGTGCCATTACATTGCTTTGACTGTATATATCAACAGTCATTCATGGGGTGGTTAGTGTTTGGGTGTCATTACAGTGTTTTGATTGTAAATATCAACAGTCATTCATATGGTGGTTGGTGTCATTACAGTGCTTTGACTGTAAATATCAACAGTCATTAATGGGGTGGTGGGTATGTGGGTGTCATTACAGTGCTTGGACAGTAAATATCAAGAGTCATTCATGGGGTGGTTGGTGTGTGGGTGTCATTACAGTGTTTTGATTGTAAATATCAACAGTGATTAATAGGGTGGTGGGTGTCATTACAGTCCTTGAACTGTAAATATCCACAGTCATTCATGGGGTGGTGGGTGTTTGGGTGTCATTACAGTTCTAGGACTGTAAATATAAAGTCATTCATGGGGTTGTGGGTGTGTGTGTCATTAGTGCTTGGACTATAAATATCAACAGTCATTGATGGGGTGGTGGGTGGCATTACAGTGCTTGGACTGTAAATATCAACAGTCATTCATGGGGTGATGGGTGTGTGGGTGTCATTACAGTGCTTTGTCTGTAAATATCAACAGTCAGACTTGAAATGGTGGGTGCTTGGGTGTCATTACAGTGCTTGGACTATAAATATCAACAGTCAACAATGGGGTGGTGGGTGTGTTGATGTCATTACAGTGCTTGGATTGTAAATATCAACAGTTAATCATGGGGTGGTGGGTGTGTGGGTGTCATTACAGTGCTTGGAGTGTATATATAAACATTCATTCATGGGGTGGTGGGTGTGTGGGTGTCATTACAGTGTTTTGATTGTAAATATCAACAGTCATTCATAGGGTGGTGGGTGTCATTACAGTATTTGGACTGTAAATATCAACAGTCATTCATGGGGTGGTGGTTGTATGGGTGTCATTACAGTGCTTGGACTGTAAATATTAAACATTAATTATGGGGTGGTTGGTTTTGGGGTGTCATTACAGTGCTTTGACTGTAAATATCAACAGTCATTCATGGGGTGGTGGGTGTGAGGGTGTCATTACAGTGCTTCGACTGTAAATATCAACAGTCATTAATGTGGTGTGTGGATGTTATTATAGTGCTTGGACTGTAAATATCAACAGTCATTCTTTGGGTGGTCGGTGTGTAGGTGCCATTACATTGCATTGACTGTATATTTCAACAGTCATTCATGGGGTGGTTAGTGTTTGTGTGTCATTACAGTGTTTTGATTGTAAATATCAACAGTCATTCATATGGTGGTTGGTGTCATTACAGTGCTTTGACTGTAAATATCAACAGTCATTAATGGAGTGGTGGGTATGTGGGTGTCATTTCAGTGCTTGGACAGTAAATATCAAGAGTCATTCATGGGGTGGTTGGTGTGTGGGTGTCATTACAGTGTTTTGATTGTAAATATCAACAGTGATTCATAGGGTGGTGGGTGTCATTACAGTCCTTGAACTGTAAATATCCACAGTCATTCAAGGGGTGGTGGGTGTGTGGGTGTCATTACAGTGCTAGGACTGTAAATATAAAGTCATTCATGGGGTGGTGGGTGTGTGTGTCATTAGTGCTTGGACTATAAATATCAACAGTCATTCATGGGGTGGTGGGTGGCATTACAGTGATTGGACTGTAAATATCAACAGTCATTCATGGGGTGATGGGTGTGTGGGTGTCATTACAGTGCTTGGACTGTAAATATCAACAGTCATACATGAAATGGTGGGTGCTTGGGTGTCATTACAGTGCTTGGACTATAAATATCAACAGTCAACAATGGGATGGTGGGTGTCGGGTTGTCATTACAGTGCTTGGACTGTAAATATCAACAGTCATTCATGGGGTGGTTGGTGTGTGGGTGTCATTACAGTGTTTTTACTGTAAATATCAACAGTCATTTATGGGGTGGTGAGTGTGTGGGTGTCATTACAGTTCTTGGACTGTAAATATCAACAGTCATTCATAGGGTGGTGGGTGTGTGATTGTCATTACAGAGCTTGGACTGTAAATATCAACAATCATTCATGAGGTGGTGGGATGTGTGGGTGTCATTACAGTGCTTGGACTGTAAATATCAACAGTCATTCATGGGGTGGGGGTGTGTGGGTGTCATTATAGTGCTTGGACTGTAAATATCAACAGTCATTAATGGGGTGGTTGGTGTGTGGGTGTCATTACAGTGCTTGCACTGTAAATATCAACAGTCATTCATGAGGTGGTGGGTGTCATTACAGTGCTTGGACTGTAATTATCAACAGTCATTCATGGGGTGGTGGGTGTGTTGGTGTCTTTACAGTGCTTGGACTATATATATCAACCATCATTTATGGGGTGGCGAGTGTGTGGGTGTCATTACAGTGCTTGAACTGTTAATATCAACAGTCATTCATAGGGTGGTTGGTGTGTGAGTGTCATTTCGATATTTTGGGGTCCCAGAAGTGATCTGTACATGCCTACTCCGTGTTAGAGTATTTTCAAAGTACAGGCCCAAAACATACTGAAAATCGATCTTTTATGTTCCCAAAAGTCGATATGTGCATGCTTTTTCTGTACCCGTTTATATCTCAAATTCAGGCTCCAAACACCCAAAAATTCGATATTTTGGGGTCCCAGAAGCGATCTGTACATGCCTACTCAGATACACGCCAAAAACATGCTGAAAATTGATATTTTAGGTGCCCAAAGTCAATATGTGTATACATCTTCTGCACCCGTTTATATCCCAAATTCAACCTCAAAACACCCGAAAATTCGATATTTTTGGGTCCCAGAAGCGATCTGTACAGTAGCTCAAGAAAGTTCGCTGACTAAAAACTAATGTACCGGCAACCTCTATACCTGTAATTCTCGTCCCAAGCCTTTATCAACTCCATACCCATGATCTGTCAGCGTTGTCAAGGTTTCTTTCCTTTCGTCTCAGGTGTGAACTCAGAGTTTAGACGCATGAGTTTCAACGAAGGGTTTTATATATTTATTATATAATTGTGTGAACATTATGAAAAACAATGGAAATGAAAGGCAAATGGGTGTGTGGGTGGGGGTGAGACTGAGGTGACCGAGGTGGGGGGTCTGATATGTGTGTGTGTGTGTGTGTGTGTGTACTACAGACGGAGAGAGAGAGGTGGAGGTATGATAGGTTGTGAAAAATGTCAAAATGGAAGACTAGAAAAATGGATAGCAAAGAAGGATGATGAAGGAAGAGGTCAAAATGAGAATAAGGAGGAAGAAGGTTTAATGCCGATGACAAGAAGGGAAGGAAGGAAGGATTGAAGAAAATAACAACGATGGCTTGAGCCTTAGGCAAAGGCTACGTGTGTGTGTGTGTGTGTGTGTGGCATCTAAAAGTCTGCTGTGAGTTGGCAGAAGGCCAATATTAACCGTTTAATAGATCACATCAGAGTAATTATCTCTTTCTCTCATTGCATTCGTATAAGAACAGTGTTGAAATAGGCTTCTTGTTTAATATTCCATATTCGAAAAATATTCGGTAGGCAACATGCGAATGCGAATGCAAATCTTAAAAAAACATGCGAATGCAAATACGAATATTCGGACCACCTCTACTAAGGACTAATGTGAACACACACACACACACACACACCTTCCACTTAGACGATTAAGGGCCTGTGGCCACATGGGTTGGACAGGGGAGGTCAGGTCACGTGCACTCTCTCTCTCTCTCCCCCCCCTCTCTTTCTCTCCACATTGCCTTCCTTCACTTTTCCTGTTTCAGCAAGCATCGATCATTCTTCCTTTCTCTAGCTCCCTTCTCCCTCCATCATTCCTTTCAGCTTCTTTCCCCTTTCTGTTATGATCCTACTTTCCCTCTTTCAGTCCTCCCTCCATACTTCCTTCCCTCACTTATTTCACTCCTCCTTATCCTCATTTTGGCCTCTTCTTTCATCATCCTTCTTTGCTATCCATTTTGACATTTTTCATAACCTATCATACCTCCACCTCTCTCTCTCTCTCTGTCTGTACACACACACACACACATCCTTCAGACCCCCATCGCACCATCCATCCATCACCTTTTGGTCTCACCTCCACCCACACAGACATACTAACCAACCCTCCCAGCTAGCGTATAGCACCGTCATGACGGCCTATTGGGAACCCGGCTTAAGAAGGGTGTGTGTGTGTGTGTGTGAGGTCAATGAGGTGTTTCTTGTGCTAGGGAATAAACTATCAAAATATAATACAATGTCTTTCTCTCATTTGCCTTTCATTTCCATTGTTTTTCTTAATGTTCACAGAATTATATAATAAATATATATAACCCTTCGTCGAAACTCACGCGTCTAAACTCTGAGTTCACACCTGAGACGAAAGGAAAGAAACCTTGACAACGCTGACAGATCATGGGTATGGAGTTGAAAAAGGCTTGGGACGAGAATGACAGATATAGAGGTTGCCGGTACGTTAGTTTTTAGTCGGCGAACTTTCTTGGGCTACTGTACATGCCTACTCAGTGCTAGAATGTTTTCAAGATACAGACCCAAAACATGCTCAAAATCGATATTTTAGGTGCCCAAAAGTCGATACGTGCATGCATCTTCAGTACCCGTTTATATCTCAAATTCATGCTCAAAACACCCGAAAATTCGATATTTTGGGGTCCCAGAAACGATCTGTACATACCTACTCCGTGTTAGAGTTTTTTTTTTAAATACAGGCCCCGAACATGCTGAAAATCGATATTTTAGGTGCCCAAAGTCAATATGTGCATGCATCTTCTGTACCCGTTTATATCTCAAATTCAGGCTCAAAACACCCGAAAATTCGATAATTTGGGGTCCCAGAAGCGATCTGTACATGCCAACTCGGTGCTATAATATTTTCAAAATATAGGCCCAAAACATGCTATAAATCGATCTTTTAGGTGCTTAAAAGTCGATATGTGCATGCATATTCTGTACCCGTTTATATCTCAAATTAAGGCTCCAAACACCGAAGAATTTGATATTTCGGGGTTCCAAAAGCGATCTGTACATGCCTACTCAGATAGAAGCCCAAAACATGCTGAAAATCGATATTTTAGGTGCCCAAAGTCAATATGTGTATGCATCTTCTGCACCCGTTTATATCCCAAATTCAACCTCAAAACACCCGAAAATGCGATATATTTGGGTCCCAGGTGAGTTCTGTACATGCCTACTCACTAATAGAATTATTTCAAAATACAGGCCCAAAACATGTTTAAAATCGATATTTTAGGTGCCCAAAGTTTATATGTGCATGTATCTTCTGTACCCGTTTATATCTCAAATTCAGGATCAAAACACCCGAAAATTCGATATTTTTGGGTCCCAGAAGCTATCTGTACACGCCTACTCAGTGTTAGAATATTTTCATAATACACGCCAAAAACATTCTGGAAATCAATATTTTAGGTTCCCAAAGTTAATATGTGCATGCATTTTCTGTACATATTTCTATCCCATATTCGTGCTCAAAACATCCAAAAAATCGATATTTTTGGGCCCCAGAAGCTATCTGTACATGCCTACTCCGTGTTAGAGTATTTTCAAGATACAGGCCCAAAACATGCTGAAAATCGATATTTTAGGTGCCCAAAGTCAATATGTGTATGCATCATCTGTACCCGTTTATATCTCAAATTCAGGCTCAAAACACCCGAAAATTCGATATGTTTTGGTCCAAGAAGCGATCTGTACATGCATGCTCAGTGCTAGAATATTTTCAGAATATAAGCTCAAAACATGCTAAAAATCGATATTTTAGGTGCCCAAAGTCAATATGTGCATGCATCTTCTGTACCTGTGTATATCTCAAATTCTGGCTCAAAACACCCGAAAATTCAATTTTTTTGGTTCCCAGAAGCGATCTGAACATGCCTACTCCGTTTTAGAGTATTTTCAAAATATAGGCCAAAAACATGCTGAAATTCGATATTTTAGGTGCCAAAAGCAATATGTGTATGAATCTTCTCTACCCATTTATATCTCAAATTCAGGCTCAAAACTCCCGAAAACTCGATATTTTTGGGTCCAATAAGCGATCTGTACATGCCTACTCAGTGACAGAATATTTTCAAATTACAGACCAAAAACATGCTGAAAATCGATATTTTAGGTGCCCAAAGTCGATATGTGCATGCATCTTCTGTACCCGTTTATGTCCCAAATTCAGGCTCAAAACACCCTAAAATTCGATATTTTTGGGTCCAAGAAGCGATTTGTACATGCCTACTCAGTAATAGAATATTTTTAAGATTCAGGCCGAAAACATGCTGAAAATCGATATTTTAGGTGCACAAAGTCTATATATGCATGCATCTTTTGTAGACGTTTATATCTCAAATTCAGGCTCAAAACACCCTAAAATTCGATATTTTTGGGTCCAAAAAGCGATCTGTACATGCCTACTCAGTGCTAGAATATTTTCAAAATATAGGCCCAAAACATGCTAAATATGGATATTTTGGGTGCACAAAGTCTATATATGCATGCATCTTTTGTAGCCGTTTATATCTCAAATTCAGGCTCAAAACACCCAAAAATTCGATATTTTTAGGTCCCAGAAGCGATCTGTACATGCCTACTCAATGTTAAAATATTTTCAAAATACAGGCAGAAAAACAAGTTAAAATCGATATTTTAGGTGCCCAAGTCAATATGTGCTTGCATTTTCTGTACCCATTTACATCCCAAATTCAGGCTTAAAACACCCGAAAATGCGATGTTTTTGGGTCCCAGAAGCGATATGTACATGCCTACTCAATGTTAGAATTATTTCAAATTACAGGCCCAAAACATGTTTAAAATCGATATTTTAGGTGCCCAAAGTTTATATGTGCATGTATCTTCTGTACCCGTTTATATCTCAAATTCAGGATCAAAACACCCGAAAATTCGATATTTATGGGTACCATAAGCGATCTGTACATGCCTACTAAATGTTAGAATATTTTCAAAGCACATGCACAAAAACAAGTTGAAAATCGATATTTTAGGTGCCCAAAATCGATATGTGCATGCATCTTCTGTATCCGTTTATGTCCCAAATTCAGGCTTAAAACACCCTAAAATTCGATATTTTTGGGTCCCGGAAGCGATCTGTACATGCCTACTCAGAAAAAGAATCTTCTCAAAATATAAGCCCAAAACATGCTGAAAATCTATATTTTATGTGCCCAAAGTCGATATGTGCATGCATCTTCTGTACCCGTTTATATCTCAAATTCAGGCTCAAAACACCCGGAAATTCGATATTTTTGGGTCCCAGAAGCTATCTGTACACGCCTACTCAGTGTTAGAATATTTTCATAATACACGCCAAAAACATTCTGGAAATCAATATTTTAGGTTCCCAAAGTTAATATGTGCATGCATTTTCTGTACACATTTCTATCCCATATTCGTGCTCAAAACATCCAAAAAATCGATATTTTTGGGCCCCAGAAGCTATCTGTACATGCCTACTCCGTGTTAGAGTATTTTCAAGATACAGGCCCAAAACATGCTGAAAATCGATATTTTAGGTGCCCAAAGTCAATATGTGTATGCATCATTTGTACCCGTTTATATCTCAAATTCAGGCTCAAAACACCCGAAAATTCGATATGTTTTGGTCCAAGAAGCGATCTGTACATGCATACTCAGTGCTAAAATATTTTCAGAATATAAGCTCAAAACATGCTAAAAATCGATATTTTAGGTGCCCAAAGTCAATATGTGCATGAATCTTCTGTACTTGTGTATATCTCAAATTCTGGCTCAAAACACCCGAAAATTCAATTTTTTTGGTTCCCAGAAGCGATCTGTACATGCCTACTCCGTTTTAGAGTATTTTCAAAATACAGGCCAAAAACATGCTGAAATTCGATATTTTTGGTGCCAAAAGCAATATGTGTATGAATCTTCTCTACCCGTTTATATCTCAAATTCAGGCTCAAAACACCCGAAAACTCGATATTTTTGGGTCCAATAAGCGATCTGTACATGCCTACTCAGAGACAAAATATTTTCAAATTACAGACCAAAAACCTGCTGAAAATCGAAATTTTAGGTGCCCAAAGTCGATATGTGCATGCATCTTTAGTATACGTTTATATCTCAAATTCAGGCTCAAAACATCCAAAAAATCGATATTTTTGGGTCCAAGAAGCGATTTGTACATGCCTACTCAGTAATAGAATATTTTTAAGATTCAAGCCGAAAACATGCTGAAAATCGATATTTTAGGTGCCCAAAATCGAAATGTGCATGCATCTTCTGTACCCGTTTATGTCCCAAATTCAGGCTCAAAACACCCTAAAATTCGATATTTTTGGGTCCAAAAAGCGATCTGTACATGCCTACTCAGTGCTAGAATATTTTCAAAATATAGGCCCAAAATATGCTAAATATGGATATTTTGGGTGCGCAAAGTCTATATATGCATGCATCTTTTGTAGCCGTTTATATCTCAAATTCAGGCTCAAAACACCCAAAAATTCGATATTTTTGGGTCCCAGAAGCGATCTGTACATGCCTACTCAATGTTAAAATATTTTCAAAATACAGGCAGAAAAACAAGTTAAAATCGATATTTTAGGTGCCCAAGTCAATATGTGCTTGCATTTTCTGTACCCATTTACATCCCAAATTCAGGCTTAAAACACCCAAAAATGCGATGTTTTTGGGTCCCAGAAGCGATATGTACATGCCTACTCAATGTTAGAATATTTTCAAAATACAGGCAGAAAAACAAGTTAAAATCGATATTTTAGGTGCCCAAAGTCGATATGTGCATGCATCTTCTGTACCCGTTTATATCTCAAATTCAGGCTCAAAACACCCGAAAATTCGATATTTTTGGGTCCCAGAAGCGATGTGTACATGCCTACTCAATCTTAGAATATTTTCAAAACGCAGGCACAAAAACAAGTTGAAAATCGATATTTTAGGTGCCCAAAATCGATATGTGCATGCATCTTCAGTATCCGTTTATATCTCAAATTCTGGCTCAAAACACCCGAAAATTCGATATTTTTGGTTCCCAGAAGCGATCTGTACATGCCTACTCCGTGTTAGAGTATTTTGAAAATACAGGCCTAAAACATGCTGAAAATCGATATTTTAGGTGCCCAAAGTCAATATGTGTATGCATCTTCTGTACCCGTGTATATCTCAAATTCAGGCTGAAAACACCCGAAAATTCAAATTTTTTGGTTCCCAGAAGCGATCTGAACATGCCTACTCCGTTTTAGAGTATTTTCAAAATATAGGCATAAAACATGCTGAAATTCGATATTTTAGGTGCCAAAAGCAATATGTGTATGCATCTTCTCTACCCGTTTATATCTCAAATTCAGGCTCAAAACTCCCGAAAACTCGATATTTTTGGGTCCAATAAGCGATCTGTACATGCCTACTCAGTGACAGAATATTTTCAAATTACAGAGCAAAAACATGCTGAAAATCGATATTTTAGGTGCCCAAAGTCGATATGTGCATGCATCTTCTGTACCCGTTTATGTCCCAAATTCAGGCTCAAAACACCCTAAAATTCGATATTTTTGGGTCCAAGAAGTGATTTGTACATGCCTACTCAGTAATAGAATATTTTTAAGATTCAGGCCGAAAACATGCTGAAAATCGATATTTTTGGTGCACAAAGTCTATATATGCATGCATCTTTTGTAGCCGTTTATATCTCAAATTCAGTCTCAAAACACCCTAAAATTCGATATTTTTGGGTCCAAAAAGCGATCTATACATGCCTACTCAGTGCTAGAATATTTTCAAAATATAGGCCCAAAACATGCTAAATATGGATATTTTGGGTGCACAAAGTCTATATATGCATGCATCTTTTGTAGCCGTTTATATCCCAAATTCAGGCTCAAAACACCCAAAAATTCGATATTTTTGGGTCCCAGAAGCGATCTGTACATGCCTACTCAATGTTAAAATATTTTTTTAAAATACAGGCAGAAAAACAAGTTAAAATCGATATTTTAGGTGCCCAAGTCAATATGTGCTTGCATTTTCTGTACCCATTTACATCCCAAATTCAGGCTTAAAACACTTGGGTCCCAGAAGCGATATGTACATGCCTACTCCGTGTTAGAGTATTTTCAAGATACAGGCCCAAAACATGCTGAAAATCGATATTTTAGGTGCCCAAAGTCAATATGTGTATGCATCATCTGTACCCGTTTATATCTCAAATTCAGGCTCAAAACACCCGAAAATTCGATATGTTTTGGTCCAAGAAGCGATCTGTACATGCATACTCAGTGCTAAAATATTTTCAGAATATTAGCTCAAAACATGCTAAAAATCGATATTTTAGGTGCCCAAAGTCAATATGTGCATGCATCTTTTGTAGCCGTTTATATCTCAAATTCAGGCTCAAAACACCCGAAAATTCGATATTTTTGGGTCCAAAAAGCGATCTGTACATGCCTACTCAGTGCTAGAATATTTTCAAAATATAGGCCCAAAACATGCTAAATATGGATATTTTGGGTGCACAAAGTCTATATATGCATGCATCTTTTGTAGCCGTTTATATCTCAAATTCAGGCTCAAAACACCCAAAAATTCGATATTTTTGGGTCCCAGAAGCGATCTGTACATGCCTACTCAATGTTAAAATATTTTCAAAATACAGGCAGAAAAACAAGTTAAAATCGATATTTTAGGTGCCCAAGTCAATATGTGCTTGCATTTACTGTACCCATTTACATCCCAAATTCAGGCTTAAAACACCCAAAAATGCGATGTTTTTGGGTCCCAGAAGCGATATGTACATGCCTACTCAATGTTAGAATATTTTCAAAATACAGGCAGAAAAACAAGTTAAAATCGATATTTTAGGTGCCCAAAGTCGATATGTGCATGCATCTTCTGTACCCGTTTATATCTCAAATTCAGGCTCAAAACAACCGAAAATTCGATATTTTTGGGTCCCAGAAGCGATGTGTACATGCCTACTCAATCTTAGAATATTTTCAAAACGCAAGCACAAAAACAAGTTGAAAATCGATATTTTAGGTGCCCAAAATCGATAAGTGCATGCATCTTCAGTACCCGTTTATATCTCAAATTCTGGCTCAAAACACCCGAAAATTCGATATTTTTGGTTCCCAGAAGCGATCTGTACATGCCTACTCCGTGTTAGAGTATTTTCAAAATACAGGCCTAAAACATGCTGAAAATCGATATTTTAGGTGCCCAAAGTCAATATGTGTATGCATCTTCTGTACCCGTATATATCTCAAATTCAGGCTGAAAAAACCCGAAAATTCAAATTTTTTGGTTCCCAGAAGCGATCTGAACATGCCTACTCCGTTTTAGAGTATTTTCAAAATATAGGCATAAAACATGCTGAAATTCGATATTTTAGGTGCCAAAAGCAATATGTGTATACATCTTCTCTACCCGTTTATATCTCAAATTCAGGCTCAAAACTCCCGAAAACTCGATATTTTTGGGTCCAATAAGCGATCTGTACATGCCTACTCAGTGACAGAATATTTTCAAATTACAGACCAAAAACATGCTGAAAATCGATATTTTAGGTGCCCAAAGTCGATATGTGCATGCATCTACTGTACCCGTTTATGTCCCAAATTCAGGCTCAAAACACCCTAAAATTCGATATTTTTGGGTCCAAGAAGCGATTTGTACATGCCTACTCAGTAATAGATTATTTTTAAGATTCAGGCCGAAAACATGCTGAAAATCGATATTTTAGGTGCACAAAGTCTATATATGCATTCATCTTTTGTAGACGTTTATATCTCAAATTCTGGCTCAAAACACACAAAAATTCAATATTTTTGGGTCCCAGAAGCGATCTGTACCTACCTACTCAATGTTAAAATATTTTCAAAATACAGGCAGAAAAACAAGTTAAAATCGATATTTTAGGTGCGCAAGTCAATATGTGCTTGCATTTTCTGTACCCATTTACATCCCAAATTCAGGCTTAAAACACCCGAAAATTCGATGTTTTTGGGTCCCAGAAGCGATATGTACATGCCTACTCCGTGTTAGAGTATTATCATAATACAGGCCCAAAACATGCTGAAAATCGATATTTTAGGTGCCCAAAGTCGAAATGTGTATGCATCTTAAGTACACATTTATATCCCAAATTCAGACTCAAAACACCCGAAAATTCGATATTTTTGGGTCCCAGAAGCGATCTGTAGATGCCTACTCCGTATTAGAGTATTTTCATAATACAGGCCCAAAACATGCTGAAAATCGATATTTTTTGGTGCCAAAAGTCAATATGTGTATGCATCTTCAGTACCCGTTTATATCTCAAATTCAGGCTCAAAACACCCGAAAATTCGATATTTTTGGGTCCCAGAAGCGATCTGTACATGCCTACTCAATGTTAGAATATTTTCAAAACACAATCACAAAAACATGTTGAAAATAGATATTTTATGTGCCCAAAATTGATATGTGCATGGATCTTCTGTACCAGTTTATGTCCCAAATTCAGGCTTAAAACACCCGAAAATTCGATATTTTTGGGTCCTAGAAGGGATCTGTACATGCCTATTCCGTGTAAAAGTATTTTCAAAATACAGGCTTAAAACATGCTGAAAATCGATATTTTAGGTGCCCAAAGTCAATATGTGAATGCATCTTCTGTACCCGTTTATATCTCAAATTCAAGCTTAAAACACCTGAAAATTCGTTATTTTTGGTTTCCGGAAGCGATCTGTACATGCCTACTCCGTGTTAGAGTATTTTCAAAATACAGGCCTAAAACATGCTGAAAATTGATATTTCAGGTGCCCAAAGTCGATATGTGCATGCATCTTCTGTACCCGTTTATATCTCAAATTCAGGCTCAAAACACCCAAAAATTCCATTTTGGGGGGTCCCAGAAGCGATCTGTACATGCCTACTCAATGTTAGAATACTTTCAAAACACAGGCACAAAAACAAGTTGAAAATCAATATTTTAGGTGTCCAAAATCGATATGTGCATGCATCTTCTGTACCCGTTTACATCTCAAATTCAGGCTCAAAACACCCGAATATTTGATTTTACTTTTGCCCAGAAATAATCTGTACATGCCTACTCAGTGACAGAATATTTTCAAAATACAGACCCAAAACATGCTGAAAATTGATATTTCAGGTGCCCAAAGTCGATATGTGCATGCATCTTCAGTACCCGTTTATATCTCAAATTCAGGTTAAAAACACCTGAAAATTCGATATTATTTTTGCGTCCCAGAAGCGATCTGTACATGCCTATTTAGGAATGGAATGTTTTCAATAAATAGGCTCAAAGCATGCTGAAAATCGATATTTTAGGTGCCCAAAGTCGAAATGTGTATGCATCTTAAGTACACATTTATATCCCAAATTCAGACTCAAAACACCCGAAAATTTTGATATTTTTGGGTCCCAGAAGCGATCTGTAGATGCCTACTCCGTATTAGAGTATTTTCATAATACAGGACCAAAACATGCTGAAAATCGATATTTTTTGGTGCCCAAAGTCAATATGTGTATGCATCTTCAGTACCCGTTTATATCTCAAATTCAGGCTCAAAACACACGAAAATTCGATATTTTTGGGTCCCAGAAGCGATCTGTACATGCCTACTCAATGTTAGAATATTTTCAAAACACACGCACAAAAACAAGTTGAAAATAGATATTTTATGTGCCCAAAATTGATATGTGCATGGATCTTCTGTACCAGTTTATGTCCCAAATTCAGGCTTAAAACACCCGAAAATTCGATATTTTTGGGTCCTAGAAGGGATCTGTACATGCCTATTCCGTGTAAAAGTATTTTCAAAATACAGGCTTAAAACATGCTGAAAATCGATATTTTAGGTGCCCAAAGTCAATATGTGAATGCATCTTCTGTACCCGTTTATATCTCAAATTCTGGCTCAAAACACCCGAAAATTCGATATTTTTGGTTCCCAGAAGCGATCTGTACATGCCTACTCCGTGTTAGAGTATTTTCAAAATACAGGCCTAAAACATGCTGAAAATCGATATTTTAGGTGCCCAAAGTCAATATGTGTATGCATCTTCTGTACCCGTATATATCTCAAATTCAGGCTGAAAAAACCCGAAAATTCAAATTTTTTGGTTCCCAGAAGCGATCTGAACATGCCTACTCCGTTTTAGAGTATTTTCAAAATATAGGCATAAAACATGCTGAAATTCGATATTTTAGGTGCCAAAAGCAATATGTGTATACATCTTCTCTACCCGTTTATATCTCAAATTCAGGCTCAAAACTCCCGAAAACTCGATATTTTTGGGTCCAATAAGCGATCTGTACATGCCTACTCAGTGACAGAATATTTTCAAATTACAGACCAAAAACATGCTGAAAATCGATATTTTAGGTGCCCAAAGTCGATATGTGCATGCATCTTCTGTACCCGTTTATGTCCCAAATTCAGGCTCAAAACACCCTAAAATTCGATATTTTTGGGTCCAAGAAGCGATTTGTACATGCCTACTCAGTAATAGATTATTTTTAAGATTCAGGCCGAAAACATGCTGAAAATCGATATTTTAGGTGCACAAAGTCTATATATGCATTCATCTTTTGTAGACGTTTATATCTCAAATTCTGGCTCAAAACACACAAAAATTCAATATTTTTGGGTCCCAGAAGCGATCTGTACCTACCTACTCAATGTTAAAATATTTTCAAAATACAGGCAGAAAAACAAGTTAAAATCGATATTTTAGGTGCGCAAGTCAATATGTGCTTGCATTTTCTGTACCCATTTACATCCCAAATTCAGGCTTAAAACACCCGAAAATTCGATGTTTTTGGGTCCCAGAAGCGATATGTACATGCCTACTCCGTGTTAGAGTATTATCATAATACAGGCCCAAAACATGCTGAAAATCGATATTTTAGGTGCCCAAAGTCGAAATGTGTATGCATCTTAAGTACACATTTATATCCCAAATTCAGACTCAAAACACCCGAAAATTCGATATTTTTGGGTCCCAGAAGCGATCTGTAGATGCCTACTCCGTATTAGAGTATTTTCATAATACAGGCCCAAAACATGCTGAAAATCGATATTTTTTGGTGCCCAAAGTCAATATGTGTATGCATCTTCAGTACCCGTTTATATCTCAAATTCAGGCTCAAAACACCCGAAAATTCGATATTTTTTGGTCCCAGAAGCGATCTGTACATGCCTACTCAATGTTAGAATATTTTCAAAACACAATCACAAAAACAAGTTGAAAATAGATATTTTATGTGCCCAAAATTGATATGTGCATGGATCTTCTGTACCAGTTTATGTCCCAAATTCAGGCTTAAAACACCCGAAAATTCGATATTTTTGGGTCCTAGAAGGGATCTGTACATGCCTATTCCGTGTAAAAGTATTTTCAAAATACAGGCTTAAAACATGCTGAAAATCGATATTTTAGGTGCCCAAAGTCAATATGTGAATGCATCTTCTGTACCCGTTTATATCTCAAATTCAAGCTTAAAACACCTGAAAATTCGTTATTTTTGGTTTCCGGAAGCGATCTGTACATGCCTACTCCGTGTTAGAGTATTTTCAAAATACAGGCCTAAAACATGCTGAAAATTGATATTTCAGGTGCCCAAAGTCGATATGTGCATGCATCTTCTGTACCCGTTTATATCTCAAATTCAGGCTCAAAACACCCAAAAATTCCATTTTGGGGGGTCCCAGAAGCGATCTGTACATGCCTACTCAATGTTAGAATACTTTCAAAACACAGGCACAAAAACAAGTTGAAAATCAATATTTTAGGTGTCCAAAATCGATATGTGCATGCATCTTCTGTACCCGTTTACATCTCAAATTCAGGCTCAAAACACCCGAATATTTGATTTTACTTTTGCCCAGAAATAATCTGTACATGCCTACTCAGTGACAGAATATTTTCAAAATACAGACCCAAAACATGCTGAAAATTGATATTTCAGGTGCCCAAAGTCGATATGTGCATGCATCTTCAGTACCCGTTTATATCTCAAATTCAGGTTAAAAACACCTGAAAATTCGATATTATTTTTGCGTCCCAGAAGCGATCTGTACATGCCTATTCAGGAATGGAATGTTTTCAATAAATAGGCTCAAAGCATGCTGAAAATCGATATTTTAGGTGCCCAAAGTCGAAATGTGTATGCATCTTAAGTACACATTTATATCCCAAATTCAGACTCAAAACACCCGAAAATTTTGATATTTTTGGGTCCCAGAAGCGATCTGTAGATGCCTACTCCGTATTAGAGTATTTTCATAATACAGGACCAAAACATGCTGAAAATCGATATTTTTTGGTGCCCAAAGTCAATATGTGTATGCATCTTCAGTACCCGTTTATATCTCAAATTCAGGCTCAAAACACACGAAAATTCGATATTTTTGGGTCCCAGAAGCGATCTGTACATGCCTACTCAATGTTAGAATATTTTCAAAACACACGCACAAAAACAAGTTGAAAATAGATATTTTATGTGCCCAAAATTGATATGTGCATGGATCTTCTGTACCAGTTTATGTCCCAAATTCAGGCTTAAAACACCCGAAAATTCGATATTTTTGGGTCCTAGAAGGGATCTGTACATGCCTATTCCGTGTAAAAGTATTTTCAAAATACAGGCTTAAAACATGCTGAAAATCGATATTTTAGGTGCCCAAAGTCAATATGTGAATGCATCTTCTGTACCCGTTTATATCTCAAATTCAAGCTTAAAACACCTGAAAATTCGATATTTTTGGTTTCCGGAAGCGATCTGTACATGCCTACTCCGTGTTAGAGTATTTTCAAAATACAGGCCTAAAACATGCTGAAAATTGATATTTCAGGTGCCCAAAGTCGATTTGTGCATGCATCTTCTGTACCCGTTTATATCTCAAATTCAGGCTCAAAACACCCAAAAATTCCATTTTGGGGGGTCCCAGAAGCGATCTGTACATGCCTACTCAATGTTAGAATACTTTCAAAACACAGGCACAAAAACAAGTTGAAAATCAATATTTTAGGTGTCAAAAATCGATATGTGCATGCATCTTCTGTACCCGTTTACATCTCAAATTCAGGCTTAAAACACCCGAATATTTGATTTTACTTTTGCCCAGAAATGATCTGTACATGCCTACTCAGTGACAGAATATTTTCAAAATACAGACCCAAAACATGCTGAAAATTGATATTTCAGGTGCCCAAAGTCGATATGTGCATGCATCTTCAGTACCCGTTTATATCTCAAATTCAGGTTAAAAACACCTGAAAATTCGATATTATTTTTGCGTCCCAGAAGCGATCTGTACATGCCTATTCAGGAATGGAATGTTTTCAAAAAATAGGCTCAAAGCATGCTAAAATTCGATATTTTAGGTGTTCAAAGTTGATATGTGCATTCATCTTCTGTACCCGTTGATATCTCAAATTCAATCTCAAAACACCCGAAAATTCGATATTTTTGGGTCCCAGAAGCGATCTGTACATGCCTACTCCGTGTTAGAGTATTTTCGTAATACAAGCCAAAAATATGCTGAAAATCGATATTTTAGGTGCCCAAAGTCAATATGTGTATGCATCTTCTGTACCCGTTTATATCTCAAATTCAGGCTCAAAACACCCGAAAAATCGATATTTTTTGGGTCCCAGAAGCTATCTGTACATGCCCATTCCGTGTTAGAGTTTTTTCAAAATAAAGGCCAAAAACATGCTGAAAATCGATATATTAGGTGCCCAAAGTCGATATGTGCATGCATTTTCGGTACTCTTTTATATTTAAATTTAATTATCAAAATACCCGAAAATTCGATATTTTTGGGTTCCAGAAGCGATCTCTCCATGCCTACTTAATGCTAGAATATTTTCAAATTTTAGGCTGAAAACATGCTGAAAATCGATATTTTAGGTGTCCAAAGACGATATGTGCATGCATCTTCAGTACCCGTTTATATCTCAAATTCAGGCTCAAAACACCCGAATATTCGATTTTATTTTGGCCCAGAAGTGATCTGTACATGTCTAGTCAGTGCTAGAATATTTTCAAAATATAAGCCCAAAACATGCTGAAAATCGATATATTAGGTGCCCAAAGTCGATATGTGCATGCATTTTCTGTACCTGTTTATAATCTCAAATTCAGGCTCAAAACACCCGAATATTCGATTTTATTGGCGTCCAGAAGCGATCTGTACATGCCTACTCAGTGACAGAAAATTTTCAAATAACAGACACAAAACATGTTAAAAATCGATATTTTAGGTGCCCAAAGTCGATATGTGTATGTATCTTCAGTACCCGTTTATATCTCAAATTCAGGCTCAAAACACCCGAAAATTCGATATTTTTGGGTCCCAGAAGCGATGTGTACATGCCTACTCAATGTTAGAGTATTTTCAAAATACAGGCCTAAAACATGCTGAAAATCGATATTTTAGGTGCAATAGTTAATATGTGTATTCATCTTCTGTACCCGTGTATATCTCAAATTCAGGCTGAAAACACCCGAAATTTCAAATTGTTTGGTTCCCAGAAGCGATCTGTACATGCCTACTCCGTTTTAGAGTATTTTCAAAATACAGGCCCAAAACATTCTGAAATTCGATATTTTAGGTGCCAAAAGCAATATGTGTATGCATCTTCTCTACCCGTTTATATCTCAAATTCAGGCTCAAAACACCCGAAAACTCGATATTTTTGGGTCCAATAAGCGATCTGTACATGCCTACTCAGTAACAGAATATTTTCAAATTACAGACCAAAAACATGCTAAAAATCGATATTTTAGGTGCCCAAAGTCGATATGTTCATGCATCTTCAGTATACGTTTATATCTCAAATTCAGGCTTAAAACATCCAAAAAATCGATATTTTTGGGTCCAAGAAGCGATTTGTACATGCCTACTCAGTAATAGAATATTTTTAAGATTCAGGCCGAAAACATGCTGAAAATCGATATTTTAGGTGCCCAAAATCGATATGTGCATGCCTCTACTGTACCCGTTTATGTCCCAAATTCAGGCTCAAAATACCCTAAAATTCGATATTGTTGGGTCCAAGAAGCGATTTGTACATGCCTACTCAATAATAGAATATTTTTAAGATTCAGGCCAAAAACATGCTGAAAATCGATATTTTAGGTGCCCAAAATCGATATGTGCATGCATCTTCTGTACCCGTTTATGTCCCAAATTCAGGCTCAAAACACCCTAAAATTCGATATTTTTGGGTCCAAAAAGCGATCTGTACATGCCTACTCCATGTTAAAATATTTTCAAAATACAGGCAGAAAAACAAGTTAAAATCGATATTTTAGGTGCCCAAGTCAATATGTGCTTGCATTTTCTGTACCCATTTACATCCCAAATTCAGGCTTAAAACACCCGAAAATTTGATGTTTTTGCGTCCCAGAAGCGATATATACATGCCTACTCCGTGTTAGAGTATTTTCATAATACAGGCCCAAAACATGCTGAAAATCGATATTTTAGGTGCCTAAAGTCAATATGTGTATGAATCTTCTGTACACGCTTATATCCCAAATTCAGACTCAAAACATCCGAAAATTCGATATTTTTGGGTCCCAGAAGCGATCTGTACATGCCTACTCCGTGTTAGAGTATTTTCATAATACAAGCCAAAAATATGCTGAAAATCGATATTTTAGGTGTCCAAAGTCAATAAGTGTATGCATCTTCTGTACCCGTTTATATCTCAAATTCAGGCTCAAAACACCCGAAAAATCGATATTTTTTGGGTCCCAGAAGCGATGTGTACATGCCTACTCAATGTTTGAATATTTTCAAAACACAGGCACAAAAACAAGTTGAAAATCGATATTTTAGGTGCCCAAAATCGATATGTGCATGCATCTTCAGTACCCGTTTATATCTTAAATTCTGGCTCAAAACATCCGAAAATTTGATATTTTTGGTTCCCAGAAGCAATCTGTACATGCCTACTCCGTGTTAGAGTATTTTCAAAATACAGACCTAAAACATGCTGAAAATCGATATTTTAGGTGCAATAGTTAATATGTGTATGCATCTTCTGTACCCGTGTATATCTCAAATTCAGGCTGAAAACACCCGAAATTTCAAATTGTTTGGTTCCCAGAAGCGATCTGTACATGCCTACTCCGTTTTAGAGTATTTTCAAAATACAGGCCCAAAACATGCTGAAATTCGATATTTTAGGTGCCAAAAGCAATATGTGTATGCATCTTCTCTACCCGTTTATATCTCAAATTCAGGCTCAAAACACCCGAAAACTCGATATTTTTGGGTCCAATAAGCGATCTGTACATGCCTACTCAGTGGCTGAATATTTTCAAATTACAGACCAAAAACATGCTAAAAATCGATATTTTAGGTGCCCAAAGTCGATATGTTCATGCATCTTCAGTATACGTTTATATCTCAAATTCAGGCTCAAAACATCCAAAAAATCGATATTTTTGGTTCCAAGAAGCGATTTGTACATGCCTACTCAGTAATACAATATTTTTAAGATTCAGGCCGAAAACATGCTGAAAATCGATATTTTAGGTGCCCAAAATCGATATGTGCATGCCTCTACTGTACCCGTTTATGTCCCAAATTCAGGCTCAAAACCCCCTAAAATTCGATATTGTTGGGTCCAAGAAGCGATTTGTACATGCCTACTCAATAATAGAATATTTTTAAGATTCAGGCCAAAAACATGCAGAAAATCGATATTTTAGGTGTCTAAAATCGATATGTGCATGCATCTTCTGTACCCGTTTATGTCCCAAATTCAGGCTGAAAACACCCTAAAATTCGATATTTTTGGGTCCAAAAAGCGATCTGTACATGTCTACTCCATGTCAAAATATTTTCAAAATAAAGGCAGAAAAACAAGTTAAAATCGATATTTTAGGTGCCCAAGTCAATATGTGCTTGCATTTTCTGTACCCATTTACATCCCAAATTCAGGCTTAAAACACCCGAAAATTCGATGTTTTTGCGTCCCAGAAGCGATATATACATGCCTACTCCGTGTCAGAGTATTTTCATAATACAGGCCCAAAACATGCTGAAAATCGATATTTTAGGTGCCTAAAGTCAATATGTGTATGAATCTTCTGTACACGTTTATATCCCAAATTCTGACTCAAAACATCCGAAAATTCGATATTTTTGGGTCCCAGAAGCGATCTGTACATGCCTACTCCGTGTTAGAGTATTTTCATAATACAAGCCAA
Source organism: Petrolisthes cinctipes (assembly GCA_033782935.1). NCBI lineage: Eukaryota > Metazoa > Arthropoda > Malacostraca > Decapoda > Porcellanidae > Petrolisthes > Petrolisthes cinctipes. Next base: position 6,329,091 of record JAWQEG010000015.1, read on the forward strand.
AAATATGCTGAAATCGATATTTTAGGTGCCCAAAGTCAATATGTGTATGCATCTTCTGTACCCGTTTATATCTCAAATTCAGGCTCAAAACACCCGAAAAATCGATATTTTTTGAGTCCCAGAAGCGATGTGTACATGCCTACTCAATGTTTGAATATTTTCAAAACACAGGCACAAAAACAAGTTGAAAATCGATATTTTAGGTGCCCAAAATCGATATGTGAATGCATCTTCAGTACCCGTTTATATCTCAAATTCTGGCTCAAAACACCCGAAAATTTGATATTTTTGGTTCCCAGAAGCGATCTGTACATGCCTACTCCGTGTTAGAGTATTTTCAAAATACAGGCCTAAAACATGCTGAAAATCGATATTTTAGGTGCAATAGTTAATATGTGTATGCATCTTCTGTACCCGTGTATATCTCAAATTCAGGCTCAAAACACCCGAAATTTCAAATTGTTTGGTTCCCAGAAGCGATCTGTACATGCCTACTCCGTTTTAGAGTATTTTCAAAATACAGGCCAAAAACATGCTGAAATTCGATATTTTAGGTGCCAAAAGCAATTTGTGTATGCATCTTCTCTACCCGTTTATATCTCAAATTCAGGCTCAAAACACCCGAAAACTCGATATTTTTGGGTCCAATAAGCGATCTGTACATGCCTATTCAGTAACAGAATATTTTCAAATTACAGACCAAAAACATGCTAAAAATCGATATTTTAGGTGCCCAAAGTCGATATGTTCATGCATCTTCAGTATACGTTTATATCTCAAATTCAGGCTCAAAACATCCCAAAAATCGATATTTTTGGGTCTAAGAAGCGATTTGTACATGCCTACTCAGTAATAGAATATTTTTAAGATTCAGGCCGAAAACATGCTGAAAATCGATATTTTAGGTGCCCAAAATCGATATGTGCATGCCTCTACTGTACCCGTTTATGTCCCAAATTCAGGTTCAAAACACCCTAAAATTCGATATTGTTGGGTCCAAGAAGCGATTTGTACATGCCTACTCAATAATAGAATATTTTTAAGATTCAGGCCAAAAACATGCTGAAAATCGATATTTTAGGTGCCCAAAATCGATATGTGCATGCATCTTCTGTACCCGTTTATGTCCCAAATTCAGGCTCAAAACACCCTAAAATTCGATATTTTTGGGTCCAAAAAGCGATCTGTACATGCCTACTCCATGTTAAAATATTTTCAAAATACAGGCAGAAAAACAAGTTAAAATCGATATTTTAGGTGCCCAAGTCAATATGTGCTTGCATTTTCTGTACCCATTTACATCCCTAATTCAGGCTTAAAACACCCGAAAATTCGATGTTTTTGCGTCCCAGAAGCGATATATACATGCCTACTCCGTGTTAGAGTATTTTCATAATACAGGCCCAAAACATGCTGAAAATCGATATTTTAGGTGCCCAAAATCGATATGTGCATGCATCTTCAGTACCCGTTTATATCTCAAATTCTGGCTCAAAACACCCGAAAATTTGATATTTTTGGTTCCCAGAAGCGATCTGTACATGCCTACTCCGTGTTAGAGTATTTTCAAAATACAGGCCTAAAACATGCTGAAAATCGATATTTTAGGTGCAATAGTTAATATGTGTATGCATCTTCTGTACCCGTGTATATCTCAAATTCAGGCTGAAAACACCCGAAATTTCAAATTGTTTGGTTCCCAGAAGCGATCTGTACATGCCTACTCCGTTTTAGAGTAATTTCAAAATACAGGCCCAAAACATGCTGAAATTCGATATTTTTGGTGCCAAAAGCAATATGTGTATGCATCTTCTCTACCCGTTTATATCTCAAATTCAGGCTCAAAACACCCGAAAACTCGATATTTTTGGGTCCAATAAGCGATCTGTACATGCCTACTCAGTGACAGAATATTTTCAAATTACAGACCAAAAACATGCTAAAAATCGATATTTTAGGTGCCCAAAGTCGATATGTTCATGCATCTTCAGTATACGTTTATATCTCAAATTCAGGCTCAAAACATCCAAAAAATCGATATTTTTGGGTCCAAGAAGCGATTTGTACATGCCTACTCAGTAATAGAATATTTTTAAGATTCAAGCCGAAAACATGCTGAAAATCGATATTTTAGGTGCCCAAAATCGATATGTGCATGCCTCTACTGTACCCGTTTATGTCCCAAATTCAGGCTCAAAACACCCTAAAATTCGATATTGTTGGGTCCAAGAAGCGATTTGTACATGCCTACTCAATAATAGAATATTTTTAAGATTCAGGCCAAAAACATGCTGAAAATCGATATTTTAGGTGCCCAAAATCGATATGTGCATGCATCTTCTGTACCCGTTTATGTCCCAAATTCAGGCTCAAAACACCCTAAAATTCGATATTTTTGGGTCCAAAAAGCGATCTGTACATGCCTACTTCATGTTAAAATATTTTCAAAATACAGGCAGAAAAACAAGTTAAAATCGATATTTTAGGTGCCCAAGTCAATATGTGCTTGCATTTTCTGTACCCATTTACATCCCAAATTCAGGCTTAAAACACCCGAAAATTCGATGTTTTTGCGTCCCAGAAACGATATATACATGCCTACTCCGTGTTAGAGTATTTTCATAATACAGGCCCAAAACATGCTGAAAATCGATATTTTAGAGGCCTAAAGTCAATATGTGTATGAATCTTCTGTACACGTTTATATCCCAAATTCAGACTCAAAACATCCGAAAATTCGATATTTTTGGGTCCCAGAAGCGATCTGTACATGCCTATTCCGTGTTAGAGTATTTTCATAATACAAGCCAAAAATATGCTGAAAATCGATATTTTAGGTGCCCAAAGTCAATATGTGTATGCATCTTCTGTAACCGTTTATATCTCAAATTCAGGCTCAAAACACCCGAAAAATCGATATTTTTGGGTCCCAGAAGCTATCTGTACATGCCCATTCCGTGTTAGAGTTTTTTCAAAATAAAGGCCAAAAACATGCTGAAAATCGATATATTAGGTGCCCAAAGTCGATATGTGCATGCATTTTCGGTACTCTTTTATATTTAAATTTAATGATCAAAATACCCGAAAATTCGATATTTTTGGGTTCCAGAAGCGATCTCTCCATGCCTACTTAATGCTAGAATATTTTCAAATTTTAGGCTGAAAACATGCTGAAAATCGATATTTTAGGTGTCCAAAGTCGATATGTGCATGCATCTTCAGTACCCGTTTATAACTCAAATTCAGGCTCAAAACACCCGAATACTCGATTTTATTTTGGCCCAGAAGTGATCTGTACATGCCTAGTCAGTGCTAGAATATTTTCAAAATATAAGCCCAAAACATGCTGAAAATCGATATATTAGGTGCCCAAAGTCGATATGTGCATGCATTTTCTGTACCTGTTTATAATCACAAATTCAGGCTCAAAACACCCGAATATTCGATTTTATTTGCGTACAGAAGCGATCTGGACATGCCTACTCAGTGACAGAAAATTTTCAAATAACAGACCCAAAACATGCTAAAAATCGATATTTTAGGTGCCCAAAGTCGATATGTGTATGTATCTTCAGTACCCGTTTATATCTCAAATACAGGCTCAAAACACCCGAAAATTCGATATTTTTGGGTCCCAGAAGCGATGTGTACATGCCTACTCAATGTTTGAATATTTTCAAAACACAGGCACAAAAACAAGTTGAAAATCGATATTTTAGGTGCCCAAAATCGATATGTGCATGCATCTTCAGTACCCGTTTATATCTCAAATTCTGGCTCAAAACACCCGAAAATTTGATATTTTTGGTTCCCTGAAGCGATCTGTACATGCCTACTCCGTGTTAGAGTATTTTCAAAATACAGGCCTAAAACATGCTGAAAATCGATATTTTAGGTGCAATAGTTAATATGTGAATGCATCTACTGTACCCGTTTATATCTCAAATTCAGGCTTAAAACACCTGAAAATTCGATATTTTTGGTTTCCGGAAGCGATCTGTACATGCCTACTCCGTGTTAGAGTATTTTCAAAATACAGACCTAAAACATGCTGAAAATTGATATTTCAGGTGCCCAAAGTCGATATGTAAATGCATCTTCAGTACCCGTTTATATCTCAAATTCAGGCTCAAAACACCTGAAAATTCGATATTTTTGGGTCCCATAAGCGATCTGTACATGCCTACTCCGTGTTAGAATATTTTTATAATACAGGCCCAAAACATGCTGAAAATCGATATTTTAGGTGCCAAAAGTCAATATATGTATGTATCTTAAGTACCCGTTTATATCTCAAATTCAGGATCAAAACACCCAAAAATTCGATATTTTTGGGTCCCAGAAGCGATCTGTACATGCCTACTCAGTAACAGAATATTTCCAAAATACAAGTCAAAATATGCTAAAAAACGATATTTTAGGTGCCCAAAGTCGATATGTGCATGCATCTTCTGTATTCGTTTATATCTCAAATTCAGGCTCAAAACACCCGAAAATTCCATTTTTATGAGTCCCAGAAGCGATCTGTACATGCCTACTCAATGTTAGAATACTTTCAAAACACAGGCACAAAAACAAGTTGAAAATCAATATTTTAGGTGTCCAAAATCGATATGTGCATGCATCTTCTGTACCCGTTTATATCTCAAATTCAGGCTCAAAACACCCTAAAATTCGATATTTTTGGGTCCCAGAAGCGATCTGTACATACCTACTCAGTGCTTGAATATTTTCAAAATATAGGCCCAAAACATGATGATAATCGATATTTTAGGTGCCCAAAGTCGATATGTGCATTCATCTTCAGTACCCGTTTATATCTTAAATTCTGGCTCAAAACACCCGAAAATTCGATATTTTTGGTTCCCAGAAGCGATCTGTACATGCCTACTCCGTGTTAAAATATTTTCAAAATACAGGCAGAAAAACAAGTTAAAATCGATATTTTAGGTGCCCAAGTCAATATGTGCTTGCATTTTCTGTACCCATTTACATCCCAAATTCAGGCTTAAAACACCCGAAAATTCTATGTTTTTTAGTCCCAGAAGCGATATGTACATGCCTACTCCGTGTTAGAGTATTTTCATAATCCAGGCCCAAAACATGCTGAAAATCGATATTTTAGGTGCCCAAAGTCAATATGTGTATGCATCTTCAGTACCCGTTTATATCTCAAATTCAGGCTCAAAACACTCGAAAATTCGATATTTTTGGGTCCCAGATGCGATCTGTACATGCCTACTCCGTGTATGAGTATTTTCAAAATACAGGTCTAAAACATGTTAAAAATTGATATTTCAGGTGACCAAAGTCGATATGTGCATGCATCTTCAGTACCTGTTTATATCTCATATTCAGGCTCAAAACACTTGAAAATTCGAGATTTTTGGGTCCCAGAAGCGATCTGTACATGCCTACTCCGTGTTAGAATATTTTTATAATACAGGCCCAAAACATGCTGAAAATCGATATTTTAGGTACCCAAAGTCAATATATGTATGTATCTTCAGTACCCGTTTATATCTCAAATTCAGGATCAAAACACCCAAAAATTCGATATTTTTGGGTCCCAGAAGCGATCTGTACATGCCTAGTCAGTAACAGAATATTTTCAAAATACAAGTCAAAATATGCTGAAAAACGATATTTTAGGTGCCCAAAGTCGATATGTGCATGCATCTTCTGTACCTGTTTATATCTCAAATTCAGGCTCAAAACACCAGAAAATTCCATTTTTTTGAGTCCCAGAAGCGATCTGTATATGCCTACTCAATGTTAGAATACTTTCAAAACACAGGCACAAAAACAAGTTGAAAATCAATATTTTAGGTGTCCAAAATCGATATGTGCATGCATCTTCTGTACCCGTTTATATCTCAAATTCAGGCTCAAAACACCCGAAAATTCCATTTTTCTGGTTACCAGAAGCGATCTGTACATGCCTACTCCGTGTTAGAGTATTTTCAAAATACAGGCCTAAAACATGCTGAAAATCGATATTTTAGGTGCCCAAAGTCAATATGTGTATGCATCTTCTGTACCCGTGTATATCTCAAATTCAGTCTCAAAACACCCGAAAATTCCATTTTTTGGGGTCCCAGAAGCGATCTGTACATGCCTACTCCGTGTTAGAGTATTTTCAAAATACAGGCCTAAAACATGCTTAATTTCGGTATTTTAGGTGCCCAAAGTCAATACGTGTATGCATCTTCTGTACCCGTGTATATTTAAAATTCAGGCTCAAAATACCCGAAAAATTCGATATTTTTGGGTCCAAGAGGCAATCTGTACATGCCTACTCCGTGTTAGAGTATTTTCAAAATACAGGCCCAAAACATGCTGAAAATCGATATTACAAGTGCCCAAAGTCGATATGTGCATGCATCTTTAGTACCCGTTTATATCTCAAATTCAGGCTGAAAACACCTGAAAATTCGATATTTTTGCGTCCCAGATGCGATCTGTACATGCCTATTCAGTCATGGAATTTTTTCAAAATATAGGCTCAAAGCATGCTAAAAATCGATATTTTAGGTGTCCAAAGTTGATATGTGCATTCATCTTCTGTACCCGTTGATATCTCAAATTCAATCTCAAAACACCCGAAAATTCGATATTTTTGGGTCCCAGAAGCGATCTGTACATGCCTACTCCGTGATAGAGTATTTTCATAATACAGGCCCAAAATATGCTGAAAATCGATATTTTAGGTGCCCAAAGTCGATATGTGCATGCATCTTCTGTACACGTTTATATCTCAAATTCAGGCTCAAAACACCCGAATATTCGATTTTATTTTGGTCCAAAAGCGATTTGTACATGTCTACTTAGTGCTAGAATATTTTCAAATTACAGGCCTAAAACATGATGAAAATCGATATTTTAGGTGCCCAAAGTCGATATGTGCATGCATCTTCAGTACTCGTTTATATCTCAAATTCAGGCTCAAAACACCCGAAAATTCGATATTTTTGGGTCCCAGAAGCGATCTGTACATGCCTACTCAGTGCTAGAATGTTTTCAAAATATAGGCCCAAAACATGCTGAAAATCGATATTTTAGGTGCCCAAAGTCAATATGTGTATGCATCTTCTGTACCCGTGTATATCTCAAATTCAGGCTCAAAACACCCGAAAAATTCGATATTTTTGGGTCCCAGAGGCATTCTGTACAGGTCTACTCCTTGTTAGAGTATTTTCACAATACAGGCCCAAAACATGCTGAAAATTAATATTTCAGATGCCCGAAGTCGATATGTGCATGCATCTTCAGTACCCGTTTATATCTCAAATTCAGGCTCAAAACACCCGAAAATTCGATATTTTGGGGTCCCAGAAGCGATCTGTACATGCCTAATCATTGCTAGAATTTTCTCAAAATTCAGACCCAAATATGCCGAAAATCGATATTTTAGGTGCCCAAAGTCAATATGTGCATGCATCTTCAGTACTTGTTTATATCTCAAATTCAGACTCAAAACACCCGAAAATTCGATATTTTTGAGTCCCAGAAGCGATCTGTACATGCCTAAGCAGTAATAGAATATTTAAAAAAACACGCTCAAAACATGCTAAAAATCGATATTTAAGGTGCCCAAAGTCGATATGTGCATGCATCTTCTGTACACGTTTATATCTCAAATTCAGGCTCAAAACACCCGAATATTCGATTTTATTTTGGTCCAAAAGCGATTTGTACATGTCTACTTAGTGCTAGAATATTTTCAAATTACAGGCCTAAAACATGATGAAAATCGATATTTTAGGTGCCCAAAGTCGATATGTGCTTGCATCTTCAGTAACCGTTTATATCTCAAATTCATGCTCAAAACACCCGAAAACTCGATATTTTTGGGTCCCAGAAGCGATCTGTACATGCCTACTCCGTGTTAAAGTATTTTCAAAATATAGGCCCAAAACATGTTGAAAATCGATATTTTAGGTACACAAAGTCAATATGTGAATACATCTTCTGTACCCGTTTATATCTCAAATTCAGGCTTAAAACACCCGAAAATTCGATATTTTTGGTTCCCAGAAGCGATCTGTACATGCCTACTCCGTGTTAGAGTATTTTCAAAATACAGGCCTAAAACATGCTGAAATTCGATATTTTAGGTGCCCAAAGTCAATATGTGTATGCATCTTCTGTACCCGTGTATATCTCAAATTCAGGCTCAAAACACCCGAAAATTTCGATATTTTTGGGTCCCAGAGGCAATCTGTACATGCCTACTCCGTGTTAGAGTATTTTCAAAATACAGGCCCAAAACATGCTGAAAATTGATATTTCAGGGGCCCAAAGTCGATATGTGCATGCATCTTCAGTAGCCGTTTATATCTCAAATTCATGCTCAAAACACCCGAAAACTCGATATTTTTGGGTCCCAGAAGCGATCTGTACATGCCTACTCAGTAATAGAACATTTTCAAAATTCAGGTCTAAAACATGCTGAAAATCGATATTTTAGGTGCCCAAAAACGATATGTGCTTGCATCTTCAGTAACCGTTTATATCTCAAATTCATGCTCAAAACACCCGAAAACTCGATGTTTTTGGGTCCCAGAAGCGATCTGTACATGCCTAAGCAGTAATAGAATATTTAAAAAAACACGCCCAAAACATGCTAAAAATCGATATTTTAGGTGCCCAAAGTCGATATGTGCATGCATCTTCTGTACACGTTTATATCTCAAATTCAGGCTCAAAACACCCGAATATTCGATTTTATTTTGGTCCAAAAGCGATTTGTACATGTCTACTTAGTGCTAGAATATTTTCAAAATGCAGGCCCAAAACATGCTGAAAATCGATATTTTAGGTGCCCAAAGTCGATATGTGCTTGCATCTTCAGTAACCGTTTATATCTCAAATTCATGCTCAAAACACCCGAAAACTCGATATTTTTGGGTCCCAGAAGCGATCTGTACATGCCTACTGCGTGTTAAAGTATTTTCAAAATACAGGCCTAAAACATGCTGAAATTCGATATTTTAGGTGCCCAAAGTCAATATGTGTATGCATCTTCTGTACCCGTGTATATCTCAAATTCAGGCTCAAAACACCCGAAAATTTTGATATTTTTGGGTCCCAGAGGCAATCTGTACATGCCTACTCCGTGTTAGAGTATTTTCAAAATACAGGCCCAAAACATGCTGAAAATTGACATTTAAGGGGCCCAAAGTCGATATGTGCATGCATCTTCAGTACCCGTTTATATCTCAAATTCAGGCTCAAAACACCCGAAAAATCGATATTTTTGGGTTCCAGAAGCGATCTGTACATGCCTAATCATTGCATGAATGTTCTCAAAATACAGACCCAAACATGCTAAAAATCGATATTTTAGATGCCCAAAGTCAATATGTCTATGCATCTTCAGTACTCGTTTATAACTCAAATTCAGACTCAAAACACCCGAAAATTCGATATTTTTGAGTCACAGAAGCGATCTGTACATGCCTACGCAGTAATAGAATATTTAAAAAAACACGCCCAAAACATGCTGAAAAACGAAAATTCAATATTTTTGGGTCCCAGAAGCGATCTGTACATGCCTAATCCTTGCTGGAATTTTCTCAAGATACAGACCCAAAACATGCTGAAAATCGATATTTTAGGTGCCCAAAGTCGATGTGTGCATGCATCTTCTGTACCCGTTTATATCTCAAATTCAGGATCAAAATACCCGAAAATTTGATATTTTTGGGTTCCAGAGGCGATCTATTCATGCCTACTCAATGTTAGAATATTTTCAAAATACAGGCAGAAAAACAAGTTAAAAATCGATATTTTAGGTGCCTAAGTCAATAAGTGCATGCATCTTCTGTACCCATTTACATCCCAAATTCAGGCTCAAAACACCCGAATATTCGATATTTTTGGGTCCCAGAAGCGATGTGTACATGCCTACTTCGTGTTTGAGTATTTTCAAATTACAGGTCCAAAATATGCTCAAAATCGATATTTTAGGTGCAAAAAGTCGATATGTGCATGGATCTTCAGTACCAGTTTATATCCCAAATTCAGGATTAAAACACTCGAAAATTTAATATTTTTGGGTCCCAGAAGCGATCTGTACATGCATACTCAGTGCTAGAATATTTTCAAAATTTAGGCCAAAAACATGCTAAAAATCGATATTTTAGGTGCAAAAAGTCGATATGTGCATGCATATTCTGTACCCGTTTATATCCCGTATATAAGCTCAAAACATGCTAAAAATCGATATTTTAAGTGTCCAAAGTCGATATGTGCATGCATCTTCTGTACCCGTTTATATCTCAAATTCAGGCCCAAAACACCCGAAAATTCGATATTTTTGGGTTCCAGAAGCGATCTGTACATGCCTAATCATTGCTAGAATTTTCTCAAAATACAGACCCAAACATGCTGAAAATCGATATTTTAGGTGCCCAAAGTCAATATGTCCATGCATCTTCAGTACTCGTTTATAACTCAAATTCAGACTCAAAACACCCGAAAATTCGATATTTTTGAGTCACAGAAGCGATCTGTATATGCCTACGCAGTAACAGAATAATTAAAAAAACACTCCCAAAACATGCTGAAAATCGATATTTTAGGTGCCTAAGTCAATAAGTGCATGCATCTTCTGTACCCATTTACATCCCAAATTCAGGCTCAAAACACCCGAATATTCGATATTTTTGGGTCCCAGAAGCGATGTGTACATGCCTACTTCGTGTTTGATTATTTTCAAATTACAGGCCCAAAATATGCTCAAAATCGATATTTTAGGTGCAAAAAGTCGATATGTGCATGGATCTTCAGTACCAGTTTATATCCCAAATTCAGGATTAAAACACTCGAAAATTTAATATTTTTGGGTCCCAGAAGCGATCTGTACATGCCTACTCAGTGCTAGAATATTTTCAAAATTTAGGCCAAAAACATGCTAAAAATCGATATTTTAGGTGTCCAACGTCGATATGTGCATGCATCTTCTGTACCCGTTTAAATCTCAAATTCAGGCTCAAAACACCCGAAAATTCAATATTTTTTGGTCCCAGATGCGATCTGAACATGCCTAATCCTTGCTAGAATTTTTTCAAGATACAGACCCAAAACATGCTGAAAATCGATATTTTAGGTGCAAAAAGTCGATATGTGCATGCATATTCTGTATTCGTTTATATCCCGTATATAAGCTCAAAACATGCTAAAAATCGATATTTTAAGTGTCCAAAGTCGATATGTGCATGCATCTTCTGTACCCGTTTATATCTCAAATTCAGGCCCAAAACACCCGAAAATTCGATATTTTTGGGTTCCAGAAGCGATCTGTACATGCCTAATCATTGCTAGAATTTTCTCAAAATACAGACCCAAACATGCTGAAAATCGATATTTTAGGTGCCCAAAGTCAATATGTACATGCATCTTCAGTACTCGTTTATAACTCAAATTCAGACTCAAAACACCCGAAAATTCGATATTTTTGAGTCACAGAAGCGATCTGTATATGCCTACGCAGTAACAGAATATTTAAAAAAACACGCCCAAAACATGCTGAAAATCGATATTTTAGGTGCCCAAAGTCAATATGTGTATGCATCTTCTGTACCCGTGTATATCTCAAATTCAGGCTCAAAACACCCGAAAAATTCGATATTTTTGGGTCCCAGAAGCGATCTGTACATGCCTACTTAGTGCTAGAATATTTTCAAAAATACAGGCCCAAAACATGCTGAAAATCGATATTTTAGGTGCCCAAAGTCGATATGTGCTTGCATCTTCAGTAGCCGTTTATATCTCAAATTCATGCTCAAAACACCCGAAAACTCGATATTTTTGGGTCCCAGAAGCGATCTGTACATGCCTACTCAGTAATAGAACATTTTCAAAATTCAGGTCTAAAACATGCTGAAAATCGATATTTTAGGTGCCCAAAGCCGATATGTGCTTGCATCTTCAGTAACCGTTTATATCTCAAATTCATGCTCATAACTCCCGAAAACTCGATATTTTTGGGTCCCAGAAGCGATCTGTACATGCCTACTCAGTACTAGAATATTTTCAAAATTTAGGCAAAAAACAGGCTAAAAATCGATATTTTAGGTCCCTAAAGTCGATATGTGCATGCATCTTCTGTACCCGTTTATATCTCAAATTCAGGCTCAAAACACCCGAAAATTCAATATTTTTGGGTCCCAGAAGCGATCTGTACATGCCTAATCCTTGCTGGAATTTTCTCAAGATACAGACCCAAAACATGCTGAAAATCGATATTTTAGGTGCCCAAAGTCGATATGTGCATGCATCTTCTGTACCCGTTTATATCTCAAATTCAGGATCAAAATACCCGAAAATTTGATATTTTTGGGTTCCAGAGGCGATCTATTCATGCCTACTCAATGTTAGAATATTTTCAAAATACAGGCAGAAAAACAAGTTAAAAATCGATATTTTAGGTGCCTAAGTCAATAAGTGCATGCATCTTCTGTACCCATTTACATCCCAAATTCAGGCTCAAAACACCCGAATATTCGATATTTTTGGGTCCCAGAAGCGATGTGTACATGCCTACTTCGTGTTTGATTATTTTCAAATTACAGGCCCAAAATATGCTCAAAAATCGATATTTTAGGTGCAAAAAGTCGATATGTGCATGGATCTTCAGTACCAGTTTATATCCCAAATTCAGGATTAAAACACTCGAAAATTTAATATTTTTGGGTCCCAGAAGCGATCTGTACATGCCTACTCAGTGCTAGAATATTTTCAAAATTTAGGCCAAAAACATGCTAAAAATCGATATTTTAGGTGTCCAACGTCGATATGTGCATGCATCTTCTGTACCCGTTTAAATCTCAAATTCAGGCTCAAAACACCCGAAAATTCAATATTTTTTGGTCCCAGATGCGATCTGAACATGCCTAATCCTTGCTAGAATTTTTTCAAGATACAGACCCAAAACATGCTGAAAATCGATATTTTAGGTGCAAAAAGTCGATATGTGCATGCATATTCTGTATTCGTTTATATCCCGTATATAAGCTCAAAACATGCTAAAAATCGATATTTTAAGTGTCCAAAGTCGATATGTGCATGCATCTTCTGTACCCGTTTATATCTCAAATTCAGGCCCAAAACACCCGAAAATTCGATATTTTTGGGTTCCAGAAGCGATCTGTACATGCCTAATCATTGCTAGAATTTTCTCAAAATACAGACCCAAACATGCTGAAAATCGATATTTTAGGTGCCCAAAGTCAATATGTCCATGCATCTTCAGTACTCGTTTATAACTCAAATTCAGACTCAAAACACCCGAAAATTCGATATTTTTGAGTCACAGAAGCGATCTGTATATGCCTACGCAGTAACAGAATATTTAAAAAAACACGCCCAAAACATGCTGAAAATCGATATTTTAGGTGCCCAAAGTCAATATGTGTATGCATCTTCTGTACCCGTGTATATCTCAAATTCAGGCTCAAAACACCCGAAAAATTCGATATTTTTGGGTCCCAGAAGCGATCTGTACATGCCTACTTAGTGCTAGAATATTTTCAAAATACAGGCCCAAAACATGCTGAAAATCGATATTTTAGGTGCCCAAAGTCGATATGTGCATGCATCTTCAGTAGCCGTTTATATCTCCAATTCATGCTCAAAACACCCGAAAACTCGGTATTTTTGTGTCCCAGAAGCGATCTGTACATGCCTACTCAGTAAAAGAACATTTTCAAAATTCAGGTCTAAAACATGCTGAAAATCGATATTTTAGGTGCCCAAAGTCGATATGTGCATGCATCTTCTGTACCCGTTTATATCTCAAATTCAGGATCAAAATACCTGAAAATTTGATATTTTTGGGTTCCAGAGGCGATCTGAACATGCCTAATCCTTGCTAGAATTTTTTCAAGATACAGACCCAAAACATGCTGAAAATCGATATTTTAGGTGCAAAAAGTCGATATGTGCATGCATATTCTGTATTCGTTTATATCCCGTATATAAGCTCAAAACATGCTAAAAATCGATATTTTAAGTGTCCAAAGTCGATATGTGCATGCATCTTCTGTACCCGTTTATATCTCAAATTCAGGCCCAAAACACCCGAAAATTCGAAATTTTTGGGTTCCAGAAGCGATCTGTACATGCCTACTCAGTAAAAGAACATTTTCAAAATTCAGGTCTAAAACATGCTGAAAATCGATATTTTAGGTGCCCAAAGTCGATATGTGCATGCATCTTCTGTACCCGTTTATATCTCAAATTCAGGATCAAAATACCTGAAAATTTGATATTTTTGGGTTCCAGAGGCGATCTGAACATGCCTAATCCTTGCTAGAATTTTTTCAAGATACAGACCCAAAACATGCTGAAAATCGATATTTTAGGTGCAAAAAGTCGATATGTGCATGCATATTCTGTATTCGTTTATATCCCGTATATAAGCTCAAAACATGCTAAAAATCGATATTTTAAGTGTCCAAAGTCGATATGTGCATGCATCTTCTGTACCCGTTTATATCTCAAATTCAGGCCCAAAACACACGAAAATTCGATATTTTTGGGTTCCAGAAGCGATCTGTACATGCCTAATCATTGCTAAAATTTTCTCAAAATACAGACCCAAACATGCTGAAAATCGATATTTTAGGTGCCCAAAGTCAATATGTCCATGCATCTTCAGTACTCGTTTATAACTCAAATTCAGACTCAAAACACCCGAAAATTCGATATTTTTGAGTCACAGAAGCGATCTGTATATGCCTACGCAGTAACAGAATATTTAAAAAAACACGCCCAAAACATGCTGAAAATCGATATTTTAGGTGCCCAAAGTCAATATGTGTATGCATCTTCTGTACCCGTGTATATCTCAAATTCAGGCTCAAAACACCCGAAAAATTCGATATTTTTGGGTCCCAGAAGCGATCTGTACATGCCTACTTAGTGCTAGAATATTTTCAAAATACAGGCCCAAAACATGCTGAAAATCGATATTTTAGGTGCCCAAAGTCGATATGTGCATGCATCTTCAGTAGCCGTTTATATCTCAAATTCATGCTCAAAACACCCGAAAACTCGGTATTTTTGTGTCCCAGAAGCGATCTGTACATGCCTACTCAGTAAAAGAACATTTTCAAAATTCAGGTCTAAAACATGCTGAAAATCGATATTTTAGGTGCCCAAAGTCGATATGTGCATGCATCTTCTGTACCCGTTTATATCTCAAATTCAGGATCAAAATACCCGAAAATTTGATATTTTTGGGTTCCAAAGGCGATCTATTCATGCCTACTCAATGTTAGAATATTTTCAAAATACAGGCAGAAAAACAAGTTAAAAATCGATATTTTAGGTGCCTAAGTCAATAAGTGCATGCATCTTCTGTACCCATTTACATCCCAAATTCAGGCTCAAAACACCCGAATATTCGATATTTTTGGGTCCCAGAAGCGATGTGTACATGCCTACTTCGTGTTTGAGTATTTTCAAATTACAGGCCCAAAATATGCTCAAAATCGATATTTTAGGTGCAAAAAGTCGATATGTGCATGGATCTTCAGTACCAGTTTATATCCCAAATTCAGGATTAAAACACTCGAAAATTTAATATTTTTGGGTCCCAGAAGCGATCTGTACATGCCTACACAGTGCTAGAATATTTTCAAAATTTAGGCCAAAAACATGCTAAAAATCGATATTTTAGGTGCCCAACGTCGATATGTGCATGCATCTACTGTACCCGTTTAAATCTCAAATTCAGGCTCAAAACACCCGAAAATTCAATATTTTTGGGTCCCAGAAGCGATCTGTACATGCCTAATCCTTGCTAGAATTTTTTCAAGATACAGACCCAAAACATGCTGAAAATCGATATTTTAGGTGCAAAAAGTCGATATGTGCATGCATATTCTGTACCCGTTTATATCCCGTATATAAGCTCAAAACATGCTAAAAATCGATATTTTAAGTGTCCAAAGTCGATATGTGCATGTATCTTCTGTACCCGTTTATATCTCAAATTCAGGCCCAAAACACCCGAAAATTCGATATTTTTGGGTTCCAGAAGCGATCTGTACATGCCTAATCATTGCTAGAATGTTCTCAAAATACAGACCCAAACATGCTGAAAATCGATATTTTAGGTGCCCAAAGTCAATATGTCCATGCATCTTTAGTACTCGTTTATAACTCAAATTCAGACTCAAAACACCCGAAAATTCGATATTTTTGAGTCACAGAAGCGATCTGTATATGCCTACGCAGTAATAGAATATTTAAAAAAACACGCCCAAAACATGCTGAAAATCGATATTTTAGGTGCCCAAAGTCGATATGTGCATGCATCTTCTGTACACGTTTATATCTCAAATTCAGGCTCAAAACACCTGAAAATTCGATATTTTTGCGTCCCAGATGCGATCTGTACATGCCTATTCAGTCATGGAATTTTTTCAAAATATAGGCTCAAAGCATGCTAAAAATCGATATTTTAGGTGTAAAAGTTGATATGTGCATTCATCTTCTGTACCCGTTGATATCTCAAATTCAATCTCAAAACACCCGAAAATTCGATATTTTTGGGTCCCAGAAGCGATCTGTACATGCCTACTCCGTGTTAGAGTATTTTCATAATACAGGCCCAAAATATGCTGAAAATCGATATTTTAGGTGCCCAAAGTCAATATGTGTATGCATCTTCTGTACCCGTTTATATCTCAAATTCAGGCTCAAAACACCCGAAAAATCGATATTTTTTGGTTCCCAGAAGGTATCTGTATATGCCTATTCCGTGTTAGAGTTTTTTCAAAATAAAGGCCAAAAACATGCTGAAAATCGATATATTAGGTGCCCAAGGTCGATATGTGCATGCATTTTCGGTACCCTTTTATATTTAAATTTAAGGATCAAAATACCCGAAAATTCGATATTTTTGGGTTCCAGAAGCGATCTCTCCATGCCTACTCAATGCTAGAATATTTTCAAAATATAGGCCCAAAACATGCTGAAAATCGATATTTTAGGTGCCCAAAGACAATATGTGTATGCATCTTCTGTACCCGTTTATATCTCAAATTCAGGTTCAAAACACCCGAAAAATCTATATTTTTTGGTTCCCAGAAGGTATCTCTATATGCCTACTCCGTGTTAGAGTATTTTCATAATACAGGTCTAAAACATGCTGAAAATCGATATTTTAGGTGCCCAAAGTCAATATGTGTATGCATCTTCTGTACCCGTGTATATCTCAAATTCAGGCTGAAAACACCCGAAAATTAAAATTATTTGGTTCCCAGAAGCGATCTGTATATGCCTACTCAGTTTTAGAGTATTTTCAAAATACAGGCCCAAAACATGCTGAAATTCGATATTTTAGTTGCCAAAAGCAATATGTGTATGCATCTTCTCTCCCCGTTTATATCTCAAATTCAGGCTCAAAACACCCGAAAACTCGATATTTTTGGGTCCAATAAGCGATCTGTACATGCCTACTCAGTGACAGAATATTTTCAAATTACAGACCAAAAACATACTGAAAATCGATATTTTAGGTGCCCAAAGTCGATATGTGCATGCATCTTCAGTACACGTTTATATCTCAAATTCAGGCTCAAAACACCCGAAAATTCCATTTTTGGGGGTCCCAGAAGCGATCTGTACATGCCTACTCAATGTTAGAATACTTTCAAAAACACAGGCACAAAAACAAGTTGAAAATCAATATTTTAGGTGTCCAAAATCGATATGTGCATGCATCTTCAGTACTCGTTTATATCTCAAATTCAGGCTCAAAACACCCGAAAATTCGATATTTTTGGGTCCCAGAAGCGATCTGTACATGCCTACTCAGTGCTAGAATGTTTTCAAAATATAGGCCCAAAACATGCTGAAAATCGATATTTTAGGTGCCCAAAGTCAATATGTGTATGCATCTTCTGTACCCGTGTATATCTCAAATTCAGGCTCAAAACACCTGAAAAATTCGATTTTTTTGGGTCCCAGAGGCAATCTGTACATGCCTACTCCTTGTTAGAGTATTTTCAAAATACAGTCCCAAAACATGCTGAAAATTGATATTTCAGGTGCCCGAAGTCGATATGTGCATGCATCTTCTGTACCTGTTTATATCTCAAATTCAGGTTCAAAATACCAGAAAATTTGATATTTTTGGGTTCCAGAGGCGATCTATTCATGCCTACTCAATGTTAGAATATTTTCAAAATACAGGCAGAAAAACAAGTTAAAAATCGATATTTTAGGTGCCTAAGTCAATAAGTGCATGCATCTTCTGTACCCATTTACATCCCAAATTCAGGCTCAAAACACCCGAATATTCGATATTTTTGGGTCCCAGAAGCGATGATTACATGCCTACTTCGTGTTTGAGTATTTTCAAATTACAGGCCCAAAATATGCTCAAAATCGATATTTTAGGTGCAAAAAGTCGATATGTGCATGGATCTTCAGTACCAGTTTATATCCCAAATTCAGGATTAAAACACTCGAAAATTTAATATTTTTGGGTCCCAGAAGCGATCTGTACATGCCTACTCATTGTTAGAATAGTTTCAAAATTTAGGCCAAAAACATGCTAAAAACCGATATTTTAGATGCCCAACGTCGATATGTGCATGCATATTCTGTACCCGTTTATATCCCGTATATAGGCTCAAAACATGCTAAAAATCGATATTTTAAGTGTACAAAGTCGATATGTGCATGCATCTTCTGTACCCGTTTATATCTCAAATTCAGGCCCAAAACACCCGCAAATTCGATATTTTTGGGTTCCAGAAGCGATCTATACATGCCTAATCATTGCTAGAATTTTCTCAAAATACAGACCCAAACATGCTGAAAATCGATATTTTAGGTGCCCAAAGTCAATATGTCCATGCATCTTCAGTACTCGTTTATAACTCAAATTCAGACTCAAAACACCCGAAAATTCGATATTTTTGAGTCACAGAAGCGATCTGTATATGCCTACGCAGTAATAGAATATTTAAAAAAACACGCCCAAAACATGCTGAAAATCGATATTTTAGGTGCCCAAAGTCGATATGTGCATGCATCTTCTGTGCACGTTTATATCTCAAATTCAGGCTCAAAACACCCGAATATTCGATTTTATTTTGGCCCAGAAGCGATCTGTACATGCCTACTTAGTGCTAGAATATTTTCAAAATACAGGCCCAAAACATGATGAAAATCGATATTTTAGGTGCCCAAAGTCGATATGTGCTTGCATCTTCCGTAGCCGTTTATATCTCAAATTCAGGCTCAAAACACCCGAAAACTCGATATTTTTGGTTCCCAGAAGCGATCTGTACATGCCTACTCAGTGCTAGAATATTTTCAAAATTTAGGCCAAAAACAGGCTAAAAATCGATATTTTAGGTCCCCAAAGTCGATATGTGCATGCATCTTCTGTACCCGTTTATATCTCAAATTCAGGCTCAAAACACCCGAAAATTCAATATTTTTGGGTCCCAGAAGCGATCTGTACATGCCTAATCCTTGCTGGAAATTTCTCAAGATACAGACCCAAAACATGCTGAAAATCGATATTTTAGGTGCCCAAAGTCGATATGTGCATGCATCTTCTGTACCCGTTTATATCTCAAATTTAGGATCAAAATACCCGAAAATTTGATATTTTTGGGTTCCAGAGGCGATCTATTCATGCCTACTCAATGTTAGAATATTTTCAAAATACAGGCAGAAAAACAAGTTAAAAATCGATATTTTAGGTGCCCAAGTCAATAAGTACATGCATCTTCTGTTACCATTTACATCCCAAATTCAGGCTCAAAACACCCGAATATTCGATTTTATTTTGGCCCAGAAGCGATCTGTACATGCCTACTTCGTGTTTGAGTATTTTCAAATTACAGGCCCAAAATATGCTCAAAATCGATATTTTAGGTGCAAAAAGTCGATATGTGCATGGATCTTCAGTACCAGTTTATATCCCAAATTCAGGATTAAAACAGTCGAAAATTTAATATTTTTGGGTCCCAGAAGCGATCTGTACATGCCTACTCAGTGCTAGAATATTTTCAAAATTTAGGCCAAAAACATGCTAAAAATCGATATTTTAGGTGCCCAACGTCGATATGTGCATGCATCTTCTGTACCCGTTTATATCTCAAATTCAGGCTCAAAACACCCGAAAATTCAATATTTTTGGGTCCCAGAAGCGATCTGTACATGCCTAATCCTTGATAGAATTTTTTCAAGATACAGACCCAAAACATGCTGAAAATCGATATTTTAGGTGCAAAAAGTCGATATGTGCATGTATATTCTGTACCCGTTTATATCCCGTATATAGGCTCAAAACATGCTAAAAATCGATATTTTAAGTGTCCAAAGTCGATATGTGCATGCATCTTCTGTACCCGTTTATATCTCAAATTCAGGCTCAAAACACCCGAAAATTCGGTATTTTTGCGTCCCAGAAGCGATCTGTACAAGCCTAATCAGTCATGGAATGTTTTCAAAATATAGGCTCAAAGCATGCTAAAAATCGATATTTTAGGTGTCCAAAGTTGATATGTGCATTCATCTTCTGTACCCGTTGATATCTCAAATTCAATCTCAAAACACCCGAAAATTCGATATTTTTGGGTCTCAGAAGCGATTTGTACATGCCTACTCCGTGTTAGAGTATTTTAATAATACAGGCCCAAAATATGCTGAAAATCGATATTTTAGGTGCCCAAAGTCAATATGCGTATGAGTCTTCTGTACCCGTTTATATCTCAAATTCAGGCTCAAAACACTCGAAAAATCGATATTTTTTGGGTCCCAGAAGCTATCTGTACATGCCTACTCAATGTTAAAATACTTTCAAAACACAGGCACAAAAACAAGTTGAAAATCAATATTTTAGGTGTCCAAAATCGATATGTGCATTCATCTTCTGTACCCGTTTATATCTCAAATTCAGGCTCAAAACACCCGAAAATTCCATTTTTTTGGTTCACAGAAGCGATCTGTACATACCTACTCCGTGTTAAAGTATTTTCAAAATACAGGCTTAAAACATGCTGAAAATCGATATTTCAGGTGCCCAAAGTCAATATGTGCATGCATCTTCAGTACCCGTTTATATCTCAAATTCAGGCTCAAAACACCTGAAAATTCGATATTTTTGCGTCCCAGAAGCGATCTGTACATGCCTATTCAGTCATGGAATGTTTTCAAAATATAGGCTCGAAGCATGCTAAAAATCGATATTTTAGGTGTCCAAAGTTAATATGTGCATTCATCTTCTGTACCCGTTGATATCTCAAATTCAATCTCAAAACACACGAAAATTCGATATTTTTGGGTCCCAGAAGCGATCTGTACATGCCTACTCCGTTTTTGTGTATTTTCAAAATACAGGCCCAAAACATGCTGAAATTTGATATTTTAGTTGCCAAAAGCAATATGTGTATGCATCTTCTCTACCCGTTTATATCTCAAATTCAGGCTCAAAACACCTGAAAACTCGATATTTTTGGGTCCAATAAGCGATCTGTACATGCCTAGTCAGTGACAAAATATTTTCAAATTACAGACCAAAAACATGCTGTAAATCGATATTTTAGGTGCCCAAAGTCGATATGTGCATGCATCTTCAGTACACGTTTATATCTCAAATTCAGGCTCAAAACACAAGAAAATTCCATTTTTTGGGTCCCAGAAGCGATCTGTACATGCCTACTCAATGTTAGAATACTTTCAAAACACAGGCACAAAAACAAGTTGAAAATCAATATTTTAGGTGTTAAAAATCGATATGTGCATGCATCTTCTGTACCCGTTTATATCTCAAATTCAGGCTCAAAACACCCGAAAATTCCATTTTTTGGGGTCCCAGAGGCAATCTGTACATGCCTACTCATTAATAGAATATTTTCAAGATTCAGGCCGATAACATGCTGAAAATCGATATTTTACGTGCCCAAAGTCAATATGTGTATGCATCTTCTGTATCCGTTTATATCTCAAATTCTGGCTCAAAACACCCGAAAATTCGATATTTTTGGGTCTTAGATGGGATCTGTACATGCCTACTCCGTGGTAAAGTATTTTCAAAATACAGGCCCAAAACATGTTGAAAATCGATATTTTAGGTACCCAAAGTCAATATGTGAATGCATCTTCTGTACCCGTTTATATCTCAAATTCAGGTTAAAAACACCCGAAAATTCGATATTTTTGGTTCCCAGAAGCGATCTGTACATGCCTACTCCGTGTTAGAGTATTTTCAAAATACAGGCCTAAAACATGCTGAATTTCGGTATTTTAGGTGCCCAAAATCAATATGTGTATGCATCTTCTGTACCCGTGTATATTTAAAATTCAGGCTCAAAATACGCGAAAAATTCGATATTTTTGGGTCCAAGAGGCAATTTGTACATGCCTACTCCGTGTTAGAGCATTTTCAAAATACAGGCCCAAAACATGCTGAAAATCGATATTTCAGGTTGACCAAAGTCGATATCTGCATGCATCTTCAGTACCCGTTTATAACTCAAATTCAGGCTCAAAACACCCGAAAATTCGATATTTTTGGGTCCCAGAAGCGATCTGTACATGCCTAATCATTGCTAGAATTTTCTCAAAATACAGACCCAAACATGCTGAAAATCAATATTTTAGGTGCCCAAAGTAAATATGTGCATGCATCTTCAGTACTTGTTTATATCTCAAATTCAGACTCAAAACACCCGAAAATTCGATATTTTTGAGTCCCAGAAGCGATCTGTACATGCCTAAGCAGTAATAGAATATTTTAAAAAACAAGCCCAAAACATGCTGAAAATCGATATTTTAGGTGCCCAAAGTCGATATGTGCATGCATCTTCTGTACACGTTTATATCTCAAATTCAGGCTCAAAACACCCGAATATTCGATTTTATTTTGGCCCAAAAGCGATCTGTACATGTCTACTTAGTGACAGAATATTTTCAAAATACAGGCCCAAAACATGCTGAAAATCGATATTTTAGGTGCCCAAATTTGATATGTGCTTGCATCTTCAGTAACCGTTTATATCTGAAATTCATGCTCAAAACACCCGAAAACTCGATATTTTTGTGTCCCAGAAGCGATCTGTACATGCCTACTCCGTGTTAGAGTATTTTCAAAATACAGGCCTAAAACAAGCTGAAATTCGATATTTTAGGTGCCCAAAGTCAATATGTGTATGCATCTTCTGTACCCGTGTATATCTCAAATTCAGGCTCAAAACACCCGAAAATTTCGATATTTTTGGGTCCCAGAGGCAATCTGTACATGCCTACTCCGTGTTAGAGTATTTTCAAAATACAGGCCCAAAACATGCTGAAAATTGATATTTCAGGTGCCCAAAGTCGATATGTGCATGCATCTTCAGTACCTGTTTATATCTCAAATTCAGGCTCAAAACACTCGAAAATTCGATATTTTTGGGTCCCAGAAGCGATCTGTACATGCCTACTCAGTAATAGATAATTTTCAAAATTCAGGCCTAAAACATGCTGAAAATCGATATTTTAGGTGCCCAAAGACGATATTTGCTTGCATCTTCTGTACCCGTTTATATCTCAAATTCATGCTCAAAATACCCGAAAATTCGATATTTTTGGGTTCCAGAGGCGATCTATTCATGCCTACTCAATGTTAGAATATTTTCAAAATACAGGCAGAAAAACAAGTTAAAAATCGATATTTTAGGTGCCCAAGTCAATAAGCGCATGCATCTTCTGTACCCATTTACATCCCAAATTCAGGCTCAAAACACCCGAATATTCGATATTTTTGGTTCCCAGAAGCGATCTGTACATGCCTACTCAGTAATAGAACATTTTCAAAATTCAGGCCTAAAACATGCTGAAAATCGATATTTTAGGTGCCCAAAGACGATATTTGCTTGCATCTTCTGTACCCGTTTATATCTCAAATTCATGCTCAAAATACCCGAAAATTCGATATTTTTGGGTTCCAAAAGCGATCTATTCATGCCTACTCAATGTTAGAATATTTTCAAAATACAGGCAGAAAAACAAGTTAAAAATCGATATTTTAGGTGCCCAAGTCAATAAGCGCATGCATCTTCTGTACCCATTTACATCCCAAATTCAGGCTCAAAACACCCGAATATTCGATATTTTTGGTTCCCAGAAGCGATCTGTACATGCCTACTCCGTGTTAGAGTATTTTCAAAATACAGGCCTAAAACATGCTGAAATTCGATATTTTAGGTGCCCAAAGTCAATATGTGTATGCATCTTCTGTACCCGTGTATATCTCAAATTCAGGCTCAAAACACCAGAAAATGTCGATATTTTTGGGTCCCAGAGGCAATCTGTACATGCCTACTCCGTGTTAGAGTATTTTCAAAATACAGACCCAAAACATGCTGAAAATTGATATTTCAGGTGCCCAAAGTCGATATGTGCATGCATCGTCAGTACCCGTTTATATATTTAATTCAGGCTCAAAACACCCGAAAATTCGATATTTTTGGGTCCCAGAAGCGATCTGTACATGCCTAATAATTCCTAGAATTTTCTCAAAATACAGACCCAAACATGCTGAAAATCGATATTTTAGGTGCCCAAAGTAAATATGTCCATGCATCTTCAGTACTCGTTTATATCTCAAATTCAGACTCAAAACACCCGAAAATTCGATATTTTTCAGTCACAGAAACGATCTGTACATGCCTACGCAGTAATAGAATATTTAAAAAGCAAGCCCAAAACATGCTGAAAATCGATATTTTAGGTGCCCAAAGTCGATATGTGCATGCATCTTCTGTACACGTTTATATTTCAAATTCAGGGTCAAAACACCCGAATATTCGATTTTATTTTGGCCCAGAAGCGATCTGTACATGCCTACTTAGTGCTA
Source organism: Petrolisthes cinctipes (assembly GCA_033782935.1). Classification (NCBI taxonomy): domain Eukaryota; kingdom Metazoa; phylum Arthropoda; class Malacostraca; order Decapoda; family Porcellanidae; genus Petrolisthes; species Petrolisthes cinctipes. The sequence goes on from JAWQEG010000015.1 coordinate 6,353,968, forward strand.
GAATATTTTCAAAGTACAGGCCCAAAACATGCTTAAAACGATATTTTAGGTGCCCAAAGTCGATATGTGCTTGCATCTTCAGTAACCGTTTATATCTCAAATTAAGGCTTAAAACACCCGAAAATTCGATATTTTTGGTTACCAGAAGCGATCTGTACATGCCTACTCCGTGTTAGAGTATTTTCAAAATACAGGCGTAAAACATGCTGAATTTCGATATTTTAGGTGCCCAAAATCAATATGTGTATGCATCTTCTGTACCCTTGTATATTTAAAATTCAGGCTCAAAATACCCGAAAAATTCAATATTTTTGGGTCCCAGAGGCAGTCTGTACATGCCTACTCCGTGTTAGAGTATTCTCAAAATACAGGACCAAAACATGCTGAAAATCGATATTTCAGGTGCCCAAAGTCGATATGTGCATGCATCTTCAGTACCCGTTTATATCTCAAATTCAGGCTCAAAACACCCGAAAATTCGATATTTTTGGGTCCCAGAAGCGATCTTTACATGCATACTCAGTGCTAGAATGTTTTCAAAATATAGGCCCAAAACATGCTGAAAATCGATATTTTAGGTGCCCAAAGTCAATATGTGTATGCATCTTCTGTACCCGTCTATATCTCAAATTCAGGCTCAAAACACCCGAAAAATTCGATATTTTTGGGTCCCAGAGGCAATCTGTACATGCCTACCCCGTGTTAGAGTATTTTCAAAATACAGGCCCAAAACATGCTGAAAATTGATATTTCAGGTGCCTAAAGTCGATATGTGCATGCATCTTCAGTACCCGTTTATATTTCAAATTCAGGCTCAAAACACTCGAAAATTCGATATTTTTGGGTCCCAGAAACGATCTGTACATGCCTAATCATTGCTAGAATTTTCTCAAAATACAGACCCAAACATGCTGAAAATCGATATTTTAGGTGCCCAAAGCCAATATGTCCATGAATCTTCAGTACTCGTTTATATCTCAAATTCAGACTCATAACACCCGAAAATTCGATATTTTTGAGTCACAGAAGCGATCTGTACATGCCTACGCAGAAATAGAATATTTTAAAAAACACGCCCAAAACATGCTGAAAATCGATATTTTAGGTGCCCAAAGTCGATATGTGCTTGCATCTTCAGTAACCGTTTATATCTCAAATTCAGGCTCAAAACACCCGAAAACTCGATATTTTTGGGTCCCAGAAGCGATCTGTACATGCCTACTCAGTGCTAGAATATTTTCAAAATTTAGGCCAAAAACAGGCTAAAAATCGATATTTTAGGTCCCCAAAGTCGATATGTGCATGCATCTTCAGTACCCGTTTATATCTTAAATTCAGGCTCAAAATACCCGAAAATTCGATATTTTTGGGTTCCAGAGGCGATCTATTCATGCCTACTCAATGTTAGAATATTTTCAAAATACAGGCAGAAAAACAAGTTAAAAATCGATATTTTAGGTGCCCAAGTCAATAAGTGCATATATCTTCTGTATTCATTTACATCCCAAATTCAGGCTCAAAACACCCGAAAATTCGATATTTTTGGGTCCCAGAAGCGATCTGTACATGACTACTTCGTGTTTGAGTATTTTCAAATTACAGGCCCAAAACATTCTCAAAATTGATATTTTAGGTGCAAAAAGTCGATATGTGCATGGATCTTCAGTACCCGTTTATATCCCAAATTCAGGCTTAAAACACCCGAAAATTCAATATTTTTGGGTCCCAGAAGCGATCTGTACATGCCTTATCCTTGCTAGAATTTTCTCAAGATACAGACCCAAAACATGCTGAAAATAGATATTTTAGGTGCAAAAAGTCGATATGTGCATGCATATTCTGTACCCGTTTATATCCCGTATATAGGCTCAAAACATGCTAAAAATCGATATTTTAAGTGTCCAAAGTCAATATGTGCATGCATCTTCTGTACCCGTTTATATCTCAAATTCAGGCTCAAAACACCCGAAAATTCGGTAATTTTGGGTCCAAAAAGCGATCTGTACATGCCTACTCTGTGTTAGAGTATTTTCAAAATACAGGCCCAAAACATGCTGAAAATCGATATTTTAGGTGCCCAAAGTCGATATCTCAAATTCAGGCCCAAAACTCCCGAAAATTCGATATTTTGTGGTCCAAAAAGCGATCTGTACATGCCTAATCAGTGCTAGAATGTTTTCAAAATATAGGTTAAAAACATGCTAAAATCGATATTTTAAGTGTCCAAAGTCGATATGTTCATGCATCTGCTGTACCCGTTTATATCTCAAATTCAGGCTCAAAACACCCAAAATTCGGTATTTTTGGGTCCTAGAAGCGATCTGTACATGCTTACTCCTAGTTAGAATGTTTTCAAGATACAGACCAAAAACATGCTCAAAATCAATATTTTAGGTACCCAAAAGTCGATATGTGCATGCATCTTCAGTACCCGTTTATATCTCAAATTCAGGCTCAAAACACCCGAAAATTTGATATTTTGTGGTCCAAAAAGCGATCTGTACATGCCTTCTCCGTGTTAGAGTATTTTACATATACAGGATCAAAACATACTGAAAATCGATCTTTTAGGTGCCCAAAAGTCGATATGTGCATGCATTTTCTGTACCCGTCTATATCTCAAATTCAGGCTCAAAACACCCGAAAATTTGACATTTTGTGGTCCCAGAAGCGATCTGTACATGCCTACTCAGATAAAGGCCCAAAACAAGTTGAAAATCAATATTTTAGGTGCCCAAAGTCAATATGTGTATGTATCTTCTGCAACCGTTTATATCCCAAATTAAACCTCAAAACACCCGAAAATTCGTTTTTTTGGGGTCCCAGAAGCGATCTGTACATGCCTACTCAGTGCTAGAATGTTTTCAAAATATAGGCCAAAAACATGCTAAAAATCGATATTTTAGGTGCCCAAAGTCAATATATGTATGCATCTTCTGTACCCGTGTATATCTCAAATTCAGGCTCAAAACACCCGAAAAATACGATATTTTTGGGTCCCAGAGGCAATCTGTACATGCCTACTCCGTGTTAGAGTATTTTCAAAATACAGGCCCAAAACATGCTGAAAATCGATATTTCAGGTGCCAAAAGTCGATATGTGCATGCATCTTCAGTACCCGTTTATATCTCAAATTCAGGCTCAAAACACCCGAAAATCCGATATTTTTGGGTCCCAGAAGCGATCTTTACATGCCTACTCAGTGCTAGAATGTTTTCAAAATATAGGCCCAAAACATGCTGAAAATCGATATTTTAGGTGACCAAAGTCAATATGTGTATGCATCTTCTGTACCCGTGTATATCTCAAATTCAGGCTCAAAACACCCGAAAAATTCGATATTTTTGGGTCCCAGAGACAATCTGTACATGCCTACCCCGTGTTAGAGTATTTTCAAAATACAGGCCCAAAACATGCTGAAAATTGATATTTCAGGTGCCTAAAGTCGATATGTGCATGCATCTTCAGTACCCGTTTATATTTCAAATTCAGGCTCAAAACACTCGAAAATTCGATATTTTTGGGTCCCAGAAACGATCTGTACATGCCTAATCATTGCTAGAATTTTCTCAAAATACAGACCCAAACATGCTGAAAATCGATATTTTAGGTGCCCAAAGTCAATATGTCCATGAATCTTCAGTACTCGTTTATATCTCAAATTCAGACTCAAAACACCCGAAAATTCGATATTTTTGAGTCACAGAAGCGATCTGTACATGCCTACGCAGTAATAGAATATTTTAAAAAACACGCCCAAAACATGCTGAAAATCGATATTTTAGGTGCCCAAAGTCGAAATGTGCTTGCATCTTCAGTAACCGTTTATATCTCAAATTCAGGCTCAAAACACCCGAAAACTCGATATTTTTGGGTCCCAGAAGCGATCTGTACATGCCTACTCAGTGCTAGAATATTTTCAAAATTTAGGCCAAAAACAGGCTAAAAATCGATATTTTAGGTCCCCAAAGTCGATATGTGCATGCATCTTCTGTACCCGTTTATATCTCAAATTCAGGCTCAAAATACCCGAAAATTCGATATTTTTGGGTTCCAGAGGCGATCTATTCATGCCTACTCAATGTTAGAATATTTTCAAAATACAGGCAGAAAAACAAGTTAAAAATCGATATTTTAGGTGCCCAAGTCAATAAGTGCATATATCTTCTGTATCCATTTACATCCAAAATTCAGGCTCAAAACACCCGAAAATTCGAAATTTTTGGGTCCCAGAAGTGATCTGTACATGCAACTTCGTGTTTGAGTATTTTCAAATTACAGGCCCAAAACATGCTCAAAATTGATATTTTAGGTGCAAAAAGTCGATATGTGCATGGATCTTCAGTACCCGTTTATATCCCAAATTCAGGCTTAAAACACCCGAAAATTCAATATTTTTGGGTCCCAGAAGCGATCTGTACATGCCTTATCCTTGCTAGAATTTTCTCAAGATACAGACCCAAAACATGCTGAAAATCGATATTTTAGGTGCAAAAAGTCGATATGTGCATGCATATTCTGTACCCGTTTATATCCCGTATATAGGCTCAAAACATGCTAAAAATCGATATTTTAAGTGTCCAAAGTCAATATGTGCATGCATCTTCTGTACCCGTTTATATCTCAAATTCAGGCTCAAAACACCCGAAAATTCGGTAATTTTGGGTCCAAAAAGCGATCTGTACATGCCTTCTCCGTGTTAGAGTATTTTCAAAATACAGGCCCAAAACATGCTGAAAATCGATATTTTAGGTGCCCAAAGTCGATATCTCAAATTCAGGCCCAAAACACCCGAAAATTCGATATTTTGTGTTCCAAAAAGCGATCTGTACACGCCTAATCAGTGCTAGAATGTTTTCAAAATATAGGTTAAAAACATGCTAAAAATCGATATTTTAAGTGTCCAAAGTCGATATATGTTCATGCATCTGCTGTACCCGTTTATATCTCAAATTCAGGCTCAAAACACCCAAAATTCGGTATTTTTGGGTCCTAGAAGCGATCTGTACATGCTTACTCCTAGTTAGAATGTTTTCAAGATACAGAAAAAAAACATGCTCAAAATCAATATTTTAGGTACCCAAAAGTCGATATGTGCATGCATCTTCAGTACCCGTTTATATCTCAAATTCAGGCTCAAAACACCCGAAAATTCAATATTTTTGGGTCCCAGAAGTGATCTGTACATGCTTAATCCTTGCTGGAATTTTCTCAAGATACAGACCCAAAACATGCTGAAAATCGATATTTTAGGTGCCCAAAGTCGATATGTGCATGCATCTTCTGTACCCGTTTATATCTCAAATTCAGGCTCAAAATACCCGAAAATTCGATATTTTTGGGTTCCAGAGGCGATCTATTCATGCCTACTCAATGTTAGAATATTTTCAAAATACAGGCAGAAAAACAAGTTAAAAATCGATATTTTAGGTGCCCAAGTCAATAAGTGCATATATCTTCTGTATCCATTTACATCCAAAATTCAGGCTCAAAACACCCGAAAATTCGAAATTTTTGGGTCCCAGAAGTGATCTGTACATGCAACTTCGTGTTTGAGTACTTTCAAATTACAGGCCCAAAACATGCTCAAAATTGATATTTTAGGTGCAAAAAGTCGATATGTGCATGGATCTTCAGTACCCGTTTATATCCCAAATTCAGGCTTAAAACACCCGAAAATTCAATATTTTTGGGTCCCAGAAGCGATCTGTACATGCCTTATCCTTGCTAGAATTTTCTCAAGATACAGACCCAAAACATGCTGAAAATCGATATTTTAGGTGCAAAAAGTCGATATGTGCATGCATATTCTGTACCCGTTTATATCCCGTATATAGGCTCAAAACATGCTAAAAATCGATATTTTAAGTGTCCAAAGTCAATATGTGCATGCATCTTCTGTACCCGTTTATATCTCAAATTCAGGCTCAAAACACCCGAAAATTCGGTAATTTTGGGTCCAAAAAGCAATCTGTACATGCCTACTCCGTGTTAGAGTATTTTCAAAATACAGGCCCAAAACATGCTGAAAATCGATATTTTAGGTGCCCAAAGTCGATATCTCAAATTCAGGCCCAAAACACCCGAAAATTCGATATTTTGTGTTCCAAAAAGCGATCTGTACATGCCTAATCAGTGCTAGAATGTTTTCAAAATATAGGTTAAAAACATGCTAAAAATCGATATTTTAAGTGTCCAAAGTCGATATGTTCATGCATCTGCTGTACCCGTTTATATCTCAAATTCAGGCTCAAAACACCCAAAATTCGGTATTTTTGGGTCCTAGAAGCGATCTGTACATGCTTACTCCTAGTTAGAATGTTTTCAAGATACAGACCAAAAACATGCTCAAAATCAATATTTTAGGTACCCAAAAGTCGATATGTGCATGCATCTTCAGTACCCGTTTATATCTCAAATTCAGGCTCAAAACACCCGAAAATTCGATATTTTGTGGTCCAAAAAGCGATCTGTACATGCCTTCTCCGTGTTAGAGTATTTTACATATACAGGATCAAAACATACTGAAAATCGATCTTTTAGGTACCCAAAAGTCGATATGTGCATGCATCTTCTGTACCCGTTTATATCTCAAATTAAGGCACAAAACACCCGAAAATTTGACATTTTGTGGTCCCAGAAGCGATCTGTACATGCCTACTCAGATAAAGGCCCAAAACAAGTTGAAAATCAATATTTTAGGTTCCCAAAGTCAATATGTGTATGTATCTTCTGCAACCGTTTATATCCCAAATTAAACCTCAAAACACCCGAAAATTCGTTTTTTTTTGGGTCCCAGAAGCGATCTGTACATGCCTACTCAGTGCTAGAATGTTTTCAAAATATAGGCCAAAAACATGCTAAAAATCGATATTTTAGGTGCCCAAAGTCAATATATGTATGCATCTTCTGTACCCGTGTATATCTCAAATTCAGGCTCAAAACACCCGAAAAATTCGATATTTTTGGGTCCCAGAGGCAATCTGTACATGCCTACTCCGTGTTAGAGTATTTTCAAAATACAGGCCCAAAACATGCTGAAAATTGATATTTCAGGTGCCCGAAATCGATATGTGCATGCATCTTCAGTACCCGTTTATATCTCAAATTCAGACTCAAAACACCCGAAAATTCGATATTTTTGAGTCACAGAAGCGATCTGTACATGCCTACGCAGTAATAGAATATTTAAACAAACACGCCCAAAACATGCTGAAAATCGATATTTTAGGTACCCCAAAGTCGATATGTGCATTCATCTTCTGTACACGTTTATATCTCAAATTCAGGGTCAAAACACCCGAATATTCGATTTTATTTTGGCCCAGAAGCGATCTGTACATGCCTACTTAGTGCTAGAATATTTTCACAATACAGGCCCAAAACATGCTGAAAATCGATATTTTAAGTGCCCAAAGTCGATATGTGCTTGCATCTTCAGTAACCGTTTATATCTTAAATTCATGCTCAAAACACCCGAAAACTCGATATTTTTGGGTCCAAGAAGCGATGTGTACATGCCTACTCAGTGCTAGAATATTTTTCAAAATTTAGGCCAAAAACAGGCTAAAAATCGATATTTTAGGTCCCCAAAGTCGATATGTGCATGCATCTTCTGTACCCGTTTATATCTCAAATTCAGGCTGATAACACCCGAAAATTCAATATTTTTGGGTCCCAGAAGTGATCTGTACATGCCTAATCCTTGCTGGAATTTTCTCAAGATACAGACCCAAAACATGCTGAAAATCGATATTTTAGGTGCCCAAAGTCGATATGTGCATGCATCTTCTGTACCCGTTTATATCTCAAATTCAGGATAAAAATACCCGAAAATTCGATATTTTTGGGTTCCAGAGACGATCTATTCATGCCTACTCAATGTTAGAATATTTTCAAAACACAGGCAGAAAAACAAGTTAAAAATCGATATTTTAGGTGCCCAAGTCAATAAGTGCATATATCTTATGTATCCATTTACATCCCAAATTCAGGCTGAAAACACCCGAAAATTCGATATTTTTGGGTCCCAGAAGTGATCTGTACATGCCTACTTCGTGTTTGAGTATTTTCAAATTACAGGCCCAAAACATGCTCAAAATCGATATTTTAGGAGCAAAAAGTCGATATGTGCATTGATCTTCAGTACCCGTTTATATCCCAAATTCAGGCTTAAAACACTCGAAAATTTAATATTTTTGGATCCCAGAAGCGATCTGTACATGCCTACTCAGTGATAGAATATTTTCAAAATTTATCCCAAAAACATGCTAAAAATCGATATTTTAGGTGCCCAAAGTCGATATGTGCATGCATCTTCTGTACCCGTTTATATCTCAAATTCATTCTCAAAACACCCGAAAATTCAATATTTTTGGGTCCCAGAAGCGATCTGTACATGCCTTATCCTTGCTAGAATTTTCTCAAGATACAGACCCAAAACATGCTGAAAATCGATATTTTAGGTGCAAAAAGTCGATATGTGCATGCATATTCTGTACCCGTTTATATCCCGTATATAGGCCCAAAACATGCTAAAAATCGATATTTTAAGTGTCCAAAGTCGATATATGCATTCATCTTCTGTACCCGTTTATATCTCAAATTCAGGCTAAAAACACCCGAAAATTCGGTATTTTTGGGTCCAAAAAGCGATCTGTACATGCCTACTCCGTGTTAGAGTATTTTCAAAATACAGGCCCAAAACATGCTGAAAATCGATATTTTAGGTGCCCAAAGTCGATATCTCAAATTCAGGCCCAAAACACCCGAAAAATCGATATTTTGGGGTCCCAAAAGCGATCTGTACATGCCTAATCAGTGCTAGAATGTTTTCAAAATATAGGTTAAAAACATGCTAAAAATCGATATTTTAAGTGTCCAAAGTCAATATGTGCATGCATCTGCTGTACCCGTTTATATCTCAAATTCAGGCTGAAAACACCCAAAATTCGGTGTTTTTGGGTCCTAGAAGCGATCTGTACATGCTTACTCCTAGTTAGAATGTTTTCAAGATACAGACCAAAAACATGCTCAAAATCAATATTTTAGGTACCCAAAAGTCGATATGTGCATGCATCTTTAGTACCCGTTTATATCTCAAATTCAGGGTCAAAACATCCGAAAATTCGATATTTTGTGGTCCAAAAAGCGATCTGTACATGCCTTCTCCGTGTTAGAGTATTTTAAAGATACAGGCCCAAAACATACTGAAAATCGATCTTTTAGGTGCCCAAAAGTCGATATGTGCATGCATCTTCTGTACCCGTTTATATCTCAAATTCAGGCTCAAAACACCCGAAAATTTGACATTTTGGGGTCCCAGAAGCGATCTGTACATGCCTACTCAGATAAAGGCCCAAACAAGTTGAAAATCAATATTTTAGGTGCTCAAAGTCAATATGTGTATGTATCTTCTGCAACCGTTTATATCCCAAATTAAACCTCAAAACACCCGAAAATTCGTTTTTTTGGGGTCCCAGAAGCGATCTGTACATGCCTACTCAGTGCTAGAATGTTTTCAAAATATAGGCCCAAAACATGCTGAAAATCGATATTTTAGGTGCCCGAAGTCAATATGTGTATGCATCTTCTGTACCCGTGTATATCTCAAATTCAGGCTCAAAACACCCGAAAAATTCGATATTTTTGGGTCCCAGAGGCAATCTGTACATGCCTACTCCGTGTTAGAGTATTTTCAAAATACAGGCCCAAAACATGCTGAAAATTGATATTTCAGGTGCCCGAAGTCGATATGTGCATGCATCTTCAGTACCCGTTTATATCTCAAATTCAGGCTCAAAAAACTCGAAAATTCGATATTTTTGGGTCCCATAAGCGATCTGTACATGCCTAATCATTGCTAGAATTTTCTCAAAATACAGACCCAAACATGCTGAAAATCGATATTTTAGGTGCCCAAAGTCAATATGTGCATGCATCTTCAGTACTCGTTTATATCTCAAATTCAGACTCAAAACACCCGAAAATTCGATATTTTTGAGTCCCAGAAGCGATCTGTACATGCCTACGCAGTAATAGAATATTTTAAAAAACACGCCAAAAACATGCTGAAAATTGATATTTTAGTTGCCCAATGTCGATATGTGCATGCATCATCTGTACACGTTTATTTCTCAAATTCATGCTCAAAACACCCAAAAAACTCGATATTTTTGGGTCCCAGAAGGGATCTGTACATGCCTAATCCGTGTTAAAGTATTTTCAAAATACAGGCCCAAAACATGTTGAAAATCGATATTTTAGGTGCCCAAAGTCGATATGTACATGCATCTTCAGTACCCGTTTATATCTCAAATTCAGGCTCAAAACACCTGAAAATTCGATATTTTTGCGTCCCAGAAGCGATCTGTACATGCCTATTCAGTCATGGAATGTTTTCAAAATATAGGCTCTAAGCATGCTAAAAATCGATATTTTAGGTGTCCAAAGTTGATATGTGCATTCATCTTCTGTACCCGTTGATATCTCAAATTCAATCTCAAAACACCCGAAAATTCGATGTTTTTGGGTCCCATAAGCGATATGTACATGCCTACTCCGTTTTTGTGTATTTTCAAAATACAGGCCCAAAACATGCTGAAATTCGATATTTTAGTTGCCAAAAGCAATATGTGTATGCATCTTCTCTACCCGTTTATATCTCAAATTCAGGCTCAAAACACCTGAAAACTCGATATTTTCGGGTCCAATAAGCGATCTGTACATGCCTAGTAAGTGACAGAATATTTTCAAGTTACAGACCAAAAACATGCTGTAAATCGATTTTTTAGGTGCCCAAAGTCGATATGTGTATGCATCTTCAGTACACGTTTATATCTCAAATTCAGGCTCAAAACACCCGAAAATTCCATTTTTTTGGGTCCCAGAAGCGATCTGTACATGCCTACTCAATGTTAGAATACTTTCAAAACACAGGCACAAAAACAAGTTGAAAATCAATATTTTAGGTGTTAAAAATCGATATGTGCATGCATCTTCTGTACCCGTTTATATCTCAAATTCAGGCTCAAAACACCCGAAAATTCCATTTTTTGGGGTCCTAGAGGCAATCTGTACATGCCTACTCAGTAATAGAATATTTTCAAGATTCAGGCCGATAACATGCTGAAAATCGATATTTTACGTGCCCAAAGTCAATATGTGTATGCATCTTCTGTATCCGTTTATATCTCAAATTCTGGCTCAAAACACCCGAAAATTCGATATTTTTGGGTCCCAGAAGCGATCTGTACATGCCTAATCATTGCTAGAATTTTCTCAAAATACAGACCCAAACATGCTGAAAATCAATATTTTAGGTACCCAAAGTAAATATGTGCATGCATCTTCAGTACTTGTTTATATCTCAAATTCAGACTCAAAACACCCGAAAATTCGATATTTTTGAGTCCCAGAAGCGATCTGTACATGCCTAAGCAGTAATAGAATATTTAAAAAAACACGCCCAAAACATGCTGAAAATCGATATTTTAGGTGCCCAAAGTCAATATGTGCATGCATCTTCAGTACTCGTTTATATCTCAAATTCAGACTCAAAACACCCGAAAATTCGATATTTTTGAGTCCCAGAAGCGATCTGTACATGCCTACGCAGTAATAGAATATTTTAAAAAACACGCCAAAAACATGCTGAAAATTGATATTTTAGTTGCCCAATGTCGATATGTGCATGCATCATCTGTACACGTTTATTTCTCAAATTCAGGCTCAAAACACCTGAAAATTCGATATTTTTGCGTCCCAGAAGCGATCTGTACATGCCTATTCAGTCATGGAATGTTTTCAAAATATAGGCTCTAAGCATGCTAAAAATCGATATTTTAGGTGTCCAAAGTTGATATGTGCATTCATCTTCTGTACCCGTTGATATCTCAAATTCAATCTCAAAACACCCGAAAATTCGATATTTTTGGGTCACATAAGCGATATGTACATGCCTACTCCGTTTTTGTGTATTTTCAAAATACAGGCCCAAAACATGCTGAAATTCGATATTTTAGTTGCCAAAAGCAATATGTGTATGCATCTTCTCTACCCGTTTATATCTCAAATTCAGGCTCAAAACACCTGAAAACTCGATATTTTCGGGTCCAATAAGCGATCTGTACATGTCTAGTCAGTGACAGAATATTTTCAAGTTACAGACCAAAAACATGCTGTAAATCGATTTTTTAGGTGCCCAAAGTCGATATGTGTATGCATCTTCAGTACACGTTTATATCTCAAATTCAGGCTCAAAACACCCGAAAATTCCATTTTTTTGGGTCCCAGAAGCGATCTGTACATGCCTACTCAATGTTAGAATACTTTCAAAACACAGGCACAAAAACAAGTTGAAAATCAATATTTTAGGTGTTAAAAATCGATATGTGCATGCATCTTCTGTACCCGTTTATATCTCAAATTCAGGCTCAAAACACCCGAAAATTCCATTTTTTGGGGTCCTAGAGGCAATCTGTACATGCCTACTCAGTAATAGAATATTTTCAAGATTCAGGCCGATAACATGCTGAAAATCGATATTTTACGTGCCCAAAGTCAATATGTGTATGCATCTTCTGTATCCGTTTATATCTCAAATTCTGGCTCAAAACACCCGAAAATTCGATATTTTTGGGTCCCAGAAGCGATCTGTACATGCCTAATCATTGCTAGAATTTTCTCAAAATACAGACCCAAACATGCTGAAAATCAATATTTTAGGTGCCCAAAGTAAATATGTGCATGCATCTTCTGTACACGTTTATATCTCAAATTCAGGCTCAAAACACCCGAATATTCGATTTTATTTTGGCCCAAAAGCGATATGTACATGTCTACTTAGTGCTAGAATATTTTCAAAATACAGGCCCAAAACATGCTGAAAATCGATATTTTAGGTGCCCAAATTCGATATGTGCTTGCATCTTCAGTAACCGTTTATATCTCAAATTCATGCTCAAAACACCCGAAAACTCGATATTTTTGGGTCCCAGAAGCGATCTGCACATGCCTAATCCGTGTTAAAGTATTTTCAAAATACTGGCCCAAAACATGTTAAAAATCGATATTTTAGTTACCCAAAGTCAATATGTGAATACATCTTCTGTACCCGTTTATATCTCAAATTCAGGCTTAAAACACCCGAAAATTCGATATTTTTGGTTCCCAGAAGCGATCTGTACATGCCTACTCCGTGTTAGAGTATTTTCAAAATACAGGCCTAAAACATGCTGAAATTCGATATTTTAGGTGCCCAAAGTCAATATGTGTATGCATCTTCTGTACCCGTGTATATCTCAAATTCAGGCTCAAAACACCCGAAAATTTCGATATTTTTGGGTCCCAGAGGCAATCTGTACATGCCTACTCCGTGTTAGAGTATTTTCAAAATACAGGCCCAAAACATGCTGAAAATCGATATTTTAGGTACCCAAAGTCGATATGTGCATGCATCTTCAGTACCTGTTTATATCTCAAATTCAGGCTCAAAACACCCTAAAATTCGATATTTTTGGGTCCCAGAAGCGATCTGTACATGCCTACTCAATAATAGATCATTTTCAAAATACAGGCCTAAAACATGCTGATATTCGATATTTTAGGTGCCCAAAGTCAATATGTGTATGCATCTTCTGTACCCGTGTATATCTCAAATTCAGGCTCAAAACACCAGAAAATTTCGATATTTTTGGGTCCCAGAGGCAATCTGTACATGCCTACTCCGTGTTAGAGTATTTTCAAAATACAGACCCAAAACATGCTAAAAATTGATATTTCAGGTGCCCAAAGTCGATATGTTCATGCATCGTCAGTACCCGTTTATATCTTTAATTCAGGCTCAAAACACCCGAAAATTCGATATTTTTGGGTCCCAGAAGCGATCTGTACATGCCTAATAATTGCTAGAATTTTCTCAAAATACAGACCCAAACATGCTGAAAATCGATATTTTAGGTGCCCAATGTAAATATATCCATGCATCTTCAGTACTCGTTTATATCTCAAATTCAGACTCAAAACACCCGAAAATTCGATATTTTTGAGTCACAGAAGCGATCTGTACATGCCTACGCAGTAATAGAATATTTAAAAAAACAAGCCCAAAACATGCTGAAAATCGATATTTTAGGTGAACAAAGTCGATATGTGCATGCATCTTCTGTACACGTTTATATCTCAAATTCAGGGTCAAAACACCCGAATATTTGATTTTATTTTGGCCCAGAAGCGATCTGTACATGCCTACTTAGTGCTAGAATATTTTCAAAATACAGGCCCAAAACATGCTTAAAACGATATTTTAGGTGCCCAAAGTCGATATGTGCTTGCATCTTCAGTAACCGTTTATATCTCAAATTCTGACTCAAAACACCCGAAAATTCGATATTTTTGGGTCTTAGAAGGGATCTGTACATGCCTACTCCGTGGTAAAGTATTTTCAAAATACAGGCCCAAAACATGTTGAAAATCGATATTTTAGGTACCCAAAGTCAATATGTGAATGCATCATCTGTACTCGTTTATATCTCAAATTAAGGCTTAAAACACCCGAAAATTAAATATTTTTGGTTCCCAGAAGCGATCTGTACATGCCTACTCCGTGTTAGAGTATTTTCAAAATACAGGCCTAAAACATGCTGAATTTCGGTATTTTAGGTGCCCAAAGTCAATATGTGTATGCATCTTCTGTACCATTGTATATTTAAAATTCAGGCACAAAATACCCGAAAAATTCGATATTTTTGGGTCCCAGAGGCAATCTGTACATGCCTACTCCGTTTTAGAGTATTCTCAAAATACAGGACCAAAACATGCTGAAAATCGATATTTCAGGTGCCCAAAGTCAATATGTGTATGCATCTTCTGTACCCGTCTATATCTCAAATTCAGGCTCAAAACACCCGAAAAATTCGATATTTTTGGGTCCCAGAGGCAATCTGTACATGCCTACCCCGTGTTAGAGTATTTTCAAAATACAGGCCCAAAACATGCTGAAAATTGATATTTCAGGTGCCCGAAGTCGATATGTGCATGCATCTTCAGTACCCGTTTATATTTCAAATTCAGGCTCAAAACACTCGAAAATTCGATATTTTTGGGTCCCAGAAACGATCTGTACATGCCTAATCATTGCTAGAATTTTCTCAAAATACAGACCCAAACATGCTGAAAATCGATATTTTAGGTGCACAAAGTCAATATGTCCATGAATCTTCAGTACTCGTTTATATCTCAAATTCAGACTCAAAACACCCGAAAATTCGATATTTTTGAGTCACAGAAGCGATCTGTACATGCCTACGCAGCAATAGAATATTTAAAAAAACACGCCCAAAACATGCTGAAAATCGATATTTTAGGTACCCCAAAGTCGATATGTGCATGCATCTTCTGTACACGTTTATATCTCAAATTCAGGCTCAAAACACCCGAATATTCGATTTTATTTTGGCCCAGAAGCGATCTGTACATGCCTACTTAGTGCTAGAATATTTTCAAAATACAGGCCCAAAACATGCTGAAAATCGATATTTTAGGTGCCCAAAGTCGATATGTGCTTGCATCTTCAGTAACCGTTTATATCTCAAATTCAGGCTCAAAACACCCGAAAACTCGATATTTCTGGGTCCCAGAAGCAATCTGTACATGCCTACTCTGTAATAGAACATTTTAAAAATTCAGGCCTAAAACATGCTAAAAATCGATATTTTAGGTGCCCAAAGTCGATATTTGCTTGTATCTTCAGTAACCGTTTATATCTCAAATTCATGCTCAAAACACCCGAAAACTCGATATTTTTGGGTCCCAGAAGCGATCTGTACATGCCTACTCAGTGCTAGAATATTTTCAAAATTTAGGCCAAAAACAGGCTAAAAATAGATATTTTAGGTCCCCAAAGTCGATATGTGAATATATCTTCTGTATCCATTTACATCCCAAATTCAGGCTCAAAACACCCGAAAATTCGATATTTTTGGGTCCCAGAAGCGATCTGTACATGCTTACTTCGTGTTTGAGTATTTTCAATTTACAGGCCCAAAACATGTTCAAAATCGATATTTTAGGTGCAAAAAGTCGATATGTGCATGGATCTTCAGTACCCGTTTATATCCCAAATTCAAGCTTAAAACACCCGAAAATTCAATATTTTTGGGTCCCAGAAACGATCTGTACATGCCTTATCCTTGCTAGAATTTTCTCAAGATACAGACCCAAAACATGCTGAAAATCGATATTTTAGGTGCAAAAAGTCGATATGTGCATGCATATTCTGTACCCGTTTATATCCAGTATATAGGCTCAAAACATGCTAAAAATCGATATTTTAAATGTCCAAAGTCGATATGTGCATGCATCTTCTGTACCCGTTTATATCTCAAATTCAGGCTCAAAACACCCGAAAATTCGGTAATTTTGGGTCCAAAAAGCGATCTGTACATGCCTACTCCGTGTTAGAGTATTTTCAAAATACCGGCCCAAAACATGCTGAAAATCGATATTTTAGGTGCCCAAAGTCGATATCTCACATTCAGGCCCAAAACACCCGAAAATTCGATATTTTGTGGTCCAAAAAGCGATATGTACATGCCTAATCAGTGCTAGAATGTTTTCAAAATATAGGTTAAAAACATGCTAAAAATCGATATTTTAAGTGTCCAAAGTCGATATGTGCATGCATCTGCTGTACCCGTTTATATCTCAAATTCAGGCTCAAAACACCCAAAATTCGGTATTTTTGGGTCCTAGAAGCGATCTGTACATGCTTACTCCTAGTTAAAATGTTTTCAAGATACAGACCAAAAACATGCTAAAAATCAATATTTTAGGTGCCCAAAAGTTGATATGTGCATGCATCTTTTGCACACGTTTATATCCCAAATTCAACCTCAAAACATCCGAAAATTCGATATTTTGAGGTCGAAGAAGCGATCTGTATATGCCTACTCAGTGCTAGAATGTTTTCAAAATATAAGCTCAAAACATGCTGGAAATCGATATTTTAAGTGTCCAAAGTCGATATGTGTATGCATCTTCTGTACCCGTTTATATCTCAAATTCAGGCTCAAAACACCCGAAAATTCGGTACTTTGGGGTCCCAGAAGCGATTTGTAGTTGCCTACTAGGATACAGGCCCAAAACATGCTGAAAATCTATATTTTAGGTGCCCAAAGTCAATATGTGTATGCATCTTCTGCACACGTTTATATCCCAAATTCAACCTCAACACACCCGAAAATTCGGTATTTTTGGGTCCTAGAAGCGATCTGTACATGCCTACTCAGTGTTAGAGTATTTTCAAAATATATGCCCAAAACATGCTAAAAATCGATATTTTAGGTGTATAAAAGTCGATATGTGCATTTATCTGCAGTACCAGTTTATATCTCAAATTCAGTCTCCAAACACCCGAAAATTCGGTATTTTTGGGTCCTAGAAGCGATTTGTACATGCCTACTCCTAGTTAGAATGTTATCAAGATACAGACCAAAAAATGCTCTAAATCAATATCTTAGGTGCCCAAAAGTCGATATGTGCATGCATTATCAGTACCCGTTTATATCTCAAAATCAGGCTCAAAACACCCGAAAACTCGATAATTTTGGGTCCAATAAGCGATCTGTACATGCCTACTCAGTGACAGAATGTTTTCAAATTACAGACCAAAAACATGCTGAAAATAGATATTTTAGGTCCCCAAAGTCGATATGTGAATATATCTTCTGTATCCATTTACATCCCAAATTCAGGCTCAAAACACCCGAAAATTCGATATTTTTGGGTCCCAGAAGCGATCTGTACATGCTTACTTCGTGTTTGAGTATTTTCAATTTACAGGCCCAAAACATGTTCAAAATCGATATTTTAGGTGCAAAAAGTCGATATGTGCATGGATCTTCAGTACCCGTTTATATCCCAAATTCAAGCTTAAAACACCCGAAAATTCAATATTTTTGGGTCCCAGAAACGATCTGTACATGCCTTATCCTTGCTAGAATTTTCTCAAGATACAGACCCAAAACATGCTGAAAATCGATATTTTAGGTGCAAAAAGTCGATATGTGCATGCATATTCTGTACCCGTTTATATCCAGTATATAGGCTCAAAACATGCTAAAAATCGATATTTTAAATGTCCAAAGTCGATATGTGCATGCATCTTCTGTACCCGTTTATATCTCAAATTCAGGCTCAAAACACCCGAAAATTCGGTAATTTTGGGTCCAAAAAGCGATCTGTACATGCCTACTCCGTGTTAGAGTATTTTCAAAATACCGGCCCAAAACATGCTGAAAATCGATATTTTAGGTGCCCAAAGTCGATATCTCACATTCAGGCCCAAAACACCCGAAAATTCGATATTTTGTGGTCCAAAAAGCGATATGTACATGCCTAATCAGTGCTAGAATGTTTTCAAAATATAGGTTAAAAACATGCTAAAAATCGATATTTTAAGTGTCCAAAGTCGATATGTGCATGCATCTGCTGTACCCGTTTATATCTCAAATTCAGGCTCAAAACACCCAAAATTCGGTATTTTTGGGTCCTAGAAGCGATCTGTACATGCTTACTCCTAGTTAAAATGTTTTCAAGATACAGACCAAAAACATGCTAAAAATCAATATTTTAGGTGCCCAAAAGTTGATATGTGCATGCATCTTTTGCACACGTTTATATCCCAAATTCAACCTCAAAACATCCGAAAATTCGATATTTTGAGGTCGAAGAAGCGATCTGTATATGCCTACTCAGTGCTAGAATGTTTTCAAAATATAAGCTCAAAACATGCTGGAAATCGATATTTTAAGTGTCCAAAGTCGATATGTGTATGCATCTTCTGTACCCGTTTATATCTCAAATTCAGGCTCAAAACACCCGAAAATTCGGTACTTTGGGGTCCCAGAAGCGATTTGTAGTTGCCTACTAGGATACAGGCCCAAAACATGCTGAAAATCTATATTTTAGGTGCCCAAAGTCAATATGTGTATGCATCTTCTGCACACGTTTATATCCCAAATTCAACCTCAACACACCCGAAAATTCGGTATTTTTGGGTCCTAGAAGCGATCTGTACATGCCTACTCAGTGTTAGAGTATTTTCAAAATATATGCCCAAAACATGCTAAAAATCGATATTTTAGGTGTATAAAAGTCGATATGTGCATTTATCTGCAGTACCAGTTTATATCTCAAATTCAGTCTCCAAACACCCGAAAATTCGGTATTTTTGGGTCCTAGAAGCGATTTGTACATGCCTACTCCTAGTTAGAATGTTATCAAGATACAGACCAAAAAATGCTCTAAATCAATATCTTAGGTGCCCAAAAGTCGATATGTGCATGCATTATCAGTACCCGTTTATATCTCAAAATCAGGCTCAAAACACCCGAAAACTCGATAATTTTGGGTCCAATAAGCGATCTGTACATGCCTACTCAGTGACAGAATGTTTTCAAATTACAGACCAAAAACATGCTGAAAATAGATATTTTAGGTCCCCAAAGTCGATATGTGAATATATCTTCTGTATCCATTTACATCCCAAATTCAGGCTCAAAACACCCGAAAATTCGATATTTTTGGGTCCCAGAAGCGATCTGTACATGCTTACTTCGTGTTTGAGTATTTTCAATTTACAGGCCCAAAACATGTTCAAAATCGATATTTTAGGTGCAAAAAGTCGATATGTGCATGGATCTTCAGTACCCGTTTATATCCCAAATTCAAGCTTAAAACACCCGAAAATTCAATATTTTTGGGTCCAAAAAGCGATCTGTACATGCCTACTCAGTGCTAGAATATTTTCAAAATATAGGCCCAAAACATGCTAAATATGGATATTTTGGGTGCACAAAGTCTATATATGCATTCATCTTTTGTAGCCGTTTATATCTCAAATTCTAGCTCAAAACACCGGAAAAATTCGATATTTTTGGGTCCCAGAAGCGATCTGTACATGCCTACTCAATTTTAAAATATTTTCAAATTACAGGCACAAAAACAAGTTAAAATCGATATTTTAGGTGCCCAAGTCAATAAGTGCTTGCATTTTCTGTACCCATTTACATCCCAAATTCAGGCTTAAAACACCCGAAAATTCGATGTTTTTGGGTCCCAGAAGCGATATGTACATACCTACTCCGTGTTAGAGTATTTTCAAAATCCAGGCCCAAAACATGCTGAAAATCGATATTTTAGGTGCCCAAAGTCAATATGTGTATGCATCTTCAGTACCCGTTTATATCTCAAATTCAGGCTCAAAACACCCGAAAATTCGATATTTTTGGGTCCCAGAATGGATCTGTACATGCCTATTCCGTGTTAAGGTATTTTCAAAATACAGGCCCAAAACATGCTGAAAATCGATATTTTAGGTGCCCAAAGTCAATATGTGAATGCATCTTCTGTATCCGTTTATATCTCAAATTCAGGCTTAAAATACCTGAAAATTCGATATTTTAGGTGCCCAAAATCGATATGTGCATGCATCTTCTGTACCCGTTTATGTCCCAAATTCAGGCTCAAAACACCCTAAAATTCGATATTTTTGGGTCCAAAAAGCGATCTGTACATGCCTACTCAGTGCTAGAATATTTTCAAAATATAGGCCCAAAACATGCTAAATATGGATATTTTGGGTGCACAAAGTCTATATATGCATTCATCTTTTGTAGCCGTTTATATCTCAAATTCTAGCTCAAAACACCGGAAAAATTCGATATTTTTGGGTCCCAGAAGCGATCTGTACATGCCTACTCAATTTTAAAATATTTTCAAATTACAGGCACAAAAACAAGTTAAAATCGATATTTTAGGTGCCCAAGTCAATAAGTGCTTGCATTTTCTGTACCCATTTACATCCCAAATTCAGGCTTAAAACACCCGAAAATTCGATATTTTTGGGTCCCAGAAGCGATATGTACATACCTACTCCGTGTTAGAGTATTTTCAAAATCCAGGCCCAAAACATGCTGAAAATCGATATTTTAGGTGCCCAAAGTCAATATGTGTATGCATCTTCAGTACCCGTTTATATCTCAAATTCAGGCTCAAAACACCCGAAAATTCGATATTTTTGGGTCCCAGAATGGATCTGTACATGCCTATTCCGTGTTAAAGTATTTTCAAAATACAGGCCCAAAACATGCTGAAAATCGATATTTTAGGTGCCCAAAGTCAATATGTGAATGCATCTTCTGTATCCGTTTATATCTCAAATTCAGGCTTAAAATACCTGAAAATTCGATATTTTTGGTTTCCGGAAGCGATCTGTACATGCCTACTCTGTGTTAGAATATTTTTATAATACAGGCCCAAAACATGCTGAAAATCGATATTTTAGGTGCCCTAAGTCAATATATGTATGTATCTTCAGTACCCATTTATATCTCAAATTCAGGATCAAAACACCTAAAAATTCGATATGTTTGGGTCCCAGAAGCGATCTGTACATGCCTACTCAGTAACAGAATATTTTCAAAATACAAGTCAAAATATGCTGAAAAACAAAATTTTTGGTGCCCAAAGTCGATATGTGAATGCATCTTCTGTACCCGTTTATATCTCAAATTCAGGCTCAAAACACCCGAAAATTCCATTTTTTTGGGTCCCAGTAGCGATCTGTACATGCCTACTCAATGTTAGAATACTTTCAAAACACAGGCACAAAAACAAGTTGAAAATCAATATTTTAGGTGTCCAAAATCGATATGTGCATCAATCTTCTGTACCCGTTTATATCTCAAATTCAGGCTCAAAACACCCGAAAATTCCATTTTTTTGGGTCCCAGAAGCGATCTGTACATGCCTTCTCAGTAATAGAATATTTTCAATATTCAGGCCGAAAACATGCTGAAAATCGATATTATAGGTGCCCAAAGTCAATATGTGTATGCATCTTCTGTACCCGTTTATATCTCAAATTCTGGCTAAAAACACCCGAAAATTCGATATTTTTGGGTCTTAGAAGGGATATGTACATGCCTACTCCGTGGTAAAGTATTTTCAAAATACAGGCCCAAAACATGTTGAAAATCGATATTTCAGGTGCCCAAAGTCGATACGTGCATGGGTCTTCAGTACCCGTTTATATCTCAAATTCAGGCTCAAAACACACGAAAATTCGATATTTTGGGGTCCCAGAAGCGATCTTTACATGCATAATCATTGCTAGAATTTTCTCAAAATACAGACCAAAACATGCTGAAAATCGATATTTTAGGTGCCCAAAGTCAATATGTGCATGCATCTTCAGTACTCGTTTATATCTCAAATTCAGGCTTAAAAAACCCGAAAATTCGATATTTTTGGGTCCCAGAAGCGATCTGTACATGCCTACTCAGTGCTAGAATGTTTTCAAAATATAGGCCCAAAACATGCTGAAAATCGATATTTTACGTGCCCAAAGTCAATATGTGTATGCATCTACTGTACCCGTGTATATCTCAAATTCAGGCTCAAAACACCCGAAAAATTCGATATTTTTGGGTCCCAAAGGCAATCTGTACATGCCTACTCCGTGTTAGAGTATTCTCAAAATACAGACCCAAACATGCTGAAAATCAATATTTTAGGTGCCAAAAGTCGATATGTGCATGCATCTTCTGGACACGTTTATATCTCAAATTCAGGCTCAAAACACCCGAATATTCGATTTTATTTTGGCCCAGAAGCGATCTGTACATGCCTACTCAGTGCTAGAATATTTTCAAAATTTAGGCCAAAAACAGGCTAAAAATCGATATTTTAGGTCCCCAAAGTCGATATGTGCATGCATCTTCTGTACCCGTTTATATCTCAAATTCAGGCTTAAAATACCTGAAAATTCGATATTTTTGGGTCCCAGAAGCGATCTGTACATGCCTAATCCTTGCTGGAATTTTTTCAAGATACAGACCCAAAACATGCTGAAAATCTATATTTTAGGTGCCCAAAGTCAATATGTGTATGTATCTTCTGCAACCGTTTATATCCCAAATTAAACCTCAAAACACCCGAAAATTCGATATTTTTGGGTCCCAGAAGCGATCTGTACATGCCTACTCAGTGCTAGAATGTTTTCAAAATATAGGCTCAAAACATGCTAAAAATCGATATTTTAAGTGTCCAAAGTCGATATGTGCAAGCATCTTCTGTACCCGTTTATATCTTAAATTCACGCTCAAAACATCCGCAAATTCGGTATTTTTGGGTCCCAGAAGCGATCTGTACATGCCTACTCCGTGTTAGAGTATTTTCAAAATATAGGCCCAAAACATGCTAAAATCGATATTTTAGGTGTCCAAAAGTCGATATGTGCATTTATCTTCAGCACCTGTTTATATCTCAAATTCAGGCTCAAAACATCCAAAAAATCGATATTTTAGGGTCCCAGAAGCGGTCTGTACATGCCAATCCGTGTTAGAATGTTTTCAAAATATAGGCTCAAAACATGCTAAAAATCGATATTTTAAGTGTCCAAAGTCGATATGTGAATGCATCTTCTGTACCCGGTTATATCTCAAATTCAGGCTTAAACACCCGAAAATTCGGTATTTTTGGGTCCTAGAAGCGATCTGTACATGCCTACTCCTAGTTAAAATGTTATCAAGATACAGACCCAAAAAATGCTCTAAATCGATATCTTAGGTGCCCAAAAGTCGATATGTGCATGCATCATCAGTATCCGTTTATATCTCAAATTCAGGCTCAAAACACACGAAAATTCGATATTTTTTGGGTCCCACAAGCGATCTGAACATGCCTACTCAATGTTAGAATATTTTCAAAATACAGGAACAAAAACAAATTTAAAATCGATATTTTAGGTGCCCAAAGTCGATATGTGCATGCATCTTCAGTACCCGTTTATATCTCAAATTCAAGCTCAAAATACCCGAAAATTTGATATTTTTGGGTCTTAGAAGCGATCTGTACATGGCTATTCAGTAATATAATATTTTCAAAATACAGGCCCAAAACATGCTGAAAATCGATATTCTTGGTACCCAAAGTCAATATGTGAATGCGTCTTCTTTACCCGTTTATATCCAATATTCAGGCTCAAAACAACCGAATATTCGATTTTATTGGGGCTCAGAAGCGATCTGTCCATGCCTACTCCGTGTTAGAGTATTTTCATAATATAGGCCCAAAACATGCTGAAATTCGACCTATTAGGTGCAAAAAGTCAATATGTGCATACATCTTCTGTACCATTTTATATCCCAAATTCAGGCTCAATTCACCCGAAAATTCGATTTTTGGGGGTCCCAGAAGCGATCTGTACATGCCTACTCAGTGCTAGAATGTTTTCAAAATATAGGCTCAAAACATGCTGAAAATCGATATTTTATGTGTCCAAAGTCAGTATGTTCATGCAACTTCTGTACCCGTTTGTATTCCAAAATCAGGCTGAAAACACCCGAAAATTCCATATTTTTGGATCCCAGAAGCGACATGTACATGCCTACTCAGTATTAGAATATTTTCAAAATACAGGCCCAAAACATGCTCAAAATCGATATTTTAGGTGCCAAAAGTCAATATGTGCATGCATCTTCAGTACTCGTTTATATCCCAAATTGAGGATCAAAACACCCGAAAATTCGATATTTTTGGGTCCCAATAGCGATCTGTACATGCTTACTCCTTGCTAGAATGTTTTCAAGATACAGACCCAAAACATGCTCAAAATCGATATTTTAGGTGCTAAAAGTCGATATGTGCACGCATTTTCAATACACGTTTATATCTCAAATTCAGGCTCAAAACACCCGAAAATTCGATATTTTTGGGTCCCAGAAGCGAGCTGTACATGCCTACTCAGTCCTAGAATAATTTCAAAATATAGGCCCAAAGCATACTAAAAATGGATATTTTTGGTGCCCAAAGTCGATATGTGCATGCGTTTTCTGTACCCGTTTATATTACAAATTCATGCTCAAAATACCCGAAAATTCAATATTTTTGGTTAACAGAAGCGATCTATACATGCATATTCAGTAATAAAATATTTTCAAAATACAGGCCCATCAAATGCCGAAATTCGATATTTTAGGTACCCAAAGTCGATATGTGCATGCATCTTCTGTACTCGTTTATATCCCAAATTCATGCTCAAAACACCAGAAAATTCGATTTTTTTTGGTCACAGAAACGATCTGTTCATGCCTACTTAGTAATAGAATATTTTCAAAAAACACGCCCAAAACATGCTGAAAATCGATATTTTAGATGCCCAAAGTCAATATGTGCATGCCTCCTCTGTACCCGTTTATATCCCAAATTCAGGCTCAAAACACACGAAAATTCGATATTTTTTGGGTCCCACAAGCGATCTGTACATGCCTACTCAATGTTAGAATATTTTCAAAATACAGGCACAAAAACAAATTTAAAATCGATATTTTAGGTGCCCAAAGTCGATATGTGCATGCATCTTCAGTACCCGTTTATATCTCAAATTCTGGCTCAAAATACCCGAAAATTCGATATTTTTGGGTCTTAGAAGCGATCTGTACATGGCTATTCAGTAATATAATATTTTCAAAATACAGGCCCAAAACATGCTAAAAATCGATATTTTAGGTGCCCAAAGTCGATATATGTATGCATCTTCTGTACCCATTTATATCTCAAATTCAGGCTAAAACACCCCAAAATTCGATATTTTTGGTTCCGAGAAGCAAACTGTACATGCCTACGCAGTGCTAGAATATTTTAAAAATATAGGCCCAAAACATGCTAAAAATCGATATTTTGGTTACCCAAAGTCAATATGTGCATCCATCTTCTGTACCCGTTTATATCCAAAATTCAAGCTCAAAACACCCGAATAATCGATTTTGGGGGGGCCGAGAAGCGATCTGTACATGCCTATTCACTGACAGAATATTTTCAAAATACAGGCCCAAAACCTGCTAAAAATCGATATTTTAGGTACCCATAGGCAATATGTGAATGCTTCTTCTTTACCCGTTTATATCCAAAATTCAGGCTCAAAACACCCGAATATTCGATTTTATTGGGGCTCAGAAGCGATCTGTACATGCCTACTCTGTGTTAGAGTATTTTCATATTATAGGCCCAAAACATGCTGAATTTCGACCTATTAGGTGCAAAAAGTCAATATGTGCATGTATCTTCTGTACCCGTTTATATCATATATTCAGGCTCAAAACACCCGAAAATTCGATATTTTTGGTTCCCAGAAGTGATCTGTACATGCATACTCAGTGCTAGAATGCTTTCAAAATATAGGCCGAAAACATGCTGAAATTCGATATTTGTTGTTCAAAAAGTCGATATCTGCATGCATCTTCTGTACTCGTTTATATCAGAAATTCAGGCTCAAAAAATCCGAAAATTCGATATTTTTGGATACCAGAAGCGATCTGTACATGCATACTCAGTGCTAGAATACTTTCAAAATATAGGCCCAAAACATGCTGAAATTCGATATTTTAGTTGCAACAAGTCGATATGTGCATGCATATTTTGTACTCATTTATATTCCAAATTCAGGCTCAACACACCCGAAAATTCGATATTATTGGGTCCCTGAAGCGATCTGTACATGGATACTCTATGCTTGAATATTTTCAAAATACAGGCCCAAAACAAGCTCAAAATCGATATTTTTGGTGCCCAAAGTCAATATGTGCATGCATCTTCTGTACCCGTTTATATCCCAAATTGAGGATCCAAACACCCGAAAATTCGATATTTTTGGGTCCCAATAGCGATCTGTACATGCTTACTCCTTGCTAGAATGTTTTCAAGATACAGACCCAAAACTTGCTCAAAATCGATATTTTAGGAGCTAAAAGTCGATATGTGCACGCATCTTCAATACACGTTTATATCTCAAATTCAGGCTCAAAACACCTCGAAAATTCGATATTTTTGGGTCCCAGAAGCGAGCTGTACATGCCTACTCAGTCCTAGAATAATTTCAAAATATAGGCCCAAAGCATACTAAAAATGGATATTTTTGGTGCCCAAAGTGGATATGTGCATGCGTTTTCTGTACCTGTTTATATCACAAATTCTGGTTCAAAATACCCGAAAATTCGATATTTCTGGTTCCCAGAAGCGATCTATACATGCATATTCAGTATTAGAATATTTTCAAAATACAGGCCCATCAAATGCCGAAATTCGATATTTTAGGTACCCAAAGTTGATATGTGCATGCATCTTCTGTACTCGTTTATATCTCAAATTCTTGCTCAAAACACCAGAAAATTCGATATTTTTGGGTCCCAGAAGCGATCTGTACATGTCTACTCAGTGCTAGAATATTTTCAAAATATATGCCCAAAACATGCTAAAAATCGAAATTTTAGGTGCCCAAAGTCGATATGTGCATGCATCTTCTGTACCCGTTTGATATCTAAAATTCATGCTCAAAACACCCGAAAATTCGATATTTTTGGGTCCCGAAAGCGATCTATAAATGCCTACTCAGTGCTAGAATATTTTCAAAATAAAGACCCAAAACAAGCTGAAATTCGACCTATTAGGTGCAAAAATACGATATGTGCATGCATCTTCTGTACCCATTTAAATCCCAAATTCAGGCTCAAAACACCCGAAAATTCGATATTTTTGGGTTCCAGAAGCGATCTGTACATACCTACTCAGTGCTAGAATATTTTCAAAATATAAGCCGAAAGCATGCTAAAAATCGATATTTGTTTTTCAAAAAGTCATTCATGGGGTGGTGGGTGTGTGGGTGTCAGTACAGTGCGTGGATAGTAAATATCAACAGTCAATCATGGGGTGTGTGGGTGTCATTATATTGATTTGTACTGTAAATATCAACAGTCATTCATGGGGTGGTTAGTGTCACTACAGTGCTTGGACTGTAAATATAAACAATCATTCATGTGGTGGTGGGTGTGTGGGTGTCATTACAGTACTTGGACTGTAAATATCAACAGTCATTCATGGGTGGTGGGTGTGAGGGTGTCATTACAGTGCTCAGACTGTAAATATCAACAGTCATTCATGGGGAAGTTAGTCTGTGTGTGTTATTACAATGCTTTGACTGAAAATATCAACAGTCATTTATGGGGTGGTGGGTGTCATTACAGTGCTTGGACTGTACATATCAACAGTCATTCATGGGGTCGTGGGTGTGTGGGTGTCATTACAGTTTTTGGAGTGTAAATATCAACCATCATTCATGGGGTGGTGGGTGTCATTACAGTGCTTGTACTGTAAATATCAAGAGTCATAATGCGGTGGTTGGTGTTTGGGTTTCATTACAGTGCTTGGATTGTAAATACCAACAGTCATTCAAGGGGTTGTGGGTGTGTGGGTGTCATTACAGAGCTTGGACTGTATATATCAACAGTCATTCATGGGGTAGTGGGTGTCATTACAGTGCTTGAACTGTAAATATCAACAGTCATTCATGGGTTGATTGGTTTCAATACAGTGCTTGGACTGTAAATATCAACAGTCATTCATGGGGTGGTGGGTGTGTGGGTGTCATTACAGTGCACGGACTGTAAATATTAACAGTCATTTATGGGGTGGTGGGTGTGTGGGGGTCATTACAGTGCTTGGACTGTAGATATCAACAGTCATTAATGGGCTGGTGGGTGTGTGGGGGTCATTACATTGTTCGGACCATAAATATCAACGGTCATTCATGGGGTGGTTAGTGTGTAGGTGTCATTACAGTGCTTGGACTGAAAATATCAACAGTCATTCATGAGTGGTGGGTGTCAATACAGTGCTTGGACTGTATATATCAACAGTCATTCATGGGGTTGTGGGTGTGTGGGTGTCTTTACAGTGCTTGGACTGTAAATATCAATTGTCATTCATGGAATGGCGGGTGTGGGGGGGTCATTACAGTGCTTGGACTGTAAATATCTACAAGCTCTGTTAATATTTACAGTCCAAGCATTGTAATGGCACCCACACACCCACCACCCTATAAATGACTGTTGATATTTACAGTCCAAGCATTGTAATGACATCCACACACCGACCAGCCAATGATTGACTGTTGGTAATTACAACCCGAGTGCTTGGACTGTATATATCAACAGTCATTCATGTGGTAATGGGTGTGTGGATGTCATTATAGTGCTTGAACTGTAAATATCAACAGTCATTCATGAGGTGGTGGGTGTGTGGATTTCATTACAGTGCTTTGATTGTAAATATCAACAGTAATTCATGGTTTGGTGGGTGTCATTGCAGTACATTGACTGTAAATATCAACAGTCATTCATCGGGTGGTGTGTGTGAGCATGTCATTACAGTGCTTGGACTGTAAATATCAGCAATCATTCATGGTGTTGGGTGTCATTACAGTGTTTGAACTGTAAATATCAACAGTCATTCATAGGGTGGTGTGTGTGTTGGTGTCATTACTGTGCTTGGACTGTAAATATCACAGGTGGTGTGTGTGAGCATGTCATTACAGTGATTGGACTGTAAATATCAGCAATCATTCATGGTGTTTGGTGTCATTACAGTGTTTGGACTGTAAATATCAACAGTCATTCATTAAGAGGGGGGTATCTGGGTGTCATTACAGTGTTTGAACTGTAAATATCAAAAGTAATTCATAGTGTTTGAGTGTAATTACAGTGCTTGGACTGTAAATATCAACAGGCACTTTTTGGGTGGTGGGTGTGTGGGTGTCATTACAGTGCTTGGAATGTAAATATCAACAGTTAGGCATGGGGAGCTGAGTGGGTTGGTGTCACTACAGTGCTTGGACTGTAAATATCAACAGTCATTTATGGGATAGTAGGTGTGTGGGTGTCATTACACTGCTTGGACTGTAAATATCAACAATCAATAATGGGGTGGTGGGTATGTGGGTGTCATTACAGAGCTTCGACAGTACAAAATCAACAGTTATTCATGGGGTGGTAGATGTGTGGGTGTCTTTACAGTGCTTGGACTGTAAATATCAACCGTTATTCATGGGGTGGTGGGTGTGTGGGCGTCATTACAGTTCTTGGACTGTAAATGTCAGCAGTGATTCATGGGATGGTAAGTGTGTGGATGTCATTACAGTGATTGGACTGTAAATATCAACAGTCATTGTGGAATGGTGGGAGTGTGGTCGTCATGACAGTGATTGGATTGTTATTATCAGCAGTCATTCATTGTGTTGTGGGTGTGTGTATGTCACTACAGTGCTTGGACTGTAAATATCAACAGTCATTTATGGGATAGTAGGTGTGTGGGTGTCATTACACTGCTTGGACTGTAAATATCAACAATCAATAATGGGGTGGTGGGTATGTGGGTGTCATTACAGAGCTTCGACAGTACAAAATCAACAGTTATTCATGGGGTGGTAGATGTGTGGGTGTCTTTACAGTGCTTGGACTGTAAATATCAACCGTTATTCATGGGGTGGTGGGTGTGTGGGTGTCATTACAGTTCTTGGACTGTAAATGTCAGCAGTGATTCATGGGATGGTAAGTGTGTGGATGTCATTACAGTGATTGGACTGTAAATATCAACAGTCATTGTGGAATGGTGGGAGTGTGGTCGTCATGACAGTGATTGGATTGTTATTATCAGCAGTCATTCATTGTGTTGTGGGTGTGTGTATGTCATTACAGAGCTTGTACTGTAAATATCAACAGTCATTCTTGGGGTGGTGGGTGTTTGGGTGCCATTACAGTGCTTAGACCGTAAATATCAACAATCATTTATTGGGTGGTTGGTGTGTGGGTGTCATTACAGTGCTTTGACTGTAAATATTAACAATCATTCATAGGGTGGTGGGTGTGTGGTTGTCATTACAGTGCTTGGACTGTAAATATCAACAGTAATTCATGCTGTGGTTGGAGTTTGGGTGTCATTACAGTGCTTGGACTGTAAATATTAACAATCATTTATTGGGTGGTGGGTGTGAGGGTGTCATTACAGTTCTTGGACTGTAAATATCAACAGTCATTCATGGGGTGGTGGGTGTGTGGGTGTCATTACAGTTCTTGGACTGTAGTTATTAACAGTCATTCATTGGATTGTGGGTCTGTGGGTATCATTACAATGATAGGACTGTAAATATCAACAGTCATTCATGGGGTGGTGGGTGTGTGGGTATCATTACAGTGTTTGGACTGTAAATATCAACTGTCATTCATGGTGT
Organism: Petrolisthes cinctipes; assembly: GCA_033782935.1. Lineage (NCBI taxonomy): Eukaryota > Metazoa > Arthropoda > Malacostraca > Decapoda > Porcellanidae > Petrolisthes > Petrolisthes cinctipes. Next base: position 6,385,092 of record JAWQEG010000015.1, read on the forward strand.
GGTTGGTTTGTGGGTGTCATTACTGTGCTTGGACGGTAAATATTAACAGTCATTCATGGGGTGGTTATTGTCATTACAGTACTTGGACTGTAAATATCAACAGTCATTCATGGGGTGGTAAGTGTGTGGGTTCCATTACAGTGCTTGGACTATAAATATCAACCGTCATTCATGGGGTGGTGGGTGTCATTACAATGCTTGTACTGTAAAAATCAACATTCATTCAAAGGGTGGTGGGTGTGTGGGTGTCATTACAGTGCTATGACTGTAAATATCAATAGTCATTTATGGGGTGTTGGGTGTGTGGGTGTCATTAGAGTGCTTGGACTGTAAATACCAACAGTTATTCATGGGGTGCTGGGTGTAAGGGTGTCATTACAGTGCATGGACAGTAAATATCAACAGTCAATCAAGGGGTGGTGGGTGTGTGAGTTTCAATACAGTGCTTGGACTGTAAATATCAACAGCCTTTCATGGGGTGCTGGGTGTGTGGTAGTTATTACAGAGCTTGGACTGCAAATATCCACAGCCATTCATATGTTGGTGTATGTGTGGGTGTCATTACAGCGAATGGACTGTAAATATCAAAAGTCATTCACGTTGCGGAGGGTTTGTGGGTATCATTACAGTGTTTGGTCTGTAAATATTAAGAGTCATTCATGGTGTGGTGGTTGTATGGGTGTCATTACATGTTTGGACTGTAAATATCAACAGTCATTCATGAGGTGGTGGGTGTGTGGGTGTCATTACAGAGGTTTGACTTTAAATACCAACAGTCATTCATGGGGTGGTGGGAGTGTGGGTGTCATTACAGAGCTCGGACTGTCAACATCAACAATCATTCATGGGGTTGTGGGTGTGTGAGTGTCATTACAGTGCTAAGACTGTAAATATCAACCATCATTCATGAATGGTTGGTGTGAGGGTGTCATTACAGTGCTTGAACTGTAAATATCAACAGTCATTCATAGGGTGGTTGGTGTGTGGATTTCATTACAGTGTTTTGATTGTAAATATCAACAGTAATTCATGGTTTGGTGGGTGTCATTGGAGTACATTGACTGTAAATATCAACAGTCATTCATCGGGTGGTGTGTGTGAGCATGTCATTACAGTGCTTGGACTGTAAATATCAGCAATCATTCATGGTGTTGGGTGTCATTACAGTGTTTGGACTGTAAATATCAACAGTCATTCATTAAGAGGGGGGTGTTTGGGTGTCATTACAGTGCTTGGACTGTAAATATCAACTGTCACTCATTTGGTGGTGGGTGTGTGGGTGTCATTACAGTGCTTGTAATGTAAATATCAACAGTTATTCATGGGGTGCTAGGTGTGTGAGTATCATTACAGTGCTTGGACTGTAAATATCAACTGTCAATCATGGGGTGGTGGGTGTGTTGGTATCCTTACAGTGCTTGGACTGTAAATATCAACAGTCATTCATAGGGTGGTGTGTGTGTTGGTGTCATTACTGTGCTTGGACTGTAAATATCATGGGTGGTGTGTGTGAGCATGTCATTACAGTGCTTGGACTGTAAATATCAGCAATCATTCATGGTGTTTGGTGTCATTACAGTGTTTGGACTGTAAATATCAACAGTCATTCATTAAGAGGGGGGTATCTGGGTGTCATTACAGTGTTTGGACTGTAAATATCAAAAGTAATTCATAGTGTTTGAGTGTAATTACAGTGCTTGGACTGTAAATATCAACAGGCACTTTTTGGGTGGTGGGTGTGTGGGTGTCATTACAGTGCTTGGAATGTAAATATCAACAGTTAGGCATGGGGAGCTGGGTGGGTTGGTGTCACTACAGTGCTTGGACTGTAAATATCAACAGTCATTTATGGGATAGTAGGTGTGTGGGTGTCATTACACTGCTTGGACTGTAAATATCAACAATCAATAATGGGGTGGTGGGTATGTGGGTGTCATTACAGAGCTTCGACAGTACAAAATCAACAGTTATTCATGGGGTGGTAGATGTGTGGGTGTCTTTACAGTGCTTGGACTGTAAATATCAACCGTTATTCATTGGGTGGTGGGTGTGTGGGTGTCATTACAGTTCTTGGACTGTAAATGTCAGCAGTGATTCATGGGATGGTAAGTGTGTGGATGTCATTACAGTGATTGGACTGTAAATATCAACAGTCATTGTGGAATGGTGGGAGTGTGGTCGTCATGACAGTGATTGGATTGTTATTATCAGCAGTCATTCATTGTGTTGTGGGTGTGTGTATGTCATTACAGAGCTTGTACTGTAAATATCAACAGTCATTCTTGGGGTGGTGGGTGTTTGGGTGCCATTACAGTGCTTAGACCGTAAATATCAACAATCATTTATTGGGTGGTGGGTGTGTGGGTGTCATTACAGTGCTTGGACTGTAAATATTAACAATCATTCATAGGGTGGTGGGTGTGTGGTTGTCATTACAGTGCTTGGACTGTAAATATCAACAGTAATTCATGCTGTGGTTGGAGTTTGGGTGTCATTACAGTGCTTGGACTGTAAATATTAACAATCATTTATTGGGTGGTGTGTGTGAGGGTGTCATTACAGTTCTTGGACTGTAAATATCAACAGTCATTCATGGGGTGGTGGGTGTGTGGGTGTCATTACAGTTCTTGGACTGTAGTTATTAACAGTCATTCATTGGATTGTGGGTCTGTAGGTATCATTACAATGATAAGACTGTAAATATCAACAGTCATTCATGGGGTGGTGGGTGTGTGGGTATCATTACAGTGTTTGGACTGTAAATATCAACTGTCATTCATGGTGTGGTTGGTTTGTGGGTGTCATTACTGTGCTTGGACGGTAAATATTAACAGTCATTAATGGGGTGGTTATTGTCATTACAGTACTTGGACTGTAAATATCAACAGTCATTCATGGGGTGGTAAGTGTGTGGGTTCCATTACAGTGCTTGGACTATAAATATCAACCGTCATTCATGGGGTGGTGGGTGTCATTACAATGCTTGTACTGTAAATATCAACATTCATTCAAAGGGTGGTGGGTGTGTGGGTGTCATTACAGTACTTGAAATGTAAATATTAACAGTCATTCATGGTATGGTGAGTGAGTGGGTGTCATTTCAGTGCTTGGATAGTAAATATCAACAGTCAATCATGGGGTTTGTGGGTGTCATAATAGTGATTGTACTTTAAATATCAACAGTCATTCATGGGGTGGTTAGTGTCTTTACAGTGCTTGGACTGTAAATGTAAATAGTCATTTATGAGGTTGTGGGTGTGTGGGTGTCATTAAAGTGCTTTGACTGTATATATCAACAGTCATTCATTAGGTGGTGGGTTTTTGGGTGTCATTACAGTGCTCGGACTGTAAATATCAACAGTCATTCATGAGGTGGTTTGTCTGTGGGTGTTATTACAATGCTTGGACTGAAAATATCAACAGTCATTCATGGGGTGGTGGGTGTCATTACAGTGCTTGGACTGTAAATATCAACAGTCATTCATGGGGTCGTGGGTGTGTGGGTGTCATTACAAAGCTTGGAAAATAAATATCAACCATCATTCATGGGGTGGCGGGTGTCATTACAGTGCTTGTACTGTAAATATCAACAGTCGTTAATGCGGTGGTGGTTGTGTGGGTTTCATTACAGTGCTTGGACTGTAAATATCAACAGTCATTCATGGGGTGGTGGGTGTGTGGGGGTCATTATAATGCTTTGTGTGTAAATATCAACAGTCATTCATGGGGTGGTGGGTGTCAATACAGTGCTTGAACTGTATATATCAACAGTCATTTATGGGGTGGATGGTGTGTGGGTGTTATGACAGTGCTTGGAATGTAAATATCAACAGTCATTCATGGCATGGTGAGTGTGTGGGTGTCATTACAGAGCTTGGACTGTAAGTATAAACCGTCATTCATGGGGTGGTGTGTGTGTGGGTTCAATTACATTGCCTGGACTGTAAATATCAACAGTCATTCAAGGCGTGGTGGGTGTGTGTTTGTCAGTACAGTGCGTGGATAGTAAATATCAACAGTCAATCATAGGGTGTGTTGGTGTCATATAGTGATTGTATTGTAAATATCAACAGTCATTGTCGTTACAGTGCTTGGACTGTAAATATAAAGTTAAAGTTAAAGTTGCAGGGTTTCAGTTCTGGCACTATCTCTGATGAGATATTCTCCCGAACGTCAGCCAGGCAAGCCCAACTCCCCACCATGGTGCCCAGCCATGGCAGTAACCCCCCAGTAAACAGTTTTAAACTCTCGGACCTGGGCGAGGCTCGATCTGCCGACCTCACGGATGCGAGGCCAACGCGTTACCACTGTACTAGCCAGGGGCATGAGGTGGTGGGTGTGTGGGTGTCATTAAAGTGCTTGGACTGTATATATCAACAGTCATTAATGGGGTGGTGAGTGTGTGGGTGTCATTACAGTGCTTGGACTGTAAATATCAACAGTTATTCAAGGAATGGTGGGTGTGTTAGTTTCATTACAGTGCTCGGACTGTAAATATCAACAGTCATTAATGGGGTGGTTAGTGTGTGAGTGTTATTACAATGCTTGGACTGAAAATATCAACAGTCATTCATGGGGTGGTTGGTGTCATTACAGTGCTTGGACTGTAAATATCAACAGTCATTCATGGGGTCGTGGGTGTGTTGGTGTCATTACAGTGCTTCGAGTGTAAATATCAACCGTCAATCATGGGGTGGTGGGTGTCATTACAGTGCTTGTACTGTAAATATCAACAGTCATTAATGCGGTGCTCGGTGTGTGGGTTTCATTACAGTGCTTGGACTGTAAATATCAACAGTCATTCAAGGGGTGGTGGGTGTGTGGGTGTCATTACAGAGCTTGGACTGTAAATATCAACAGTCATTCATGGGGTTGTGGGTGTTATTACAGTGCTTGGAATTTAAATATCAACAGTCATTAACCCTTAAATGCATATTGACCAAATATCACGTCACCGTGAATTTAGGCCTTGAAGCCGATTAACGTAATATAAAGCCGGTAGAAAAAAAACTGCTTGGGCTATATCTAGCCACTTCATTGGTAGCACTGGTTAGGTTGGGCCTTTAATGAGTGGTGTGAGAGGGAAATGGTTCACTCGTCATATATACGCAATGAAAATACGCTCGCTCACGTTTTCTAATTTTTAGTTTTTTTTTAGGAGTAACTACTTTATTACTCATGGCGCTGCTGTACACAAACCAGTGGACCTAAAAAACTTTAGTTTACAGATTCTGGTGTGTAAAATAACAAAATTTACTTAAACGAAACTTTAAAAATCACCCTGTTTTTGTGGTTCACGCTCCAGTAGCGCTAGGGGGATTGCGGTTCTTAGGGGTTAATGTGGTGGTGGGTATGTGGGTGTCATTACAGTGCTTGGACTATAAATATCAACTATCATTCATGGGTGGTAGATGTGTGGGTGTCATTAGAGTGCTTAGACTGTAAATATCAACATGCATTCATGGGGTGGTGGGTGTGTGGGTGTCATAACAGTGCTTAAACTGTAAATATCAACAGTCATTCATGGGATGTTGTGTGTGTGAGTGTCATTACAGTGCTTAGACTAAATATCAACAGTCATTTATGGGATGGTGGATGTGTGTGTGTCATTACAGTGGTTGGACTTTAAATACCAACAGTCACTCATGGGATGGTAGGTGTTATTACAGTGCTTGGACTGTAAATATCAACAGTCATTCATGGGGTGGTGAGTGTGTGGGTATCATTACAATGCTTGGACTGTAAATATCAACAGTCATTTATGGGGTGGGTGGTGTGTGGGTATCATTACAGTGCTTGGACTGTAAATATCAACAGTTATTCATTGGGTGGTGGGTTTGTGGGTGTCATTACAGTGCTTGAACTATAAATATCAATGGTCATTATTGGGGTGGAGGGTGTGTGGGTGTCATTACAGTGCTTGGACTGTAAATATCAACAGTCATTCATGGGGTGGATGGTGTCTGAGTCTCATTACAGTGCTTGGACTGTAAATATCAACAGTCATTTATAAGGTGGTTGGTGTGTGGGTCTCATTACAGTGCTTGAAATGTAAATATCAAGAGTTATTTATGGGTTGGTGGGTGTGTGGGTGTCATTACAGTGTTTAGAGTGTAAATATTAACAGTCAATCATGGGGTGGTCAGTGTGTGGGTGTCAATACAGTGCTTGGATTGTAAATGTCAACAGTCATTCATGGGGTGGTTGGAGTGTGGGTGGCATCACAGTGCTTGGATTGTAAATATCAACAGTCATTAATGGGGTGGTGGGTGTCTGGGTGTCATTACAGTACTTGGACTGTAAATATCAACTGTCATTCATGGGGTATGTGGGTGCTATTACAGAGTTTGGATTGTAAATATTAAGTCATTAATAGGTTGGTGGGAGTGTGTGTCATTACAGTGTTTGGACTGTAAATATCAACAGTCACTCAGGGGTTGGTGGGTGTGTAAGTGTAATTACAGTGCTTGCAGTGTAAATATCAAGTCATTCATGGGGTGGTGGGTGTCATTACAGTGCTTTGACTGTAAATATCAACAGTCATTCATGGTGTGATAGATGTGTGGGTGTCATTTCAGTACTTGGACTGTAAATATCAACAGTCATTAATGGGTTGGTGGGTGTCATTACAGTGCTTGGACTGTAAATATCAATAGTTATTCATTGGAAGGTGGGTGTTTGGGTATCATTACAGTGATTGGACTATAAATATCAAGAGTCATTCATGGGGTGGTGGGTGTGTGGGTGATATTACAGTGCTTGGATTATAAATATTAACCATCATTCATTGGGTTTTGGATGTTTGGGTGTCATTACAGTGCTTGGACTTTAAATACCAACAGTCTATCATGGGATGGTAGGTGACATTACAGTGCTTGTACTGTAAATATCAACAGTCATTTATAGGTTGATGTGTGTGTTTGCCATTACAGATCTTGGACTGTAAATATCAACAGTCATTCATAGAGTGGTGGGTGTTTGTGTGTCATTACAGTGCTTGGACTGTTAATATATATCAACTTATTCATGGGGTGGTGGGTATGTAGGTATCATTACAGTGCTTAGACTGTAAATATCAACCATCATTCATAGGGTGGTGGGTGTCATTACTGTGCTTTGACTGTAAATATCAATAGTAATTCATGGGGTGGTGAGTGTCATTACACTGCTTCGACTGTATATATCAACAGTCATTCATGTGGTGGTGGGTGTGTGGGTGTCATTACATTGCTTGGACTGTAACTATCAACAGACATTCATGGGGTGGTGGGTGTGTGGGTGTCATTAGAGTGTTTGGACTGTAAATATTAACATTCATTTATAGGATGGTGTGTGTGTGGTAGTCATTACAGTGCTTGGACTGTAAATATCAACAGTCATTCATGGGGTGGTGAGTTGTTGATGTTATTACAGTGCTTGGATTGTAATTATCAACAGTCATTCATTGGGTTTTGGGTGTGTGGGTGTCATTACAGTGCTTGGACTTTAAATATAAACAGTCATTCATGGGATGGTAGGTGACATTACAGTGCTTGTACTGTAAATATCAACAGTCATTCATAGGTTGATGTGTGTGTGTGTCTTTACAGTGCTTGGACTGTAAATATCAACTGTCATTCATGGGGTGTGTCGGTGACATTACTGTGCTTGTACTGTAAATATCAACAGTCATTCATGGGTTGGAGGGTGTGTTTGCCATTACAGTGCTTGGACTGTAAATATCAACAGTCATTCATATGGTGGTGGGTGTTTGTATGTCATTACCGTGCTTGGACTGTTAATATATATCAACAGTCATTCATGGGGGGGTGGGTATGTAGGTGTCAATACAGTGCTTGGACTGTAAATATCAACCGTCATTCATAGGGTGGTGGGTGTCATTACAGTGCTTTGACTGTTAATATCAATAGTAATTCATGGGGTGGTGAGTGTCATTACAGTGCTTCGACTGTATATATCAACAGTCATTCATGTGGTGGTGGGTGTGTGGGTTTCATTACATTGCTTGGACTGTAACTATCAACAGTCATTCAAGGGGTGGTGGGTGTGTGGGTGTCATTACAGTGTTTGGACTGTAAATATTAACAGTCATTTATAGGGTGGTGGGTGTATGGTAGTGATTACAGTGCTTGGACTGTAAATATCAATGGGTATTCATTGGGTGGTTGGTGTGTGGGTCACATTACAGTGCATGGAATGTAAATATCAACAGTTATTTATGGGTTGGTGGATGTGTGGGTGTCATTACTTTGCTTAGACTGTAAATATCAACAGTCAATCATGAGTTGGTCAGTGTGTGGGTGTCAATACATTGCTTGGATTGTAAATATCAACAGTCATTCATTAAGTGGTGTGTGTGTGGGTGTTATTACAGTGCTTGGAATGTAATTATCAACAGTCATTCATGGGGTGGTGGGTGTCATTACAGTGCTTGTACTGTAAATATCAACAGTCATTAATGCGGTGGTGGTTGTGTGGGTTTCATTACAGTGCTTGGACTGTAAATATCAACAGTCATTAAAGGGGTGGTGGGTGTGTGGGTGTCATTACAGAACTTGGACAGTAAATATCAACAGTCATTTATGGGGTGGTGGGTGTCAATACAGCGCTTGGACTGTAGATATCAACAGTCATACATGGGTTGGTTGGCTTAATTACAGTGCTCGGACTGTAAATATCAACAGTCATTAATGGGGTGGTGGGTGTGTGGGGGTCATTACAGTGCTTTGTGTGTAAATATCAACAGTCATTCATGGGGTGGTGGGTGTCAATACAATGCTTAAACTGTATATATCAACAGTCATTTAAGGGGTGGTGAGTGTGTGGGTGTCATTACAGAGCTTGGACTGTAAATATCAATTGTCATTCATGGGGTGTTGGGTGTGTGGGTGTTATTACAGTTCTTGGACTATAGTTATCAACAGTCATTCATGGGATGGTGGGTCTGTGGGTATCATTGCAATGCTTGGACTGTAAATATCAACAGTCATTAATGAGGTGGTGGGTGTGTGGGTGTCATAACAATGCTTGGACTGTAAATATCAACAGTCCATTCATGGGGTGGTTGGTGTGTGTGTGTCATTACAGTGCTTGGACTGTAAATATTAATAGTCATTAATGGGGTGGTGGGTGTCATTACAATACTTGGACTGTAAATATTAACAGTAATTCATGGGGTGGTGAGTGTGTGCGTGTCATTACAGTGCTTGGGTTGTAAATATCAACCGTCTTTCATTGGGTGGTGGGTGTCATTACAGTGATTTGTCTTTAAAAATCAAGTCATTTATGGGGTGTTGAGTGTGTGGGTGTCATTACAGTGTTTGGACTGTAAATATCAACAGTTATTCATAGGGTGGTGGTTGTGTGGGTATCATTACAGAGATTGGACTGTAAATACCAACAGCCATTCATGGGGTGGTGGGGGTGTGGGTGTCATTACAGTGCTTGGACTGTAAATATAATTGTCACTCATGGTGTCTGTCGGTGCTATTACAGAGTTTGGAGTGTAAATATCAACAGTCATTTATAGGTTGGTGGGAATGTGTGTCATGACAGTGCTTGGACTGTAAATATCAACAGTCATTTAAGGGGTGGTTGGTGTGTAGGTGTAATTACAGTGCTTGGAGTGTAAATATCAAGTCATTAATGGGGTGGTGGGTGTCATTACAGTGCTATGACTGTAAATATCAACAGTCATTCATGGAGTAATGGATGTGTGGGTGTCATTACAGTGCTTGGACTGTAAATATCAACAGTCATTAATGGGGTGGTGGGTGTCATTACAGTGCTTGGACTGTAATTATTAACAGATATTCATTTGAAGGTGGGTTTGTGGGTGTCATTACAGTGCTTGGACTGAAAATATCAACAGTCATTTATGGGGTGGTGTGTGTGTGGGTCATATTACAGTTCTTGGACTGTATATATTAACCAACATTCATGGGGTGGTTGTTGTGTGGGTGTCATTACAGTGCTTGGACTGTAAATATAAACAGACATTCATGGGTTGGTGGATGTGTGGGTGTCATTACAATGCTTGGACTGTAAATATCAACTGTCATTCATGGGTTGTGTCAGTGACATTACAGTGCTTGTACTGTAAATATCAACAGTCATTCATGGGTTGGTGTGTGTGTCATTACAGTGCTTGTACTGTAAATATCAACTGTCATTCATGGGGTGTGTCAGTGACATTACAGTTCTTGTACTGTAAAAATCAACAGTCATTAATGGGTTGGTGGGTGTGTGTGTCATTACAGTGCTTGGACTTTAAATATCAACAGTCATTCATTGGGTGGTGGGTGTTTGTGTGTCATTACAGTGCTTCGACTGTTAATATATATCAACAGTCATTCATGGGGTGGTGGGTGTGTAGCTGTCATGACAGTGCTTGGGCTGTAAATATCATCCATCATTCATGGGGAGGTGGGTGTCATTACAGTGCTTTGACTGTAAATATCAATAGTCATTCATGGTGTGGTGAGTGTCATTACAGTGCTTGGACTGTATATATCAACAGTCATTCATGGGGTGGTGGGTGTGTGGGTGTCATTACAGTGTTTGGACTGTAAATATTAACAGTCATTTATGGGGTGGTTGGTGTGTGGGTGTCTTTACAGTGCTTGGACTGAAATATCAACAGTTATTCATTGAGTGGTGGGTGTGTGGGTGTCATTACAGTGAATGGACTATAAATATCAATGGTCATTAATGGGGTGGTGGGTGTCAATACAGTGTTTGGACTGTAAATATCAACAGTCATTCATGGGAAGGTGGGTGTGTGGATGTCATTACAGTGCTTGGACTGTAAATATCAACAGTCATTCATGGGTTGGTGGATGTGTGGGTGTCATTACAATGCTTGGACTGTAAAAATCAACTGTCATTCATGGGGCGTGTCAGTGACATTACAGTGCTTGTACTGTAAATATCAACAGTCATTCATGGGTTGGTGTGTGTGTCATTACAGTGATTGAACAGTAAATATCAACTGTCATTCATGGGGTGTGTCAGTGACATTACATTGCTTGTACTGTAAATATCAACAGTCATTCATGGTTTAGTGGATGTGTGGGAGTCATTACAGTGATTGGACTGTAAATATCAACTGTCATTTATTGGGTGGTGGGTGTTTGTGTGTCATTACAGTGCTTAGACTGTTAATATATATCAACAGTCATCAATGGGGTGGTGGGTGTGAAGCTATCATTATAGTGCTTGGACTGTAAATATCAACCGTCATTCATAGGATGGTGGGTGTCATTACAGTTCTTTGACTGTAAATATCAACAGCCATTCATGGTGTGGTGAGTGTCATTACAGTGCTTTGACTGTATATATCAACAGTCATTCATGGGGTGGTGGGTGTGTGGGTGTCATTACAGTGTTTGGACTGTAAATATTAACAGTCATTTATGGGGTGGAGGGTGTGTGGGTGTTATTACAGTGCTTGGACTGAAATATTAACAGTTATTCATTGGGTGGTGGTGTGTGGGTGTCATTACAGTGCATGGACTATAAATTTCAATGGTCGTTAATGGGGTGGTGGGTGTGTGGGTGTCATTTCATTGCTTGGACTGTAAATATCAACAAGCATTCAAGGGGTTGATGGTGTGTGAGTGTCATTACAGTGCTTGGACTGTCAATATCAACAGTCATTCATGGGGTGGTTGGTGTGTGGGTCTCATTACTTTGCATGGAATGTAAATATCAACAGTAATTTATGTGTTGGTGGGTGTGTGGGTGTCATTACAGTGCTTAGACTGTAAATATCAACAGTCAATCATAGGGTAGTCAGTGTGTGGGTGTCAATACAGTGCTTGAATTGTAAATATCAACAGTCATTCATAGGGTGGTACGTGTGTGGGTGTCATTACAGTGCTTGGACTGTAAATATCAACTGTCATTCATGGTGTGTGTGGGTGCTATTACAGAGATTGGAGTGTAATTATCAACAGTCATTCATAGGTTGGTGGGAGTGTGTGTCATTACAGTGCTTGGACTGTAAATATCAATAGTCATTCAAAGGGTGGTGGGTATGTAGGTGTAATTACAGTGCTTGGAGTGTAAATATCAAATCATTCATGGGGTGGTGTGTGTCATTAAAGTGCTTGGACTGTAAATATCAACAGTCATTCATGGGGTGGTGGATGTGTGGGTGTCAATACAGTGCTTGGACTGCAAATATCAACAGTCATTCATGGGATGGTAGGGGTCATTACAGTACTTGAACTGTAAATATCAACAGTCATTCATGGGGTGGTTGATGTGTGGGTGTCATTACATTGATTGGACTGTAAATATTAACAGACACTCATGGGCTGTGGATGTGTGGGTGTCATTACAGTAATTCGACTGTAAATATCAACAGACATTCATGGGGTGGTGGGTGTGTGGGTGTCATTACAGTGCTTTGACTGTAAATATCAACCATAATTCATGGGAAAGTGGGTGTGTGGGTGTCATACAGTGCTTGGACTGTAAATATTAACAGTCTTTAATGGGATTGTGGGTGTGTGGATCATATTACAGTGCTTGGACTGTAAATACTAACCATCATTCATGGGGTAGTAGTTGTGTGGGTGTCATTCCAGTGCTTGGACTGTAAATATCAACAGTCCTTCATGGGTTGGTAGGTGTGTGGGTGTCATTACAATGCTTTGACTGTAAATATCAACCGTCATTCATGGGAAAGTGGGTGTGTGGGTGTCATACAGTGCTTGGACTGTAAATATTAACAGTCTTTAATGGGATTGTGGGTGTGTGGATCATATTACAGTGCTTGGACTGTAAATAGTAACCATCATTCATGGGGTTGTGGTTGTGTGGGTGTCATTACAGTGCTTGGACTGTAAATATCAACTGTCATTCATGGGTTGGTAGGTGTGTGGGTGTCATTACAATGCTTTGACTGTAAATATCAACAGTCTTTTAAGGGGTGGTGGGATGTTGGTGTCATTAATGTTCTTGGATTGTAAATATCAACAGTCATTCATTGGGTGGTGGGTGTGTGGGTGTCATTACAGTGCTTGGACTGTAAATTTCAACTGTCATTCATGGGGTGTGTCGGTGACATTACAGTGCTTGTACTGTAAATATCAAAAGCAATTCATGAGATGGTGGGTGTGTGGGTGTCATTACAGTAATTGGTCTGTAAATATCAACAGACATTCATGGGGTGGTGGGTGTGTGGGTGTCATTACACTGCTTAATCTGTAAATATCAACAGTTATTCATTTAGTGGTGGGTTTAGGGGTGTCATTACAGTGCTTGGACTGTGAATATCAACCATCATTCATGGGGTTGTGGGTGTGTTGGTGTCATTACAATGCTTGGACTGTAAATATTAACAGTCATTCATGGGGTGGATGGTGTGTGAGTGTCATTACAGTGTTTGGACTGTAAATATTGATAGTCATTCATAGGGTGGTTGGTGTGTAGGTCTCATTACAGTGCTTGGAATATAAATATCAACAGTCATTCATGGGGTGGATGGTGTGTGAGTGTCATTACAGAGCTTAGTCTGTAAATATCACCAGTCATTCATGAGGTGGTCAGTGTGTGGGTGTCAATACAGTGCTTGGATTGTAAATATCAACAGTTATTCATGGGGTTGTCAGTGTGTGGGTGTTAATACAATTCTTGGACTGTAAATATCAACTGTCATTCATGGTGTCTGTGGTTGCTATTACAGAGCTTGGACTCTAAATATCAACAGTCATTCTTAGGTTGGTGGGGGGTAGGGGAGTCATTACAGTGTCTAAACTCTAAATATCAACAATCATTCATGGGGTGGTGGGTGTGTAGGTGTAAGTACAGATCTTGGACCATAAATATCAAGTCATTAATGGGGTAGGGGATGTATGCGTGTCAGTACTGTGCTTGGACTGTTAATATCAACAGTCATTCATAGGGTGGTGGGTGTATGGGTGTCATGACAGTGCTTGGACTGTAAATATCAACAGTCATTCATATGGTGGTGGGTGGGTGGATTTCATTACAGTGCTAGGACTGTAAATATCAAAAGTTATTTATGGCATGATTGGTGTGTGAGTGTCATTACAGCGCTTTAACTGTAAGTATCAACAGTCATTCATGGGGTGGTGTGTGTAAGGGTGTCATTACAGTGCTTTGACTGTAAATATCAACAGTCATTTTTGGGGAGGGGAGTATCATTGCAATGCTTGGACTGAAAATATCAAGGCATTCAAGGGGTGGTGGGTGTGTGGATGTCATTACAGTGCTTGGACAGTAAATATCAGCAGTCATTCATATGGCAGTGGTTGTGTGTGTCATTACAGTGCTTCGACTGTAAATATTAAGAGCCATTCATGGGGTGGTGGGTGTTGGGGTGTCATTACAGTGCTTGGTCTGTAAATATCAACTGTCTTTCATGGATTGGGGGGTGTTTGTGTGTCATTACAGTGGTTGGACTGTAAATATCAACTGTCATTCATGGGGAGGTGGGTGTGTGGGTGTCATTCCTGTGCTTGGACTATGAATATCCCCAGTCATTCATGGGGTAGTGGGTGTGTGGGTGTCATCACATTGCTTGGACTGTAAATATCAACAATCCTTCATGGGGTGTTGGGTGTGTGGGTGTCATTACAGTGCTTGGACTGTAAACATCAACAGTTAATCATGGGGTTGTTTGTGTGTGGGTGTCATTACAGTGCTTGGACTGTTAATATCAACAGTCATTCATGGGTGGTGGATGTATAGGTTTCATTTATGTGCTTGGACTGTAAATATCAACAGTCATTCATGGGGTGGTGGGTTTTTGGGTGTCATTACAGTGCTTGGAATGTAAATATCAATAGTCATTCATGGGGTTATAGTTGTGTGGGTGTCATTCTTGTGCTTGGACTGTGAATATCAACAGTCATTCATAGGGTGGTGGGTGTGTGGGTGTCATTACAGTGCTTGGACTATAAATAACAACCATCATTTATGGGGTGGTAGGTGTGTGGGTGTCATTACAGGGCTTGGACTCTAAATATCAACAGTCGTTCATGGGATGTGTCGGTGTGATTACAGTGCTTGGAATAAATATCAACAGTCATTCATTGGGATGGTGGGTGTCATTTCAGTGCTTGGTGTGTAAATATCAACAGTCATTAATGGGTGGCGGGTGTCATTACAATGCTTGGACTGTTAATATCAACAGTCATTTATGGGTTGGTATGTGTGTGGGTGTCATTACTGTGGTTAGACTGTAAATATCAACTGTCAATCATGGGGGGGTCAGTGTGTGGGTGTCAATACAGTGATTGGATTGTAAATATCAACAGTCATTCATGGGGTGGTGGGTGTCATTACAGTGGTTGGACTGTAAATATCAACAGTCATTCAAGGGGTGGTGGGTGTGAAGGTGTAATTACAGTTCTTGGAGTGTAAATATCAAGTCATTAATGGGGTTTTGGGTGTCATTACCGTGCTTGGACTGTAAATATCAACAACCATTTATGGGGTGGTGGGTGTGTGGGTGTCATTACAGTGCTTGGACTGTAAATATCAACAGACATTCATGGGGTGGTGGGTGTGTGGGTGTCATTACAGTGCTTTGACTGTAAATATCAACAGTCATTCATGGGAAGGTGGGTGTGTGAGTGTCATTACAGTGCTTGGACTGTAAATTTTTACAGTCTTTCATGGAGTTGTGGGTGTGTGGGTCATATTACACTGCTTAGACTGTAAATACTAACCCTCATTCATGGGGTTGTGGTTGTATGGGTGTCATTACAATGCTTGGACTGTAAATATCAACAGTCATTCAAGGGGTGGTGGGTTGTTGGTGTCATTACAGTGCTTGGATTGTAAATATCAAAAGTTATTTATTGGGTGGTGGTTGTGTGGGTGTCATTACAGTGCTTGGACTGTAAATATCAACTGTCATTCATTAGGTGTGTCGGTGACATTACAGTGCTTGGACTGTAAATATCAACTGTCATTCATGGGGTGTGTCAGTGACATTACAGTGCTTGTTCTGTAAATATCAACAGTCATTGATGAGTTGGTGTGTGTGTGTCATTACAGTGTTTGGACTGTAAATTTCAACTGTCATTCATTGAGTGTTGGGTGTATTACCACTGTAATGACACACAAACACTCACCACTCCATGAAAGACAGTTGATATTTACAGACCAAGCACTGTAATGACACCCAAACACCCACCACCCCATGAATAGCTCTTGATATTTACAGTCCAAGCACTGTAATAACACACACAACCACTGCCATATGAATGACTGCTGATATTTACTGTCCAAGCACTGTAATGACATCCACACACCCACCACCCCTTGAATGCCTTGATATTTTCAGTCCAAGCATTGCAATGATACTCCCCTCCCCAAAAATGACTGTTGATATTTACAGTCAAAGCACTGTAATGACACCCTTACACACACCACCCCATGAATGACTGTTGATACTTACAGTTAAAGCGCTGTAATGACACTCACACACCAATCATGCCATAAATAACTTTTGATATTTACAGTCCTAGCACTGTAATGAAATCCACCCACCCACCACCATATGAATGACTGTTGATATTTACAGTCCAAGCACTGTCATGACACCCATACACCCACCACCCTATGAATGACTGTTGATATTAACAGTCCAAGCACAGTACTGACACGCATACATCCCCTACCCCATTAATGACTTGATATTTATGGTCCAAGATCTGTACTTACACCTACACACCCACCACCCCATGAATGATTGTTGATATTTAGAGTTTAGACACTGTAATGACTCCCCTACCCCCCACCAACCTAAGAATGACTGTTGATATTTAGAGTCCAAGCTCTGTAATAGCAACCACAGACACCATGAATGACAGTTGATATTTACAGTCCAAGAATTGTATTAACACCCACACACTGACAACCCCATGAATAACTGTTGATATTTACAATCCAAGCACTGTATTGACACCCACACACTGACCACCTCATGAATGACTGGTGATATTTACAGACTAAGCTCTGTAATGACACTCACACACCATCCACCCCATGAATGACTGTTGAAATTTATATTCCAAGCACTGTAATGAGACCTACACACCAACCACCCTATGAATGACTATCAATATTTACAGTCCAAACACTGTAATGACACTCACACACCATCCACCCCATGAATTACTGTTAATATTTACAGTCCAAGCATTGTAATGACACCAACACACCCACAACCCCATGAATGATGGTTGATATTCACAGTCCAAGCACTGTAATGACACCCCTAAACCCACCAATAAATGAATAACTGTTGATATTTACAGATTAAGCAGTGTAATGACACCCACACACCCACCACCCCATGAATGTCTGTTGATATTTACAGACCAATTACTGTAATGACACCCACACACCCACCATCTCATGAATTGC